>OX411306.1:173075429-174275429 GCA_948150685.1 Rhaphigaster nebulosa
AGATAGGAGAAATTTTGGAGAGTATGGAAATTAGGAACCACTGTCTAGTGACGGGGCTCACTAGTTCTAAATTGTATTTGTAAATTTTTCATGAAAAAAAATTGTTATATTGACGTATTAAGTAACATACTACTGGAAGATAAGAAAAAAAAAGTCTGAAAAAGAAACTTTAAAGTCAACTGTCTTCAAGCTTAATGACTAACAAACTGGAAACTTGCAATAATCTAGCAATGTTATGCCCATCGAAGATGTGGTCTATAATTTTGTATGATAATAAACTGTCAAGGACACAAATACGTTGAAGTATACAAAAAATCATAATGAAAGATTTAATCAGTAACTGGAAAGAACAAGCGGAAAGTAAGGTCGAAAGATGGTGCAACATAGCGACTGAATACCTAAGATCCCATAGGAACAGGAACAGAAGAGGAGAGGAAAACGGCTTACTAGATGGCGAGACGAAATAGATCAGAGAAAGCAAAACCGCTAGGCAACTGTGACCAGGAATAAATACATGGAATAAAGTAACAAAAAGCTAATCGTAGGATAAAACGAAACCCACAAAACATTTTTGTTTAAATCTTAATTTGTTTTGGGTAATCTACAAATTTCTTATTTTTCAAATCTATTATGAGAATAATAATAAGAAGAATAAATTTTTTTTCGGTAAGATTTTCTCTGCCAAAAACCTCCAATATTTTGTCAACATTTACAGAGTTTCCAGCAGTCTTCGATTCCTTGAAGATCTGGAATTCTGCTTGATTTTTTAGAACGAGAAAAAATCGGGAATTATGCTTGAAAACATCGGGAATTTTTAGTTTTTAGGCTAATAATTCCATTTTACCATAAGTATTCAGCAACACTGTATAAACTATTTAGATGAAGGTTGATACAGTTTTTCTCATAACCATCACTAATTCAATTAAAACTAGAAAAAATCTCTTTCCACTAACTTAACTCCCTCTCTCTGAACCATATACTCATTCCATGTTCTGTATTACCTATCCGGGTCTCTCTACCTGTCGCTGTGTGAATGTTATGGAACGGTAATATAATGTTGAAACAGAATTTCAATTTCAAGCGATTTACACTCATATTATATGTTCACCAGTTCGCTTCTCGCCCTCAAGGCCCAGGGTGGAATGACAAGATTCATTTTATTCCTGTAATTATGATTATTTTGATATCTGCTATATATATATATTATATATATATATATATATATATATATATATATATATATATATATATATATATATATATATATATATATATATATATATAAATCTTGTCCTGAGCGGTGTGAGGCGCCTTCTGATAGAGGCTGATCCAATTATCTCTATCCTCAGCCAGCTGTCTTCTTCTTCTCTAGTCCATGCCTCTCTTCTCGAAAACTTCCTTTACTCCCTCCAGCCAGGTCTTTCTGGGTCTCCCACGTGGTCGTTTCCCTTCCACTTTAGCCTCGAAGGTAGAGTACGCAAGTGCCTCGTAGCAAGAGTACTTTAAACTCTTGCTAGCCTGTCTTCAGCCATCCGCAGGACATGTCCGAACCATCTTAGCTGGTTCTGTTCTATTATTACTTCTGCAGACCTCACCTTGTCTCTTGTTGTTTTCCCATCAATTTTCCTTAAGTAGCGCATTTCCATTGCTTGGATCTGGCCCTTGTGCTTGGAAGTGAGGGTCCAAGACTTACTTGCGTATGTCAGGATTGGAAGAAACGTATCTTGTATATTACTGTTTTAGTTGTTTTAGAGACTTCTTTCTTGTTCAGAAAGTCAGTCTTGAGGGATTGGAAGCATCTGCCTGCTATCTTGGTCCTTTCGCCATTGTCTCCGTCAACCCATCCGTGCTGGTTTGAGATGAGTCTCCAGGTATTTGAAGTCCGCCACTTGTTATATATATATATATATATATATATATATATATATATATATATATATATATATATTTTTTTTTTAATTCAAAATAAGTTTATGAAAACAATTGTGGTAATATTAATTCCAATACGTGAATTTTATTTATTCACACTTGAAATTGTGAAAATAAATAAATTATTTTTAATTGAGTTATACTTCTTGTACAGTAATAAATAAAGAAACTTTCACAGTTCACAGCCTTGTAATCCTTGAATTACGCTTCAATTTATTCTTGCTATATTGCTGGAGACCTTGATTTATTATAGCCGTTGTTTATTTATTAGAAACTAGCGTCCTTATGCACTACAACTGGAGGACGAAAGTCGGATTTTCTTATAGGTTACCACTCAAAAATTTATCTTCCAGATGACGTTTATCTTCCATAATTCCATTCACTTTCATTCGACACTTTTTCTTTTTTTTCCGAATGTGAAAGCGATTCCTCCGTAGTAATCTGGCCTCCTTCAGTAGCCTCTCCTAAATTACAAGACTCATTGCCATAAAGTCAGAAGTATTCGTCATTATTAACGCAATTCGTACTTTATTAGGACCAAAAATACGAGACATGAGTGAAAAATACTCTACTATTAAAAGTGTTGTGTAATCATTCTAAGAACAAACCACGTCGGATTTTTTAAGGAAAACGAACTATGTTTCATTTACTACTAGATAGTAGGTATATCTAACTCCGAATCCTTCATTGATGGAACTATTACAATTCAATAATCCATTGTATTAGTAGGTATCATTTGTCACATTGATATTTGCTTACAATGAGATTGGCTAGGCCACTATTATATACAAATCTATGCTGTTAAATTAATCAGATTCTAAGCTATTGTTGAAGATAAGCAGTAGTTTTGTATGAGGTGGCAGGTGGTAATTAGTTCCTTCTTGTCTGGTGGTTCGGTATCTTGGTCGAGAAGAACCTACAAGCTAGACGACTGCCGATCGGTCCACATACAGATAAGTTGGTATATACACAAAATCACATTTTTTTTTCTATAATACACCTTAAACTTGTTGTCCTACATGTAGACTAAAGTTTTACGATAAAGGTCGCAGAGTAAGGCTTGAAGACACTTTAAGAGAAAATAATAACCACTTGAAAATCATTGATAAACTTAACACGAATTCTCCAGTAGATCAAAAAAATGTTACTAATTCAACTGTGAACTATTTAAAAACAATAAAAGCACATTTCAGCATTCTCACTGCTAGAATTTAAAGTATAATATCGAATAAATGATATATATGTACATTCGTAAAGGAATTTAATTAAGCGTGTTTTTAAATATTTAACAATCTAAGCTCATACTTTGGAAAGTCATCAACAATCGGATGTCTTTTCTAAAACGTCCAAGAAGTATAAAGTGAGAATGTTGATGCAGTGCCAAACCTAGGAGCTGATCCTAGGGATAAGTCTTGGAGTTGCGAGGGCCAACTGATGATTTAGAGATGAACTTATAAATATTTGCAAAGGGCCTAGCCTTTTCCTCAGGAAAGGATTAGGATCTCTATTTCGAGATCTCCAGCTGAGATCCCTTTTCCAGCAACTATGTTAAGAAATTCTAGGGTGCTGAGAATTTTTATCTTAACGCATAAACTGATGCTTTCTTAAGTCGGTTTCAAGGCCTGCTGGAGTAACGGCCTACTTTAGGATAATGGAACTTCAGGATAAAGTGTCTCTTAAAAAAAAAAAAAAAAAAAAAAAAAAACAAGCACTGACTGTAAATACTCTGATGCCTATACAAATACATTTCAACAGAAAGCTTTGAAAGATTTTTTCATCAGTTATGTTTCTTGGTTTGTGAATCTACTGGTGGTTATAGACTAGTAAACGGTTTAATTTTAATAGCATCTAATTAATAAAAACTTTCCGATAAACATAGCAAATTCTTCTACTCTATTTAAGCAATTTAAGAAAGCTAAAAAAAAAAGTGCACCTTACACTTTGTCACATGGATTTATTTAATCATAGAGTTACCAATTTTATGATTTTCATTGTTTATGCACCTACATGATAATTATTATAATTTCAAATATAGCTTAATAAAAGATTCTTTATGTTTAAGTAAAACATAATGTCCTCGTAAGTCCGCTATCCTATTATCCATCCTAGATCAATGTAACGTTCAAAATTATCTTCACAACTTACATTACAATTAAAAAATGCTCAACCGCACGGCAGTTATCAGTAATATGGAAGCACGGATTTGAGGGTTTGGACTCCACGAAATTATAAAATCACTCCCTAACCTCTCCTTAAAATCAAAAACCTTTTTTGAAATCATCCATTCTTCCTTATTTCATCACAAAATTATCTAAAAAGACTTTAATACCACGTTGGTTTTGGATTTCAACCGATATTTATAACTATCCTTCCATTTCAAGCTCTATACACACAGAGGAATCAAGTAGTTCTTCCCAATCTATTCCGGATAATCCCCAAGGAGTCTGAAAAGCAGTCCAGCATGGGACGTCCGCAAATCGTTGCCATGTCATTCTAATCTGAATTAGTATATTCACTTTTTTCTGACAAATTCATCGAGTCACAACGATAAAACATTTTAAAACTAGTAAGATTGCAGGCCTGTTATGTGATGACTGACAGGCGCCAGAACTTGTATACAATACTAATTTTGTACATATATTTTGGTTAACTATTTTTAATAAAGTGAATCTTTGTAAAATGAACAACAAAAAAAAAAATTACTTCCCCTCAAAAATTGATTCTTAAGGATTCAAGATACGTATAATCCGAAACGCTGCAACCATTACCCAATGGTTTATTATTCCCATAAGTTATATATCAAAAGTATCTGATGTATCCACCCATACGACTTTCCTTATCTATCAGGCGGAAGAATGCAATACAAATTTATTAACTATATCTTCGCTAAAATTAATCCGATATAGATTTTTTTTTTATTATTATGTTTAGTTTTGTGAGCAATTAAATTATCTTTCAAATTAGCATCTTGAATTTTCCGGATATAGTATGTTGAATATAGTTTTTGATTTATCAAAAAACTAAACAAAGATTAACCGTTTGCCGCTGGTTCCATTGGCGTAAGTGAATTCTACACGAAGCAGGGGTAAAAAGTTCAATATAATATATACGTGAATAGTTTAAGGGCTATAATTTCACACTTATTAAAAACTGTATGCTATGAACTTGCTTTCAGGGGTACGAAAGAGGGTCACTTCGCTTTTTCTCTTAGAAATTTATTATTATTAGAAACACATATTGATCGTAATATTTTATTATTTTGTACATTTTAAATTATATATATATATATATATGATAAGTAGTGTATGTAAATAATTAGTGTAAATAAACAATGTAAGACTATATAAACCCTTGCAAAAGATAAATAAAGTCAGTATTATCCAAGCATCCGTGTTGTTCACTTCGTGCCTTATTCTTTCTTTTTTTTACGTTTTAATTTCTCAAGTATTTTAACTGGTGCCGAAACCCGGGAAAAAGTAAGTGCACGTTATTAACGGTCGCGAAAAAAAAAAAGAAGAGAGAAAAGAATTTTTTAAAATCTCATGGTTTTGCGACCAAGTCAGTTAGACAACGTAGTCAGTCAACTTCACGGTACGCCCGCAAACAGTCAAGGTCAAACAATGGATCCTTCAGGTCAACCTATGGACCAGAATAGTGGCTCAGGCGCTAATCCAGGGATTGTGCAGGTAGTTAACAATGATCCTCAATTAATGCAATTAGAATGGGCGAGAGTGAAAACGGCTACTGCCACATATCTGAAAAACACCGTCTCAGAGCTGGAGAGATTCGGCGGAGAACTAGGGCACCTTAATCACTTCCTGAAGAGAGGCAACCAGATCCACAACCTGATCGAGGCAAGGATCACGGCTGGGTGGGTAGATCTTTTGGACGCCACCGAACTGAGAGCATCTTTAGTAGGAAGAGTCAGAAGGAATGTACTCAACGCTATACAAGCGGATGAGTTGACTTCATGGGAAGAGGTTACCAGAAGACTAAAAAAGGCGTACGGAGGAGGGCGTTGGACACCAGAAGAAGACGTTTATCGTCTCTTCACTGAAAGCAGACGATCCGGGCAGTCGGATTATAGCTTCGCAGAAATTATGTTGAATCAGTTCACGGCAATCTCGGAAAAGTTGATTGAAACCGTAGGACAGGCCGAGGCGGCCCAACAGCTGTCGATCTATGAGAAGGTACTAAAAGTACAACTAGGAAGAAACCTAAAGGCCAGAGAAAAACTAGCTTCCGAAAAGTCTTTTGTCGAGTGCGTCCGTGACGTAATGGACAAGGGCGCCAGAGAGGAAGAAGAAGCTGACGAACTACAGTGGCGACAAGTGCCGTTCAGGAACAGGAGGAGCAGTAATAGAGACCGAAATAGAGAACGGTTCGACCCCAGGCCTCATCCGTCATACCCATCAAGGGTTGAACACCAAAGGAGTCCTAGAGATAGTAAAGATGTGCAGAGAGGCTCTAAACCTCGAGGGCCTCGAAGAGAAGAAGGCCGTAGATGCTACGAATGCAACCGCTCAGGGCACATCGCAGCTAATTGTCCCGCAGTTAAATGCTTCGAATGTGGCGACAAAGGTCACGTTGCTAGAGCGTGTCCCTGGATGTTCAGGCGGAACCCAGCCCCAGAACCGATGGAGGTAAACACACATAGAACAAGACGACATAGGGACTCGTCAACGTCAAGTTCTGAAGACCACTCCGAGAAGAGTTCTTCAGATGAAGAAGACGAACAGAGGCCCAGCTGGGCGAGGATAGCGGGAAGATCAAGCTTGCAGTCAAATCGGAAAAACAAACCCAAAAAGTCAGGCGCAGAAAAGGAAACTGCTATCTGAGGAGGCGAGGGCAACCCAGGCAGAGTAGAGTCAGTAAATAGTGTTTGTGGAGTGTGGGAGAGGTTGCCCATAGTGCAGGGGTGCAGCGACGGATTTAGGGCGCTAATTGATACTGGGAGCACCAGTACCTTGGTCAGTAGAGGGGTGTTGAAGGAGCTGGACAAAGGCTTCGCACTTAAGGTATGTAAATGTTCTGTTATCACTCTGAGCGGTCCTTGTAAAGTGTTGGGAGAGTATATATGGGACCTGGAAAATCTCACTGGGGTGAAAATGAGCGCGGTCGTACACGTATTAGAAAAGTTGACTAATCAATACGACATCTTAATTGGGTGCGATGTTTTGGATAAGGTCGGGTTCCAGATGCAGGGCAGTCAGGGAAGTTGGTTAATGACCTTGGGGTCGAAATCATATCACCGGGAATTTAAAATGACGGGAAAGGAACTTCGTGTAGAGATGGTGAGTACAGAGTTACCAAGGGCGGAAGCATTATTATCCGAATACACAGATATATTTTATAAGGAGGGCTGCCCACTACCGGCCACCGGGATGACTAGACATGAAATAACACTTAAAGAAAATAAAATTTCCTATACGAAAGGCCGGAGATATCCCCAGTCAATGACGTCGATTATTAATGATCAAATTGGTGACCTCCTTCGTCAAGGGATCATACGTCATAGCACGTCACCATTTAGCAGTCCTTTGTGGGTCGTGGAAAAAAAGAGGTTGAACCCACAAGCAGACCCCTCTTACCGACTGGT
This sequence comes from Rhaphigaster nebulosa, assembly GCA_948150685.1. Lineage (NCBI taxonomy): Eukaryota > Metazoa > Arthropoda > Insecta > Hemiptera > Pentatomidae > Rhaphigaster > Rhaphigaster nebulosa. Next base: position 173,082,958 of record OX411306.1, read on the forward strand.
AATTGACTACAGGAAACTAAACGAGAATACCGTAGAGGAGAGGTATCCTCTCCCTAGACTCGAAGATATGTTAGATCGTCTGGCGGGAGCTCGTATTTTTTCTACACTCGACCTAAAATCCGGGTACCATCAAGTGCGGATGCGAGAGGAGGATATCGAAAAAACGGCATTCACCTTCGGCAGAGGACATTACGAATTCACCCGAATGCCGTTTGGGCTTAGAAACGCGCCTCTTACGTTCCAGCGCCTGATGGATGAGTTCCTCCGTGGGCTAGGGGAAGAGTATTGTCAGATATACATGGACGATCTTATCGTCTTTAGCTCATCTCCATCGCGCCATGTATCCCACCTCAAGGATGTCTTTGAGCGCATCCGTGAATTCGGGCTTAAATTATCGGAAGAGAAGTCCCAGTTCTTTCGTACAGAGATAAAATTCTTGGGTCACCTTATCTCGGAACGGGGAGTCAAACCAGACCCAGCCAGAGTCGAAGCCATCTCTCGCATTTTACCACCCGCTAATCAAAAAGAGCTTAAGAGTTTCCTCGGAATGGTGAATTATTATCGAAAATTCCTACCGAACGCAGCTGATATAATCGCACCACTTACGCAACTGTTGAAGAAGGGTCGGTCATTCCTTTTTACCGATGAGCATATGATGAGCTTCCATAGGTGCAAGGAAGCCCTTACTGCGGAACCAGTGCTTGCATTCCCAAATTTTCAAACGAAATTCGTAGTGACGACCGACGCTAGTGAGAGGGCGCTCGGGGCGGTACTATCGCAGGAATCCGATATCGGGGATAGGCCAGTAGCTTTTGCGAGCAGACAACTATCCGACGCAGAGTCAAGGTATAGTGCGCTCGAACGGGAACTTTTAGCTATCGTCTGGGCAATTGACCACTTTCGGCCTTATGTATATGGGAGGCGGTTTACGCTCCGTACAGATCACAAACCGCTATTATGGACGGACGGACTAAAGGAATCGTCAGCCAGAATCGGACGGTGGAAAGAAAAACTACGCGCGTACAGCTTCGATATCGTACATCAAAAAGGATCACAAAATGTCGTTGCGGACTGGTTGTCTCGGGTCCTGTATACGAATCCGCTTCAGCAAGCGGGTCCCTCCGGAGACACCGCCGGGGAAGAGACGTTGCGTGATGAGGAGGATACAGTAGATGCGGATGAGATTCCCGAGGAAATTCGACATACCCCTCTCAACGAGATGGACACCATAGTGAACCGACACACGCGCCAGGTCATCTGGAAAACCCGTACGGAAGGAATGTCGCGAACGGAATACACGAAGTATGGTCGCCACAGTATTGTAACCGTTTGGACAGTTCCCTCAGTGCCACCGGCGGATGTCGCCCGCATTCTTAACATGAGTACTAAACCGGGCAAGACATATTACCTTTATGTAGGAAATAAAACGGTTCTAGACCGAATCAAACATCTATTAGAAACAGAGCGCGTAGGAGCTGATAGGAACTTAATATTATGCTCAAAAATGGTAGAAACTGTTAAGGAACCAGACCGGCAAAAAGACTTAGTTAAGGCTTATCACGAAGGGAAAACCAATCATCGAGGGGTACCAGAAACTCTCGCCGCGTTAAGCCGCAGGTATTACTGGCACCACATGCGCCGAACGATCCGGGAGGTGCTGCAAAATTGTACAATATGCCACCGGGCGAAGTACGATAGACACCCCATCAATGTCCATCCCGAAGTGTCACATACCCCGAATTCGCCACTGTTAGAGGTACAGGTAGACATTTTTACTTGGGAAGGCTCGCAATGGCTTACTATTCTTGACAACTTTAGCAAGCTAGCCATGGCTTACCCGTTATCGAACAAAACAGCTGACGCCGTTTGGGAGGGTATGCTCAGTTGGATATCATGCTACGGAGTACCGCACAACATTACGTCGGATGGTGGGAGGGAATTCAAGAACGCTCGTACAACTACGGAATGTTCAGACTTAAATATAAAATGGCATTTTAACTCCCCCGGTAACCCACAAGGACGAGGTGCTATCGAACGTCTCCATAATACATTAGGGGAACACCTTCGGTTATTTCAGTTACATAAGGGATTAGGAGCCACCGCAGCAATGCCTAGGGCAGTAGTGGCTTACAACAACACAATACATTCCGCTACAGGTTTTACACCGGTGGAAGTGGTATTCGGTCATCCGTTACGGAATAGGGGAGATATCCTTACTACCGCGTACACACATCTGCGAGATGCAGTAACCCACAAACGGAGACAGTTAGCTGAGATCTCACAAAGGGTGTATACTAGGCTCACAAAAGAAAAAATTTCGAGGGCAAATCGGGAGTGCGTAGCGGTACCGGATGAATCTCACAGAATCTCATTAGGTATGACGGTATATTGCCGACCACCGTCCAGCCGTCGAAAAGGGGATCAGCGCTTTGAAGGACCTTTCAGAGTGGTAGCGCTACGAGAGCATAACATAGTTTCTATCCAGGAGATGACAGGTGCACAGAGGATAAGACACACCCACATCCGGCACCTTCGCATCCCTCTTAATCCAGGCAATTCGGAAGTGTAAATAACAAAATTATCTTTTCTTGATGCCGTTGTCCTTTTAGCATAAGTAGTTCTATCACTAAGTAGAGAATTACATTAATTGTCAAACCATTGTGAAAATTCTGGTGTATTTGTATATATGATGTACATACAAGGTCTTATTGTTTAGTTGTAAAGTTAGAGAATAGGTTAGTTGTTTAGTATGTGTTAGTTTTGTTGTCAAAAAGTTATTTTATTTTGTCTTTAGTTTTTCCCAGAGTTCACTTTGTGAACTGGGGCGGAGGTGATAAGTAGTGTATGTAAATAATTAGTGTAAATAAACAATGTAAGACTATATAAACCCTTGCAAAAGATAAATAAAGTCAGTATTATCCAAGCATCCGTGTTGTTCACTTCGTGCCTTATTCTTTCTTTTTTTTACGTTTTAATTTCTCAAGTATTTTAACTTATATATATATATATATATATATATATATATATATATATATATATATATATATATATATATATATATATATATATATATATATTAGATTGAAAAAAATACAAAAAAAATGAATGAAAAAGATTTGATGACATATGTTTTTAGAAATCCACTCTTATTGACAAACCTACACTCTTATTGAAAGACCTCATTTATCCTTGAAGGGTAAAAGAACTGCCTAAAGAGCTGCATCTTTTTCCCTCTAATGAGGAGACGTCCTTTTGAAAAAAAAAAATGCAAAGGGCATTGCAACAGAAAATTATCACCGTTGCTATTCTAACAAGAATCTTGTCTTCCAGACTTAAAAATGTATTAATTATAGTTCCAAATATGAAGCTATTTTTTGTTTAACTATATCAATATCGTTTTGTAGAATTAGAAGGAATAGAGAGAACAATCAATTTTCGATAACTGTTTCATTTCTTATTAATATCACGCAATATACGATACCAAAAAAAATGTTTCCTGAAGAAATTTTAATTATTAAGTAGCCAACAGAAAATTATTGCAGATTATCATATCCAACAATTATCCTTAGAAACATTGATTGAATAATAATTTTTATGGATCTATGACATGAAAAGTAATTTACTGGCAGAAAATATACAAACTAAACATGTTCTTACAAAGAAATTATTTACAAATATTTTTATAATTTAATAATAACCTGTGCATTGGTCATAACTATTGATAAGCATACATGGATCTAGTTTATTTTTCAAAGGCCAATGGGCATAATTTAATTTCCTTTTTTTCTATCTATTGCCGATTTTTTTGTAATATATGTATTCAAAAGTATTTTTAAAATGTTATTCCAGAATAACAGATAATAATAACAGATTAATGCATAGAATCAAACCCACTAATGATACGTTAGTCAAATATTATGCGTTAGAGTAGCAGCAATAAACAAAATACTCTTTTAAAAAGAACGAGACTGCTAATAAAAGACAGGCCAGACCATCAAACTATCATAATCAATGTCTAATTTGCTGTGTAAATAAATTAATTATTCATCAACTCTTCCAAGTTTTATTAATACCGCCAAACGGGGTAGGAATGGCCAAAATTAGGGTATTTTGTTGTTCATGTAAAGTTCAATTTAAAAAAAATTTCTCCTTGGGATGATGTTTTACAGATAATTTATTTATATTTTCAGATTATTTAGACTATATGTGCGAGTGAGAGCACCATTGGTCTGTGGCCATTGTCAACCCGTGTTTTTCATACAAACTCCCATATTTAAAGGCTGGGGTGAGTGTAGCCAGAAATATAATCTTTTAAACTTCCAAAAATGTTTTAAAAAATGTATCTTTACATTTTTTCCTTTCATAATTTTGACGTGTGGCTATGAGAAATAAATACTGGAACATATAAAGAATCTAAATGTTTTATTTTATTCTAGAAAATAAATTGCCCTACAATTAATATGAAATATCTGATGTGGACAACACATGACTTCCTTGTACGCCCATTAAACTATAAATCGGTGGCTCAAAAAATGATCCTGAATTTGGTTACTAGTTTCCGAAGATCGCAGTATCTCAAAAACAACACTCGGCGTCGCGACATCCATCTATTGACACACACACAAAAAGGGAGGAAAACCAGTATTTTACACTCAATTTTAACACTTAAAACAAGTAATAAAAATATTTAATTGGATTGGAAACCAAATTGCGTTTGTAACCTTTATTACCGAAACATATGATTTATGTATTTAATTTAAATATAATTTTTGATGTAAGCTTATTATGACCTTCAAGTAAAGTACGGTTTTCGGCTCACCAATTTTAACCAAAATATAGTAAATACATTCACATCAATATAAAAGTCCTATTTACCAAATTTGAGATGTTTTACATTATATTTTAATATCATTTTTGATGAAAGTCTAATATGACCTTCAAGTAAAGTACCGCTTCCGGTTTTCCAATTTAGACCAAAATCTAGTATGTTATTTAGATCAATATATAAGTTATAAATACCAAATTAGAGAAGTTTTGCAAATTATTTTAAAATAATTTTCGATGGAAATCAATTAACCTTCGAGTAAAGTACCACTTCCGGTGATTAAGCAGTGACCAAAAAAGGGAGTTTCACAACTAGATTTTGCAACAATCCTAAATACAAAATTTCAACTTTCTACGGCTAACCGTTTATGAGTTATGCGAAATACGAACGTACGTGCAAACGCTACGACGAAACTAGTCAAAATGGATTCAGGGATGGTCAAAATGGATATTTCCGTTGAAATCTGAAGACCGAAAATTTTCGGGATTACAATACTTTATACAAGGAAGTAAAAAGTGTATAGTCTTCTTTTCAAATTTCGTAAAAAAATTACAAATAATATCTTTGAATAGAAAATTAGCAGATCATTTTATTATCTCTCATCGAATCTTACCCATTATCTTCTATCTTTTTTTTCGAGGAATTTTTTTTTTAATTTTTAATTTTTTTTTTCTTCATAGTTCGGATTACACAATGGTTCAGATTAGCGACGTTGGTTATGCGATAATCCCCCATACATCACTAAATAATTACATGTTGAGGATAGGGTGAGAATGGCCTTGAATCCATTTGGCCATAGTCAACATGAAATTAATAAAACTTTGGCTAATGTTAGAAAATTTACTAATATTTTCATTTACCTCACAAAATAATTGAAAAAACGTTATCGTTGTTTGCAGAAGGAGTTGTTCCAGCACCACAACAAACGATCAGATGAGAAATTCACAACACACGAAGTTTTCCCAACATAAAAAGTTGCTCTTCATAGGAAAATATGCTTAATTTTTTATCTGCATTGAAATCTTAGAATAAAATTATTCAAAATGTTTAAACTAGTATACAATTATCTAAGCTAATATAAACCATCAGTGAATGTGAAAAAAATTGATGTGGGGGGTTATGTGGACCAAAGTCACATTTTCACCACTTTTGGCCATTCTAATTCCGGCTGACGGTTCTCACAATTGACTATGAATGACAAATTTAATTAATTAATTTAATTTTGACAACGGTGTGAAACCACGTAAATGTCAAATATCAATATATCAACAAAAAGCTTTTAAATTAAAGTAAATTTTCATGATATTACTTAGGATAAAATGTATGCAACAGTAAATTAATCCGAAATTAAAACGTTTTAGGCTTAGTGGTTCCAATCTGTTGCCTGCGATATTTTACAATTATAATATGATCTTTTTATTAATATTTTAATTTTTATAATTATTTTTATAATCAATTAAAAGATTTTCCAAAAATGTTTTTGTCACGTTATGATGAAAATAACCATCACAAGTATTTCATCCTTAAAACCAATTATTTACAATTGTCGTGCAGTATAATATTCATTGTAATTCATTTTTTGTGTCTTTTACTTTTTTAAATCTGCCGTAGACTAAATTAGGCTCTTACCAAAATTCTTTCAAGTCCCTTTAGTACTAAAGCACAAATACTATGTTCCTTTTTATCTCAGCGTTTGTTAGGCAAAGATCCTACTAAAGAATGGGCTACAAGCTGCAGTTTTAACCTTTTAAGTTGCGCGGTCGAAGACACTTAGGTGATGTGTTTAACCGCTATCAGGTTCCATGTCAGCTTTGAGTGCTCGCTCTACTTTTTACACAGAGGATAACTATTTTTAAAAAAGTAGAACTACTCGTTAGCTACTCTTCCGTTTTGCTACTTGGGCAAATAAAAAGATTTAACTGAATCATTAATAGAAAACAAAAAGTTATTTTCTTGAAATAAAGTAGATTAAATATAGCATATAAAATATAATAATTCTTGTATTTATTGAATTTTAAATAATATTTTTTGAATCATAATTACATCTTTCATTAAATATATTTAATAAAAATTCTTCACTTTTTATGAAATATTTTTTAACTATTAATATACTTATGTCCATAAATACTAGGGTGAGTAAAAAAAATGAACGTTTCAAGGGTTAAAATGAAGTATATTTTTTTCTTACATAAAATTTCTTTTAACTTTCGAAATACAGTCCGCTATTTTCTATGGTTAATTGCCATCTAGATGACAGCTTTTCGATTCTCTGCCTGTTCTTAGGGGTTTCGACTGGAAAAAAGTTTTCTACTCCAATTCCTATTTCTACCTCCTCCAATGTTTGAAATGTTTTCTCCTTATGAAAGTGAGTCATTGTTTGGCAAAGATAAAAGTCCGAAAGTGCAAGATCAAGGCTATAGGTGGGTGCTGGAGAAATATTTCCAGGCGACGTTAGGCTTGCTTCAAGGTGAGCTCTAGTAGAAATTCTCTACATGCTTTCTTCTCTTTAAAGAATTGGTGTAAGTGGCGATTCACATTGGCTGTGACAAACCAAGTTCGGAAGATAGCTGCCGAGTATTTTTTGTGGGATCATCTTCAGTAATGTGCCCTAGAGCCTCGCTGTCCACAACAGATGGTCACCCAGAGTCCGGTTGCCTTTACAAGTTTGTATCGCCACTTTCAAATTTGGCGAACTACCTATTCACAGTCCACGCATTAAGGTAAGGGTCCTCTCCAACTTCCTATATCAAACGCGTTGTTTCGGTGTCTGAAAATTTCCTTTTCCAGTAATGTCGCAGTATTATTGTTCCAGTATTACCAGCAGTTCCAGTATTACTTGAATGTCATATCTCAACGTCACTTTGATTGGAAGAATGCCAAATAAAAAATAATGTTAATAAATGATTCAGTATAGTATTAGGATTAAAAAGATACCAATAACAACAACATTAGAATTAACGGAGATTTAAGAAAAAATGTAGTTCATTTTAACCAGCGAAACAGTCATTTTTTTTTCATTCATCCCAATGCAACTTTTATGTTCAAATAAAAAAAAGAGGCCTAAACTAAATAAAAGAGAGGCCTAAACTAAAAAGATAAAATCGTTTATTCACCACCTCAAGTCTTCACTGTGGTTATTAAATAAAATATTTAAAACCATAACCCGACTAACCTTCTTCTATAAGGTGTCATAGAATGGTGATTGATTACACTCATTGGAAAGAAAGATAACAGATCGCAATCGCTCCTAAATACAATAATAAGAAAACTAGTAAAAGGAACACCGGGGTATAGGTTAAATTTACCAAACCTGTATGAGGGTTTTGATATACTAAAAGCCAAAGAAGTTTTAGGAAATAACCATTATTGTCGCAACATTGTTAACAGCGGCTGTAACAATCACCGAGGTATATCTCTCTTAAGTATATCAAGTAAGAAATATTCCAAGATCCTAGAAAAGAGGATAAGAAGAAAAATTGAGTGGTTGCTCGGAGTGAAAAATACGGCTTTTGGCACCGAGGAGCTTATCTTTGCTATGAGACATGCCTTCGAAAAAGTATTAGAAAAAGAAAAGCGAATATCGGTGTTCTTTGTTGACCTCGCAAAAGCCTTTGATCGAGCTAGGAATATAGATATCTAAGAGACGTTAAAAGAAAAATAGAATCGATCAAGGTCATATTCTGGTAGTCATATTTTTTTACTGATACAATAAAAAATAAATACGAAACGGGGTAAGATTTGCTAACTGCACTTGTCAGGAAATTGAAACCGCAATAGAAATCCGGCAGGATTGCAGTCCTAGTCCACTTTTGTTCATTTTAGTTATGGATTAAGCTATTCAGATGACTGAGGAGAAAATGAGGATATCCCATCAAGGATATGCCAATCGGAGACCAGTTAGCTTCTCATTACTTGCATTCGCCGATGACATTGTTTTTTCTCAGAGGATGGCAGGAATAACTAGTACAAAGTTTTTAGATTTGTGACGGGAATGAGATTAAAGAACCTCAATATTAAGCCGGCTAATGATGTAATAGAGGAAAATCAACTGAGATGACTTGGGCGCATTATACGGATGGAACCGAGCAGAATTGCTAGTGAAGTCTGTCGAGCCAAAGTGGAGGGAGGGAGAGGGATGCGAGGAAAAGGACGACATAGAACTAAATGGGAAGATGAAGTAAAAAAAGACTTCCAGAAAAGAGGACTTCAATGGAATAAAAGAGGGTAACTAGTGGAAGACCGACAGAGCTGGAGAAGGCTCAATAGACTTCTTCCTCACGCTGCTTAAACAGTTCCTACAGTATTGAATATGATGATGAAGAGCCAAGGAATTTTAATAATTAGTAAATTCACTTAAGAATAAATTAACAAATCATTTCGTTCTTTGACAAATATAAACCACTCTTTTATCAAACTTCCTTTACAAGAGTACCTAAGCGATGTTTGAAATAATGATAACCATAATAGGCCTCCTTAAAATTTAATTAGAAATAAATATAGTTAAAAAAGATTTTTTTTAGATGCAAGGAATCATTAGAAGAGAAAAAAAAGTTATTAAAAAAATGATCTTGATATTATTCTTTTCAAGTTTCGTAAAAAAATTACAAATAATATCTTTGAATAGAAAATTAGCAGATCTTTTTATTATCTCTCATCGAATCTTCTATCTTTTTTTCGAAGGAATTTGCCATTTTTTTTTTGTTTTTAATTTATTTTTTTCTGCATAGTTCGGATTACACAATGGTTCAGATTAGCGACGTTGGTTAAGCGATAATCCACCATACATCACTAAATAATTACATGTTGAGGATATATGGTGAGAATGGCCTTGAATCCATTTGACCATAGTCAACCTGAAATTAATAAAACTTTGGCTGATGTTAGAAAATTTATTAATATTTTCATTTACCTCACAAAATAATTGAAAAAACGTTAGCGTTATTTGCAGAAGGAGTGGTTCCAGCACCACAACAAACGATCAGATGAGAAATTCAATTAGAAATAAATATAGTTAAAAAAGATTTTTTTAGATGCAAGGAATCATTAGAAGAGAAAAAAAAAAGTTATTAAAAAAATTATCTTGATATTATTACTACTATTTCTTTTCTATTATAATTCTCCATCTTTAAAAAACTGAACCCCTCAATTCGATCAATCTTTTTTTCTTTTTTTTTTTAGAAAATATGATAATTCTGCTTCGAAAATAAATTAGCTCAGTTCACATTGCATTGCATTTCAGTGAAATATAACCGCATCTGTGTTATGATGTGCTCAACAATCATCTGGTCGATTTGAGATTCTATTACTAAGCAGAAAAAAATAAATTTGTGTTCAATGATTTAAAAGTCATGCTCCAGCACACTTAAGTAGTAAAAGTTAGTAAAACTCATTGATAATTAAAGTTATTATTTATTTTTTACAACCTGTATTGAATTGTCTATTTTATTGTAACATGAGCCAACAGTGTTTACATTAACATCAAAGAGGTTGTGTGATTTCTAAGAACATCCGTTTTTCTAAATTAATTAAGACTAATACCTCTCAACAGATATTTATGCTGCAATTTTCTGAATTTAAATTTTCTGGCTTTAAGAAAATAATCAATAGTTCATAACTGAAGATAATAAAAGGGGCATTGAATTAAAACATATAAAATAATAATTACATTACTCCATTAAGGATGGCAATTGGCTGAGACCTAACCTGTACCAAGCAATAAATATTAATCTATTTCAGTACTCGCTTCGGCGATACATATACTACTAATCTATTTCAGTTTTATTAAGCGTTGCTCCATAGTAAGAAGATCTTCCCATTTTATACTATAAAGTGGGGATCTGACAGTTCTGTGCGTGATGAAAAGGAGGCATTGTTGAAGTTTGAGATTAACTTGCTAAGGAATCTATTATTACTTTATTCCATCATTAGAGATAAAATCAATATTATATGCTTAAAAAAAAATCTATTTTTAAACTCTAGTTCTCAAGCAATTTTTAACATACACTTTTTTAAACTTTACTCACCAACATGCTTTCGGTTAAACTTTTAAACTTTTGTATATTATATTGTTTAAATTTCAGAAATATATCCCAATATAAGTCGACTAATTAAAGAATGATACCGGAAAGTCTTTTTTGCTGATCTATTAAGGCAAACTTTTACAAATTTTCATAAAAATTATAATTTAACAACTATGATGTCAATACCACAATATTTGGCCACAGTGGCTTCAACCTATGCTAGGTTATTTAAATAAATATACTACTTCCTTTTATTCAGTAACGAATTCAAATAATTTTGATTGAATGTATAATTGTGTTAGTTTTAAATTATAATTGAACTTCATTTTGGTTAATTATTTTCAATAAGGAATCTTTGTGATAGGCCAAGAAAAAAATAATTAGCCCCTCTTCCCTCAAAATATGAGTTTTTACGTTTCAAGATATGAGTAAACAAAAATTCGAATAATAAATAACAAATCAGAAAAAAAGAGGATGCAATTGTTTTATATAACACAACCTTCAGTTCAATAGATTTCATTCCTAAATTGAATTAAAAAAATTAATTCCTTTTAATTTCCGTTCGATCGTTAAAGGATTTTTTTGGATTCCTTTGATCCTAAGTGAAGAAAACAAAAACGATATAACTGGGAAGACTTGTAACACTCAAGTAGTAGGTTTCTTTGTTCCCTATTTTCTTTCATTTCTCCCCCCTTTTCTCGTTGAACGAATAAACTCCCCCTTTCATCTTCTGGCCTCTTGTTTCTTCTCTTTGTGCAAGGGCAGGGTACCATCCACCGGTGACTGTCATCCGTTAGTCCTTTGTTAATACTTATTCATCAAATTCATTTATGTAAGCAGAGAGAACCTTTTCTCCAATAAAAAACAATAATACCAAAGTGCCTATTGTATGGGTTATTAGTTTTTTTTTCTTTATTTCCCTCGAATAATTTCTACTTTTTAATTATTTTTCTTCTTCGCTGTAATTTGCATGATTGGATCGTTTATTAGATAAAGGAGAGTCCCCAATTATGATATGCTTAATGTAAAGTTGTGCTGGGGTTTCTCCAATATTACATTTATTGAATATTTTTTTTTATTTTTTTGCTCTATAACATAATCTTTTGAAATGTTTAGAAAAGTTTTAAATAATGCTGTCGCAAAGGTGTTTAAAACAGTGTTTTCAAAAAAATTCTAAAAAAAAGTTGTTTTGTGAAAGAGTTACCCATTTATGATATAGCGTGAATTATTTATGGCAGTATTTTCTATGTTTATTTTACAGCAAAAAGAATAAAAATGCTTCTTTACAGTATTGATTATCTATTTGTACTTGTTCTCAGATTCATCTTGCCTAAATGTGGAATTTTTAAATAGAAATAGACTAGATATCTGTATGTTCAATCTTATTAGAAAAAAAAAAGAAGTTAGCTTCAAAAAAGTACATGTTAAATGTGTAAACCCCCGCCTCCCTTCCTCCCCCCAAAAAAGATCAATACAAGAAATATATTGTGTCTCATATTAGGCACAGCCCTTTTTTATTACAAGATCAATTAATCCCATAAAATTATAAAGTTCAGAACTAGTGACTAGTGAGGTATAAACGATATGAAAAGATGATAATGTACAGTAAAAATCATTTTTAAAAACAACTTACAATGTGTACCCAACATAATTCACACAAATTTCCTTTTAACACGTGTTGAATAATTGGAATGGTATAAGTAGTAGGGAAGCCTCTAATTAGGATAAGTTTTATTTTCCCAGTGCCCCAATAATCACAAAGAAGTGGTTTATGAAGCAATTGGTTTGTAATTCAAAGATGCAGAGGAAATACAGGAGTATCTCGTGTTGGGCAAGTATCTCATAATAGGGCACTTTCCCCTAATAACCTATAGTCTAATTCAATCTCATATAGAGAACGAAGCAATATGGAACATTAAAATAAGCTCAATGAATGTAAGTACGCAGTATTCTTGTTTCAGTGTGCTATTGATTTTAGTACTATGTTGTTTTTTACAAATAACAGGCCCATAGAATAGTGGACCACCCCTTCGTCTCTCGCGTCCCTAATTCGAAGTATTCTCGTTTTATAAGGTTATCAAAAATGAAAAGTTGTCTTTATTTATGCAATTATAATTGTTTTATAATGCTTTTAAATAAATTTTCAATTTACGTGGGAATCTGCTACCGTATTGTACACGATATGAAAAACTGTATAAAATAAAATACTGCTAGACGTGATATTTGCTAGATATTTAAGGTCACACGTGTGCCTTTAGTTTTATTAACTTTTACAATAACCCGATCTCTACTTGTGCATGTTAATAATAATATTTCCTTTCCTGATTTATTGTAAATATAGAATGAAGAAGAAATCACTCCAATTTGTTACACAATCTTTGCATCTACGTAAATACATACTAAATATTCATCCGTGTATCCATCATTACATACTTCAATAGCTATTAATTTTATTCTCTTTAAAGTTTATTATTAACAAATAATAAGAGCTGCGACACTCGAGGCTAATAGGCATTAGGGCTGTAAATACCCATTCATACCATACATTTACAGACTAAAGATCAATAACAATATTAATAAAAAATAACAATAATTAATATTAATCAATAACAAAATTAACTAAAATAATGTATGAATATCAGAAATAAAAATAATTAGATCGATGAATTAAACAATTGCAAAATAGGAAAACAACCAAGATAAAGAAAATTAAAAACTAAATTATCTTAAAAATATTCATGCCAAAACAATTATCAATAGCAAATGGATAGAGTAGTAATCATAATGATATTATCAGAAGAATTCAAAGTATCAAGTCTCTCAAATACCAGTAAATAACAAACAAGTCAACGTTTCGCCAATTCAAGCAATATGAGAAAGGAAAACCTAAAATCACATGCTACGGCCAACGAAACATGTATAAGCTTCATGAAAGATGTGGGATTCCGCCATGTCACCATAATTTCGTTTATAATTTAAAGCTGGTATAATATTATATATGGTCTTATTATATATATGATATTATTATTATATGGTAATATTATATATGGTTCTAACAATGACCAATGTATATACATGACTTTTTTATGTGTTTATACATTGGTCATTGTTAGAACGTATATATACCATATATAATATTATACCAGCTTTAACTTATATATATATATATATATATATATATATATATATATATATATATATATATATATATATATATATATTAATGTATATTTTATAAGAATATTTAACATATCAACAATATATGTATCATCCAAAATTTAAAAACCTTCGTAGGAAGAGTATTTTTTATACAACCTACAATCTAAATGCACATAAAAATTTATATTTTATCAAGAGATATACAGGAATTTAAATCATAACTCAAAAACAGCCGTAGAAAGGTGAAATGTTGTATTTAGGATTGTTGTAAAATCTAGTTGTGAACCTCCCTTTTTGGTCACTGCTTGATCACCGGGAGTGGTACTTTACTTGTAGGTCATAATTGATTTCCATCAAAAATTAAATTAAAATACTTTGCAGAACTTCTCAAATTTAGTATTTATAACTTATATATTGATCTAAATAACATACTAGATTTTGGTCTAAATTGAAAAACCGGAAATTGTACTTTACTTGAAGGTAATATTAGACTTTCAATAGAAAATTTTTGTAACCCCCACTCCCTCAAAATTTGAGGATGTTTTACGTTTCCAGATACGTAGAATCCAAATATCGAATAAAAAAAATCCGTCCGCAAAATTTTTTTTTGTTTTTACTTCCTTTAACGAAGTAAAGGAAGTATTGTAATCGCGAAAATTTTCGGTTTTCAAATTTCAACGGAAATATCCATTTTGACCATCCCTGAATCCATTTTGACTAGTTTCGTCGTGGTGTCTGTACGAACGTTCGTACGTTCGTACGTTCGTATTTCGCATAACTCAAAAACAGTTAGCCCTAGAAAGTTGAAATGTTGTATTTAGGATTTTTTTAACATCTAGTTGTGAACCTCCATTTTTGGCCACTGCTTGATAACCGGAAGTGGTACTTTATTGAAGGTCATAACTGATCAAAAATTTAGTATTCTTGACTTATATATTGACTTAAAAAACATACTAGATTTTGGTCTAAATTGGAAAACCAACCGGAAGCGGTACTTTGTATGAAGATCTTAATAAACTTTCATCAAAAATGATATTAAAATATAATGTAAAACATCTCAAATTTGGTAAATAGGAATTTTATATTGATATGAATCTATTTACTAGATTTTTGTTAATGTTGGTGAGCCGAGGGTACTTTATTTGAAGGTCATAATAAACTTACATCAAAAATTATATTAAAATTAAATTCAGAAATCATATGTTTCGATAAAAAAGGTTACAAACGCAATTTGGTTTCCAATCCAATTAAACATTTTTATTGCATTTTTATTTTATTACATTTTTATTATTATTTTTATTATTTTATTAAATCGAGTGTAAAATACTGGTTTTCCTCCCCATTTGTTAGATGAAAAAGTCTGCACAACATAGTGGATCCGGACCAATGCAACGACCCAGTAGCAGCTTGCCTTAAGAGCCACTCTAGTTTCCGTCTTCCTACATTATTGTTATCAATTCATAATCGGTTAAGGATATATATATATATATATATATATATATATATATATATATATATATATATTTTTTTTTTTTTTTTTTTTTTTTTAATCGATCTAAGTTTTTGGATATTGGTTATTTTGTTTTTTCTAAGGACAGCAGGTCAAAAGTATTCTCTCCTTTTTACAGTTATACTCATAACGACTCAAGTATGAACATTTTCCCCTCTTTCCTATTGTAAGAGATGAGTTATAAATAGAATACCCAAAAAAGCCAACGGAATTTTCCTTTTCCTGATAATAACTAACATGTCTGATTGCCGTCCAACGTACAGCATATAGCCCGGCCGATTGTTAATGAAGCAACAAGCCATCTCATGTAGGTTGGGATGTAGGAAGGACTGAAGCAAAGACCAGTTTTCTTGAGAAATAAACCCTCCTTTCTCTTGATTAATCGCGTAATCTAACTGAGCTGATAGGCGTTCCCGATCTAATTGAACTGAATAATGGATCCCGACCAATACAATGACCCAGGCGCAGCTTGCCTTAAGGGCCACCCTAGTCTTCGTCTTCCTACATTATTGTTAACAATTCATAATCGGTTAAGGAAGTTTTTTTTTTTAATTCGACTAAGTTTTGGATTTAGATCATTTTACATTTTTTTAAATGTTCTTTTTAATAATAAATTTTCAAATTAGAGAAGAACCTCGCATTTCCAGATCCACCACACCCACAGCGGTACCAAAGTATTATCCAAAACAAAAAGTTTTTTTTTCGTTTGTCTTTAGGCAATTTTGTTTTTAACTGATTCGAACTTATTAGATAACGTCATCAGAAAATCCTAATTTTAACACATAATTTATGATACATTTAAAAAAAAATTCAATCTGTAATTTTTTTTTTTTAATTTGAAATTCATAATATGCGGGTCATTCTCACAGAAATTGGCACTCTTTTTTCTTATTTTTTGTATTTTTTTTTTAATATCGCAATATTCCTTCAACTATCTAAAGCAAGCAATCTTACTCGGAGGGCACCAATTCATTCCAGACTTGAAACACACCTGACCAGTATCCAGGGTAGAGATGTTTTCATGTAGACGATGTTTTCATGTATGAAACATGCCTAAACAGTAGCAGGTCCATGATCAAGATGTCAATACGGAAATATTTGACTGAGGGTTGCATATTCGTTTTTCCTGTAATTCACTTCAGCTTTATGATGAGTATATTGTTGTCGGCTACCACAAAAATGAAATGTTTGTTTTTCAGTGGATTTTTTTTATTTTATGGAGGAGGACGGGTTGTAGTATAATAAGTAGGGTTGTAGCGCCATGGAAATAAAAAATAATGATTTAATATTTCATTGTATAATTTTCATTAAAATCACGATAAATCAATGCTATTTCGTAAGTTAGATTCTGTCAAAAGTTTCATCCACATGTCAGTGTTTTCATTTCTCTGTCATTTTTTATTCCGTTTGAAACACGGCTTTCAACCCTTTTTCAAATACTACTTAACGAAAAAAATTACTAGGGGTTTGCTAATAAGCAAACTTAAACAGTGCCATGCAAGCATTCATTACTGAATAAATAAGTTAAGAAATCGTAGGGAACAGGGGAACGGACAGCATTAAACATAACCATTTCACTTGTAAGGATCATCCTCTTTTGGAAGATTAGGTTTTATACTGAGAGTGAATCAACAGGTATGGATGATGGGGGAGGGATCAAACTAACTGACCATGTGTTTTTCATCATTTTCCCGCCCAAGCAGATCGGTTGGAATCTAGAATCGATAATTGACAGGAAAATAAACGAAAACCTATGGGCAGAAATTTTAGAATCTAGTTTTTCACTTCTAGCGTTCTTTTTGCCAATAGTTTCAAGAATCTTCTGAAACTGTGAGCCATTTAAAAACAGTTAAAAGAAAATAAATTAAAATTGATTAAGTAGACAGCCACAGAATGCTTAACCGACTTTCGAGCTTGTAACGTCACGGGAGAACGAATCTGGATCATTTAGTGTGTACCATATGTTTTGGGACATATATGTATAATTTATAAACATTTAAAGTGTGAACAAGTTTTTGCCAGAAGTCTGCTT
Source organism: Rhaphigaster nebulosa (assembly GCA_948150685.1). NCBI lineage: Eukaryota > Metazoa > Arthropoda > Insecta > Hemiptera > Pentatomidae > Rhaphigaster > Rhaphigaster nebulosa. Next base: position 173,100,504 of record OX411306.1, read on the forward strand.
TAATAACATTTATCTCTCAGAATCCTAATATATTTCAAATTGAAATACACATCGTGGGCCACGAAATTGCCCAATTCTGTGAAAATGACCCTGGATGAAATTGGATCCTATCTATCATACATAATTATTTTTTTTAAATATATAAATAGTATGTATTTAATTAAAATCATGCTATATTCTTAAAAGTATGAAAAGCGCATTTGTTAGAAATCCACAGCGTGCACTGATATACTAATTACAATTTTTACGAAGAGGCAGATAATTTTCGCCCCTCTCCCCATAAGCCCAATCTCTATTCTTTTTTGTTTCTAACACGTATATAAACTAAGAATTCATTTCAGTTATGTGGTGCTTTTTAAATTTAGAAAACAAATTTACATAATCCTATAAATTATCGAACATAGCTTTATGGATTTCAAAAATATTTTTCTTTATTTTGCCCAAGTATTTCATACATTTCTTTCCAGTTATATTTTCAAAAATGCTTCAATTATAATACTGGACTCACGAATTTTTGAAACTTGCGCGAAATAGAAAAAAAAAAAATATTTTTTAAAAACAAACTTTAAGTTCAGAAATTTCGCCGCCACCCAATGAATTTATACAAAAATGATTTTTAGTTTTTTTAATAGGATCGATATGCGTGTGTTTGAACCGGTATTTTTTATTAATTTAGATTAGTTATTAACACACATTCTTCCTTAAACTCTCAAAACATAGGCTGAGACCAAAATGGAATCATTTTATTGTGTTATATGTAAACAATCAATGGGCCTTTTATTTGCATTCTCGGTTTTAATATAATATTTAATATTTTATAGTTCGGTAAAATATGATTATTTTGTCAAAATAACAGTAAATCAAAAGTAAGGTTTTGCCATATACAAGACCCCACTGTCATAACCATGCACCGTGTATGAGTTGATTAGGGGATAGCCTGCCAAGAGAAACCGGACTCAACGTCATCACGTAGAACGATTTCCGTCAGTCAGTCTTCGTGTATAGAAGGAAACAATGGGACCAACACATTTTAACCTCTTTTAGTACAATCTCATTACAAAAAGATGAAGGTGGTCTTTCTGTTTCAAGGAGAGTAGAAAATGGTAGATAACCTATTCGTTGAAGAGGCACGCTACTTGCCTATTGCCGAAGGTCAAGGAAGGATTAAAATAAATTTTAAAAATGTCTTAATGGTTACTTAAGGATCAAGCCCATTTTATTATTTTAATAACTAATCCGAAGCCTGCATTCGCCATTGTTGTTGTATTTAATATAATCGTATCCGCATCTTCAGAAGATCGGAAACAACCAACAACATATGACAGAGGAAAACGAATAAATCAAAATTATTCATTAAAATAATTGAATTGGAAAAAGTCAAAAAGCTGATATTCACAATATGTACCATATCGTCACAATTACTGCCCTAAATTTACCGAATATATTGTATTAAGTTAAATTTAAGTAGTTTAAAATGTAAACTATTTTTGCCCAACTGTAAAAAAATTTACAAAGTCTCTATATAAATAAATTATGCTATAATGAAAAATATTTAATGTGTTAGAGGTAAAAATAATGAAAAAACAATATGTAGGAGCTATTAAGCTTCCAGTAATGAAATGCAAAGCATTCCGGAAAGTAACGAGGTTAGGGATTATATTTTTCTTTCGTCGTTCAATATTAGCTTCCTAAAATAATAAAAAGAGCGATGATATTGGATTTTTTTTTCTTTTGTTACTTTTTTATGCCAGAAAATAAATCTAACTATTATTATTCTTGTATATGCAAATAAAAGAGGAGACCGCTATTGGATTAGCTATACTATAAAAAGATTAATTTATTGGGGTTGGTCTTTTAATGGATTTCTAGCATAGCACTATAGTATGATAATTCTAATCGAAAGACTAAATTAAAAGTGTGTCGGTAGACTGGCAGTTCATATACTGGCTAACCCGCTCTGAAAATAATTAAGGCAAACAGGATGGCATATCCGACTGGTATAACCGAATTAAAGATAAGTTACAAACCTGTTTTAACCAGAGTGGGAAAGTCAAGATTCTTTACATCGGGCAGCCACGAAATAAATTTCAACCTATATACATACAGTATATATGCATACATATATGTGTGTGTGTGTGTACATCTTAAATATTATTTTTAAAGTAAATTCAAACTTATTTTTTTACATTAAAACTGCATTCTTCCATAAATATATAATTTTATTAAACCAATACAATATTTTTGGTAGTTTTAATAACCTAGGGAGCAGCTTTCAATTCAGGTTGTGATAGCAACGTTTGCTGTAAATAGTAAATTTAGCTTTTCAAATATTTACCCAAGTATTTCTTTAAGATGAAGATTCAACGAAATTTGTAATATATTTAGTATAAATGTCTTTAATGTATGTCTATGTGAAGTTAATAGATATTTCTTTGGATTTGAATCAAAAATTGATTCAATTAGTAATACATTGTTTTTTTTTCGTTTTAAATTCCTAACTAGATTTCCATAGCATTCATAACTCACTAAAAGCTTCGGATAAAGTTTTACTGTAAGTTCTTTGTTAAACGTTTGTACATCTATTAAGTTATAAATCTGTGGCTCAAAAAATAATACTGAATTTGGTTACTAGTTGCCGAAGATTGCAGTAAAAACGACACTTGGCTTTCCGACATCCATCTATTGACACACACACACACACACACACACACACACACACACACACACACACACACACACATACAAAAACACACACTCTTGTTACTGGAGGTCTCATTCCCTTATTATATGTCGTTTTTCTTCAGTAGATAACTAGTTTCCAAGATATTTCTTCATGTTCCGTGACTGTAAAATAAATAAAATAAATAAATAGTGACAATAAAACTGTCAATATCACTGGACAAAGCATTAGAAATCGACAGTTTCGACATTTTAAGCAGAAAAATCCACTTAACTAATATCTTATTCTCATGTTGCAGACTTGTTGATCTCACAAATGGGGAGGAAAACCAGTATTTTACACTCAATTTTAACACTTAAAACAAGTAACAAAAATGTTTAATTGGATTGGAAACCAAATTGCATTTGTAACCTTTGTTACCGAAACATATGACTTCTCTTTTAATTTAAATATAATTTTTGATGTAAGCTTATTATGACCTTCAAGTAAAGTACCCTTTTCGGCTCACCAATTTTAACCAAAATACAGTAAATACATTCATATCGATATAAAAGTCCTATTTACCAAATTTGAGATGTTTTACATTATATTTTAATATAATTTTTGATGAAAGTCTAGTATGACCTTCAAGTAAAGTACCGCTTCCGGTTTTCCAATTTAAACCAAAATCTAGTATGTTATTTAAATTTATATATATATATATATATATATATATATATATATATATATATATATAAGTAATAAATACTAAATTTGAGAAGTTATGCATTGTAATTTAATATAATTTTTTATGGAAATCAATTATGACCTTTAAGTAAAGTACCACTTCCGGTGATCAAACAGTGACCAAAAAGGGATGTTCACAACTAGATTTTACAGCAATTCTAAATACAAAATTTCAACTTTCTACGGCTAACCGTTTTTGAGTTATGCGAAATACGAACGAACGTACGTACAGATGCCACGATGAAACTAGTCAAAATGGATTCAGGGATGGTCAAAATGAATATTTCCGTTGAAATCTGAAAACCGAAAATTTTTGCGATTACAATAATTCCTTTACTTCGTACAAGGAAGTAAAAAGATATTTTGATACTACAAGTCGTTATTAAATACTGTAAATAACAAAAAAAGCTTTATTATTTTCAAGTTTTTTACTAGTAAGAACTGAAAATATAATAAAAGTAGACAAAACGATTGCTTGTAAATAAGTTAGAAAATCTACAACAGAAAGTGTTTAATGAATGTTCCAAGAAAAGGGACATTTCTATTTTCATGTAAACAGATGATGTAATATTCTCATGAATCAGAAATTTCAGATTAATGTGTGATAAATAGTTAACCGAAGGACAGGCATATATTTTATTGACGATCGATTAAAATTATGATCATTTTAATTGTGTTTCATTGCAGACGAAAATAGTAACAATCATGTTAAGTTGTGAGGATTCATGAGATATTGAAGAAGTAGAATGGAATAGGACACCCAATTATTTTTCATTAATCACAGGGCGTTATTGTTATCTAAAAACCTAATCCATAATCCAAGAACATGAATCATAAATCAATGCCACCACATCATATATTACACCATCTATATTATACTTTAGACCATTAAACACGATTTGAATCTAGGAGCGAACTAACATTAAAACATTTGTGTAGAGCTCAATTCACAATATATGTATAATTTAGTCTTGTTTTAATACTTTTTGTGAAGTCCACACGAGTAACTCAAAAATTCAATGGTGAAATCTAACTTCCCTGAATTGATTTGTTGAATTAAATCACAATTACAAAACTTTATGGCGTGATTTTTTAAATTGTCTAATTTAGCTTCTGTTGTATTTTATTTATGCTTAAAAACGTTAAGTTGAAGTAAAGTGGTAGTAAATAAATTCATTACTTTGTATATAATTAAATTGAATCATTGAAGTAAATTCATTACTTTTATGGAAAAAGTTAAAATAAAGCGGTAGCATGATTTATATTTATTAAAATTATAGGTGCTATTTTTTATTTTATGGTTTCTTGATTGAAAATTTCAAAAAAATCATGTAATTCTTTCCTTTGTGACATAAACAATTGATATTATTTCTGAATCCACATCAGCATATGAAAATTTATACACTATTAGAATTAAATTTTCCGAACAAAATTATGGAAATATTTTATATATGTCGGTTTCTACATCAACATCCGTGACGTTAATTAAAAAATCAGGTGCGTTGCGTGAACCCCACAACGTTTTCTTACCTTCATATAATAATTATCATATTATCATAATTTTTAAGCGTTCACATAAACACTTGAAATAAACTCAGCAGAATGCACTTCTTCAAGTCTTCTCTCTTAAAAGTAAAATAAAGTTGTTTTTTTTAACAATTTTAGTACGACAATTCCGCACACTATGTACTTTTAGTTTATCAAACTCTAAAAATATACCTAGATATTTTAAATGTTTCGGTTTACTTTCCATGGAAATTCCATTTAGATTCCATGGAAATATTTTGGTTCTTTTAAATAATATAAAAGTTGAAATTATTAAGTAAATTTCGGTCTCCTTAGGGACACGCTTTAGCGTCAATAATTTTAAGTTATATTTTGTTCTTTTTTAATGAACCTAACCTTTGATAAAAAATACTATAAGTAACAGCGATGACATGGAATGTGAATATTGTTCCAATGACTTATTTCCATTTTCTCAAAGTTAAAGTATAAAAAGAACAAAATATAACTTAAACCCATTGTCACAAAAAATTACTTAAACTCAAACACCACAGAATTAAATATACCTTCCACAGAAATTATATGTTATTTATTTCTTGTCAATAATCATTCTGTAGGATAAGTTATATTTTAAGTTTTATTAAAGTAATTATATCATTTTTAATAAACTCGGAAGCCTATATGTCAATAAAATATTATTATTTAACACCAATGAAAATATTGTTAATTCTTTGATGAATAATTACATGTATAGTGACTGACGTCTGAATTCTCACCCTGGTTCCTTTTATAATTCCATCAGGAAAATAATGCATTTGCCTATTAATAAATATGAATATAAATGACCAAGTATACTATTTAGCTGTTTATGTAAATTATAGTTTTAAAAAATTGAAATCAATCCAAAATTCAGTCGCTCATATTCGTGAGTTAGCCTTTTAATTTTAACCTAAACATTTAATAAATAATAACTATTTGACCTGATTCATTTAAGCATTATATTTTCTTTGTTATTTTTTTATGGAAAAGCCTAGCCTAAAATTTATTTCTGTATACTGAAGTATGAAAAAAACAATACTAGTTTAAGCAGCGATATTTTATATTTTGCTGGTGGGTAGCTTAAACTCATTTTAAAATCTCTTTCTTGAAATCGTGTTAATCATCTCGAAAATGTATGTATGGGGACCCCAGGTTAGTTAGCCGGTCTACACACAATCTAGGCTGTTTGCGTAGGTCCCAGATGGTAAAGTGAAGGATTACTTCGGGTCACCTTTGGGATTTATTCTGTATACTCTGGACTAAGTTATGCATTTTTCAGGAATACTTTGATACGAATAATGTTTAATTGATAGGAATACTTTCTCAGAGGGATAAAAATTAGCGATAATTTATTTCAACTTTAAGAACTACTGATATTTGATCAGTTTACTATTACCTCAAATTACCTAACACGAGAAGCTTTATAGCACCTATCCTTTGAATTGGTTTTCTTAACAATCAGATAAAAAGTGGTTTATAAAAAAAATAACTATCAAATATTATAGGGCGATTCAAATTGAAATTGCAAAAGTAATATATATAAGCTATAATACAAGTAATATAAAAGCTGAATATTTCTTTAAAGATACAATGCTATTCAATCCATTTATTGTCTAATATCACATTCAACCAAATTCAAAAGCAATAAGTAATTGTGATAAATATCTAAATTAGTTGTGCAAAAAAAATTATATAAAATAACAATATAATATAATATAATAATAATAATAAAAAAATAATAATAATATATATATATATATATATATATATATATATATATATATATATATATATATATATATATATTTTCTGTTAACACTACGGACCTTGACGATCTTTTCTTAAAAACATTTCATCGCTTGCGGGAGTATAGGCAGCCTGGAGGGTATCATCCAACTTCATGTTGCTGCAAACCATTGTTTCCATGGTGCAGCGGCAGGCTCCATAACCAGTCCCATGACAAATCTGTCTAGACCCAAGGAGTATAGCTGCTCGGGGTCAACAAGCGCACGAGCACCTATATTTCCGGATGGCTGTTTGACATCCTGGAAAACCACAACGCGATCGAGAATCTTGGGCTGCATGGCGTTTCCCCGATAGGCGGTCTTCCGATGCGGGCGGTCACCCATCCAAGTACTTATAATGTTCGACGTTGCTTAACTTTGATTACTTATGTATTGCAAGTGCCTTACCCCGCTCGGTCATCTATATAGCATGAACATGCATGGATATTGCTATAATTAAAAAAAAAAAAAAACAATATTATAATAAATAATAAGCTGAACTCAAACGATCCCAATAGCTAGATTTCATTTTTAATTAAAGTAAATAAAAATGACAATATGATACAAATATATGCTCTTATACAACTGATGAATGTTGTCGATCGGCTGTACAGCTCTCTGCTCTGATGATGGCCTAGATCTTAACACATTATTAAATCATATATAATATAAATATAGAAAGCAAAACCAATAATATTTCTCTCGTATCTTGATTTGAAGTATTTCTGAAAATTTTTTTTATCATTAGTTAATAGTTGTTTCAATTAAATTTAGTGAATAGCAATTCAATGTTAACAATACATCATGTTTGCTTTGTTTCATATTCTGATTATAAATATTTTCCGTTCCAGTTACCAGCAAATGTTTCTTATCTTAATCGACCAGTAAAAAACATGTAACGTTTTTATTTATTTAAGAAGTAATGTGATCCCCTAGTGGGCGCACGTGTTCTTATGAAGGCACCTCAAATGTTATCTGGTCTTTTTACAACCTGAATCGATAAATTTAATATGCATTTATTTAGAATTTCTGTTTGCCAACTAAAGAATGAAGAAAATAATTCTATTCAAAAGAAGAATGAAGTTTTGTCAGTTGCCGCATTATTAAATTTTCCTGTTTACAGAAATGTAGTCCAAAATAAAGGAAAGACTTTACATATTATACTCTTTCTTCTCTCTAATATATATATTTTGTCGTTATTTTTTTTATTTATTCCTTTGTTCTTTTGTATTACCTTTCTATAAAATTAAAGAGCTGTCTTAAGGGTATGCATTGTTCTTTTCTCAATATTTTGTTATCGATCGTGTTATTTATTGAACTACGATTTATGTTCCAAATATTACAGTATCGTCTACTAGCACCAACAAAAACAGCATTTATTGTATTTTTTATACAAGTAACAAGGCTATGTGTGTGTCTGATGTGTGTGTATAAGTTATAGTCTGGAGCATGGCATTATTGAACTTTATACCAAATCTCTTATGTAAACTTGAGCTAAATGTATATAAGGAGATTACTAGGAGGGATAAAGCTGCCTTGATTTTGCCTCTGAGCGTGCTCTTTATATAACCTTTTAATTTATTTTTCGGTTTTAACTCGCTGTCACGTAACCTTGTCGAAATACGGATGGAGTGCGGTTGGAGTTTACCAATTCGGAAACCCATCTGTATTTTTTTTTTAGCTCCCGATTTTGTGGCAAGGCGGCGTGATTAAGAGATTGTAGAGATGGCGACCAATGAAATACTGAGGCCAACAGTTTTAAACATACAGATGGATGTTCCACCAACGGCGGAGATCCCATTTTTACCAGAGGCCACAATGGTGGCGCACAAGAGTGATTAGAAGATTAAAACAGCAACGCCACAGGACCTGAGGAAGATTGTATCGGACCTGGTGAGGTATCGGACTGTAGAAACAGGCGAGTTAATTCTTTTTTAAAAGGAGGCGATCGCCAAATAATAAGAATAGAGACGAAGGCGTCAGAAAAACCGTTGGACGGAGAAGATAAAGAGGCATTGAAGGCAGCCCTAATATGCAGGATAAAAAGAAGCATAATGAATCAGATTCAAGCAGATTAGAAAACACCGTGGGCAATAGTAAAAGAGAGACTAAAGAAGGCGATCGGAGAAGGCAGGTGGACCTCGGAAGAAGACATCTTCCATATGATTCGCGAAGTCAAACCACCACGACAGTCAAGCGGACAATATGCAGGGACGCTTGTAGCTCGGTACACAGAATCACGGAGAAAATGAGAGAGACGTTAGGGTTGAAATAAATATATGCCTTCCTGTCCACTATACGTAAGGTGCAAGTGGTCAAGGATATAAGAATGAAAAAAGGCCTGCCTAGAGAGCGGACCATCGTTGAATACGAGCAAAACATGGTGGATGTGAACACGAGATGAGGAAGCCCAGATGGAAGTCAAAGAGAGCGGGTGCACTAGAATGATCTATAGACTCACCAGAACTACACAGACCGCCTGCAAGAAAAGAGAGTTTAGAGATAGCGGGAGAGAGAAAGAAGACCAAGACCAGCAAGGCCAAGGAACAGCGGTAGGAAAGAAGATCGTATCGGTGTGGGAGAACAGGACACTTAGTAGCTCAATGCCCACGCACCAGATGTTTTGAGTGCGGGACAGAAGGGCAGATCGCCAGGCAGTGCCCCTACATGTACAGAAGAAGGGAGACAGCCCAGCTGGAACCAATGGAATGAGACTGAGCATGTCATCAGCTGATTCAACGAAAACATCCGGGAATTCGGAATCAGAAGAGGAAGTAGACGATTCGGGAAATAAAAGCGGACAGAGTAGCGAAAGGAGCGGTTGGAAGCGAGAAATGGGAGGAAGAAAGCACGTCTGAGGGGATTGGCGGCAGAGATGGCACCTCCCGCTAGTAAGTTACACCGTGAGAGGTAACACAGTGGTCTGCCTTTAATTAAAGTGGAAAGCGTAGTGAGATGTCTTGTAGACACCGGTAATTCCGACACCATCCTGTGCCGGAAAGCGCTGGAAAAGCTGAGTGGCGGAGAGAGGACACTAAAGATTCAAGCAAACTGTAAACTAATCATCCTGGGTGGCCCGTGTGAAGTAGAGATACGGCTAGATAGATGGGGAGCTAGGGGGTCTAACTTAACAGTGCATATCGTATGGGGTATACAACGGGATTAGCAGGTTATCATAGGGTGCGATCTGCTAGGAAAGGCAGACGCGAGGGTTAGAAATAACAGTGGAAAATGGACATTAGGATAGGGGGAGAGAAGTTTAAATGACAAAGCCTCTTTAGGGATGAGAGAGCACGAGTAGGCACGATCACTCGAACAGAAGGCTCTCCAGTCAGACAGAGCCTCCACAAACGTTAAGAACGGAAAACGAGAATGTCTTCTTCAAAGAAGACTGCATACTGGGAGCAACGGGAAAGACATTTCACGAAATCACGCTAAAACAAGAGAGAGTGGCCTACGTCTAGGAAAGTAGATACCCACTGGTGATGCGTCACCACATCCGGGAAGAGATAGATAACCTAAAAAACAGGGGATGGTTATAGATAACACATCCCCTCTACAACAGTCCTTTCTGGCGAGGCAAAATACAGGGTGGTGATTGATTACCGAAAACCGAATGAGAGCACGATATATGAGAAATATGCGATTCCCCGACTCAAGGACATTTTAGGCAGGTTAAGCGGGGCAACGATATTTAGCACATTAGACTAAAAGGCAGGGTATCATCAGATAAAAATGCATCCGAAATATCAACCCAAGACGGTATTAAAGTTTGAGAGAGGTCACTACGAATTCAGGAGAATGACGTTTGGGTTAAAAAACGCTCTCATAACGTTCCAGCGCCTCATGGACGAATTCTCATGGATGAATCAGTCTGCCAGATTTATATGAATGATCTCTTGGTCTTTAGTAAAACCGAAAGCTAGCATGTGAAAGCGTGTTTAACAGGATGCGACGATTTGAACTAAAATTTTCCGAGGATAAATAGCTATTGGTTCAGAGACAAATAATTTTTTTAGGGCGCACTAGTCAGGACTGATGCGAACAAAGTGGAGATCATACGGAATATGGCGGTGCCCAGAGATGTAAATAGTATCAGGTGGTTATTGGGGATGCTTATCTATTACAGAAGGTTTGTACCAGAAATGGCAGAGTATTTAATACCCCTTAGTAATGTACTGAAGAAAATGCGAAAAATAATAGTTACGGCAGTAGTTGAAGACAACATCCGGAAATGCATGGAGAGGTTACAAAAGGAGCCAGTACTCGCTTTCCCAGACAAATCTATTTACAATCACGACGGATGCGAGCGAGTATGCGGTGGGGGCGGTATTTTCTCAAGAAGGAGACGGGAAGAACGTCCCGTAGCGTACGCCAGTAAACTCCTTACGGAAACCAGATACAGCGCTCTCGAAAGAGAACTCTTGGAGATTGTGTGGACCATTGACCACTTCAGGCCTTTTGTGTTTGGAAGAAAATTCCAAGTACATACAGGACCATAGACCTCTGCAGTGGGTCGGAAAGTTAAAAGAATCCTCCGCGAGTGTTGCTTGGTGGAAAGAATACACCACCATTTGGGAAAACATTAAACGAATATGGCGATCCGAGCGAATCGGGGTGGAAAGGATATTCGTTCGATGTAAATTGATGGTCCAAACACTTTGGGATGCCAAGCAACAGAGAGAAGTTACCATACCATCAGAGCAAAAGCGGGATGCACGAAGCTTTGCAAGCGTCGTTGGAGAATGAAAAAAACGATTAATGAAATCACAAAGGATTGCGAAGTTTGTCTTAGTACGAAGATAAGAGCAGACACCCACCGCCAATAGGCCGCTGAGCTATCTACAGATCCATATCTTCATATGAAGGGGAATTGTAGGTGGGTCACCATAATTGATCTTTTTAATAAAACAGCCATGGCGTTTCAGATTCAGGACCGATCGTCAGAGGCAGCGTTAGGGGCTCTAAATATTATAAAGTAGTTCCAGTTATATGTAGTTCCCGATCGAATCTCATCCAACGGAGGTAGGGATTCGATAACACCAGTATGAGAGCGGAGATAAAAATTTCTGGACGTGGTGTGGCATTTCAACACCCCCCAAAAGCAGGGGCAGTATTGAACGGTTGCACAACACATTGAGTGACCACCTGAGAGTGCATCAAACGGATAAGAGGCTGGTACCAGATGTGGCGATGGCGAAGGCTATTGTAGCATACAACCATTCGATTCACACAGTAACGGGAATTTCGCAGTAATACTTTTCGGACTTCGTGGCCATTGGTGGGACTATCAAGGCACGATAGCGGGCGAGCATGAAGTAATCAATAATACTATCGAGAGAAAGAAATTGTGGGTAAAAGTTCGGGAAAGATAGAGAAGGAGAAAAGCAAAAGGGTCGCTCGAGACAATCTCAACATTAGTAATATGATGTGAGAGGTAAAAATCGGGATGATAATGTACAAAAACTTAGGGACTAATAGAGGTAAACAGTCAATGCGTTACGAGGGACCATTCAGGGTGGTGGTAATATCGTCACCATTGAGAGTGTTAAAAACCACGCAAAACGCAGGACAGTTCATATCGAGCGATTAAAGTTCCCTATGATAGCAACAACTCAGTAATCTGAAATATCCTCGTCTTAGCACACAAACGAACTTTGTAAATAGCATAGATATTTTTTTTTTTATTATATTAGTATTTTGTTTTGTGACCCTAGGTGCACGATAATGCGGTAAGTGTATTAAAACGGATTATAGAAGATGACATAGCCACAACAGTTTTTTTTTTCTGTTTCCTTTTAGGAATAGATAGCTATAAAAAATGTTTTTTGTTTGATATTGTCTGTTTCTCAAAGTGGTAAGCTGTAAGTCTCTTCATTTTAGGTTAGAAAATCTTTTGTGTATACTTACTCTTTATTTCCTTTTTATGTATATATATATATATATATATATATATATATATATATATATATATATATATATATATATATTTCTTTTGACGTCGTTGTCAGGATAAACAAAAATTTTTTTTGGATGTAAAAAGTTTACGAAGAATTTTTGTAAACTGGCGAGAGGAGAGCTATAGTCTGGAGTATGGTATTATTGTGCTTAATACCAAATCTCATATGTAAACAAGAGATAAATGTATATAAGGAGGATTATTAAGAGGAATAAAGCATAGTTGTCTATGCACAGTTGTATCTGTGCGTGTTTTTTCTTTAACCTTTTACTTTTTTATCGGTTTTAATTCGCTGTCTCATAAGATATATATATATATATATATATATATATATATATATATATATATATATATATATATATATATATGTGTGTATGTATGTATATATGTATATAACTTAACGGTATAGAAGACGCAAATAATAGCAAGAACGGTGTAACTCTTAAGATAAGTTAGCTATTGTTTATCAACAAACTCTATATCTATATATACCAGATAGAAAAGATAATAAAGCCAGTTAATTTCCAGAAGTCGTGTCATAACTTTACCCCAAAACCCCTTTTTTTAAAGTATACAGTTCAGTCTAATTGTAACTTATATATATATATATATATATATATATATATATATATATATATATATATATATATATATATATAAAACTTAGCGTTTCTCGAGAGAAAAAGATCAAAAAAAAGAAAGGGTTTAGTAATAAGCGCAACGAATTCAAGGTAATAACTGACTTTATTGCTCCAGTAATCCTACATATATAGCTTAGGCTTATTTACATGGAAGCTCTTTAGATTAACATGAATATTGTTGGTCTCCAGGACTTAACTCCCCCCTACTAGTTTCGAAAAAAAATTCGGAAACTTGGAGAAGAGGGATACCAAAGGCCGGAAGGCCAACAACAGCCAACGTACAGAATGCTAAGCCATACTTATAACAAAACAAACAAAAAAAAAATGAATTTACAAACAAAATTCTCTTTTTAACTTTCGATTCACTGCACCACTCATGTTTTACACAGAAATAGAACACACACTATACACAAAAAGAAAAGAGAGAAAAAATAAATACAAAATAGAAAATAGATACTTCATATAGTAAAAACATAGATCCGCATTATATATACATTCATAGTAACAAAAATAATACAACAAAATGTATGCTTCTGTGTATGGCGACCAGGACACTCCAGGCCGTTACGAATGGTCACACTACTCGAGTGGAAGCTTAAGCTGTTCAATATTTTTTTTTTTTTTTTTTTTTTTTTTTTTTATTCCCCCTTTCCGACCTTTCGGTCATACGGGGTCGTGGCGGCAGTGGGGTATTACGCTGGGGTAAGCGTATGCCACTACCACCAATAAACTGCTCATTTATTTAATATCTTATTTTACATTTATTTATGGGGACAATGAATCCTGCTACTATGGTGCAGCCCGGTGCGCGTGCACACCTTAGGGCTGCACCTTATCATCCGCTACTGTGGAGCAGCCCGGTGCGCGGTTGCGTACCTTAGGGCTGCACCTTATCCTCTGCCGGGCGGCGTGGCTAGCTATCCTGGCGCTCTCCATCTGTTCGGATCCGCCCGGATACCAGTCCAGCCCTCCTGGTCCACTGCATCCGTCCGGATTCTGTCTCAAGCTGCATCCGTCCGGAAGCTGTTCCAGCCTTCCCGGTCCACTGCATCCGTCCGGATCCCATCTCCTCCAGGGTGCATCAACCATCATGAGGCTCGCCGAAGTCGGGTGGTCTGGCCCTTCCCAAGGTAAAGTGCTCAGGACCCACAACCTCCTTCCACCCGTACACGAAGTCCTTGAAGAAGGGGTACACCTGTTCCTCCATCAGACGGGGGAAGTCCGACTCGGCGAGGGCGAAGATCCCGGTACTTCTCGACAACCTGTCTCGGTGTCCTTCTACTGCGGTGCAGGACACGATCACGTGCTCTGCAGTCTCAGGGACTCCACAGGTGGGGCACCGGGGGTCTATGTCCTTTCCATGTTCCTGTAGTTTCCCCCGAAAACCTCCATGCCCTGTCAGCATCTGCGAGACCCAGTAATCAGGGAGGACCCATCTTGCCTTCAGCCTTTCTTGGACGGTGGGGAAGAACTTCCTTAGGGTAGCTCCCTTCTGACTCCCTACCCACCGTCCATTCCACTCCTCGATGGTATCCTCCCTCAATATTTTCTTCCATTGGTTGGGGTTCTCGCCGATTCTGGTACGGAGTCCCTCCGGTAGCGCGTCGAGCCCCTGCCTCTTCACATTATACTTTATTCTGTCCTCCTTGAGGACGAGGTCTAGGGGCATCGCTCCGGCTAGCACCTGCACCGCCTCATGCGACACCGTTCTGTATGTCTTAGCAGAGCCAGTCTCTGGATCGTCGCCAGTCTCTTCCTCTGCAACTGCGTGAGGTGTTCAATATGAGCATTTCTACGTTTTCTGGGATCTTTAATGTGCTCAATGGTTACAAGGTTATGTTCCCTAATTGCTACCACTCGGAATGGCCCTTCGTAGCGAATCAATTCTTTCCCCCGGTTGGAACTCCGCTGTCTATACACGACGGTACCGATTTTGATCCTCCCCATGGCGTCCTTGACCCGGAGATTTTCTTTCGCTACGCGACTCCGCTTCTCCCGTTCTAACTTATCCTTCATTTTCTCCCGTAACTTCGCGATCGATATCCGATTAGTAACTACCTGATCTCTTATTTCGCCCTCAACGGTTGTAGCTCTAATGTCCCTCCGCCGTTGTCGCAGCCCGAAAATAATTTCAAAGGGAGAGAATCCGGTAACTGAGTGAATGGACTCGTTATACGCCGCGATCGCCTTTTCCATCGCCACATCCGGCTCTAACCCTTTATCCAGCTGATAAATACGCAGATGGTCGCTAAGAGTACTGTGTAATCTTTCGATGACTCCTCTACTCTTAGGGTATCCCGGGGTGTTAATTCTCCAGACAATGTCCAGCTCCTTTGCTTCTGCCCTGATCTTGGCGTTGTCAAACTCCATTCCACCATCAGAGGCGATCCTATCGGGTACCCCGTATACCTTAAACCATGCCCGAAGAGCCCATAGGACTGCATCCGCCGATTTCTCATTTATGAGATGGGCCGCAGCTACCTTACTAAAGCAGTCTATTAACGTGACCCACTTATAGCCCCTCCAGGAGAATGTATCGATTTGCAGGTCCGACAAAGGTGATTCTGCAGTGGGCGTCTCCTCTTGTACTCCTTTGGGAGGATGCCTGTCATATTTAGTGGATAGACAAACGTCGCATGCCCCCACGACCTCCCTGACAGTCTTCTTCATATTCCACCAGAAGTACCGCCGCTTAAGTGCTTGCAAAGTTTCGGCGATTCCCCTATGATTTGTTTTGCCCTGGTGATATGCTACGGTAATTTCTTTCTGACGTTCGCTCTCTCGGATCGTCTCTACCATCAGGGTACATCGAATGAAGGTGCGGTCCACACCCAATCTTTCTAACCGCCATAACCGCTGCACTTTCTCCCACACGGTGGCATTTCCGATATATAAGTGGGATGTTCTTCCCGGCTTGGAAGCATCTTTCAGTACCCGACAAATATTTTCGTCATTGACTCCGGGTTGTGACCAGATGGTGATGATGTCACAATTGCCATATTTGGAGAACTCCATTTTGAGAAGTCCAGAGGTCCTGGTTTTCCAAATGACCTGGCGTCGCTTGTCATTAATGATCTCCTCGAGTTGCGTCATCTCGATCGGCCTGTCTCCCGCTGATATTTCTTCGACCTGGTTCTCATCCTCTTGCTCGCTACTGTCAGTACTCTGTTCCCCTTCTCCCTCTGGAGTCCATTCCTGTAGAAATTGCCTAATGTCCCGTGACGATCCCTCTCCCGCCTCGTCCACCGCGTTTACCATTATGGCCCGGGACAGCCAATCGGCTACCACATTCTCTTTGCCGGGTTTGTACTTGATTTCTAGGTTGTACTGTCCCAAGAACTCCTTCCACCTAGTTATTCGAGCGGATGATTCCTTCATTTTGCCCACCCACTGCAGAGGTCTGTGATCCGTATGCACCGTGAACTTCCTTCCAAATACGTAGGGTCGGAAATGGTCTATTGCCCACACTATTCCTAACAGTTCGCGCTCTAATGCACTATATCTAGTCTCGGCTTCCGTGAGGCGCCGACTAGCATAAGCAACAGGACGATCTCCTTTTTCCCCATCTTGTGACAAAACCGCTCCCAGTGCGTACTCGCTGGCATCTGTCGTGAGCATGAAGGTCTTCTCAAAGTCCGGGAAGGCAAGTACTGGTTCCTCTTGCAGCCGCGCCATACATTTGCGGATGTTATTCTCCATCTCTGGGGTAACAAAAATTTTCTGTCCTTTTTTCAATAGGTTGTTGATAGGGACCAGATATTCCGCCATTTCCGGGACAAAACGTCGGTAGTAATTCAACGAGCCTAACAGACGACGTATCCCCTTTACATCTCTCGGTACCGCCATTCTGGAAATTGCGTTCACCTTGCTCTTATCTGGTTTCACTCCTTCCTTCGTAATGGTGTGTCCTAAGAAAGTAATCTCCCCTTTTCCTAGCAGTGACTTTTCAGCGGAGAGCTTCAGGCCAAATTCCCGTATCCTGTTGAACACACTCTTGAGGTCTTCCCTATGCTGCTTCTCAGTCTTGCTAAACACCAAGAGATCGTCCATATAGACCTGACACACGTCTTCATCCACTCCTCGGAGGAACTCATCCATTAATTTCTGAAAGGTAATGGGCGCGTTTTTGAGTCCGAACGGCATTCTAGTAAACTCATAATGTCCTCTTTCAAACGTGAACGCCGTTTTGGATTGATCTCTCGGGTGCATCTTAATCTGATGGTACCCCGCCTTCAAATCTAGGGTGCTGAACACTGTTGCCCCGCTCAACCTATCTATGATGTCCTCGAATCGCGGAATGGGGTACTTCTCGTCTACCGTGTTTTCATTCAGCCTCCTATAATCGATCACAACCCTATACTTTTCTTCCCCAGGTGCGCTCTTTTTCTTCACCGCCCAAAGTGGACTATTGTACGGTGATGTGCTGTCCACAATGATTCCTTGCTCTTTAAGATTCTTTATCTCTTCCCTTATGTGCTGCCTCAACGCCTGCGGGTATCGCCTTTCCTTCACATATGTCGCACGCGCTTCCTTCAACGGTATTTCGTGCACGGTTTCTCCCGTCGCGCCTAACCGCTCGCCCTCTTTGTGAAAAATATCGTCAAAGTCCCGCCTGATTCGTACCCTCCAATCCTCCGCCTGGTTCACCGCGCCCACACACACCATTGCGTCTCTCACCCTCCCGTGACATTTGTACGTCTTACCCCCTATCTTAATGGACCATCTACCATCCTTATTTCGCGCGCGCATTCCTAATCGATTTAAAATATCGCACCCGATTATCCCATCATAACCACGCAACATATTCTCCACTACGTGAACTCTTACTTTGGTCCCTGTTCTAAACCACGCCCCCAGTTCCATCATCACCTCCCCCTCTACTGTACAAGGGCCACCCAGAGTAGTTAATTTACATGAACATACCTGTACCTGGAGTGTCCCTTTTCGAACCGCCAACTTCTCCACCGCCTTCCGACTCAGGATTGTGCCGGAGCTCCCAGTATCCACAAGGCACCTGACTCCTCGCTCCACCTGGATAATAGGCAAACCGCCGCATTCTCCTCTCACACTGCAGTTCACTATTGTGCGGTCGCCTCTCTGCCGACACTCCCCTCAGTCCTCCGCCAGCTGCCTCCTCCCTGTCTTCATTCGTAGTCGTCCACTCCTGTGATTACTCCTGTCTCCTTCGCCTTCACTGCTCGCCGGTCCTTCTTCATCTGTCTCAGAAATCTCTGTCGACACTGGGGTCGCCCTATGTCTCCGTAAAATTCTCTGGGCGTTCACCTCCATGGGTTCCACCCTCTGCTTCTCCCTGCGAGAGTACATATAAGGACAATGCCTGGCAATGTGCCCTTCTGTGCCGCACTCAAAGCACTCCGTGCGAGGGCACTGAGCAACCAGGTGTCCCGGCTTTCCGCAACCATGGCATCGCCGTTCTTCTCTTCTACTCTGCTCACCTCGTTTTCTCATGTTTGGCCTCTGCCTATCATTCCCTGTCTTCTCTCTCCTATGAAATTCCGTCTCCTTCTTCCTCCAGACTGCCGGTGCGGGTCTTGGTCTTCGATACGAGACCCGATTCCACCCTATCTCTTCTGGCTCTGGCCGGACTTCCTCATCCCTTGCACTAGCGTCCATCATTTCCTGGGCGCATTCTATAAAATTCTTTTCCCTGGGTAGTCCTTCCTTCTTTCCTATTTCTCTCGCCAACTGTATTTTCAGCAAGGTGGATACAAATGACATTTTGAATTCCACTTCTGCGGCGCCCGCCGTCTCGCGCATTTTCTCGGTGATCCTATTAAACTTCACCAGCAACTCGCCCGCGTATTTACCATTGCTCTGCCGCGGGTGTTTACCTTCTCGAAACAGCTGGACGAGGTCTTCTTCGGGTGTCCATCTGCCTCCTCCATAGGCCTTCTTCAATCTCTCCTTGATGATGTGCCAGGGAGTTTCTTCATCCGCCTGAATGAAGTTTAATACATGCCGCTTTACGCGACACACTAACTCTGCCCTCAACAAATCCGCGTCTCTGGGGTCTAATACATTCTCCGATGTCGTAACCTCTATTCTGTTCATTATACGATCGCCACCTTTAAGGAAATGGTTCAATTCTCCAATTTCTCCATTGAACCTTTCAAGGTCTGAGATCGCCTTCCGTAAGCCCTGTGCCGTCACCGCCCTTACCTTCATCCATGCTAAAGTATTTGCGTGGGCTTCCGCCAAGGTTTCCCTAGGCAACGTGGGAACATCTGCTCTGGGTACCGCCGGGGCTTCGGCTGGAACCTGCAGCACTGCCGGCTTCAATATTCCGTCGGTCGCCATGTCTCAACACGACCTTTAAAAATAAAAAAAAACAAAGCGCTTCTCACACTACAAAAAAAAATACTCGGGTTACCGCTCACCGGTTTCCCGCACGCTCGTTCTCCCGGGTTTCGGCACCACTTAGCGTTTCTCGAGAGAAAAAGATCAAAAAAAAGAAAGGGTTTAGTAATAAGCGCAACGAATTCAAGGTAATAACTGACTTTATTGCTCCAGTAATCCTACATATATAGCTTAGGCTTATTTACATGGAAGCTCTTTAGGATTAACATGAATATTGTTGGTCTCCAGGACTTAACTTATATATATATATATATATATATATATATATATATATATATATATATATATATATATATACACACAGAAACTGATCTGTGTAAGATACTTTCCATTATACTGACACATCTAAATATAATCATAGATTTTTAATAATAATGTCTGAGCCTTTGCTCCATCTCTTTTGCGGGGAAGTATGAAAGGATCTTTATAAATATACAAAGATAAAGTATCCTTCCCTTTTTCATTTCTTTAAAGGATGTCCACTGCTGAAGACAAAAAAAAATCCATCTTTGTATCCACGTCCAGATCAAAATCCCATATTCCCTTCTGGTGAAATTTCATTTCTTGTTTCTAAGATGTAAGGTTTTACTAAATAATCTCGTCCGTTGATTGCACATTGTTTAAATGTTAGTATTCGGCGTATCACATTCTTTATTTTAATATCATATTTGATTTAATTCAGCTAGTTTCAAGGATAATATTATCAGCAAAACATCACAAGGTAATGAATTCATTTTGTGGGTAAAACTTTGTATCCTTGCAAATCCTGCGGTCCAATCTCTATCCGACCTCTATTCACTTCCATAATCCGCCTCGGTGGTTTAAATGGCAGTGCCCTCAAGGCCTTTTGTAAAATACAGACATTAAAGTCCTAGTTGTGACCACCCACGCCACACATGTCCTGAGAGCTTGTGGTTAATGCGCTCTGTGGCTTCAATTCCAACGGCGCGGTTAAGGAAGATGCAGTGGAGTCTCATAGAGAAGTCTGGACAATAATCTAATTGTAAATCTTGTTATTTTTACTTACTGTATGTATGATGATAGTTTATTCCCTTAACATTAGTCATTTTTTACATTAAAATAAATTATTTTGAAAATAGAGAGTCTTTTTACGTTATCTGTGAAGCCATTTTTTTTAACAGCCCGGAAGCATCTCGATTCCAAAAGAGCATGTTAGCTAGGGCTCACTTTGTAGACCGTCTTCAACTTTCCATTTATATCTGTGTAGTCCATTAGGTGTTTCTCCATTTCTGTGTTAAAATCTCATCTCATTGCTGTACTTAGAATTCGATCCTCCACTCATCGTCATTGCCAACCAACATGTCTACAACAGTCATCATCTAACTTTTGATTTATTAACATTATATTAGGACGGAGTGCGCATCTCTATAACGAAATTTCTAAGGCACATAGACATCTCTAATTGGCGGTGAAACATAGACAACAGAGGTCCGCCGAAGTGACCCCGCTAATCTAATACCGTGGCCGTTAGGACTTTATTGTAAAGTTTATGAATTGTTGTTATTTGACTTAATTGGATAATGAAAAGTCATGCCTTCCACAATGTTTTTATTAACTTACCTAATTTTATTTATAATCTATGATCCTTTATTAACATATGCATGAGTAATAATTTAAATATTTGCCACATTTTGATATGGTAGAGCAATACATTTCTACGTGCTTGATCTGATAACTGTGCACATGATGAGTTAGTCTCATCAAGAATACTAAGTGATTCAGAAATCTATATGATTAGCTGTGAAACTTCACAGAATGGTAAAAATGTAACGGAACTGACGAAAATTTCTTATAAATGCGAAAGCATCGTAGGTAAAATGCAATAGAATAATTTTAGTATCCTGTGCTCTTCCGTAAGATAAAAAACAATATCTATATCTCCAATATCTAAAAGAAACGAAATTGAAGAGGAAACAAAAGCAAGATTGGAAACCACGAAGACACTAACAATCATTGCCTATTTAACTGCTTCCATACCTTTTCGAGCTAAAGACAATAAATGTCTGTGTTTCAAAATAATTCAGTGCGTGTCAGAAGTCTAGAAATATTAAAGTAAGAATTAAGAAGACTATTTATATTTCCTCCTGTTACTTATGGAAAATAAACTTGGTCTGTTAAGTTAAGGCAAGGGTGTAGTACTAAGTAGAACATTTTGCTCTTAGTTGACTAGAGACTCCAGACTTCTACTTTACTTGGAATCGCGTGACTTGCACCCGTTAAACACAATTTAGTATTATTTATTACTTAAGTAGCAGTGTCGCTGCAGTAAAATGTGGAAAAAGGTCAAATTAATCCTTATAAACCTGGATTAAATCTTAGATGGTAGCATTTATCTGACTCACACACCCGGTAACAACCGTCCGTAGAACTAATTTTTTTTTTGGGACTAACATCATTTTTAAATTCTTATTAGATTATAGGTCTGTATTTAAGGTATTTTGATTAACATAAAAGCATAAACATGATTAAGTAGTTTGTGATCATTATAAAAGTTTATATATTTAATGCAGATTTAGATGGAACGATTGCATCTAATGTTTTTGATTTTAGCTTAAACAGGTATATATGGAGGCAGTTATGTTGAGAATGATTGCTTGGTTTTTGTAGCAACCTTTCGGGATCACTGAGTTTAATGTTATTGTTATTTTTTATTATCATTATAAACTCGTCAAAAAACATTGGTACTAAAACTAAAAAAAAAATAATGTGTGCTGATATACTGTTTTTCTTTTCTAATTTTCATGAAAAATTATAACCAGGTTTTCATGTTTTTTTATTTGTGATAATTTTGAGAAAAGCTTGCCAGTATTCGTCGTTTCGCTTCTTTTTTTTATGATTAAAATTGATAGTTATTTTATTCAGTTTGATTGAGTTATTGGGCATTTTGGCTTTGAAATAAATTAAAAGCATAACACTAAAAAAAAATTTCGATCAGGGCCTTTTGGAACTGCCAACCTCATGTTATGTATATAAAATACTTTTAGTTTTAAAAATAATAGTAACTTACCACAATTCACTTAAATGTTTCCTTAACTTTCAAATTTTCATCTTTTTTTGTTTCTTTGTATGCAGAACCTTTTATATTTTAGAGTTTTGTGATTAAAGCATTATCGGTTATATTTTATTCCTCAAATTTATCTTGGTAGGAATTTCAGCGCAGCAATTAATACAACTTTGGAGTTCACAATTTTTGTAACTGAATTTATTTTATTCATTAGTTTTGGATACTATCTTACACGTTTAAGAAGAATGTGAAGAATAAAAGGCAGGTAGAGTTCATGAAGTTTACTTTAAACATTTCAGTAACCAGCTGTAAATAACATATATTGTAATTGTTTTATGGGCATAATAGAGGTAATGCATTTATATATGATATTGGTAGTTGACATTTAAGATAATAGAAATCGAAAAAATTAGTGAATAATATACTAATTAGCCATGCAATTGAGTTTCTTCTGTAATTATTGAATACTGTAACGAAATTTATTGACCTATCATGACGCCTTCAAAAATCAATTAGTACTCTTATATTGATTGGTACTACAATATATTGATAAGCCTCAACCAGCAACATGGCTAGCCCCTACTAACAACTCATTCGCCCTGCTCTGTATGGACAACCAGGCAGAGCACGTTAAGTCCTTGAAGGGACAAACCCCTTCCACCTTAGAAGACCCTATCCCCTGGAAATAGGACTCTCCTGTCCGTTGGACTAGATTGGCCAATCAATTGCATGGTACCGGAAAGCTCATTCGATTAAAGGCAAGGATTATTAGCAAAATAAAAGTTTTAACGATTTCGTTTTAGTTCAAGATATAAAATAAAATGACTATTTCCTTTAAAGAAAAATTTATATATTAATTGGATTATTATTACTGTTTGGATTGAGGATAAATTCAATAAGCTGAGTATATTATTACTTGCAGTAAAGTTCACATCAATTTTTCTATTATTTCGTCTATTCCCAGATACGCCAATTCATCTGTCTTTTTTTCTTAAAGATAATTTTATGAAATATAAATTATGGCATATAAAGTTATATAATATACAAATAATTTATATAAAAATATAAAATTTATTTAGAAGATATCAAAGTTTCAATGATCTTGTAGTACATTCCTGCTTCTAGTCCTTCACCTACTGCTGATATTGAACATCATAGCTTCAACCCAGAAAACTTCTATTTCTGCCACATGTCGTATGACGAATTACTTTCCACTATCCTAAAATCCCACACCAATGATTATGGTCCTGACGATATCCCAGTTAAGCTAAGTCCAAAGTTTTTGACACAGTTGACCATAACATCCTCCTTAACAAATTACAAAGTCTTCCTTTACCCAACAGTGTTTTGCGCTGGAACCTCTCAAAACCACTGGAGTGCCTTGTACAAATTCAACTTTCAAACTTCCTATAAGAACGTTCCCTCATTAACCCTCTCCAATCTGGCTTTCGACCTTGTTACTCAACACAGTCCGCTCTCCTGAAAATAACCCACGACCTCTAAACCGCCATTGAACACCAAAACCTAACTATCCTCATCCTTTTAGATTTATCCAATTTTTTGGACACAGTTGACCATAATATCCTCCTTAACAAATTACAAAGTCTTCCTTTATCCAACAATGTTTTGCGCTAGTACCAATCCTTTCTCTCAGATCGGTCGCAGTAGGTAGTCGTTCCAGAACAACCTCCATCCAAGACACGATCCCTCTCCTCTGGTGTTCCTCGGGACTCCTCTTTGTCTCCTACTCTGTTCGCTATTTATATTAATGACCTTCCCCTTCTTATCCATCAGTCCCAATACCATATCTATGCAGACGATTTCCAAATATACCTGTCCTTCCCGCCTTTGATCTATTACTAGCCACCAAAAGCCTTCAAGAGGACTTAAATCGAATAAGTCACTGGGCTGTTGCTAACAAGCTGAAGTTGAATGCAGAGAAGACAAAGGCAATTGTAATAGGTTTCCATCACCTCCTTAAAACTGTTCCTCATATCCCAACCTAGTTCCTAAATAATAACCCCATTAAATTCTATCCAACCATAAAAAACCTTGGAGTCACCTTTGACCAAACTCTTTCCTGGAAAAATCATATTTCCAATATTTTCCGTCGTACCTTTTACACTTTAAAGCGACTAAATTACCTCCGTTACCTATTTCCACTTGAGACCCGTGGACTCCTAGTTACTACCTTAATATTCCCTCACTTTGGTTACTGTTGTGCGGTGTACGGGGTCGTCTTTGGGGACCTCGAGGCAAAAATAAAACGTTTGATAAATGGCTTTGTACGATTCATCTTCGGGATCCAGAGGGACACCTATGTCTCCCGATATTACAAAGAGTTGACACTTCAATCAAGGATAAAGCCACTGCTTTATCCTTCCTGCCGTCGTAAGTATATCCTTGCATCGTTCCTCTACCAAGTTATTCAATCCCGCCGTCCATCCTATATTTTCGACCTCCTTTAATTCAAATCCTCTGTTCATTCTCGTCGTACCCGTT
This sequence comes from Rhaphigaster nebulosa, assembly GCA_948150685.1. Lineage (NCBI taxonomy): Eukaryota > Metazoa > Arthropoda > Insecta > Hemiptera > Pentatomidae > Rhaphigaster > Rhaphigaster nebulosa. The sequence goes on from OX411306.1 coordinate 173,125,741, forward strand.
CTCGGCCTTCAGATTTATATACAGCGGTCCACCGATCCGCAACTTTCGACAGATCTTTTCTTGTCCGATCCTCATCCTTATGGAATTCCATTCCTCCTTCCATTTGTCGCTCCAATACTTTTATCACCTTCAAATCCCGCTCATTGAATTCCCGCTCATATTTTCCATCCAGATCCAAAAAACATTATAAATAGATTTTCTCTTATTTCAATCAACATTTGTAAATATGTTCCTTCATTTATAATTTTGTCATATCTTATTAACATACGAATTTCGTGTGTTTTTTGTTTTAAGACCTAATCAATTAGACAATTAATAACTATTTCATATGCTAGAAGTTATTGCATTATGACTTGTTATAATTTTCATTTGTATTTATTTATTGACTTTTTCTAGTTGTGAACCTTTCTTTTTGGTCACTGCTTGATTAGCGGAAGTGGTACTTTACTTGAAGCTCTTAATTGATTTCCATCAAAAATTATATTAACTTACTATGCAACACTTCTCAAATTTAGTTTTTATAACTTATATATTGATATTAGTAACATAGTAGATTTTCGTCTTAATTGGAAAACCGGAAGCGGTACTTTACTTGTAGGTCATATTAGACTTTCATCAAAAATTATATTAAAATGTAATGTAAAACATCTCAAATTTGGTAAATAGGACTTTTATATCGATATGAATGTATTTACTACAGTTTTTTAAAATTGGAGAGCCGAAAAGAGTACTTTACTTGAAGGTCATAATAACCTTAAATCAAAAATTATATTTAAATAAAACACATAAATCATATGTTTCGGTAATAAAGGTTACAAACGCAATTTGGTTTACAATCCAATTAAACATCACTACTATACATTATTACGGTAGTACAGATCCCTTTTCCGGCTCTCAGGAGCGATGGATTTTGATGAATGAGGTATCAAAAGAAAAGGAATTTCATAGAGAAGTGACGAATCCTAATTTCGATTGTTAAATTCTTATTAGGGCTTAAATAAAAGTGGTGAAAAAACTGGAAGGTTTCAAAATTTTGACGTCTGAGAGTCGGCGGATCGAGACGGGATAAGTTGGGTTTTAAAGATTTTGACGCGGGCATCAAGATCATATATGCTCCTATGGAGCATATTGGTCCAGCGTTTTTAAGCTTAAAAACCTATCGTTTTCGAGATAATGCACGATATAGGTCCGCACGGGTCCTATGCCCATCTTGCCAACGTGCCGTTGTCATGGCAACTTTATACCTTTTAAAGCCAGTTGAGACTGTTAACAAAAACGTATTAATAACTGTGAAAACGTTTTGTAAATAAAATATTATTTTTATGTTTCCATGAATGATAGAATACTACAAACAGAAAGTGGTCTTATTGCTTAAATGTTAAACTGAGGGGGTACTTTCCAGTAGGGCAAGTTAATTACTTAGTAAGTATTAACTATTACTTGAACATAGTCATTATAAACTATTATAAAGCTTCACCTAATGTGTGTGTTAAATAAACTTTCTTGATAATATTATATTGTTTATCGCTTATACTTCGATTTAATTAAGGATTCATTAAGATATGTAATGCGAGAGTTCTCGCTCGGGTATACTAGTCACTACTATATATTATTACGGTAGTATAGATCCCTTTTCCGGCTCTCAGGAGCGATGGATTTTGACGAATGAGGTATCAAAAGAAAGGAAATTTCACGGAGAAGTGACGAATCCTTATTTTGATTCTTAAAATCTTACAAGGGATTTTGACGCGGGCTTCAAGACTTTAGTATTAGGCTCGAAGTAGTTCAATGGATTTTCTTGGGATCGATTAACTACTAATATATGCACATCTCTGAACTCATCGAGGTTATATATCGAGGACCGGCAATAAAATTATTAAATCTGCCACCTTATTTATCTCTTCAAAATAATAAGTCCTTATTTGACGTGCATAAGAGAGTTAACTCAGTAAATAAAAAATACAAATACACAAATCTGGCGATACATTTTAAAGCTTAAAAACCTACTGTTTTTGAGATAACGCACGATATAAGTCCGCACGGGCCTCATGGTATCTTGCGTACGTGTCGTTGTCATGGCAACTTAATAACAATTTGAGTTTGTTTATAAAAACTTTTAATGAGTGGGAAATTATATATTGTTTTCCATGTCCAACCCTAACTGTTAAATATGAATACTACACATAGAAAACGGTGTAGCTGAAGCTTATCGCCTTACTGTTAAACTTAAGAGATGTTTTCCAGTGGGGTAAGCTAATTACTTATTAAGTATGAACTGTAACTTCAACATAGTCATTACAAACTATGTAGCTTCACCAAATGTGTGTGTTAAATAAAATTTTTTGGTAATATTATATTGTTTCCCTAATATGGCTTACATCTCGAATGTATTAGGGATTAGAATAAGCATTGGTATCTAATGCGAGAGTTCTCGCCAGGTTATACTAGTTTTTATAATTTGTTTTAAGTGTTAAAATTGAGTGTAAAAGACTGGTTTTCCTCCCAATTTGTGTGTGTGTGTGTGTGTATGTATGTGTGGACGTCAGGACGCCGAGTGTCGTTTTTGAGATACTGTAATCTTCGGAAAATAGTAACCAAATTCAGGAATCACCGATTTATAGTTTTATAGGCGTACAAGAAAGTCATGTGTTGCCCACATCAGATATTTTTCTTTTTTAATTATCTGTTAACGCATATGCTCCTATATCATCTGTTAACGCATATTTTTCTATACTAGTACACCCGAGCGAGATCTCTCGCATTAGATATCAATCCTAATACATTAGAAGTATAAGCGATATTAGGGAAACATATTTATTCGTGTAAACAATATAATATTACCAAAAAAGGTTAAATTAAACGCACACATTTAGTGAAGCTACATAGTTTGTAATGACTATGTTGAAGTTACAGTTCATACTTAATAAATAATTAACTTAGCCCACTGGAAAACATCTCTTCAATTTAGCAGCTAGGCAATTAGATTCAGCTATAACATTTTCTATATGTAGTATTCATATTTATCAGTGCTCTTTAGGGTTGGACATGGGAAACAATATATAATTTTCCCACTCATTAAAAGTTTTTGTAAACAGACTCAAATTGTTATTAAGTTGCCATGACAACGGCACATACGCAAGATGGCACCAGGGCCCGTGTGGACCTATATCGTGCGTTATCTCGAAAACGGTAGATTTTTTAGCTTTAAAACGCTGGACCAATACGCTCCATAGGAGCGTATATGATCTTGATGCCAGTGTCAAAATCTTTAAAACCCAACTTATCCCGTCTCGATCCGCCGACTCTCAGTCGCCAAAGTTTTGAAACCTTCCAGTTTTTTCACCACTTTTATTTAAGCCCCTGTAAGATTTTAAGAAACAAAATCAGGATTCGTCACTTCTCCGTGATTTTCCTTTTCTTTTGATACCTCATTCGTCAAAATCCATCGCTCCTGAGAGCCGGAAAAGGGATCTATACTACCGTAATAATATATAGTAGTGATCATCTACTCTAAGGCTCTGAAGCCCACCTATCACTGCCTGTAATTGTTACTCTAAAGGGACTTGTCCCAGAATAAATAAAGAGTTTATTATTATTATTATTTTTATTTCATACAATCTTGGCTATTGCCAGAAACATTCACCTAGCCGGACCAAAGTCAAGGGTTAGGTTCAAATTTTAAACTATATTTAAAAACTTCCTGACGATGCTTGTTGTACTAAGGAGAATTGCTTTCTGCCCTTCCTCCAGTACTTTTTCTCGCAGCTTCAAATTCTTAATTGATCTGATGGTATCGTCTGGGATGAGCCCATTGCTGGATATTATAATCGGATACACCTTTATATGCTCCAGCCTATAAAGTTGCCGTAGTTCCTGGCTCTTGATGTTTGTTGGTTGAACTCTTGATATTTTCTTATCTTTTCTGAAATTGTTTTTTTCGATATTATCATCGGTTGGAACCGCAATATCGATGACATAGCCATTTTTTACATTTTGATCAATTAAGACTATGTACGGTTTATTATTTACAATTCTATGGTCAGTAATAATGGAACGATCCCAGTATAACGTTCTGTTTTCAGCAGACAGCACCGGTTTCGGCTCGTATCGATAATAAGGAGCCTGGTCAGCAATCATGTTATAAAGTAAGGCCAATGCTTGGTGGATAATCTTGGCCAGGTTATTGTGCCTCATAAGGTATTCTTTACCTGCCAACGCTTGGCACCCAGATGATATATGCTGGATAGACTCAATTGCACTCTTACATAGGCGACATCGGTCATTGATGTCTTCTCCACATATGAATTTTCTGTAAGCGTTGGTGGAAACTACTTGATTCTGAATGGCTAAAATAAACCCTTCCGTTTCAGGAAATAAATATCCTTTTTTAAGCCAGATAGTAGAAGCATCCCAGTTTATTCCTGATTGTGAAAGAGAATGGTAAAAGCGACCATTTATTTTTCCAATTTTCGATCAGAATTTCTTCGGTAGGATACTCTTTATGCTCCGATGAAATTAAGTTCAAAGCTGTGTATCCATTGTCCAATGTTCTTATTGCTGACCACAAAGAAGAGTTATATTGTAGAAAGCTGTATTTTAAGTTATTTTCTTGCTCTCTGCAGCTCCTTAACAGACAAACAAGACCCCTTCCTCCTTTCTTTCGTGGCAAGTACATCCTTTCAATTGAAGATTTGGGATGTCGTTTTCTAGCTGAGGTAAAAAGAACTCTTACTAAACGATTCATTTCTTCAAGTTCCGTGTTAGACCACTTTATCACGCCAAAAGTATAAGTCAGTACTGGAATAGCCCATGTACTAATTGCTTTAATTAAGTTGCCAGCTGACAGATACGTTTTGAGGAGTTTTCTAATCCGTCTTTTAAACTCTTCTTTAAAAGTATATTTATTATTCTTCTTGAATTTCAATAGTTGGCTCGCTCAGTTCTTTAATTGTTGTATTATTAATGAGCTCCACGTCTGTTTTATTCGTAATCTCTCCCCTTTTGATATGGATTACAGCACACTTATCTATTCCTAGAGTCATGCCTGTATCTTTACTAAATGACTCTACCATCTGGATCATATTCACCAATTCTTTTTCACTTTTAGAGTACAATTTTAAATCATACATATATAGAGCATGTGAGATTACGGTTCCTCTATCAAGTCTTTAACCCACCCTAGAATCATTCAGTAATTCACTTAGCGGGTTTAAAGCCAAACAAAACAACAATGGACTTAAAGAATCTCCCTGAAATATTCCTCTATTTATTGATATGCACGACTTGGAACTACTAAATTTAGGTAAGTGCAACTTCACTTTCCAAATTTTCATTAGACGTTCTAATAGATCTACAATTTTAAGATTTATTTTGTAGATGTTTAATACTTCCAAAAGCCACTTGTGGGGCACTGAATCGTACGCCTTTTGATAATCTATCCAGGCAATAGAGGCATTTCTCTTTTTCTTTGATATTTGGGATGCTACGAACGAATCGATTGCTAACAGCTCCTTACATCCTTTGGCATCTTTCTTACATCCTAGTTGCTCTTTTGCGATGATGTTATACTTGTTAACATGCTCTGTTACTTTACAACTGATCACAGATGTTAATAACTTGTAAACCCCAGTTAAGCATGTGATAGGCCTATAATCTTTAGGATCAAGATGGACCTTTGCTGATTTAGGGATTAAGTAAGTTATTCCTTTACAGAAGTCTTCAGGTGGGATTTTATTATTGGCTAATAATTTTTGGTAGTAAGAAGCTAATACTGAATGCGTACTAGTAAAATATTTTAACCAGTAATTCTGAATTCGATCAGGGCCAGGAGATTTCCAATTTTTCATTCTCTTAATTATTTGTTGGATATCATCTTGGTTTATTGAAATTTCATCCATTGGCGAAACTGAGCTTGCTTTTTTCTTTACCATGTCAATCCAGCAACCGTTAAAATTATTTAGCTTCGAAGCTTCCCATATCTTCGACCAGAAATTCTCCGATGCTTTCTCATTGTCATGAAAAGCATTAATTTTTGGTTGATGATTCAATGGTTTATATAAATCCTTCTGATTTGACAAAAACTTCGAATTCTGCCTTCGTCTATTTTCAGCCTCAGTATATCTTCTTAACCTATTAGCGTATACCGCCAATTTTTGATTATTTCCGTCTAAGTATATGTTTAATTTGTAATTTAATTCCGACTTCTGTATATCTCCTATATGTAGGACTATAATTTCGTCCACCTTTTTCTTTAGTTTAAACGTAGCTGTAGTTGGGCTTCTTAAATAACTTGTCAATATTCCCATTTCTTTGCCTATAAACCTATTTATTATTATTATTATTATTATTATTAATAGATTCTCTCAACAAAAATGCTATCTAAATGCGAATCCGAAAATTTCTTAAACATCCGTTGAGCATGCTGGCTAAAAAATCTAAAAAAAAAAGCGATAAATATCTTATTGTTTCATATATCAACTTCAATAAATTATAAAAGCATTATATTTTATGTCGTCGTTACTCCCATTAAACCGTTATCTTTCATTTTCTTTTATAAGATTTTGTTAAAAGAATTGTATTGAAACATGAATAATTCTCCAAACTTAACGTTCTAAGCCGAAATCGTTGGATGTATTTTAATCAAATTGAACATACGTATAGTACTGGAATAAGTAAAATAAAAATCTAAATATTTTGGAATGATGCTTATTTTCTTTAATATTTGAGCAGAATTCATTCGTATAATTAATATATTCAATACAGTGTGTAAATATAATTTTTACTGAAGAAAAATAACAATTAAAATAAATGATCATTGAAGTAAACAGCTAATAAACTGCAGAGCTTACCATGCCTACCAAAGTTTCAACAATAAAATAATAAACGTTTGGAATTCTAGGCGTAATAATTATTTGCAATGCTTTTAAATTTCAGTACAAAACTATTAAACTCTGATATATGAATTTAGGCTGAAGTAGCAGATAGCATAGCATCGACTGTACGATAAAATATATTGCCTCTCGTCTACACTATGAGCAACAAATATTAATGGACTAAAAAGATCGTTTAATTATTGTATTTGTTCAAGTTTTAAAAAAAAAATATTTACCAAAGCCTTTAGGCCGAAAAAAGATAATGAAAATCACGCTCCCTCTTGGGCCAGAACAGAAATTAAAAATAAATATTTCCTTACCACTACTTCATCGTCGACCTTTGCATTCTGTCCTAAGGAATGTAAAATGTTTAGTTTATAGCACCCTATTGGATTTTACTTTAGTTTTCGAATTTAACTATAATTTTTATTTTCCACTCTCATGTATATATTGCAGATAAACAACCAAAAGCAGGCTAAAAATAATAAAAATAATTTTTATTTTAAATTATTATAATTCTTATGTGAATGTGCAATAAATTGTTTTTAGGAAAATGAAAACTTGAAAATGGACAGACCGCCCGAAACGTTGTTGGAGGATAACTCTTTGAATAAAATAATTAAATTTTAAAAAGTTTTTATATAAATCACTCCCTGAAATTAGAAGCAAAAGCATAAACAATTAATTGCTTACGATAACAATAAATAATCGACAAAACAAATTCATAATATTAAAGATATATTTTTGTAATTGATTGAAATAACAATGGACTTACGAATTAGTGCACGCGATTAAAATAATAATGAATAATGAAAAAAAAAATCAAGGTGGTGGCTACTTGACAAGGAAGCTATCTGAAGTTATGTACCCTAATTTAGGGTAACCTCCCGGGCTATGTTCCGCACACTAGATCATTCTTTAAGTTGCTTGCCTATAAGTTTGCGATTATTTTATCCCCAGATATAACTTATATTTTTTTTCCATAGAGAATATTGATTATTATCAAGCAGGTAGTACGGATGATCGGATTACGAATAAATTCAATTTCCTTTAACACCGTCCACTCTTCCTTTACCCTATCATGTCTATACTTGCTTAACATTTATATTAAGCATCGAAAACATTAAGATTACATCGAAGATGTATTTTCGCTTTCCCAAGATGAATATAAAAGGAATCGAGAGGTTAATTATGCTATTTATCTACAGGACTCCTTTCAATATCAGCATTGTAATTAGAGAGCTAATAAATAAATAAGTCAATAATAATAAGTAATTAGCTGAATTGATGAACATTTATAAACTAACATTCATACTACAAGGCATATTCCATGAGAAGATATAGGAAATAATTACAATCAGGCAATATATAGTCAATAATAATAGTTCAAATTTATTGGTATATACACTATATATAAACAATTAAAAAGTTAATTACACAATCACTAATACAATCACTCACATTTAAAATATTATGCTAGATAAATTTAAATTTATTTTTAAAACTCAAATAATGTGTGATGATGTCAAGTATTGAATATTTAGAATACATAGTTAAATGCTACAGGAAAAATATTGCTATTAAAGATATATAAAATTGACTAATATATATATATATATATATATATATATATATATATATATATATATATATATATATGTACATATATATTGTTTTATATATATAAAACAATCAATATTTAAATAATAAATCAATAAAATGATTTGTGCGGAAAATACAAGAAAAGCGGAAACAGAAAAAGTGGTATATACAAACGCAACCGCGTAAATTTACATATTTCCATAAAAATTAAGATCTTCCACATCGCAAAAGTATAGTACTGATTTCGCTATGCTTCTTGAATGAGAAACTACCCCATTAATCGCACTTACAATTAGGTAGTTACATTCTTCCTGTATAGAAAATCTCATCAGTATATTTATTTGATTAGCCTTTTTACATCAAAGAAGAGAAAAATATACTTATAATTATTTTAAAGAAATAACCAAAAATAGAATAAAGAATATTTACTTGCAAGCGCGCTGTATATAGAGTGAAAGAAACAATATTCATGTTCGAATCACGAATAACAATGAAAGGTTAGGAATACTCTTCTATTCTCTACACGACCATTTTTATCAGCATTAGGAAGGGTGTAGCTATAAATAGACACTGCTTAGAACATGTAAAAACGAACTATTCAAAATTACGAAAATGTTGCCTGGGCGCAACCGCTGAAGAGTTTAGAAAGGTATACTATTAAGATATACTGGAGTGGATGCATCAGCTATAAATAGTTTTTATTCGTCATAAACGTTGTCTGCTAATTTAAGGATTTTGTTCGCTTGCAGCCCATATTTCCCGGATGATTCGGATTGCCTTTGGTCGCAGTTAGTCCGGATATAAGAGGTTTTGCAATATTGAAAGCCAAAGAAGGCTGAGTAACGGCACCTTATCCACAAACGAATGGGTTATACGGAGTGAAGCTGGCAACTCTCAAGACTCAATGAATCATAATTACAAAAAAAAATTCAGAGCCACTGCCGTTTTGATCTTCTATAGGAAATATTCGGATGAGTGAAGCCCGTGGAAACATGGATCCTAAAAGATATGGCATCCAAAAGAGAAGCCTTAACCAAGCTTCTTACTTAAGTTCAATTTCTAGTATGTGTGTGTCTATTTCCCCATTACATATACATGTGCAGTTCATAGCGTATCTCCTATTTCAGTTTGAATACCCATCGCATTGCCGTTCTTATAATGATAAGAACTGAATGCAGTACTTAACTTACCCTCTTAATCACCCAACATGTCTACAACGTTATTCACCACCTCCGAACCGTAAATACCATACTAGCTCCTGCCCAATAAAAAGACAGATCAGAAAGCAGCAGGCAACTAACATAAGAACATTTTTAACATCCTATTAACACATTTTTCGTAAATAAAAGTGTATTCATGGAGTCTGCAGTGTATTGAGTTTGTTAATTTGCGAACATTGATCCACGAGAATTAGGATTGGGAATCATCATGCAAGCTCCATTTAATCCTCGGATTTGCTAACCACCTGACCACAGAAATGGTCTGTAAAACAAAAAATCAACATATCAATATTCATTTATCACCATTGAGCTGACAAATATCTAAACGATATTTGATTTACACCTATATTATTAATATATTGCACTTGTATAATTCAAATTGATTTGAATATAAATATTACATCTCAAGTTAAAATTGGTGTAACTATTATGCTGAATAATTTATAACAATAAATCAATTTAACGACCATTTTTAAAGGTTGAATTGTTGAGGCCCAGTATGGCGAAAACCTACTTTGATTTTTATGGCCACAGACATTTTATATTGAACGTAGGTAAGTAACATAGAGAATTATTAATTAGAATTCTGAAGATTACTAATTAAACTTATAGAAGACTCCAAAACAACGCATCTATTTTCTGAAATCGCTGTTTGTAAATAATCGGTCAACAGCGAAATTACGTTCATTAATTCAACCCTTAAGGAATAATTTGTCAGTGTAATAAATTGTTAGGTAATAAATTGTAAGGTAATGCCTCGAACAGTTAATTATTAACTGTGACTTCAGAGACTATACATATATCTGAATTTCCCCATAATAGGCAAATTAATAATTTTGTATTCGCAGCTTACGTTTTATATTAAATCTCCATAGCATTGAAAATCAAAATTGACTTGAATCCATAAATTATTCAATGCATTTGGTAACCTAATTTTATACCAACTACAAATTGAGTTAATAACGATTAGATTCAATACAAGTTAAATTATACCAACTCGATCGTTACAGAGACATTAAACTCACTAGCAGGCTGAACGTTATACAAGTTGTATTATTAGTTGCTATAATGGTTGCCGGCCTCGCGTCTACTGTCGTCAGAAAATTGGGAACTACGATCGACAGATTCGAGTGAACTGTTCTTGTTTGCATCCCTCGTCCACTGTCACAGTATTCGTCCGAGCGTATTCAGTATACAATCATTTGTCTTTTAATACATTTTTCGCCTCACATACATACATCCTTAGCTCTACAGCTCTGTGTGGCCCTTGGCTTCCTTAGAAAATTCTCCCATTCCTCTCTGTTCAGCGCCAAGGTCTACCAGCTCGTTGCATCTAATCGTCGCGGTTCTCTGCCTATCTGGTATATCCAGCGGGTTTGCGGTCTTCCAATCTTCCTCTTTTCCATAGATGAGCGGTTAGCTACCCTAATCGGTACCTGAACTTGCCTCATTCATTTTAGGTGTCCAACCCAACGAAGTATGTTGATATTGACAAAATCCAGTACAGGTGTGTCACGGAATTCGGAGTAAAGCTCTCTGTTTTGACGCCTTCTTCAGACTGTTGTATTTTCCATCATCATCTCGTACTAGTGCATATATTTATTTTAATATTTTTCATTTCGAATAAGGCTTTGCTCAATAATCCTGTTAATCACCCAGGATTCCGATCCGTAAGTGAGAACGAGCCTGGCCAGTGTCTCATAGAGGGTGACTTTTGTAATTCTGGTGATTAGCCTGGATTGAAAATGCTTGACCATAGAAACTCTTGTTTGTCGCCTGGATTTTCCTTCATACACCTCGTCGTAAGATAGATCAATATTTTCGCCATTATCATCTAGCTCTTACACTACAACATTTAAATTTGTGAGCCCAGCAGCTCGTTAAAATGCTCTGGCCACCTATTCAATATACCATGGGTATATCACTTCTAATTTAACCAGTTTTACTTCTACAAGCCTTTATCTATTTTTCACGTTGTCTTTATTAATAAACCGAGTAATAAGACGCTGAAAATTTTTTAACATTTTCCAGCTTTTTATTAATAACTCCATAAGATCGGTTCCTAGCGAAAACTTTCGTATTTTAAGAGTTAAAGAACATTAAATAATAGGAAATCGTCTAGGAAGCGCCGTTTTGGAGTTATAAATAAAAATGTGGGAAAAGTTAAAAAAATTGTCGTATATCGAAAAATTTAGCTCCGTTTAAAATTTATAACCGATAGAGTACGACAAAAAGGCATGGGATCAAAGTTGCATATATTTTTTAATTCAATAGGCCTACTGATTTTGAAAACTGTCAGTTTCCATTAAGTTTGGAAATAATTGGAAAATTGGTGAAAAAGTTCGAAACGTCGTATATCTAAAAATTTAGCTCCATCGAATTTATAACCGATGGGCATACGACGAAAGGACAAAGGACCAAAGTTGACATCAATAGGCCTCGATAGGAAATAATTGAATAATTGGCGGAAAGGTACAACATTTGGTCTAGACGTAAACAAATTAGCTCTAGTTGACATCCGCATGATGGTCTAGAAGGATCAATCCCTAGTAAAACTAGCTCTATCTAAGATAACCGATCGAAATACGACAAACATTGACAGGACCGAAATTGTAGATACCACAAAATCAATTCCTGTTGGTGCAGTCCGTTTATTGATAGATATTACCATTTTATCCTAATTGGCCTTCAAACATAGGTCTACCGATTTTTAAGTTGCGTCCGTCATTTTGATTTTTTGGAGGATTAATCATGAAAAACATTGAGGTGAGTAAGTGAGGGAGACAATCCGACTCTCTGCCTGCCGTACAAGGTCGTTGAATAGCCGTTTCCATGGTACAGTTTAAAAGTCAGTATAATGAATTTTTTGACAAAGTTAGTAAAAACTGTTCTTTTTCTACCTCAGTTTTGACTATATTTCTGAACCAAATTTGTAATGTTAGATGCTCATACTACGGAAAATTTAATGTTCTTTAATTGTTGAAATATAAAGGGATTTCGCTAAGAAGTTTATAATTTTTCAGTTATAAATCAATAACTGAAAATACCCCCAAAAACTTCCATTTTTGATTGGACGTCATTTTTTATTCCGGCGGTAGGCGTCTGGCGTTTATTATTGGCTCTTCGTCAAGAACCTAAATGTCTGAAAAAGGTGAACATTTGTGTAAAATATGTCACGTTTTTCTGCATGGGCTCCCGGACAACCAGTATAGCAACTTCCTGTTCCAGTGGGCGAGCGGCCTTTGAGGGCCTTATTTTATTTCACATAAGCGGGTGGGGAGAATTGTAGATTCCATAATAAATTAAATAGTTTGTTTTGGATTTATTTTAATGAATTCAATTTTAGTTATTTTATTTTTTTTAATTACACTTCCATTATTTGAGATTATAAACATTTTCGAAATATACTTGTCAATTAAATATTATAAAAAGGAACATTCAAAAGATTATTCAAAAATTCATTGATAGAATGAATAATAGAAAAGACCATAAGCTTAACGAGAAGAAAAATATTGGATTCTATTTCATTTTTATCTGACGTGCTTCATGATAAGATTTAGAAGGGTGATGGGAGGGTGAACGGCGAGTGTAATTGAATGTTGAAGCTGAGCACAATGGAGGAGTGGTAAAGTGTGCGGTCTGTGGGCTCCATGGATTGTGATAAATCCCATCAGATATCGCCTTCGATACAGTTAGCCAATTACCGCACAATGGCTGTCAAAGCCACCAAATAATATATCACTTATGTCTTAACAGCCGCAGAACAGTTCGTTATATTTTAATGTATATGATAATTATGAAACAAGTATATTAATATCATAAATATTCAGTTCATACGAAATGGTGTCACTGATCTTTTCTAAAATTGATATATCCACGTCTTATGTGGGATGGCTATTTTTTCAAATAATTATTGTCAAAATATAGACTAAGTTAAAGAATCTGGCAAACAGTAATATATCATGAAGTACTTTGCTACACAATATTCTGTTTTTCAATTTTAATTTTGACAGGTATGCATTAATAAATAATGTTTTAAAAATCAAAGTTCAGTTTTTGTCGGATGCGGCATCGGTAATACAGTCCCTCAAGTCTAAATGGAAATCAAGACTTCACACTCCAACTCCAACTTCACACGGAGTAATACACCAGTGGATTCCCGGCCACTACAGACTGCGGAATGAAATAGCCGACCGATTTGTAAAGTTCAAGTAAACGCCGCTGATATCGTCCAGATTTTAAAATTAGGCAGATTAGGATGGGCTGGACATCTGACAAGAATAGAAGAAGATGAAATACCTAACAATATCCTTACAGAGCCGCTCCATGGGACCCGGAAAAGAGACAGACCTAAGCTAAGGTGGATCGACGGAGTAGTGACTGACTCGAGGGACATTCTTGGTATCACTATTAGGATGACAACTGCACAGGATCGTAACGATTGGCGGAGGCGGTTGGTGGAGGCCAAGACCCGTCACCGGGCTATTGCGCCGCAATAATAATAAACGCCACTCAGACTGTCCAGGAGGCAATCTCTATAAACAAGGCATCCATACACCTAAGATGGAATGCTATTTGAGCCAGATGATGCCTACTATGAAATGAGCATGAAGGAGCAATTTGTGCTCATTAGACACGGAACGAGCCCTAAATACACAAAAGCTCATCTTTAAAAGAAATTCTGCATTGGAAAAAGCCTTCACAGTGGATGTAGAACAGGGGACCAAACTACAGAGTACATCGTGCAGAAACGCCCTGAGTTATAGGATATCAGGAAGCAGATCTAGTCAAACACCACTGACTCAGTGATAAAGCTCCACGGTAGTCTGGAGTATCTCAAGAAAACCGATGAATTTAAGATCTCCATTCGGGACCTAACTATTTGAGGAAAGATTGAAGATGAAGAAAACAAAATTATAATAAAGCATTAAAATGACTATTACTTTGTGACTCCATCTGACTACTAACTTCTTAATACATTCTTACATCCTAGTCCTATTACATTCAACAAAGTAGATCTAAAAACTTCAATTGACATGGGAAAGCAAATAAGGAAAGTGTTAGTTACACAGACAGAAAATAATTCAGCAAATTTACTTAATATTATATTTGTATATCATTAAACCCTCAAATTATTCCTCCTTAATTCCTAAGATTTTTTAATAAATAGTTAAATAATCTTTAAAGACTATCTGAGGGGCTCATTAAATTTAGATAGATTGGAAAAAAAAAAAAAAAAAAAAAAAAACGTGCTAATGGTGCTAAAGTCAATACATATCGACTTCGTTTTCTGTAAAAGTTTTAAGCGCCAAAAATTCAAAATTTATGTTTCCATTTATTGTGTGATGTAAACACCACCTCTATCGATTCCCACTCACGATATGTAGAAAAAAAAATTGGAAATAGTCTAAAAATCGACTATTGATGACGTGAGCACCAAATATTGACTACTCTTAATCGTAAAATATGTTATTATTATAAACGTTTCACCACCTTAATAAACTCCTACTATACACAATAAAGATGAAAATTTCCCCCAATTAAAAAATATATATTGTTATTTCTGGAAAAAAATGTTTCATGTGTTTTCTATAAAGTTTGCTTGATGATACTAATTCTTTTTCAAAAATTTAAATATTGCAAATATTGCGTGCGCTCCAGGGAAAGTCACGTAGTCCAGTTAGTGAATTTTGAGTTTATTTGAATATTGGTTTTTTTAAAATGCTAAAACCAAATCTGACGCCAGTTTTGAATAAAAAAATTCTGTATAAAATTTTAATGAAAAAGTCTTAAAAATGTATTGTAATTATAAACGTTTTGCCACCTAAATATACTCCTACTGTTTGCAATAATGAATAAAATAAAAAACAAAACAAATATTGTTAAATATCGTTCATTTTTTCTTGTAAAATTTGCTAAACGGTGCTTACGGTTTTTTCAAAAAAACTCTTACAGCAACTCTTATAGCTGTTGATTAATTATATCATGCAATGAAATTTAAATTGATACTATAGTGCGTATTACTGTTCATAAACATATTAATTTTAATTATAACAATTTTTAAAAAATCATTAAAAATGAATATTTCCTTTTTAATTTTGTTTTTTCGTCTGTCTCACTTTTCATTGTACAGCATTTGGTCAATAAAAAACAGCAATATCTGGTCAATAAAAACAACTTGAAGTTGCTATAAGACGTATAGAAATTCGCTGTTTTTTTTTATTATGTAATAAAATTTAAATTTAAATTTAAAATTTAATACCGAAGAAATTATTAAATCTAGTAGGGATGTGCATGAGGTTCGGTCGGGTTTAAAACAAGGCGATTCCCTTTCACCTGTCCTGTTTAATTTAGCACTAGAGCATGTCATTAGAAAGGTGATGCGTACCGAAAGGGGTTTAGATCTGAGAAGTAAAATATCCGTGCTTGGGTTTGCGGATGATTTGGTATTGTTAAGTGAGGACGAGGAAACTATGAAACTGAATATAACAACGCTGATGAAAGCTGGCAAAGAGGTTGGCCTCAAAATAAATACGGATAAGGCGGAATATATGGTTAGCAATAGAAACAGGGGCGATTTTGATGATATAGATATAGGAGAAAATGGATTTGAACACGTTGAGAAATTTAAATATTTGGGAAATGATTACTGGAAAAACGATAATCAAGAGGAAATAAAGGCGCGGTTAAAGGAGGAAAATGTTTGTTATTTTTCGGTATCAGCATTACTTAGGTCGCGCATTTGGTCCAGAAACTTAAAACTTATAATATACAAAACTATTCTTGCCTACAGTTCTGTAAGGGTGTGAAACGTGGTCGCTAGCCTTGAAGGACGAACAACGCCTTAAGATCTTCGAGGATAAGGTATTGTGTAAAATATTTGGTCCGAAAAAGGATGAATCAACTGGAGAATTTAGGAGGTTACACATAGCGGAATTGCAGAGCATGTGCATCCTGTTAATATAATCGAAGTGATATCATCGCGACGGTTGAAATGGGCTTGTGAAGCTGTTGGGCTCAGTAACGAATGAATTCCTAAATAGTTAATAAACGCTGAGCCGACTGATAAACGTCCGAGGGGTAGACCGAAACGTAGGTGGGAGGATTGTGTTAAGGGTGATCTACTGGATTTGTTTTTTTTTAATTCTGACAGATTTAATAATAATGAAAGCCTTCCAAAATTAAAAAAAAATCAAATAAATGATGATCAAAAATAGGAATATAAATATTCTAAAAACTTCGAATTGCTAAAAAAAAAAAATAGAATAATAACTATTTCATTGAACTTAAGTCAATAAAATTAATAGATATTGTGTTAAAAGGTACTAAAAAAAGCAGCTACAAACTTTTTTTTTCCAAGAAAGGACCAATATTTTTATTCGTTAATTAGATTGAGAGATTTCGATTTCATATATGAGAAAAAAAATATGAGAAATAACTAATCTGATAATCAAACTGAACATATTTGTTTAAAAAAAAAAATATATCAATTTATGAAAAACAACAAAAGTATAAATAATTTATATCATCCCTGAGTACCGATTTACCGAACAAATTATAATTGAAAAATTAAACGATATATAAATATACAATTACTTTTGGTAAGGTTTTCCGGTGCCTGTACAAGTGTTGAACTCAGGGCAGTTAAGAGTTGTACTGTATCGTGGTGCGGATACTCGGTGTGGCCCTCAAAGTTTCAGAGGTCTAACTTTGTCTTTTGTGTTTTAGTTCGTCAACATTTATTTGCCAAAGTAAATTACTACTGAAAGGAACTGAGGCTTGGTGTGCATGGAACTTTAATGCATTCACAGTTAAAATTCACTTGTTATAATTAGAAGGAAATTTGAAATACAGAATCGTTCATTTTTTGTAATTATTGTTAATATTGTAAAAACATTTTTAAATTCTTGTCTTTAATTCTTAAATTCTTCCGTATCTATTTCAATCGACATTTCTTTAAGAGGAAACCAGTAATACCTACCTTTCGAAAAACAATCAATATAAAAACGTATCTTATTTTCCGTATAATAATATATACTTTGAATAATTATAGGCCAGTGAAAAACTGCTATTTGAGAATAAATGTAATAAAAATTAAAAATTTTCACGATGGCTATACTTCCCCTTACTATTTCTATATATTCCATAAATAGGTAAGGAAAAGTAAAAAAAAAACAAACAATCTTTTGGTACTTTGTAATGCTTGCATCTAAAAATTCGCTGGAAGTTATTTTAATATAATTTATACCCATAAATAATTGTAATTATATCGTGTGACAACCGAAGTTAGAAAATTAAAACAAAAAATAATTGTTTAAATTGAATTTGAAGTTATTATTCGCAGTGCTATACACATTACGTCATAAATTAATTTTACTAACGAGCAATAAATAATAAATTCTCGAGAATTAATTACTTTACAAATTTAGCACATAATCTAATTAACAACAAAAATATAAGATTTATCATGCCTAAAGTATTCATAGAGTAACTATTGTCGTGAAAATAACTTGTTACTGTATTCTCAGCTTATGATTTTCACTTAACAGATAATCTCTTATGCAAGTACAAGCCCAAAAGGGGCCAAATGATCCGGATTGAACGATAGTTGCGATAAATGGATCGTAAATCGAAATGTTTTTGTTCTGCCTGCAAAGATGAATTGTTAAAGTTTTGTTGTTAATTAGGTTGTACGGGTTTCTTATTTCTTTAATAAATGTAACTAATTTATGTACAATAAATTATTAAACATTTAAACATCTGAAAAATTAAGTGCACGAATACTTACTTTGGCCACTATATATGTGTATATATGTATAAAGTGTCTTAACTTCACTAAGCTTCTTATTTATTATGCATAGGAAGAAAAGATGCGTTAGATTATACGAAGAGGGATGCTGTAAGCAGCTTCCTTCTCAGAATAATCAGATTATATCCTGCAGTCGGGTTATCATTTGATGTAATCTATTATTAGCACTAATTGTATCATCTCGAAATTAATTACAAGCGCAAACATTGTCCTCAAGTCACTGATATCGTGTAACCGCCTTGAACAAAGTTTTTCAATCATTGAAAGCCATGGATTAAGGGGAGCTTGCCACGAATTAATTTCTCCTTAGCAGGAATATCGTAGGGAGTTTATTCCTGAGCGTGGCTTCGCATATCCATGGGAATTAATCAAGAAAGTCCTGGATTCTGAGCGAAGTAGTCTAGTCTCCTTGGTGGGGATCATACCTAGGAAAGCTTAAATTGTTGGTCTAGATTTTAAAAACTCCTAAGGGTTTAAAAACGATTTCCTTTATATACGATTACTGTAATTAATGCTTATTATGGTGATAATAATTTTAAATAATCTTTGTATTGATTATTGTTAGGTAACTTTAGTGACCCTGCTACTAGTAAAGTTTATTTTCTTTAAAGTTATATCAGATTGAAAAATACATGTTCCCAAAGAGCTAGAAGTCATTAAATGTAGGTGTTTTAGTAATATTCTCCGCTCTCCTGTCTTCAGAAACTTAAAATAGTCTTAAACTAACTTCGAAATGAATTTTCGCATTATCGACTTTTCTTTCTACTAGCACAATATTCTACAGAAACTAAAATCTATAGTAAAAAATAAAAAAGATTTATCAACCATCTTAACGTAAAGTCATTAATTATTCACTCAGACCTCGCTTATTATAAATTTATAAAATACCCTAATTTGCTTTTTATTAGCGTTGTGGGTCGAATAATTCTTTACTTACTAGTCTCTCTAATTCTAAGCCAAAAATATTTTATTCCTCTGTGCTTTTAGCATTAAGTATTTACGATAATATGTAAACTGAAATATAGTGCCCCTATTGATATATTTTATATACATGATAGATTTTTGTGAAACAGAATAGAGATCAGACTATTATTTTTTTCATATCTATTCGATATTCATTTCAATTTATTTGTTTTGTTTTTAATGAAAACTGAATAAATAAAAAAAAAATGGGAAAAAAGGCAAACAAATTTAAGCAAATAGTACCAAACAAGTCCAGGTGACCAGAATTGAGAAATATAGTCTGAAACATTGATGTATATATTTTTTTTAAAGTATTATTAATGTAATATAACCTACACTGTCTTGTTTACCACAATTAATAATTGAGCAGATTGCGTCAATTTTAAGATAATTTTTAATATCTATAATTTCAAAAATAATTCGAGAAATGGAATATTCCAAGGCTTCCTCAAAAAATAAAATAATAATAATAATAAAAAATAATTATAAAAGAAAAAAATTGGAGACTAATGTTTATTTTACATTTTATTAATAAGTATCGGACCAATTATTTTCATGACAGCTATTTACAGTATACCTACATTGTTCAATAACAGTTATTAAATTTTATTCTGAGTATCGTAGTTATGGAACCGTTGATTTCCATTGCTTCAAGAGCAACTTCCCCACTTTTAACTATTTCCTTAGCATTATTACAGATTCAGTGTGGTCTCTTGATATTCAGTGAGTGAAGGAGTTATACAACTAAGATCCTAGTCGAGACACGTGCCGAGGAAGTGTACGATTGTGTGATAAGAGGGGGCGAGATTAATTCCTAGTGTCGGATACCTTAAGTAGCATGGGCCGGCAATATATCATCAGGGACGACCTCTTCTTGTCCTCTCGCCTCAATCCATATACTATGTCTTCTGTACCTCCATTCTGAGATAGTTATCTAAGATAGTTATTACACCGAAGACAATTTCGTTCAGAAATTAATTTATTTTTTTAAATATGATTTTAAGATTATTTACTGATATAAAGAGATAGTTGACTTATATCTGTTATAGGAGTACAAATATAGAAATTTTACAGAAATATTTCTCTAGAAAGTCTTACAATAAGTGCATTTTTACATCATCTTGACTGACAAGATTTTTCCAATTCAGAGGGGTAGAACGGAATTTTCGGATTATTTTTTATAATTAATTAACAAGATCGACACCTATCTCATAATAAAAAAACAATTTGTATTCATAACAAATAAACGAAACACAACCATTCGCTTACTCCTCATCGCCGCTGTGTATTGTTAGCAACAAACCACAGACGCCATCATGTCAGGCTTAGCCATATGCATATACAAGAGATATTTAATCGAATGCTGCATACTATGAAGCTCGGATAATTGGAGGATGGTTAATGCCTCTATAGAAGGATAGATTCAAGTGCGATTATACTGGGTGATTAGAGAGGCTACATAAGATCTGATTAAATGTTTTACCAATGGAATGTTCGGGAACAGGGAATGGCATATCCAACAAAATGAGACCATGTTGCAGAGAGCGGTTGTTAATCGTGGTAAGGAGCAGCGTTTAGTTTTTTAATAAGAAGAACTAACAAGTTCGGATGTGCTTGATCTTAAAATATTTTTCTGTCTCTCCCGAATTTAGTATCATCAAGCAACATATCTTGAGTGATGGTCTTGTCACAAGGAGTTAATTATATACTTCAAATGATCCTCTCTATTAATCTATGAGCTCGGTTTTGTCTTTTATGCCCGTTAAATTTTCAGCCAGAAGTCAAAACTTTCCTATTTTACTAAGAACCTCGGAGACTAAGGTTCATAGCTTATTTATTGTTGGACGTATCCTGAGCAAACTAAAACTACATATTACTAATTGACATTAAATTAAATTATATCTTAGTTACTATAATACTTTGGTGTAATTACTAGCAAAGCGGTACACAATATAGTAATTTAAAAAAAAGTCCTCCAACTTCATGTATTACTTAATATTGGACGAGATGAATACACAATAATATGATTAATTAAAGAAAATTATGTAAGGAAAATATTGGATTTGAGACAAATTTTTGGGTTGCTGTTTTCAACAGAACTTTACGGAGACTGAAAAACTACCAGTCACCTGGTCAAGATCTAACTTAATTTTAATGCATAAAAAATGTGACAAAACAGATGTAGACAATTGTGGGATCTCATTGATAAATAACATAACAAAGTTATTTACAGGCATCCTAGCTCACAGGATTCAAGTTTGGACTGAAAGTGAAAATAATTCCAGAAGAACAAGCGGAATTTCGAAAATGGAGAGGTTGTGTTGAAAAAATTGTCTTACTTATTTGGGGCATTTTCAAAACATTTATCTAAAAACATGTAATTCCTCTGATATATATTTCAGTACAATCACCATTTATATTATTACCTGTTTGTCTTTACATAGGAATAATTAACGGTATATGTGTTTCAATCTTGTCTACTAATTATTGTTTGGCAACTAAATATTGTTTATACTCAGATTTACCCCATTA
Organism: Rhaphigaster nebulosa; assembly: GCA_948150685.1. NCBI lineage: Eukaryota > Metazoa > Arthropoda > Insecta > Hemiptera > Pentatomidae > Rhaphigaster > Rhaphigaster nebulosa. The sequence goes on from OX411306.1 coordinate 173,147,739, forward strand.
TTTTTATAAATTAACATGTGATATATTTTAATCAATGATTATAAGCAACAATTTATTTACATTTATAGTATTGTCTATTTTATTTCAATTTGGTGAATGATTGATCCATATTATTTTTTGTTTTTGTAATCTTAAAATCTTAAATTTATTTGAAGGATAAGGAGGAAAAACCTGGACCCTATTTTATAATAAAGTACACTTACGAGTAGGCCTATGATTTACTATGCATATTACACACTGAAATGTTGAAACACAATAAAATTTAAAACTAGTTGTTAGCATCTACCTAATGAATGTGCCTCGATTCCTATTCTTGAATATTCTGACCTGTCTTCACTATCTAGCAATACTTATGGTAGTATTCTCTTTTCTTTTTGTAATTCTTTTAGATTTCATTTTATTTTATTATTATTTATCGAAATTTGTCTTATGCTGCTTTAATCTTGTTTTCAAATTTTGGGACATTTCCTCTATTTAATACTTTTCATTGTATTCTTTCCACTGTAGAAAGGCAGAGTATCCTTACAGATAAAATATAAAATAGTAGCATTAATTTTTCTTCGTCGTTCGCCTCCCTCTTCAAAAGATGCGATATTTTGGAAACTACTTCTTATGTCAGAAGCTTTTGACGGAGGAACTGTTTCATCACGGATAAAATTAAAAATATGATAAAAAATAAAGGAAATTTCTAATTAAAATAGAATAATAAATTTTAAAATATCAATATCACCGATATGTCGGTGTAAAATATTGATATCATCGATATATCGAGTGTTAGGATATCTATATAATATATCAGTTTTTCAAATCCAATATATCGATATTCCATCGATACCGACCGGGTTTCGATATTCCAAATCTAATTAGGAACAAAAAAACTATTTTGACATCCGCATCTAATAGCTTATACTCTAAAGACATTGAACGTGCTTTTAACTCCAGCTATAGTCACATCTATAGGCGAATCTGTTGCTATAATTATCCAGAACCTCAAAATTACCTCAAATTTATAGCCTGTCTACGAAAGCTCCAAACAGTGGATCGTCTGATAGTTTCGAGTAAAGACCGTCTGGCGCTGAATCATCGGGATATCGCTTATGTTTTAAGGGCTGAAGAAGTCTGTAAGTGGTGCGGCCTTCTTATCACTAACCCTCTACTAAAGCATTTGGTACTAGAATGTTCGTTTGTTGGGTCTCATAGAAGGAGATATCTCGACAAATACATTGCATCATTGTGACTTAAAGAAATATATATTTAAGAAGTCTGAATAATATTATTTTATTTTATATACATGTTTCTAATTCAAAAATTTCTAATTTTTATAAGTTTATTTAGTTAGTTGAACTATAGTTAAATTTAGTTTAACTAAGTTTATGCTAGTCAGTACAATTTATTTTATTATATTCTTATATTGTGCTCATTGATTTTCTTTTCTTTTTTGATGTACATTTTATATAAAAACAAACTCTGACTAACATTGATTGGGCCAGACTCCATGGCTACGCTGTATTATAAGCCAATAAAATAAAAAAATAATAAAAAAAATCAACAGAACTTTACGTTTCAGAGAAATTGGACCAGTATTAGCAAAGATACGCCGTAATTGGGCTGTTTACTGAAGTTCCAATGGTACCCTGTTCACTTTTTATTAGCTTTTTAAATATTTCTAAAAATATTTATCTCCCGAAACCTTCCAGATTCTTATTTGAAAGATAATTAAAATAGCATCAAAGATTAACTTAAAAAAACAACTTAATCTGACCAATAAAAGTGAAAGATATAACAAACGAGTTTGAAATGGGACTACGCATCCAAAGTTATAAGAAACGTCATGAGAGAGGACACACCAGACAATTTGAATTTATTTAATGATGGAATATATGGAGATCCATGAGAGATCAAATTATTTTAACTAAATTGCAGATTTGCTATGAGACCGTGGCCCAGGGAAAACTCAGACCAATTTTAAACACTCCTCGCCATACCATCCTAGGGTGCTCCAAGTATTAAGAAGCCCATAATGATGACATCAAGAAAAAACGTTCAATTGTATTGTAAAATTATGTAACAAATAATATAGAAAATAGTAGTTATTGCAGCTAGTTTTTGTAAATGATAATTTTAAAATGTGTTCCTAGATGATATGAATAAAAACTAAACTAAAATATCTCATTTGTCACCACGCGATGCGATCATCTTTATAGGCCTATTAAACTATAAATCGGTGATTTAAAAAAAATGGAGGGAAGTAAAAAAAAAAAAAAAATTCTGGTAAAGTACCATTCCCGGCAGGCCAATTATAACCAAAATCTATTATGTTACTTATATTGACATAGAACTCGTATATATCAAATTTGAAATGTTTTGTATTATATTTTAAAATAATTTTTCGTGAAAGTGTAATATGATCTTCAAGCAAGGTACCACCTTCGATTTTCCAATTTTGACAAAAATAAATTATTTTGTTTTTATTAATATATGAGTCTTACATATCGAATTTGTTAACATTGTATTTAATTTTGATGAAACTCTATTATGATCTTCAAGTAAACTATCACTTCTAGTGATCATCTAGTTACAAAAAAAAAAAAAAGGCTCACAACTAGATGTACCCCAATACAAAATCCGATCCCCAATACAAGATTTTAATTTTCTGTGGCAAACCGATTTTGAGTTATGCAAGATACGAACGTACGAACATACAACGAAATTAGTCAAAATAGATTCAGGTATGGTAAAAATGGATATTTTCGTTGAAATCTGAAAACCAAGAATTTTCGCGATTACATTACTTCCTTTACTTCGTACAAGGAAGTAGGCTAGTTAATCTGGACCGAATTTTTCCCGGAAGCATAAAAAAAGCAAAAAAAAAATATTGTATTTTGTTTTTGTTCATACTTGGAAACCATGTATTATTGGAATAAATTATAATATTAATTTTATATCAAAATAAATAGGAGTAAATTATCTGCAATTTTGATTCTAAAGATTTTATTGTTTGGAAGCTCCGTTTTGAAACGAATGCGAGTCGATATGTGGCGGAATGTCTAAATTAATCTTTGAGCAAGAGCTCTGGGAAGAAAGTTTTGGAGAAATTCTGAAACTTTGTTCATTTAAGGTTTTAAGATACTCATTACGAATTTTAACTTTGTTTTTTCGAATTTTCCCTGAAAGTATAAAAATATATATATATATATATATATATATATATATATATATATATATATATATATATATATATCTATATATAAATTTTAACATTACGCCTGATAATTCGAGTTGCGCTCATTTAAAAACAGAGCAGCCAAACTAAAAAATCTTTAGCATCAAAATTGTAGATAATTTACTCTTATTTAATTTAGCATAAAATAAACAATGGAATTTATTCGAATAATTCAAGGTTTTGAAAGTACAAAAAAAAAAATCGGTTTGCTTATTATTATACTTCCACGAAAAATTCCAGGTAATAAAGCTGAAATTTGTAATCAGTACCCTAAAAAACAGAAATGAACAAATTTTCAGGATTCCCCCAAAACATTACTACGATAGCTCTTGCTCAATGATTCATTTAGAAATCCCGTCTCATGATTTCGAATCGCATTCGCTTCAAAACGGAGCGTCCAAACAAAGTAATCTAAAGAATCAAAATTGTTGGACATTTACTATTCTTTAATTTGGTATAAAATAAATATTAGAATTCAGTCAAATAATGCATGGTTTTCAGATATGAGAAAAAATCTTGTTTTTCTTCCTTTTTATACTTTCGGGAAAAATTCGAGGTAACATAGTTAAAATTCGTCAACAGTACCACAAAAACACAAATGAACAAATTTCAGAACTTCTCCAAAACTTTCCTTCTAGATTCCTTTCTGGTATCAACTGGAGTCAAGATATATTTCGATTTTCAATTTTGTTTCTTCTGTCAAACCGAATCCAACGTTTGAGCTACTAGTTTTATTCAGAATTTCGTCTTCTTTTATAGGCACAATGCTTATTTTAGATATAGTTTAATGCCCTTTAATTTATAATAGAATACAATTTTCGCTATGGTGCGCCGTTTAAATATTATAGATCAAAAACTGAAAAAAATCCGAATATTTTGGGGTAACCCTCGCCCCCCTCGCCTTGGCTCACCGCTTAGAACGGGGCATATTTAGATTACTATTAACTGACGTCTTATGAACAGATTAAAACCATTTCCAGCTTTTCAAAACTTACTTCCAACCAGGGTTCCAGATTAACTGGCCTAAAGTAAAAATACTGCAAGATTTTTTGCATACGACATAATTAGATCTTTAATAAATCTTCATAAGTTATTGAAGAAAAGCATAATAAAACAATTATGAGATTAGTACAAATAGTTACTTATCCTGCCTACAAAAATTATAATTTGCTAAACATTAATAGTGAGTTCTTTGGTCAATAATTATGAAAGTATAAATCTTTTACGAATTTTGAAGGCTGGTAATTCAACAGTTGATTCGAACTAAATCCGTGTAAAAATTGTTAAAAACGTATTTATTTGACGTTTCTAGGAACTTTTTTTTTATTTATCCAAAGTCCACTCTTAGCATTTTTACCATTTGATGCCGTGCAGAAAAATAAATATTGGATATCCTGACTGGTTCCTCATCTGTAGATGCCGCTTGCAAAGCCGTACAGATGTTTAAATATTCTGCACTATTTTCACTTTACGACATTTCAGAATATTATCACAATCAGTGTAGCTGTTATTTGACAGACTGTGTATGGTGGCTTGGGAGTCGATGAGAAATAAAGCTTACCTTGAAGGCTCTATTCTCTTCAAATCTAGAGCAGGGTTAAACACTGCAAACTAATTCACCGTCACAGTTACTGAAGTTGCTTGTTTGAATTCAATGCTAACAATGCCCCATAATATGTGGCATATGCTACTACTACTACTCCATGGCGCCATATACCAGTGTGGTCCTTGGCCGCCTCAATGAGCCCGTGACTCTATCTTGGGCAGTCGCTCGCCAATTGTAGGTATTTAACAATTCCCGGGCGTCTCGGATGACGGCGTCCTCCCATCTAAGGCCTGGTCTGCCATTCCCTCTTGTCTTTGTCCCTGCTTTCATCTAGAAGTTTCCATGGGACTTCCTCTTCTTGCATTCTTGCCACGTAGCCAGCCTAACGTAATCTCTCAAGCTTGATGCACCTCATCACATCCGCCTATGTGGCATATGAATTTTTTTATTTTTAATAAAAAAATTATATTAATATTAACAATTCATAACAATATTTCTTCGACACGATAAAAAGCAATTCCAGCTTGCATGATGTCAGTTACAGTAACACCATTTTCAAACGGTCCGACATCCGATTTTATCGAGGGGGTGACAGACTTGAGGAAATGCAGGATCCGACTCCGATAATTATAGGACTGTTTGGAAGAAACGTGTGTTCTCTATGTAAACTAAATTGGAATCGGATCCGAATCCGAAATTTATAGGACCGATTGAAAACACGCCAAGGATGGATTTACGCAGTGCGAATGCCTTTCTTTGCAAGCAGACAGTTGCTCCTATTTCAACTCAATCATTTGATGCTTTCTCTTGGCTGTTTGCACAATTTTTTTTATTATATATTGTAGTGAAACGCACGCCATCTGTGGTGCTATTGGTATTGATAGTAACCCGCATGGTATGTATGGTATGTTTACACAATGGCAGTAGTTTAATTGATACTCGCACTGTGTAAACACCTTTAGGTCATTGTTAAATAATTTTTACAATCAAATACGGAGAGCCGTATTTTTCAAAATTTCGGAACTAAAACTGTTTAAATTTCAGAAAACAGGGCATTCATTCGACGTAATCAGTTGTGGGTAGTGCTTCCAGGGAAATTCCTTTATTTTTATTCCTCGCACTGTTTAAAATTTGCACTTCTTCTTACTTAAAATTAGTTATGTATCCTGGTATGCATAAAAAATATTTGTTCTAAAAACTAATGGTGTGTTCTTTGATTATAAATGATGAAATTAATTATATCTGATACTTTGGTAAATTGAGGTTACATCTCCACAAATCATTGAAATTATATTGAAGATTCAGCTTGAGACTAAGTTAATGCTCCACGGATGAGGTTAGCTTAATTGGCTGGTAAAACCAGGCAATTTCGGTATGTTCTTAACTCAGGTTAGTTAAACTTTAATCAAGAATGCTCTGAGTATCTCTATCAAGTTCCTTTAAACATAAAATTAGTTATGTATCCTATATGTATCCTCATTTTTTGAAAAAGCCTTAAACGCAAAAAAATCAAAATTTAGGTTTCGATTTATTATGGGAAGTAAACACCACCGCAATTGACTTCCGCTCACAAGACATCGAGAAAAAAGATTGGCAATGGTCTAAAAATCGACAATTGATGACGTAAGTGCCAAATACTGATGAATTTCAGTCGTCTCTCAGAACTTGACCCGTGTTATGAGCCTTAAAAATATATTCTGATTATTTAAGGTTTTGACACCTGAATAAAGTCCTGTAGTATATCTGAGGTTATACTATAATACTATTAATTAATATTATTTTTAATGTAATATAATTAGTCAATAATATACTATGATCGTTTCAGCATAATTAAGGTACTAAAATTAAGATTAAAATTTCATTCTGAAATTAAACTTATAGTACTAAAATTAAGATTAAAATTTTATTCTGAAATTAAACCATTTCATTAAGAATAATGGTTTAAAGTTCTTTCAAAACAGTTATGGCTAAATTTTTGAGAATTAACCGACATAATCAATTTCAGAATTAATCTATTTCAATAGAAATATAATAGTCATTCCTAGAAATGTTTTGAAAAAATAAATAAATATTTGACGAATTTCATACATAAACTTCAATTTCGATGTTAATCGATGTAATTTAAACCCCCCTTCCACTTTTTTTTTAGGCCTTGTATATTATTAATATGTATGCTGAATATCAATATCAATCAACTGACGATTGACGAGTTCATCATTCTATTTTAGTATTTACAAAACATTGTTAAATAAACAGATAATATTATTTTTCCTTAATAATAATAACAATAAAAATTTAATTTAATGCAAACAAAAATAATACATTACAAGAGGGAAAAATAAAAGATAAAATAAAATAAAAACCATTTAAAAGAGAAAATACAAAGAAAAATACATATATACGCATGTGTAGTTAGTTTATAGTGCAATTTGTTTAATTCAAATATTTCTTTAAAAAAATAAATGATACTAAAAATAATTAAATAAAAATAAGATATATGTTGATATTTCAATTTTAAAAAATAAAATAAAAAAATAATAAGGAAAACATAAACACATACATACACATAAATAATTAACTTATAGTACAATGTTCGTTAAGTCTCTTATTTTTATAAACTTTATAAGGTATATCTGCTTTGGAATAATTAACAATATCTCTTATATGATCATTCACAAAATATGAAAAAAATCTGTGGTTAATTTATAAATAAAAGTAGTGATACATTTATAGTTTATATAATGCATTAGATCTATTGGAGTCCATCTTGGATAACCGCCAACAAGCCTTAAGCATTTGTTGTGCAACATTTGCAATTTTCTATAATTTGTCATGCATGTCTCTGACCATACGGGGCAGGCATGTAATAGATATAATATGCATAGATGCATGAAGTATTATAGTAATTTTTTATTTATAACCCTGAGCTTAGAATATGTGGATAAGAGAGGAAATAATTTTTGCATGATCCCTATAGCTTTGTTTATTTGAATATTGATATGATTAGTGAAGGTTAATTTTGAATCCAAGTGAACTCCTAAGTAAGTGGCACATTTAGAACAAGCTAATTGATTTCCATCAACTGTCACAAAACCGTCTATTACAAGTCTGCGCTAAATAATAATTATGACTTCTGTTTTAAGATGGTTAGGTCTCATTTTTCACTTATGAAAGGATGGAAAACATTTTGATGTGGGTAAAGAAATTTATAAAGAAAGAAGATTTGCTATTGTATCTGTAGCATTTGTAGAATATATAAAGAAATGCATCAGCTGCAAAAAGTGATTATTTTTTCTCATATGTAACAGATCAATCAGGAAAACAGAAAATCGTGTTTCAGTAGACGTATATATTAATATATTCTCAATATTTTATTTAGGTCTGGACATTTATTTTACTTTTTCCTATTGCACCTCTTTTGGATATCTATGTAATAAAAATCTCGCGTAAATACGTGTCCGTAATCGATGTCATGACAACTTCCTACCCGTGAAAGCAAGCCCACAACGCAAATATTTTTAATAAGTGAAAAATTGCTGTGTGGTGAAAATAAACAAATCTTATTTAAGGTTGAAACAAAATAAAAGTTGAGCCCCATCACCTAATTATTAATCTGAAATTATGACAAATTAACAGAAATAATGTTATAATGATGAACATGTAATAAAGACTTCTTTAAAATGTTAATCTGCAGGAAAGGAAGAAACACCATGTTTCTAAGAAGGCTATGAATTTTTTTTTCTTCTGAAAACGCGGTATTTTTGTAAATTAAATCGGAGGGTAAGATTTTTTAAAAATGTGAAAACGTGATACTATATTGCCGTTCAGACAAATTTATTATCGTTTTGACCCAGTTTCTTGAAAAAATCTACGTGAAATGAGACTAAAATTTTTATTTTAAAAGTTATTTTGTATTGTTGGGAGTTAATAACCTTTAAAAAATCGGGTTATTATCATATATATTGTCACCATATTTAATTAGGTTTTATGCAGCTGTTGTTTGCTGCAATCTTTTCCACTTTTTTTTTCCTGAAACGAAATGAAATAAATAATAAGTTCTGTATTTTTTTCCCTCTCATTTAAACCCTCTTTCCGTCCCTCTCTTCCTATATAATACCGTGATGTAAGTGCCTGTCATAATTTTCTTTTATTATCAATCATACCAAATCATGTCGTTCGTAATCATGACAATGACCCCCGATATAGATCGAAATATTGGATTAAAGGAATTGAAGGTAATAAAGGAATTTCTATTTGATTCAGCTTAACAAAGGTTTGCTGAAAAAATAAATGCTATAAAAACTGCCATATATCAACCTATATCATCCTTCTTACCTACACTTCTACCTCAATGGCTTAGTAAAGTTAACTTATCGTTTCATTGATGAGTTGTTTTTTTTAGGACTTGTCAATAACTGTATTTATTTTTTTATTACTGAGCTATTTATTAATTTTTGTCTATGATTTCTGTTATTGATCAGTTTGTAGAAATATTAGGCAGACAGATTGTGCCTATAGTAATTTTGGAAGCCTTGCTAAATACACTTTATCTGTAGTTATTTTTGAGTTATTCTTGAATATATTATTGTGTATCTTACAATTTTACAACAAAAATGCGGTTTTTATTTTATTTAATATTAATTTATTCAGGTAGTTAATATGATCCAATTTTTCGTATGTATAATGTACGGTTATTCTGAAAGCCAAATATCCTTATAATCTCATGACAATACAGAATTATCTGTTCAATCCATCGAATTTTCAGTCAGCCTGTAAAGGGAATTTGTACTGTATCTTCGAAATGGATTTAATTTTTTTATAAGTTTTGACGAACATCGAGAAATTGTGAGGACTTAAATACCTTTAAAGAATTTTAATCCACCAATATGTACCATATATACCAAGTTTCGTCATAAGAGAATCGGAAGGATGAGAAATAAATGGAATGACGATAAGAAAAATGAGTACAGTAAATTTCTTCAATATTGGACTCGTTCCCGCTAGGGGTCGCAAGTGTTACACTTGTTCGTAATATTTTTTTCTTTTTTCAATTTCCTTCCAATATATTAAACTTTCATACAATACAATTGAATAGCATAGCACTAATTAGTAGAGAATCACTCCTTAAAATAATAACATGTATTATATCAGTGACAGTACTCTACCGGATTATGACCAGATTATATTGATTCTGTGGGAGTTCCTTTAGTACATTTTATTATTAAGACTCTAAAATACATCAAAAGTAATAAAAATGGAAATAATGAGGTGCTTCGTAGTACTGTCTATAAGGATTATTAACTTGGACAGTACATCCAAGTTAATAATCCTTATAAGCTAAAATTCAATTTTTGTATGGGACCTTGCATGACAATGTGAACAAAACTAATCGCATAAACTTCCGCCCTCAATCCAACTCACTGCTTCTGGATACAATCTTGAGAATAAAATTGGACGATCGAAATATAGTAAAATTCAATTTCCTTGTCACAAATTTTGAGGTCAGACGTGATGGCACTGCAAAATATCAATTCAGGAGAAAATCAGCGCTATGGTTGCTTATAGTTTTTTTGCGTGTCCCTTTGCATAAGAATGAACAAATTAAAAAAATAAAAAAATAGGCAAGATATAAATACATAATCTAATGCACTACAACTTTAGTTAATTGATATTTTTCATTTGGAATAACTGTTTGTGATTTACAGACATGTAGAACTGAGCATAACATACTTTTCGGTCAAAATTTTGACTGCCAATTCTGACAAAATTGCTTAACCGAATTTAGTATATAATAAGAGCTTTCGAAAAATTTAAATGCCGTTTTATTTTTGTAAGAGTAAAATTTTCTATTCGATACACCCTTCTCATGTTATAACATAAAAAGAAATGAAATTTTGGGGGTTTTCTTAGTTCTCAAAATTATATCTCAACGCAAAGTAATAATTCTCTTTTATTTGGGATGACAAGAGTAGATTAAAATCATCCTCAGCTTTTTAATTTATTTAGATTAATTCGCAATAATAGTCAAATTTGACTGGACTGCTCCGATGGGAGAGAGAATAAAAAGAAAATGGACCGGCACCAACCGAATTATTAATCATTGAGCAATTCCCTGCCTAAATCCATTGATAAAATGCAGTACTCGTATTTCGTACACTCAGCTACTACTTCTAGCGGTTAAGAAATCACTCTAATATTGTGTTTTTTTTTTGTGGTTAAATATGGTTTTTGGTGCTAAATATAAAAAATATTACATAAAACGAAGAAAAATTGAGAGTTAAAGACGAAAAAGGGAAGATTATTTTAGTTAGACATTATTCGGTTATTTCGAGTTCGATGAAGAAAAATATAAAGCATTAATCTTTTGTAAAATTGACAACAAAAATCTCGGTTCATCAAATCTTGATATTTGTTTAACTATCTGTAAAAAATTTTTTTTAAATATTTGTTCTGTATAATAGGGTACTAATCTTGAGTAGTTGATGGACTAAAGAACCTGTCAGCGATAAAATTATTGTGTAAAGAAAGAAGATATGTAGGTGAAAGCGATCCTTCGTCACGGGACAAATGGCCTTACTGACAAACCATTTATCAACCGGAGAAGCTTTTCGGTATAATTGCCTTTATTTAAGAAAACTATTAGTTCTATTCTTTTTAAAATCATAATTGGCTCGCTAGTATTCCTGGCAGGGTGCATATGACTTATATGAAATTTGTATATACAATATATATATATATATATATATATATATGTATATATGTATATATATATATTATTATTATTATTATGTATATATATATATTAGTATCGTCGGTGATCTGTAAAAGGGGCGAATTGAACAAACTGGGCAATGTTGGATTTTCGCCTTTTTATATGAATGACATCAATTGTTACCGATATGTTAAAACGGTGAATCTGTACGTTTCATATTTGTGCATCTCTTTTCTAGGTCCGTCGATGTAATGATGGCGAAAACTAGATCATTTTCTAAAATGTCTTCTAAATATGCTTTTCTGAAAAGTAGTGAATTGTTGGACTTGACCTTTTTAGAGAACACCGGCGACAAATAGTAATTTTTTCTTATAAATCTGTATTTTTGCGCAATATTAAAGCACAAGCATGTATACTAAAAATAAATACATGCCCAATGGAAACGATAAAAACACTCAAAAACTATTAAAAAAATGTTCTTGATGTAAATTAAGTATACTTATAGATTTTTAACGGTATTTATAAATAATGAGAATAATGATGACAAATAAACTAATCCAAAAAAAATCGACACATCAAAAATTGAAAATAATTCGAAAAAAGGCACCTTATCTTTATTTTTTTAAAATATCTGATGTGGGCAACACAACCTTGTACGCCTATTAAATTATAAATCCGTGGCTCAAAAAGTGATACTGAATTTGGTTATTAGTTTCCGAAGATTACAGTAAAAACGACACTCGGCGTTCCGACATCCATCTATTGACACACAGCCACTCTTGTTACTGGAGGTCTCATTCCGTTATTACATGTCGTTTTCCTTCAGTAGGTAACCTGGTTTCCAAGATATTTCTTCATGTTCCGTGACAACAATAAAACTGTCAATATCACTGGATGAAGCATTGGAAATCGACAGTTTCGACATTTCAAGCGGGAAAACCCACTTAACTGATATCTTATTCTCATTCTGCAGACTTGTTGATCTCATAAATGGGGAGGAAAACCAGTATTTTACTTTCAATTTTAACACTTAAAACAAGTAATACAAATGTTTAATTGGATTGGAAACCAAATTGCGTTTGTAACCTTTATTACCGAAACATATGATTTATGTATTTAATTTAAATATAATTTTTGATGTAAGCTTATTATGACCTAGAAGTAAAGTAGCCTTTTCGACTCATCAATTTTAACAAAAATTTAGTAAATACATTCATATCGATATAAAAGTCTTATTTACCAAATTTGAGATGTTTTACATCATATTTTAATATCATTTTTGATGAAAGTTTATTATGACCTTCAAGTAAAGTACTGCTTCCGGTTTTCCAATTTTTAAGTTATTTTAATCAGCATATAAGTTATAAATACTAAATTTGAAAAGTTTTGCATAATATTTTAATATAATCTTTTATGGAAATCAATTCTGACCTTCAAGTAAAGTAGCACTTCCGGTGATCAAGCAGTGACAAAAAAGAGAGGTTCACAACTAGATTTTACAACAATCCTAAATACAAAATTTCAACTTTCTACGGCTAACCGTTTTTTGAGTTATGCGAGATACGAACGTAGGAACGTAGGAACGTACGTACAGACGCCACGACGAAACCAGTCAAAATGGATTCAGGGATGGTCCAATGGATATTTCCTTCGAAATCTGAAAACCTAAAATTTTCGCGATTACAATACTTCCTTTACTTCGTACAAGGAAGTAAAAATAAGATTTTGTTTATATAAAATGTAGTTAGTCTTGTAACAAAATATTTTAACTACCGAAAAAAACTTGTTTCTACATACCTCATTCACATAATCACTCTCTCATCTGACTTTTATCCACGCCTATGAAGAAAAAAAAATATTTATAATAACTATTGATAGTAAATTTATAAAATATTATTAAAAGTAATTATCGCTAAGGAAATTAATTCAGTTAAAGAATCTAAAATTAGGCCTTTCTTCCTTGGTAAATGTTTTTCGAAATAGAATAATGAGGTAAATTATTTCAAAAGGTTCCGGACGGCTTAATTTAATTTTCCCTACTATGGCCTCCAGAGAGCGCTAATATTGAGAAAAATAATCAACGACTTTTACTTCCTAAGAAGTCAAGAAGCAGAAGGGAGCTGGCAACTTTCCCACCGCCCACTTCATCCTAAGTACTCTCTCCATTCCTTAAGATTAGCAGGTCGGAACTTCTCTTTGGGCTAAATACTCGATTTCATTAAATAATAAGATAGGGTCAGAAATCGGTTAACGATCAATATTTTTTTAGGTAACTACGTTTGTATTCCTAGCTGTATTCAGCTGATATAACTTTAATTACTAGGGTTATTTTTCGTTATGATGAAAATATTTTACATTGATTTATAAAGTGTTTTAAAGTAATATGGGATGGGTGCTCAATAGATTTTACAATGTTCGCCCATTTCATGATTATAAAATCTTTATTTTAGAATCCAGGTTATTCAACATTTTTTTAGATATTCCATAGACGATTATGTGTAAATATTACATTCAAGCATATGTCTCTACCGCGTCTATTTTGATGAGGTTGATAATTCAATTTAGTAGTACTTAGTATTCTTAAGGAGTAAGAGCGCACAAGGCAGCTGAGGTCTGGAAGACTCAATATTCAAGCAGTAACATTTGTGGAGCACGTGCAGAAGAGTTCGATTCAAGAGGATTATTATATTGATGAAATCATCGAAAAAAATTAAAACTTCTCTGAGATTCACTTACTAAACCTTCAGTGGCAGTTATGGAAGTTGAATCTGAAACGTAATTGAATAATGATATTGAAATTAAGAAGTTTTTTTTAATGCGCTAATCCGGACTTGGCTCTGCAAAGCATCATACTCGTAGTAAGGTTGTGTACACCACAGGTACGTACTTCTCCGACAACAGAGATCTGCATTTAGCCCTACTATAATATTCTGCCGAGAAAAATGCTGAATAGCGTTTAAAAACTAGAAAACTGTCATGGAGTTATGCAAATCACAAAATATTTTGAAGGTACCACATTTTCACATGTTTGTCATAAATAATTCAGTTTACAATTTAAGCTAGATTTAATTGTACTTAGCCGATTAACATTTTCAATTCATCATGAGGTCTATCATAATTTTTGCTAGGACAGTCATCAGTCTTACTTTACGGGATTTTACGGGAGTTTTACCTTTCTCTCTTCAGATTTTAGTTTGTAAATCGAGTGTAAACCAAGCTTTCCTTCTGATAGTTTATGGAGTGGAACCAATAATAATAAGCGGTCTGATCGAGGATCAGAACTAGTATTTATGTTATGATCAGTTGTCTCTGATATACAAATTAGACAACAAACAAAAAAAAGATGTATTATAACATGATTATTATAACATTTTTAGATAAGGGTGTGATATAAATGTAGAAAATGCATCCTGGCCTGAGGATTAACAAAAAATCTCTGCATGAAGTCTTCAAGAAATAATGTAGCAATCCATGAATCAGTACAAATTAATCAGTATCGTTTACGAATTTGTAAAGCATTCAAATACCTGGGAGGAGTGGAGGGGAGTTGTGGCAGATCAAAACTAAATGCAGGTCGAAATGAAAGCCGGCATTACAGCAAGTAATAAGTATTTTTTGTACACTCTAGCATACAAAACTAATAAGCTCAAGTTGAAGTTTTATCCTAAGTATTTGGTTTATGATTATGAATGATTATCTTGTTTATTTTTTAAGAAATTAACTTTGAGTTCCCATTCATTTTTAGGAAAGTTTTAATGATTAAATTTTGGATGTAAAATCGATCATTAGAATTTTCAAAAAGGTTATAATTGACTTTTTCATGTAAGCATATAGTCTTGTGCGCCGCCCGTGGCTTTTCTCCGTGACTACTGCACCGATATTCTCCGATATTTTATGTTGATGTTTTAATTTTATGTATCTTGTTCAAATTTGGTATTCTAGGTATAATTGATAAAAAAATTAATAAAAAATCTACACCATAGTGCGTTTTACCGTTCTTAAACACCATAATTTTAGTAATAACGATTTTTATAAAATAATTAAAAAATATTTTAAAATGATTTTCCACTGTTTGAATTACATTACTTGCTATCATATTGGAATTAAATAATTTCAGTTATTTTAATTTACTGTATAATGTTAAGATATTGTTTTAAAAAGTGTAATCCTTTTTAGCAGATTTGGTATTAAGTGTTTAAAGGTATAGATACTTCTTTTTTTTTTTTTTTATAATTATTGAGGTTTGCGGACGTTCTTTTTATTTCCTCCTTTAATAGTTTTTTCGGTATCATGCTCGATTTTGATTAACTCTGGCAGATTTAATATCGAAAACCTTCCAAATTTAAAAATATTCACTGAAATGAAATTCAAAAAGAAAAATAGAAATAATGTAAAAACGTTTTCAGGTTAGGTGAGCAGGTGAAAATCAGCCAGAAATAAATCCGTATGTTAACAACATAAACATAAATTTACACCATCAATGTTCCAATTTATTTAATTTACAACTTTAAAAATAAGTCCCAAAGGTTAAGAAGTCAAGTAAAGTAGATTAGATTTTGATCTTATGCATTTGAAATCTTTATAAAAAATCATAGTCCGCTTAACAATCCTAGCCAATCTGTTCTCAGCTCTACAAGACCAAGAAAATGCCCTCTTAGTGTTGCCATTGTCTCCACCGGAAAGAAGTGAGATTTTTCTTGCACAACCTTCAACGGCTTTTAAATGATGAAGCTATAGTTAAAAAAGTTCTAGAAATTCAGAGGGTTTGGCTTTAACATCATTCCAACGAACAAGAGTCCATGTCAATGCCGGAGTATTATGTGTGAAAGATTCGTTACTTGATGATTGTCAATTCTGTACTATTTCAAATCAGCAAATTCGACAAAATTTCAATGTAAACGAAATTATAGAAAATAGCCTTTTTTATACATTTTTCTAATTTTTAAAAATGCAGTAAGCAAGGATTGTGTTAAATTTGATTGTAAAAGTTTGTATAAATGGATATTTCTCTTGGCTCAGAATCAATAAAGATCCAAGAAGTAGGTGGAACTGCAATATATTTATGTGCCCGGGATTAACTTTCTAAGGCCCGGTCCTGAAATTAACATAGTACCCTCTACCAGGCCACAGGAACCCTTTCATTGAATATTGTATGAGCTTCTGTTTAGGGGCTGCTTTGAGAACCATTCTATTGGCTATGCTCGCCCCCTCTGTACAAGTTGCTCTTTAGTGACGAACTACGTTCAATTGTATGTAGTCTCGCTAGAATGTATTCCCCATAATATGTTTCCACCTCAATAAGCAAAGACAACGATATGATGTTTTCCTATGCGAGACATTGTAGCATTGCGTATATTAAAATCACAACCATTAAATTAGAGTATTACATGATATACTGTAGCACTACTGTTATATTACAAGCTGGCATTATTATTATGAAAAAATTATGTGCAGCGCGCGCATCACACAATTTTCCATTACCGTCCAATAATAACTATCGTGAAGCGTGCTGTAATAATAATGAGCGTGAAATGCTGAATTGAACTGAGCGTATTGTTGAGAACAAGAGTAGCTAGGTAGGAAAAGGTGTGGTATGGTCGCATCCGTCTGATTTCGGACACACTCGTCATGCCTTCTAGCTTAGGAATTTAAGCTGTTGTAGTTCGATACGTTCTATTTTTGCTGATATTGGTCTAATTAGATTTTTTTTTGTTTTTAGAGAATTCAATTACTTTTCATATAACACATAATTTATCAAAAAATTCGTACTTCAAAAAGTAATGCGCAAATAAAATTTTCTTTTCATCATAACATTTCTTCCTGGATTTTCTCAGTGATGCACTAGATATATGAAAAGTTGAAGACCTTTAAGGAGAAAATTTTAGGCAGATCGTTAGAGCCGTTTCCGAATTTTTTTAAAAATCGATAATGTGAAGTGGCTATTTACACCATTCTCTTCAACAGAAGGTAATTTCATCACTACCCAGTGTGTCAATAGACATCTATCACCAACCCAGTTTCAAACCATCAACTGCCAGATTTAAATTCCTTTAACTCTCCAGTTCCAATCATTACTTTTCTTTACCTCATTTATATTCTTGTTACGTTCACTTTAGGAGAAAAAAAATTAATAACAAATTAACTCTTTATAGATGCAATTATATTTCTAATTACAATAGTGTACTTTATAAAACAATCAATTTACTGATTTAAATCTATTGCACAATTGCACCTATTTTTATGTGCACTGTGGAACTTTTATTAGTGAGATCTCATATCTTCTTTTTGAACATTTATTCAACTTATTAATTTTACCTATTCATGAACGTTTTACCGTCTCAGCCCAACTACCAATCTTCTGCACCTGTCTCTTCAGTAAATTATAATCTATCAGATCTTTCTTCAACTCAGTATTTATCCGTATATATATACATATATATATATATATATATATATATATATATATATATATATATATATATATATACATACAGTATATGTATACATATATTATCTTCATTTCTACTTCCTTCTGTTATCTTTCAGGTACAATTTTATTTATTTTTACCAACATTATATTTCAATACCCAAAGTGTTCTTATGACAATTACAAGCACAATCTTGACATAGTTGTAAGGACATGCTAGGCTGTTTACATTCGCACACACTGAGACCATTTTGCGAGAATTGGTTATTTGGACTCACGAGATCTTAAAACGGGTATTTTTGTTGAAAACGCGGATTCGAAGTACTTCCATTTCATATTTAGGTAAGGAAAAGTTAAAGTGCATTCTTTAATTAAAGTTCAACAACAGTACGGTATGAGATTATTACAGAAGTTTCTACTTACAGATTGATAATGGCGACTCATTAATATTTATGCATCTTTGATCATTACGAAGTATCCACTTATGAAAATTAGCCTTAGCGAACCTTGACAACAGTCATTCGAAAAGCACAAAGGTTCTTCATAAACAAATTACTTGGACAAATTGAAAGACTAATCCATACTTCCTCAACTACTTTATTCTAGTAACAGATAGTACATTTTTAAAATATTTTTTATTAAATTGTATGACTGTATTACAAAATTTAACAAGTAAACGAATAGCCATTACTTGGTAGCAATCTAATGACAGTTCTGTGTTAAAAGATTCCGACAGTTCTGTGTTAAAAGATTTCAAGGCCATCTTCCTTTCAGAGGCCTCAATGGATTATCGGGTATCGATTTTGAAACTATTCAAATTCCTAAAACTATTCTGCTGATGTACCTCTAATAACCGGAATTATTTTTCGTAAATATCAAAATATTTCTGAATTATTGCAAATAAATAGGTGACATCAGAAACCCCATAAGTCATTGAGACCAGATTTTTCGAAAAATAACAAAAAATGATCCTGAGTAAAGCGTAATGGTTCAAGGCAACAAAAAAGGACTGATAATTAAAATGCTATTGACTTTTAACCTAATTAACCAATTTAAAAAATAACAGTCATTAAGTCATTAAGGTATTCAAATTTGCGGTTCAAATCAAACAAATTTACGGAAATAAGGAAAATTATAATTACCAATAAATATGTGATAAATATAAAAAAAAGTGTTACGAGAAAAATTGTTTGTAAAATCATTTAAAGAAAATCAAAGCTAACTATCTATGATAAAATTGTTTATAAAACCTTATAAATTGTTATCAACAGGACTTTAATGAGGTATATTTTGATAGTAGTTTAATTTTGTGGATTTACAAACTATCAACTCAACCGTGTCCATTTCTTAATTTCTTCTTTTATAGTCGTCGTTCCTTATTGGGTTACGAATAAATATTAAACATCAATTTTAAGTTAAAAATAACAAAACTAATGATTTAAATGATACTTACTTATCACTTAGAGGATAATATAAAGTTGATAAAATGGTATTTCATATTTTTGACTGGGACTTACCTGTAAAATAAAAAAAGAATATGAATGTACGCAGTATATTTGGATTTTCAAGTTATGTTAGAGAGAAAACAATTAAAGAAAAATAGAAAAAATTCAATTCAATTCCGCCAAATCTTGTGTTGTATTTTGGTTGGTACAGATTTATTTTGAGGACTATATTTGTTTATAGATTCTGAGATCTCTATTGGCCGTAAATCAATCGTCATAACTGTGCAGTTTTCTAATTATTTCCTCATCTGTCTCCTTTCACCTACCTGACACCAGCTCTCTCGTCGAATTTAATTTTTTCTGTGCTCTGAAAAAAACTCATACAAAAAAATAAGATTGTGGTGGTCATTTTGTATGTTCAAAAGCGACACTTTGAAGTTCATAGTGTATTGATTAGAGATTTGAAGAAGTAGATTGCTTTTCTACGCTTCTTCCAGTTGCAAACAGAAACCAAAAGAAAACCAATTCTGATTATACTAGTGCATTTTGACTAAACTAGTCCACTTCTGATTTTTCATCTCTTTCATACTTGGGCCTCTTGAAAATATCTCAGTAAAACTTTTGAATGTGTGGTTGTCATCGAGCAGAAATTGTTTGAATTTTTGGGTACTGTCATTTTTTTTTCTTATTGATAGACTTCTTACTCATTGAATAAGTAACGAATAGTTGGGATCTCAGATATGAGTCTGAATAGTTGGGAGTTCAGATATGAAATTTGCATGTGTTTTCAGACTGAATTTACGTTAAATGGGTTCATCAATGAAATTTCTGGCTAAATCTAATCCTTCATGTGAGCCTAAATACTCCGATTTGCGGACAGGACCCCAGAGCACATACACTAAGCTCGTTGAGAAGAGAAACCCTTAGAGTCATTGACTTAGGGTGTTTGTCAACTAAAGCCACCATTCTAAAACAGCGAAAATGCTTCGGACTTAAGGGACTAGGCTCCCAAAACACGTGTTTATCTCAACAGAATGGAAGTTCGCCTAATTTTAAAGCTGGATTTAAATTATGTAAAGGATGGAAACAGAAGGAACTGGAGGGTTTGGTGGAGCCCCACATCGTTAGTTCAAATCCGATTTTCCAAATAATTTTGATTATAATCATGTAGGTGATATTTTTGTAAAAGTTTTGAGGTTTTTTTAGGTAAAGTTGAATTAATCGGAAACGACGAGGAGTTTCTTAATAAATTAAAATATCTGGCTGACAGCCTTTATGGATTAAACAGAAAAACCTTGAAAAGTAGGCTAGAGAGTATCAGTTTTATGTTTCGTCATTTTATAGCTCCATTATACAGTCTACCCAAGCTCCATTATCGTTACATCCATAAATCTTAATGGGGAATGTCGTAAATTTTAAGGTGTTCTGCTACGCATTTTTGTTCCTTCCTATAATTTCGGTTGAGTAATCACACTTGTGAAAATCAATATACTCAATTATTAGAAAAAACTAACATTAGACTTTATAAGTGACGAAAGTAATTTTTATTGGATTTAAGCCAAAATACTTTACCAATTAGCTAAAAACTTTACCCTAATAAGATATATTATTCTAGATTGTAATAATTAAATTAAATAATAATAACCACACAGCTGTTCATTGGGTTTTTGTTGCAAAGTGAAAATTCTTGAAAAAAAATAATCGATAAAGCTTATAAAATAAATTTCACAAAATGCCGGCTGGTTCCTTATTTCATATCTAGTTTCGATTACACTTGGGTTAGCAACGTAATTAAAATCGATATCGGATAAGGTAAAAAGTTTTAATGTAAAGGCATAAAACGTCTCTTGCACTGGAATTAAAACTAATATTTAATTTTTCTAATTTCAGTCATGGTGTTACATGACCAATTATATTTACCGGGTAAAGGTCAGACAGTATTTTTCTAATGAGTATTGAGGATATGAAAATGGAATATATTTTGATTGAAAGTAATAACGAAATAGTTATAACCAATAGCCAATGGCGGTAGAGTTAAAAGAGCTGGTAAGAGACCAGAGCACTGACTCCTAATGCCTTTTGAAAGTAATCAATAAGAACAGTTAAATTTGAACCAACAATTTATCAAAATTAATAAAAGGAGGAAAGAATAACAAGTTCTGGAAGGAGCTAGAACTTTCTATTTTATGGCAAAATACTCTGGTTTGCGTCTTCGCTCATGCCGATGGGGTTCGAAATGTGTCAAAACCTACTCGAAGTCCGTAATTGTCCCACACTTAGTTTCCTTCAACCAATTCTTTCGTTTCATTAGGTTTGTTAAATTAGCAGAGGTTTGTTGCTCCAAAAGGCGGTTATCGTTAGTTAAACGTTAGTTAAAAATATAACTAGACCTTAATTGTAGGTGATTTTTAGCTGAATAACTATTATTTGAAACTTTTTTGATTAAATGTATGTATCCTGAAAAAAGAAAACCCACCTATAGCATGCTTTTTCTAGATCAATCGAAAATTTCACAGGATTGACACTCCGTAGGGCCGTTATCGTTAGTTTTAGGTTAACATGTAACTAGACCTATTTTGTAGGTGATTAAAATCTGAAAAATATTTGTTTGTAACTTTATTTGATAAAATGCATATTTCTAGGAAAAAAACCTTCTGCAAGTAGCACCCACTTGCAGAAGAGTTTTTTCTTGAGATAACGAAAATTTCACGGGTTTGACGCTCAGTAGGTTTGTTAGCCATAGTTTTAACTTAAAACGTAACTTAAACTGTTTCATAAGTAATCTTAAGCTAATCAACTTTTGTTTGAAATTTTTTTTGATAAAATGCATATTTCTAGAAAAAATAAAACGCACTTACAACAATTTTTTTCTTGAAATACCGACAATTTCTCATGTACGACGCGCCGTTGGTCCGATTTCATTAGTTTTAGATTTAAATGTAGATAAACCTTTTTTATAAGTAATTTTAATGGAAATAACATTTGTTTGAAACTTTTTTCGATAAACTTCATATTTTCTGAAAAAGAAAAAAAAATGTTGTTTTTTTTTTGGGTAATTGTCGCTGAAACCATTATAAAGCTACTGATTTCGAATTTCCAGATTATGATATTCATAAACTACGAAAACAAAATGGGCTCCATGCCGGACTTCACCGCAGATGTGAGCCAACTCAGCTAAAAATCAGGGGTTGGCTGATAGACTAACAGAAGAGATGGAGGGCTCGGTGCGGTTATCAGTATTAATGACCTCTTACTGAAGACTCGAAGAGGAATGAAAAGAATCCTAACATCCTTAACAGGTTTTTCCCGGAGGAGAGGGGAATAAAAGTGGGGAAGGAAGCTGTTGATGTTATTGGTAAGGTGACTCAATTTTTTTCAAAATAGCTTTTTTCATTTCGGTCATCCTACTCACTTCACCATCCCCTCTTTGCAGATGAGGTTATTCTACCATCAACAGGAAATGTGTTTCTCTTACAGTTAAAAACTGTAATACTTTAAATTGCAGGATTTCACATGTATTTTTGAAAATCAAACCATTACCAAACGTTAGAAAATTATTTTTTCGTTCCTTAATTTTTCTTCCTCTTTTTTTAGCACCTCAAATTCTTCTAAAAATTCGGCGCCCTGGGTAAATGCCCGGTCTGTCTCGTAAATCAGGACCTGTGTGTGTCTGTGTATTGATATTGTTTATATACACATATCGTCGCCAAGACGTGTTACCAACGAATGAAAAAAATTGCATTTTTGGAGTTGCTGAGTTTTATTACTCGACTACGGCGAAACCACAAGGAGGCTTATATGTTCAGCCGTTAGCTGATATCTAACGATTTTTTGAGCGAACGGCTCAACCGCCCTTTAAGTTTAATGGCTCAAATTATCCGTTATGATCACATGAATGTTTAGAAACATTTTGAGCTCAAAATACTAACAAAACGTTGTGTTAAATATGTTAAATCTGTTCGTTTTAGGGTTGCTAACGATTTTTGAGAGAATGGCTCAACCGATTTTCAAGTATGATGGGTCAACTTCGCTGACAACCCACCTATGCGCTTAAGTAGATATGCAAGTATATAACGCCTCTTAGTAAAAATACGGTCGTAAGATATAAATGTTATTTATGTAGTTGGGATTTTTATTTTTTATTAAATTAAATTTTATTAATTTACCCGAAGCATATTTGCAAAATAAAATCTTATAAGCACATATTTAGGACTCAGGAAAGTTAATAGACCGAGAGATAAAAAAATATTCCCAAAGGGAAAGTTACAATTTACGTAAAGCTCATTTTTGGTCTCAATAGTAGCTATTTTCACTTTCGTTTGTTATACATGATGGCGACGATATAAGAAATATAGTATAAATCTGATTTATTGTTGTATGTTTTACATGAACCAATTGATCATCAGTTTGTATTCCGACGCAAACAACGGCTACGGACTTGTTTCTGATGTTGGGTGGAAGCAGCTGTGTGGAGATTTATCTATGTCTGGCAATCTCGTGGCAGAGCTAATTGCTGGAGAGGCCGAATCATTCTATACCAATCCCTAATAATTGCTTCCTCTCCTCTGAAGCATCTATTACAACCGTTGATCGATCACTCCCAATATGATAAAACATAATACTATTTAGAAAAATCACTTTGATGAGAATGAAAAATGTCAATCAAAAAATATTTTATCGTTAAATCAAATATAATTCCATTAGCATAATTAGTTAATTCGAAATTAATTCTAGTCCAGGTATGTAACTATAATATTTTTATTGTTATTTTTCAAACTATGTTACTTACATTTTCTTCCTCGACAACTCAATGAGAGGAAATTATGGCAATTAACTGAAAACAGCCTTGGATAACTCATTTAATTGTTCCGTTTTAGAACTATTTGAGTTCAAAAAACGCTACAAATTATTACAAAAGGGTTAAATATTATTTATAATTATTAATTTGTAAAATTTATTATTAATTATTAATGGTTGATTCACAAATTATAGGATATATAGGAATTATAGGAGCAACTTTCAGGTCGTAACTTCTCAAAAATTTATATTACCTTAATGATGGAAATAAAAGAAGTGTATAGTATGGGTGTTTTGGGCTTATTTCACACTGCAGCAAACCTAAATCTTCATTTTTAACTACAACATTTAAATTTGAAATTTTACGACAATGATAATCAAGAACAGTGCCACGCCAATGAAACTCGTTTCATCCATCATTTTTTATTTGCCTTCAAATAACTCATCTTTCTTTTTAACTTGTCTTTTGTCATAATTCCTATTATCTCCTATTTTTTCTAAACGTTTCCCTTTTGTAATCGGCATTCTGCAAGCACAACAAGAGAAAGACGTTTTGGATCAACTCCCGTTTTGTTGCACTACCCTAAATGCACGATTTGTAGCACAACTGTAAAAGCACGTTTTGTAGCACCTACACTACTACCAACAACAACTGCTACCGTGAAAGTTTTTGAGACCATTCCCTTTCAGACCCCTTGGAGGATTACCGAGAAAAGATTGGGAAATTAGGTACCAATGCCGTAGATTTGCATGGGTCAGAAGTTTATGGAGAAAGGTTAGGTTTAAACTAAGTGCGGAATCTGCAACACGTGAGATATAAAAGTATATATGTAAACCTATTTAGATTTGACACTTAATAAGGAGCATTGAATATTTTAAAAAGGATATTCGGATTGCAAAGAGGAAGTTTTTCGTTTTAGGGATCCCAAAAGCTTAACTCCTAGTGTCCAAACAAGCCCGATACTCCTATGGACAAGCTTTTTGAAATAAACTGGAACCTTGAGCATTCATCTAGTAAATATTGGTGAAGTCAGTGTCCATGGCCGGTTTCTTTTGGTTTTAGACTTGTGAGAGGAATAAATGTCAAATGATTTTCAGAGTGTTGACCTAGACAGCAAATGTTTCAACAAGGATAATCGGAACTTAGTGAATTAATATTTATCCATTATTTGTAATGAGCTATAGGTCACCTACCCATTGTTATGTTTTTCTGATGTTCGTTACTAACTTTGCAGGGAAGGGACGGGTAATAAATTTAATTTATCAGATAATTGTCACATTTTAGTTATTTGTTAGTCATGATTGTTTTTTAACTGTTTGCATTTCCACTATTTTTATCAGAATATAATCAGGTTGAGTTAGTTATTTGGAGATAAAACCATAAACCTCCCTATGGTCATCAACGCCTTTTACTTTTTTTCAATAGCCAAAAAAAAAAACTGGTACAGGATTCAGAGAAATAAATAATGTTAAAAAATGAAAATAACAAAATTTACAAATAAAAAATAAAAGAGATTGAGTAAATTAAATTAAATAAATCACGTTGAGAAACAGTCATAGATATATTTGTTACTGGAGCTATCATTTAATATTTTAATAACATCCATAGCATTTTCACCACCATTCTAGGAGTTCTCTTTTACATTAAGGGGACCCTATTTAAGAACTATCATTTTGCCATTTTGTATTTAAATTCTATCATAATAACTTTTCGAAACAGTTAACATAATGCCATAGATTCTGGAAACAAAAATTAAAAGGAGTTTTGGGTGTCAAAGAAGTTGAGGAATCGAATTAGAGAAAGGGTAACTGAACTTGTCACCGAAGACACCAAAACTGTAGAAGGTTATACCTTGGGGTCAGCAGTTCACAAACTGCCGGACAGTTCTAGCACAACTTAGCCCCAACTTTCTAGTTCCCTGTATTTATTTGCAATGCGGGTGCCTAGTAATTTGAATGTCGGCCATTGTCAACAAAAAATGTTGTTATTGTAGTTTTGTCAGTCCTGTAATTAGATCTAATTTGTGTCTGTGTAACTATGATGTTTATTGCGTTAAAAAAATAATCTAGAGCGGTGCGCGCATCACACAACTTTCACTTACAGTCCTATAATAATTATCTTTTGGATATCATTTTAAAGAGTTCATATAAACAATACTTAAAATAAACTCAGCAGCATTCTCACCTTCTCCCACATGAGTGCAATCAAACATTTTTTTATACAATTTTAACACAATTCTCTACACTACCTCCAAATTTTAAGTTTGTCAAGTTGAAAATATATTTTAAAAGTTTCAGTTCTGTTTCCATTAAATAATATAAAAGTAGATATTATTGTTGTCCTCATACTATACGCTCTATCTTTGCTAATTCTGGTCCGATGCCAATGATTCTTTTTTTTTTTTATTTTAGAGAATTACCTTTCATATAATTTCATAGATGATTTACCATAAAATACTTACTTTTTTAATTATGAGCAAATACAATTTTCTTTTTGCTATAACTTTTTCCCCGGATATTCTCGTTGATATACTGCATACATGAAAAGTTACGGGCTTTAAGGAGAAGACATTTGGCAAGTTTCATCAAAATTATTAAAGCCGTTTACGAGAAAATTGTAAGGAAGTGTAAAATTCATGATATTTAAATGTCAATTCCTTGTAGTCCGATGGGCCTTTGCTAATACTGGTCCGATTTTGATGATTCTTTTATTGTTTATTAGATAATTTAATTACCTTTCATACACTTCAATACATAATTCATTATAAAATGCTGCTTTTAAGTTATGCACAAATAAAGTATTGTTTTCATCATAACGTTTTTCCCTACATTTCCTCGACGATGTACTACATACATGAAAAGTTGAAGGGCTTTAAGGAGAAGACTTTCTGCAAGTTTTATCAAAATCGTTAGAGCCGTTTTCTAGAAAATTGTAAAAAAGTGTGATATTGATTATGTAAAATGGCACTTATGGCTAGCCGATTTTAACAAAAAAGGTGCTGTAACATCATGTGGGACCTCAAGTTCCATTTAGACGGGCAACAAAAATTGCAGCAATTCGGCAATTTTCCGTAAATAGGAATTGTCAACCACTTTCAGCAATTCGGCAATTTTTCTCTCTTTCCCTTTTTGAGAATCGACAACTAATTACTTGCAATTTGTCATCCGAAGCTGCTTCACTTTAGTGGAGCAATAAAAATTGCTCAATTTTTGCGTTTACCCACAATTCATCAGTTGCTTTTCGAACGTTGTCAGTTGCTCACGATGTGGGAAGAAGAAGAAGAAATTGCTGCTGTTATAGTTGTCCTGGCTGGAGCACAGAGAGACTACTTCACCCAGCGAGTCACATAAGAAGTTCTGCTCGACAACTGGTTCCTCGTAAATTTCGTCAGGATATCTGATTTTGAAATTCTCCTGGGATTAGTCGGAACAAAAATTCAGAAAAATGGTACAGTTAAGAGGAATGCAATACCAGTATCAACGAGATTCGCTATCACACTGAGGTTTTTAGCTACTGGCGATTCATACCACAGCTTGATCTACCTATTCCGAGTACATTAATCAACGATAAGCTTGAAATTGAAGAAATAAATCAAGGTCAGTATTGCTTATATATATATAGTTTCTAGTTATTTCTTTCGATTCATTACTTCCTTGTACGAAGTAAAGGAAGTATTGTGATCGCAAAAATTTCGGTTTTCAGATTTCAACGGAAATATCTATTTTGGCCATCCCAGAATCCATTTTGACTAGTTCGTCGTGGCGTCTGCACGTACGTACGTTCGTACGTTCTTACGTTCGTATCTCGCATAATTCAAAAACGGTTAGCCGTAGAAAGTTGAAATTTCGTATTTAGGATTATTGTGAAATCTAGTTGTGAACCTTCCTTTTTGGTCTCTGCTTGATCACCGGTAGTGGTACTTTACTTGAAGGTCATAATTGATTTCCATCAAAAGTTACATTAAAATACTATAAAAAACTTCTCAAATTTAGTATTTAAAACTTATATATTAATTTAAATAACATACTAGATTTTGGTTTAAATTGAAAAACCGGAATCGGCACTTTCCTTGAAGATCACATTTGACGTTCATCAAAAATTATATTAAAATATCAAACCAAACCAAATTACCAATTTGGTAAATAGGGCTTCTATATCGATATGAAAGTATTTTATATATTTTGGTTAAAATTTGTGAGCCGAAAAGGGTACTTTACTTGAAGGTCATAATAGGCTTACATCAAAAATTATATTTAAATTAAATACATAAATCATATGTTTCGGTAATAAAGGTTACAAACGCAATTTGGTTTCCAATCCAATTAAACATTTTTATTACTGGTAAAATTGAGTGTAAAATAATGGTTTTCCTCCCCATTTGTGTGTGTGTCAATAGATGGATGTCGCGAGGCCAAGTGTCGTTTTTGAGATACTCCAATCTTCGGAAACTAGTAACTAAATTCAGGATCACTTTTTGAGCCACCGATTTATAGTTTAATAGGCGTACAAGGAAATCATGTGTTGTCCACATCAGATATTTATTTTGTTGTGTTAATGTATTGTACGACGCTCCCGATTCTTTGTTTTCATCTATTTCTATGTTTTTTTTTAAGTAGGTAAAATCGATTTTAATTATTATTGGAATCGATATCTGCGTAATATTTTTGTTATTATAAGTATCTAGTGTTTACTATCCTTGTAACGTTTATACCTGATACTGAGAAAAAATAGGTATAAATGGTAGATATATGTATAAGAATAATAGATATAAACGCCAATTATATACTTATTTATGATGTAAAATAGTAAATATTGATGTCATAAATTATTAAAAGTAAATAATTGTCATAAATTCGTAAATAATTATCGATGTTCCATCCGAAACTAGTATCTCATCCCCATCCCTGTCTGTCCCGAAAAAAGTTGCCGAAAACGAGCAATACAAACCCACTGGCGATGGGCTTCAAAAATATATATAAAAATAGTTGCTGACTTCACGCCAACTCCCGAAAATATTGCCCCACTCAGGGCAATAGTTGTCGGAGACATTGAGCAACTCAATCAGTTGGGAAAAAGTTGTCGTTAAAACGTTAGATAACAGAATAAATAAAATTAGTGACTAATAAGTCACTAATGTGACTAATAAGTCGTTATGTATCATGTATACAATAACTAATAATAATAATAAAAACCAAATATAGATACAATGATATTTAAATATATCTCAAATCAATGGCGTATAAAAAAGAGAAATTTGAACAACTTCTTTATAGATGCTTAAAGTATTTCAAATGGAGTAAAAATCTCAAATATTTCATATTAAATTACCTAATCCTTAAAATCTTTAATTTTACACACGTAATGCATATATATATATAAGCAATCAAGAATAATTTTATAATATAACCTCTGGAAAAAATATAATGCTCTCGTCGGAAAGTGCTTCCTCAACCAATTCCAGAGTTTAGTTTAATTTAAAATTAAAATATTAATTGCATTGCTAAAAAACTGATCATTATCTTAAGGCTCTTAATCCGTTATTTTGTTTTTCAATTAATCAATCTACTGAATCGATATTATCATCACAAGAAAAACATCTTCGTTTTTAGTTTGGCAAAAAGTTTTTAAGTTGCGGGAGGTCCTGCTATGATTATAGCTCCCAGTGAAATATTATGAATACGAAAACAATGACAACTAGTTCATAATATGATAAAACAATAATAACAGGAGATAGTCATTGGAACTGACTAACTTAAACTGAAGACATGTGCAAACAAACGCTAAGCACACATTGATGCACAAAATGGCTGGCTTAGTTTGTGTTTACTCTCATCATGTTTGTTTGTCATACCGTACAACCAACCGGAAGCTAATTTTGCAGCGTTTGCACAGTAATCCATCATTACCAGGCCGGTGTCAGGTCATCTCCGATGGTGGAGGTTTGGGTCTTTGTTAGAAGTCAGGATGCGTTGGTTACACACTCGATAACCGAACTGAATGCTTGTTCAAAATCTAAAAGAAAACGCGATTTTCTTTTTATTTTTGCAATGGTTAAATTTATTTATTGAATTAAAGATTAGCTTACAATAACCACTTATAAACGATACAATTATTGCTGAAAATACATCGGAGTATTCTTATGTTTAAATTATGTTATTTATATTTAAATTATCATATTATATATTTAATGATTTGTAAAAAAAAAAAACAGGAAAACATATGAATTCATCATTTTCACAATAGCATTATTTTTATCTAATTTAAACCTGAACTATAGAATTATCGACCTGACTTAATATATCTAGCTATAGACCTAAGCCCTCAAAACCTAAGCCCTTAATTTATTTTCTCTTCCCCATCATATTTTAATGCCGAATTAAAATCTAGAAATAGATTTTATATATGATACCTATTTTTATATTTATTTTTTAGTTAGGACATCCTAAACTTTCCAAATACTTTTCATTTCAGGTAGTTGCATATACCTGCTCTAGGAAATCTAGAAAAAAAAATCAACTGACGATAAAATTGAAGTTAAATTATTAAAAAGTTGTTAAAGCCATTATTTTCATAGTGAGACTAATAAAATGTCACTAAAAATAATCATAATTGATATACTAGTAAATTAATTAAGAACAGAACTTGAAATTTAATTTTAAGAATATGCTGATTCCCCTGCATAATACCCGGCCAATCTGTGACCGAAACATCATATCAATTCTTTTGTGCTATCTTCTTATTAAGTACTGAGTGTTTTATACTGACGATTTGATAAGAAATCCAGTCCAGAGATTTATTAACTTTCAAACTCTGAGCATTTATGAAGAGGGAATTAAAGATGATGTAAAAGATGTACACGTTTGGAATAATGAATGAGCCATATTATATTACTATATATACCTTCCAATATTGTTCTAAAAATTGTTAGGGATGTAGAAGTGGTTTAAACCTATTTTTTGTATGTTTTATATAATCAACTAATATTTTGTCCATTCCAATGATTCTAACCGACATCTGTGCTCAATTGATAAATATTTCAAATTGGAGTATGCACCAGTAACAGAGCATATATAGATTTTAAAATAAAATTTTCAAAAAGTTTTTTAACTTAAGTGATTCCAATTATACCATTTAATTATTATCATCTTCCATCGTGTTCAAAAAAAAAAAAATCCAATTACGTTGACCTAGTAGCCGTTTCTAGATTCGTGCTGAGTGGAGGTCACATCGACCACATCGATTCATTTTTAAAACGAGTACGAAGCCGTTCAATGAGTACTGAGTCATCCTAATGTATTTGATGAATTAATGAGTTTCTGTTTATCTTCATTTCATTTTAGGTAAATATAAATTCATTAACTACTTAATTTTGATTAAATTTCGATTTCTGAACTTTATTTGAAATTTCTTAAAGTAATAGTCAATGTCATACTTCCCTAATTTTCGCTCTGATGCAATGTGATTTGGATGAAGTATCACCGAATTATTAATATCAGTATGACAATAGTTTTCTGAAAAAGTTGAATTTATCAAAACTTAATATGCTCGTATTTATTTATTTTTATTTACAGCTCATTTCTGCACGGCATTAATAATTTTTTTTCATTCCACATTTTGTTTTTGTTTCAGTATTAATCATTTATGATGAATGAAGTTAGGTAATGGTTTAAAATTTGAATCACGTTTATGAGTGATTAATTTATAATTGAAAAAAATATGTGATTAATGATTCTCTCAACTCAAATTGATTCCAGTTCCACATTAAAACAATTATTGTTTAGTTAAATAGAACTTAGTGAGAGAAAAACTATACTAGGCACATAATGTGCAGAAAGTTGTTGGGAGCACTTTTCTTATTGAAGAAACACCCTCACAACATCAATCATGTACTCTAAGAAAATCTAGAAGGTCACAAGAAAGATCTGAAGTAACATACTTCTAAGGGGAAAGTTTTATTTTTTGTCATTTAGTAATAAACAATAGTTATCAACCACAACAATGGTCTATATAGATATAATGTGTTTCGTGGGTTTATTAGAATTTGTTAAATTTTAATTCGATTTGAGTTTTAGTTTTATAATTAACAAATGTAAATGAGTTTTTTTTTTTTATTGGTGTTTAACGTCCTTTCCTACTCCTATTAAGGCAGAGTGCGTTATTCTTACAGGTTACCAACCTATTCTAACCAGAGTGAAAAGCTCAATGTAAATGAAAATTATTTTATTTTAATGTCTTTTCACTAGAAATAATTGTTTTTTTTTTTTGTTTTTACGCCTATATTGTTGTTCCAGAATAAAGTTTTTTTCTTTGCCTATTCTCTACTTCTGGGCTGCTAAATTTGTAATTGTAATTCAATTATTCAAACTTATATTTCAGATTCAAATCTATTATTAGATTACTAGCTGGTACCCGGCGCGTTGCTGCCGCAGAAGAAATTAAGAAATAATGATAAAATAATAAAATGAAAAGTAAATAGAAATGAATAGAAAAAAAGAATGATATTTATCTTCTTATCGATAATGAATATATTCATTGAAATAGAACAATATATAAAGAAGAGATTTTAAATATATTCATTTTTTTTTTTTGACTTTACTATTCAAGTTCTTCAGGGTAGACAATATTTTGGGTTTTCCCGTCTTCAGCGAATACCTCCGCTGACGGCGGATGGACTGATTTTTTTTATTCGATATTTGGATTCTACGTATCTTGAAATGTAAAATCTCAAATTTTGAGGGAGGGGGTTACAAAATCTTTTGTCTTGGTCGATTAAAAAGGTCTATTATTGAAAATAATAAACCAAAAACATTTATAGGTTTTTATTTTTTAATTCCTTGTTATGCTGATTCCAAAACACCTTAAATTTCCGCCCTATCTTTATAAATGGCCGAGTTATAGGTTTATAAGATCTTTAATCGATATTTATATAAATTTTTGTTCCTATTTTTTTTTTAATATCTTGCTATGATAATTCCAAAACAGCTTACATTTCCCCACTATCTTTATAAATGGCCGAGTTATGGG
Organism: Rhaphigaster nebulosa; assembly: GCA_948150685.1. Lineage (NCBI taxonomy): Eukaryota > Metazoa > Arthropoda > Insecta > Hemiptera > Pentatomidae > Rhaphigaster > Rhaphigaster nebulosa. The sequence goes on from OX411306.1 coordinate 173,180,914, forward strand.
CTCATAAGATCTCTAATCGGCGGACGGACGGATTTTTTTAAAGCTCAAATTATCTTATTTCTACGTGCTGCGCCGGTATATCTACTGAGTGATGGACGTTTTGGAGGCATTTTATTTGTGTGAGATAAAGTCCGAATAATGTGCCGTTTGCCTTTGTCTATACTAACGTTTTAGCTTCTAAACATAATAGTTGAATACCGTCGTAACACATTTGATACATCAATGCGATTTTTCCCATCCATGGATGAAGCCTTCCTCCTATAAAATGTGCAATAGTTTTTAGAAATGAGGTTATTTAAGTTTAAGAAATAATTTATTTTAATCACTTAGAGTACAATGTTTTCAAATAAGACCTACTTTCACATATACAACATAAGGAGAGTCACCATTAAAATTTTGAGCATTTAGGCATTATCGTTTTTGAGATACTGTAATTACTAAATCAGCCAGTGAAAGAGTGGTATATTTCTATTATACTGATAATTCAATTAGCTTCCTTTTAAATGGCAACAAAATGTGTGTGTGTGTGTGTGTGTGTATGAAATGTAAAGTTTTCGAAACACAAAACAAAAATAAAAAATTGAACGTGTCTCTATGAGAACCTGCGCTGAAAACATGGATATAATGTCCAATATGCTTTTATAGATTGTTTTTTTTATTTTTAATATTTTTGCTAATATTCGCCAAGCTTAGATGATTTTGTTTTTAATTTTATAGAATTTAAATATTTTTCAAATGACTACCTATAGTTTCCAGAAGATGTATAGTTTCTGAGTTATTAGAAAAACTAATTTTTTCTTAGACTTTAAAAATAATTTTTAACCACTTAGATTTACGAATCTTTTCAAACCCAGCCTGCATATTACATCCGCGCAAGTGCAAGCAATGAGTTGAAGTTTCATTGCAATCGGATGAACGGTATGGCAGCGCATAAAATACGAACAAACAAACCCACTTTAATTTTTATATATAATATTTCAAAAAGGTTTTGAATAATTTATATATATATTTGAATTTTAGTGAAATGGTAGCACTATTTGCATACAATTATACCATATATGAATTTATCAATATATTATATTGATATATATATATATATATATATATATATATATATATATATATTATGTGGTACAATTGTCTGCGAATAGTGTTACCATTTCACTAAAATTCAAATTTTATTTTAGGTAGTGCTCACACATATATAACGTATTTAAAATATTAATACATACTAAACTTCAAAGTTGACGGAAACACCAAAAACCAATATGCTATGGAATTTATACCGCCTACGGATTAACCATCTTGCTAGAAGTGGATAATTCAAAGCTGTTACTCGATTATTTCAAAATAGTTATATATACTTTAATAAATTCAGAAAAGGAAATAATAATTGTTGAATGCATTAATGCATATATATTGAATACTAGTGAGGTATGACTGATTTGTATTTTTTTTAAATATTGGTCCCTCTAGTGATTCCACAATATATAGAATAGATGTGTATATATATTTATTTATATATATATATATATATATATATATATATATATATATATATATATATATATATATATATATATATATATATATATATATGTGTGTGTGTATACACGAATTTCACCAATTTAAATTTTCACTCTTGTGAGATGAACTGGAGACTGTAATAGAAACAAGTTTTGGTTTTCGGAATAATTATTCCGATCACCAATCAAATTTATTCTAAATCTAAGTACACCCATAGTAATCATGAAACTGAATTAAGAAGAATTTAAAAAAGCTCCTGATGATTGCAGTACTAATATCAGATATAATAATATATATAATTTGTGTATGTTATGTACAGCATGGAGTTTAATTGAATGGCAATAAAGTTTATTTCATTATTGAATAGTTTAAAAGCTAGTAACATAACCTATTAAAACCATAAATACTTTTCATCGGATAATTTATCATTCCAAGAATGGAAAACAATATCTCAAATGGAAAACAGGCAGTTTTATTTAGTCCTTGCTCGCACTCATATAGATGCAAATAAATAAATTTATTTGGCTATCACAACACAAAAATTGACCAAAGTAAATTAATTGAATTACACAAACAAAAAAATCAGAAATTTATCGAAATCGTCTTTTTATTATCATTTCATCAATTTTTGTTAAAAAATATTCAAATAAAAACACACATATACTAACTAATATTGCACATGGATAGTTAGCTAAATAACCCCATATGAAATATCCCCATATGAAGAAATATCATGTATATTAAATAAAGTTGTCATTAAGTACAAAGAAACTATCTAACTAATGAAATTACTAATTTAATTGACTAAGTAATCCCTAATAATAAAATTAATCCATAGTTCACACACAATAAAGTTAACTTGAAACATGGGCAGGGTATCATCCACTGCTAAGTGGCAATTAGTTGGCATTTGATTGATTTCATATGCAACTGAATTCAGTGCTCGATTCACAAGGCACTGCTCTCAACACACTGCTACTGGGTTCATAGCCTCTCTAATCAACAGCTGATGTAACCTAACACCAAAACCCTACCATTACAACATTATTATAGTTATAAGATAAAAAGTTATCCGAATTATATTATTTTGGTTTATTATTTTTAATAACACACCTTTGTAAGTGACCAAGAAAAAAAAATTAATCCCACTTCAAAATTTAAAATTTCTTCCAAACTAGTTCAAAACCTCACTATCAAGTTTTCATAAGGGTATATATGACTTTTAAAAATTTTAAATTTCAGAAAAATTTTCCTTACCTACTTACTTCCTCAATTCATTCAAAACGTTTCGGGCTTTCCTTGCCCATTTTCAGGTGATCTTTATCTTCCATTTTTTCATCTCAATTTTCAAAATTTAAGATTATTGTCCTGTTGTTATATTCGTTTAAGAAAATTCTTTTTTGTCATCCTAGTTAGTTCAATACAATTATCTCCTTTTACCATTGGCCATCTATGCCTGAGATAGAGATTTCGTGTTTCAAGATATATAGAATTAAAAAAAAAAATACTGTCCGTGGCTTTTCTTAGAGATTAGGCACCAAAGTCACAGGTCAGCACCATCGGCTAAAAAACATCCATAATAACGTTGAAATTCTTTACGAAACCCAACAAATCCAGTATTTTGCAAAAACATATGAATTTTTCTCCGAGACTAGAGGGCCGATTTTTTGTTTAGTGATGGCACCAAAAGCACAGCTCACTTCGGAATGACCCTCTAAAATTGAAATTGCCATCCACCACTTCGTTACAAAATGGCGGCCGATTAAAGAAAATAAAAACTAATTAGAAAATAACACAAAAGCTTAAACGAATTCAATTTGTTCTTTGTCGAAAGGGTCTTATTAATCTACTTAAGGAAGTAGAAAGCATTCTTGAATTTATTTGCCAACGTTTAAGGTTAATTCACCTCATCACCAAGCTATCCACCCTTTCCAAGTTTATTTTCTTCTTCTTAGAAGTAACTAGACAGGGAAAGATTAAAATTTTTGCTTGGTGGGGATTTAATTATAATAAGGCAAATAATCACCTAAATGCCTATAATCGCTAAGTTTAGCGTGATCTAATGAAAATTAGATCAAAACCTATTGTCAAAATTGCCAGAAATAGTACTCAGAATACAAATCTTATGTTGGTGGATATGAAAATTATATTTTTTCGTAAATATCGGAGGAGGGGAGGAGGGATATATTATAGGGACAATATTAAAGTTTGACATCAATTATTGTATTTTGTTAAAATTAGATATTTACATAAACATTGTTATTTTTATGTTTTAGATCGCATATATTGTAATTTACTGTTTTATTCAACTTTAAGTTCACTACAATACTCTTGGAATGGATTGGATTTAAAATGGTGATTCAGTTTGACCTATATGGTTTTCTTTTGTGGGAATATGCTACGTATAATCGTCCATGAGAAAAGCATGGATTCTCCAAATTCATACTCCACATACTTGCAAGGATTGACTTTTATTAACGATGCAATTATTGCAAGAGAAATTATCTGGTTTGTTCTCCCGCACAACTTTCCAAACCACATTGGGTGATAGTCCAAAATAAAAATGTTTGATGTATCTTAGATAATTTTAATCCGATTAAGATTTTAATTTTGTATGCTTAGATCTGTAGACATTTAAATTATCTTTCAAATGAGCATCTAGATTGTTCCGAAATATAGTTATCAAGTTTAAAAAAACAACTAAACTAACAAATGTGAATGGTTTCCTAATGAATATGTATAGAATACTGAATTAAAAAGGTGTAAAAAGTTCAATAAGCAATACATTTTTGTTCTGATTTATATGGTTCTTTTTTGTTTTGTAGGGAATTTAATTACATTCCTAATAGAAATGACAAAACACAAACAAATATCCGAAAATATTTGTTTGCGACTATGGGGATTCAGAAACATATAGATCCGTTGGAAGCTGCACATAGACATTTTTACCCCATTGCAATATTCTCCTTATCTAGATTCTAGAAGCGATAGGAAAGTAGAAAACACGCCTATAATGTCTAATTCCTCATATGCTTGCTTATAATGGTCCTATTTAGATGGGTTTTTTTTTCACATAATTAAGTATAAAATATACAAAAATGCATACTTTTCGAGTTATACATAGATAATATATTCTTCACATCATATCTATTTTTTCTGTTTATTATCGGAAATTTTTTTAAAGATATTTTTTCATGGATACGTTGAAAACTGCACATCAAAATTTTGATCCGATTACAGTATCTTCCTTACTTAGTAGCGATAGAAAAGTAAACATAAATTTATAGGACTTCTCATTTTTTTACATTTTAGGTTATGTATCCAGTTGATGTTAAAATGATTTCATGGAATAGGATTTTTAGTTTTGGAAATCCTACATACTATTGGGCATAGAAGAAACATTTCTTACTTCTACTCCAACTTATTTGGTCTTGCGATTATTGCAACAAATCTTGCGAACATATTTTTATTCTACGACAATAAATTTTCATAAACAGCAATGAAGTTTCAAACTATTTTTTTCTCAACCAATGATTTCAAACATAATTTATTAAAATGTTTTTGTAGTCAACTTGCTTAACGGATATGAAGTTGTTATGTCTACAACATGTTCGCAAGTTGGACACTTTTTGTCTTTAAGTTATTAATCACTTTTTAAATAGCATTTCAAAGAAAAATTGGTAGATTTTATTATTACCAAATCTTCCGTGGACTTTGGTAAAGATCGGTTTAGCAGTTTACTCTGTTAGAGGTTACAAACGAAAAACGGGCTGTCCTTGTATATAATAGTATGATTATTTTCTTCTTTAGAGTAATTTACTCTTTTTTTCAAATATAAAAATATTATTTGTTGATGGGTGCGGCTAACTTTATAATTCAATGATTAAATGACGTACGACATTGATACAGTATTTACCATAGCACTTTGACCATCATCTAATATTTACAAAATGTGGCTTCCTCCAGCGCCATCATCAACAATGAATGCTACCTCCAAACTTTCTCGAGAAAATTAATCTTTTATACGCTCAATAAGAGAAATCAGGAAACTTTTAATACGACTGGATCAGAGTATTTATTTTTTATCAAATTTATTAACTTTTTATCTTTCTGAATCAGTACCAGACAAATACATTTAATACAATTACTCTTAATATACTCTTTTTAACGATTTATTTACCATAAAACCCATTTTAATTTAAAATATTTTTTCTTAATTTTTGTTTTTCATATAATTTTGGTCAATTAGAACATACGTCATCAATTTAAATAATCTAAAAAAAAAGTATACAATTTTTGATCATGTTAATTTTTTTTAACTCTACAGTAACGCTATGAGTTAAAGGGGTGTGTTTTTCATTTTAAATTTTAGCTCATCATTATTATAAATACTATTTAGATTCGAGATATGTCCATCAAACCAAAAGGAAACAAAAAAAAATTCTAAAATAAATAATTAAAAATTAATTATTTCTAGTGAAGAAATCTCTTTACTTCATAAGGTATCTCTTCAGATACGTTCTTAAATATCCATATATTTTACGTTCAGTCAAGTGTTTCGGTATAATAATAAATTCATATTAATATACTATAGGAACTCATCAACATTTAAAAAAATCTTCGGTAATTATTTCAAGTTGTTAAGAGGTACTAGAGTGCAAAATTACAATACTTACTTTCCTTTGTTTGAACGAGGCCGCTTTTCACAGTGAGCACTGTCACTATTTACTTCAAAACAAGAATAAAACCTTGATAGTAAGCTTCATAACTGTTTCGATGTAATTATTGATTGTTTTTGGAATGAAGATAGCGTAAAATTAATTTGATGTTCATAGATAATCAGAATCGTAGTTTTAAACTTGTGTATCTTGGGAGATTGGGAGAGTACTCTCTGAAAGTTTAAGTATTAGAAAAAAGACTACTAAATAAGTTCCAAGAAGAATAAACAGCCTTTTTAACTTTTCAACAAACACAAGACAATGCTATCACGATTCACAGTTCATAATCAATACTGAATTTTTTAATTGAATGTAGGTATATAAGTAAAGGAATGGGCATTATTATTTCTTGAGACATACGAAGATGATTTCTAATTATTATGATTTCGTTAAATTTCTTTATTTGTTTCAATAAATCGCACTTCTGAAAATTTTAATTATTGCTAAGCTTTATTTGTTGTTTTTATTAAATTCGACATGTCATAAAGGGAAGATAACGTGAGGTATGCGGTGTCGAATAGTTATTTTTATTTGATTACTGATTGAGAAATGATGAATACATTTATTCACTTAATAATAGAATAACGAATAAATGGAGTTTTCATCGTCTACTACTTCTTAATAAAATTTCCTGAACAGTGGTTAGGACCAAAGTCGAATCGAAAATCAGTCACACACATATACATATATATATATATACATATCGACGTCGTTTTTGGAAAATAGCTTAAGTGTTTCAATTTATTATGTGACATAAACACCACCTCTATCGATTTTCGCTCACTATATATCGAGAAAAAAAATTGTAAGTGGCCTAAAATCTACTATTGATGACATAAGCACTAAGTACTGGAAGGCTCTCATGCGTCATTCAGGCCTTGAGCAGTGCTAGAAGCTTTAAAAATATATTGTAATTATAAACGTTTTGCCACTATAATAAACGCCTTCTGTACATAATAAGGAATAAAATAATATATAAATATAATATATAAATTAATAATATATAATATAAAATAATATATAAATTAATAAATAAAAAAACAGTCTATCCATCACAATGTAAAATATCAAAAGGAAGTGAAAATAGAATTTTATAACAATGTACTGTTATTTAGAGAAAATTGGGTTTTGTGTTTCCTGTAAAGTTTGCTAAATGGCGCATTCGCCTTTCTCAGAAAACGACATCGATATAAAGCTAGGCAAAGTTGTTTTTCTATATATTTTCTTATTTAGCATCTTTATCTAAAGTTTAAAATGTTTTAATATAAAATTTTCTACGGTATGTGCTTTCTATTATTTTATAATTTTGCTATTCATATTTAAATGAAAATGACTCTCACACTTCTTATTAAATTCTGTTTAGTAGGTATAAATTAGAATATACATACAAAAGATGTCATAATACCAGATATTAAAACGATAAAACCTTAAAATATTTAAATTGAAGACTTCTTTATTCAGTATCTTAATTAAAACAGTATTTTAGCATTGCATGGTAGTGATAATATGAAAAAATATCTCTAGAGTGGGATGGACGGTGCAATATTTCGTACTATGTTAAAGGTTTCATCTTTTATAATCTGCCTTTGAGAATTGATTTAAGCCAAGAATTGTGCAAAATACGTTATACAGTTCGACTACAAACGAAACAAACAAAATAGCGAAAACTGTTAACATAATTTTTTAATAGTTAACAGCTTAAGTTACACTTTTAAATACCTCTTCATAAAAATGAACATTTGTAATACCTCCACTAATTCTTTCGTACATTATTACATTAGGCGGTAGAATGTTTTGTTGTTTTTTCAAAATTATTTATATGGTAATTATTCACTTGGATTTTAACATTGTTCTTAATCGTCTCCAGCTTAATTCGTACATGAGATACAAGAAACATGAGCAATAACAAGGAAAACAACAATAATAGAAATGAAAATCAATTAATGTTAACAATTTAACTACTTTTTCAAGGTTTTATATCGTCTACTCTATGTTAAACTTACAAATGTGAAAAATTCCATTTGTTGTTTTTGTTATTTTTCGATAGTATTTATGCTGATACAGCCAGTAGTGAAGTTACGAATCTTATACGGCAACAGAAAGTACTGAAATCGCAGTTGTATTTTTACAAAAAAAATGAAGCCTGAAGTTTCCGAGTTTAAGTAATGAATATTACTTAAAATTAAAAAATGAATATTACTGATAATTAAAAAAAATATCGAAAACGGCTCTTATACGCAAAAGAACGTAACAGTTTTTTCTCTCTCCTGAAAATGAGTGATTTTCACATTCTTAAGCTTACCAAGGGAATGGCGATATCATGGACTTTTTTTTTTCTAAAGTCAATTAAAACAGTAACTATTATTTCAAAAATTATCTAATGAATTGCAGGAAATGCGCAGTCATTATCATTATTGCATTATTTGAGAATCGCAGAACAAGATCCATGGACCTTACCTACTTTAGGGCAAGGTTGCCAAATCCACACCGTCCCCTAAATTCGTCTCCCCAGGTCGTAATATTGCTATCTGATGAAAAACTCTTGAAATACTTCAATACCACACAGTTGACTGTTGTCAGTAAAATAATTGTGATGTTTTGTGTTTTGGCTCACATCAGTATATTTCAATTATGCAACGAGGAGAAATTGGTAATTTCTCCCGTTTTTGTTCTACTTCAGAACGCTATTATAAAAAGATATTTCTTATTTTATCATTACTATTCGTAGACTAGAGTATTTTTTTCACGGTCAAATTTTCCGAGACCCGTTCGTTTATTCATTAAGGTAAGGAAAGCTGTCATTGTTTTCATACGTCGAGTCCTAAATTCGTCATCTCGTAGGTGCTTTTGAGGATTCTGAAATTCGTCTCTTTGTTTATGGTATTTTTCTCCAGTTTATTTATAAAACTATTATTGGGTTATTACAAATAAGAAAACAAAACCATTGAATAAGGTCTATACAATTCTTATTTTGGAGGCAAGTTATATATTCGAAAAAATATTTTTTTTTACTCGTAAAAGATTGAAATTTGACAGCCTATATGCCTATGTAATTAACCCAGTCATAGCTGATAACTGAGGGATCAATCAATGTTCCTCAAATTACCATTCTTGAATAATAATGTTCAAACTACAGACAAAATAATCTTCAAATATATTTAATATTTGATATATCAGGGACCATTGAAGATGCTGATGAATGTGGTATATACAGGCGCGAAGAGTTATTGAGGAATTCGAGGAGTTCGGTCTCATAAAGGCAGCTCACTCGGCTAACCAACAGGTGGAATCTAGGGGCATAATTCCATCCAGTTCAGGTCAGATGGCGTTGGTAGTGTAAGCAGGAATCATATAGGAACAAAAAAATATGTACTAAAAACATTAATTTCTTCATAAAATTGTTCCTTTTTTCCTCCTTTTTTTTTATTTATCGCCACATAGATTGGTTGTACATTATACGGTACCAAAAATCTATTACGAAACCTAAAATATTTAAATTTATAAGTACAGGTACTCAGGGAAATTAATCAAATCATAATATTTTTTTTAAAAATCAAAGTAAGTATTATTGGATATTTCCAATAAATTAAATCAAACATTAGTAAATGACTAACCAGCCAACGTTTCGCTAATGCAAACGTCATCAGTACTGAAAACCATAAAAGCATCATTAGCATAGACTAGAGATATCTCCTCCAACTTTTATAGCATTAAAATAGTAACTTAAAAGAGATAGTACATCACTCCAGACCACCATACACTAAAGAAAAAGAGAGACAAGATTAGAACACTAATTCACAGCTGAAGATAAAAGCTGAATTAGCCTGTAATCACTTATTTTGGTGATTATCTTGTTTTGGCTCAGAATTTAATATTAATTCAGAAACTTCTCTATCCTAATTATTCCCTAATGTTGTGCTACTTCGGTCAAAAGCCGCCTTTGATGTGGCAAACTGTTGTTGAGAAAACAGGGGGTGGTGGAAACCTTTTTTTTGATGTGTGTATATATAATATATAAGATATAATATAATAATATATATATATAAATATATATATATATATATATATATATATATATATATATATATATATATATTATATATATATTTAAAGAACTATAGATTGAGGGAAAAAAGATTTTTCTTTTCTAAAAAATAAACCATAAATTAACTGGATTATTTTGATTGTGTAAAAAATTAAACAATCAGTGAAGTGTAATAAAAAGTATTATATTATGAAATTTTGATTTAGTAAATTTATCAATTGCTATTACTTATTGCCCTTGGATGTTCCAGATTATAGTATTTGTCGATAAAAAAATAAGTTATTAAAGAAGAATTAGTCGATGGAAAAATTATTAGTGTCTGTTATGAATTAAAACTCTCGACTATGCCTCCGAGCTCTATTAAATATCTTTGAAATAGTTGCTGGACCTGCAACGCCCAACCTACCAATAATTGAGGGAGAAATAAAAGCATTGAAAATACTAATAATGTACTCCCTGAAGATTTCAAACGATGCCTTTGCATCAGAAAGAGCATTCCATATGTTCCTTCAGCAGAACAAGTGCGGGTATTAATTGAATCTAGTGCAGTGGCGTGTAAGATTGTATTCTAGAGTTGTAAATTTTCCTGGGTAAATTCGTGGAGAAATTTAACATGATGAAATTAATTTGATGATGGAAGTTATTCATGTAAATGAAGGATATTCCATGCGCTAGTACTCCATTTTCAACAAGGTTTGCAATACTTTTACAGTTTCTCAGTAATTAAAAGAGATTTCAATTAACGAAATAGCGTTTTAAAACTTACTTACAAACGTATAATATACACAAAGACTCATGGAATAATTGGAGTGATTTTTATTCTTATTTGCTCCGAAAAAAATCGACTTTTGCACGTTAGGAGGAGGGCGTGGGTGCATTTTAAATCCATATCATAACCTCTAATGCTCGGTTTTTAGGGTCTCGGAGGTATCTGATAGTCTGATATATAACTTATATTTTTTTATATGTATATATTATTTTTTCCGCTACATTTGGACACTTTCAGCAGTCCTCTGCAGATAAAATGAGCTGAAATTCGGTAAGCATGTTTATTTTGTAGACATAACGATACCAAAGAAGTGGGGGAAATTTTTTTTGTCAAATTTCGGCATTTTAAATTTTATTTTGATATCTTCAATTTTGTATGTTTGCTAATGTTTAAGATAATTTAAAATACAACCGGCGATGCTCTGTTGCTCATGCTTTTTTACATTTAAATTTTTTTAAATTATAATGTTTTGGATGCATATTTAATGCTCTTGAATTATATATATGTGTATATATATATATATATATATATATATATATATATATATATATATATATATATATATATATATATATATATATATATATATGTATGTATGTATAATATTATGTAATATGTATTTTAATGGGGCCGGGATGGCCGAGCGGGCTAAGGCGCTTGTAATAGGTAATCAAAGTTAACCAACGTTGAGCGTGTTTAGTACTTGGATGGGTGACCGCCCAGATTTGGGTGACCGCCTACCGGGAAAAATCTACATAGCCTGCCCCTATCCCCTCTCCCCCGGGCAATTGAGACCCGTCAGCCTACTGGAGGCAACTCACACAGACCGGGCGTAGGAGTGACGACCCTATCCCGTGTACCTAAATTGTGAATCGCGTTGTGGTCTCCCAGGATGTTAAATAGCCACTCGGAGATTTGGTCCATGGACGGTCTGCTTCGGGGAAAGAAATATAGGTTCTCGAGCGCCTGCTGACTCCGCACAGCCATAATCCGTGAGTCTAGACCAATTTGTCACTGTCCTTGAACCCTAGAAAGTCGGTGAGAAGGACACTGCCGAATTGGCCCCAAAGGGACTGGCTATGGAGCAATGGGCAGCCTGCCGCTGCACCATGAAAACCATGGTTCGTAGCAACTTGAGGTTGGGTGACACCCTCCAGGCTGTCTGAGCTCCCGCAAGCGATAAAATGTTTGTAAGAAGAACGCATCGCGCGGCCAAAGATCTTCATGGTGTATAGTGCCAACAGAAAAAAAAAATATATATATATATATATATATATATATATATATATATATATATATATATATATATTTATAATTCAAGATGCATCCAAAATATTATAATTTAAAAAAATTAAAATGTAAAAAAGCATGAGCAACAGAGGATCACCGGTTGTATTTTAAATTATCTTAAACATTTGCAAACATAAATATAGATATATATTCACTGATTGTTTAATTGTTTCCACAATCAAAATAATCAAGTTAATTAATAATAGAGAAGAAAAATCTATTTTCTCTCAATCTATAGTTCTTCAGATATCGAATCATACAATTTATCTTCTTCCTCCTCTGTTTAAATTGTTAACATCCTTATTAATCATTCAATTCATTTTCTGCACTTTTAGTAAATCATCACGCTCTTTAAATCTTATGGGTGATGATGTCCACTTGATTTGTTGAATTATATTTCGGAATAATGAAATTAAATGAAAATGAATTTATTTATTCTCAGAAAATTTTAGAGGTAAATGATGCCCAAATTGGTCGGTCGTTATTGTTGAAAATAATATATTTTATATTATTTTTTATATTTGTTTCAATTAAAAACAAAAACATATATATTTTTAACATGAATATGAATATTAAATATTTTATCCCATAAAAAACACAAAATAATAAAACAAATAATATATGTTTATATAATGAAATGAAAACAAAATTTAATTACTATTAGCTGTCCCGCGACTTCGTTCGAATTTAATCTGATAAAATATCCAATGTGAGTATCCGGTATTCTTTGTAATGTCTACACAAAGAAAGAAAATATTTGAGTTTTAATTCTGGTTATCGTATCATAACATCGAAATTAGTACAGCCTTTAAAAACTCACAAAATATAGGAAGAGCATGAGAGGAAGTATCGAAGTGACTTCAGAATAAATGACACTCATCGTCGATACACTTCAATAAATAAATAAATTCTCCGTTGGCGCCCGCATGATGCTATAGAAGGATCAATCTCTAATTAAATAATTTCTGATTATCGAAGTACTTATGAACACACATATATACACAGATATATTTTGTCAGCTGCGTTCACGAATAAATCAAGTTAACCAAAGGTTCGTACGTGGTTCTCACGTACACAGGTTTATACACTCTACACCAGTTTATGTGAGAATCATGAACTTTTGAAATTTAGTCCACACACTCGTAATCATTGTCCCTGTGCTCTATTGAAGGTCATTGCAAATACAAGTGCCACCTAAAACTGCAAAGGTTTGAATGCCAATGGCATATCTGTCGGAATCGTTGGGATGCGTAGCAACAGTACATCTCAAGACCAATTCATAACATGACAGCGTAAAAATCTTGTATATGTATTACAAAAAAATGATATGTTTTTAATTGTTAATAAAAAGTCCGGCTTTTAATTAATTTAAAAATATTGGTAGTATCTAGAAACATTTTAGTAAAAATCTGTTTAAAACGGTTCCTTCCCTTTGCTTATTGATTTAGAACTTCGCCTGAACGGAGGATCTTTCCAATCGAAATAATATACATGATGGTTTACAATCATTTACATCAATTCAGGGCAGAAGGGAAAAAAATGACTGATCACTATATAATTTTTTCGTATTATTCATCATGGCTATTAACACTTCTTTGGCGCAATGCACATTTCACACATTATATTACATCTACAGTAGATTACTCCACGAGATCGTGTTGTGTTGTGTCGTAATGTGTCGAAGATGATTACATGAATGTGTTCAAGATGATTAATATTCAATATTAATATTTAATATAAATTTTCTGTATCTTGATTATATTATTTTGTTGTTTGTTTATATTATGACTTATTTTTCTATTATTTAATTGTCTAACTATTTGTTTGCATCTGTGATTTTTTAATTATTTTTATTTATTTTTATGTCATTTGATTTATTTTTATTTTATAGTTTCACTCTGCATATACGGACGGCATGAATGGATTCTTACAGCTCTAATACCTATAGCTCTTGAGTGTGGCAGATTGTATTATTTCTCAGTAAAAACTTTTAACTAAAAAAAAAAATTAACTTAATATTTTTTTTAATTAATTTAAATATTAATAATTAACACATGTTACTTAATGATTTTTATGTATCCCGGGACCAGGATTCCACCAGCAATAATTAAAAATAAAAATGCAGTAATTAATTAAGGAGGAAGATAACGCTACCCGAGCACTCAGGCCAATACGACGAGGCTCGATTCTCGTATGGGAATAGTAATGTCCTTACGCTGAGATTCACACGGAGGTGATTGATCCCTCTGCCTGGCCCTCCAGATTGGGGGTTTGGCATAGGGCTAATAACCCTATACCATCAAAAACACCTATTACGAAACCTAAAATTAGCCTCGGAAAATCTGACTGTCTTAATATGGTAATGACCCCGGTTTTGAATAACGGACACCATCTTGGATCATGGGATGTTCGGAGCTTGTACAGACTAGGGGCCGCCCAAACGGAAGTGAATGAAGTAAAAAGGTACAAAATACCGTTAACAGCCATACAAGAGGTGAGATGGCAAAATGGTGGTGAAACCAGTATGGTCAAACACCGAGATTAATGCCAGAAACGGAACAGCTGGCACTGGATTTAAAGTTAGTCCAGCTGAAAGGAAATCAGTTATAAACTTCCCGATTAACGAGAGGATAAGTGTATAACGAATTAGAGGGCGCTGTTTCAGTACCAGGATTATTTACGCATATGCACCAACTGAAGATAAAGATGATGAGGTGAAGGATGATTTCTACGATCAGGTAGAAGAAGTAGTGGGTCAGGCTCAAAAATATGACATAAAATTAGTCAAAGGTGACTTCAATGCTAAGATAAGCAGAGATCACCAATTCAGGCCCATTATCACAGACCAAAGCCTTCACGAAACGTCAGGGAGCAGTTAAGGGTCTAGTGGTCAGTAACACGATGTTCCCGCACAGAGGTATCCACAAGTACACCTGGGTACTTACCCTAATGGTGCTAAAAGCCAAATTGACCACTTGCTGATAGATAAGAGACATCAGAGTTCCATCTAAGACATAAGAAATTACCGTGGTTCAGACTGTGATTCGAACCACACTGTGATTAAGATCAAATTCTGTCAGAGACTGTAGCGAATTCACAAAGTAGGGGACTAAGTGGAAAGAGGGAGGTACGAAATCCGTAATCTGAAAAACTCTGAATTAAAAACTAAATTTCAAATGGAGCTGAAGAATAAATTCGAACCCTTGGACTCAGAGGGCCTCATGGTTGTTCAACACTCGGAGGCATTAGGCTTAAAAAAACAGCTAAGGAAGTAATAGGTATTCAGGAGAAACGATACCTAGTAGACAGCTTTAAATACGGCGGCTCCACAATAACCTCAGTCAATGACCAGCAAACAGAGATAGACCAACGTATAACAAGCGCAAACAGAGCTTTCTTCTCATTTTCAGTACGGAAATCCCGAAAAGTCTCCAGAAATCACAAATTGAGGGTGTATAATGCCGTGATAAAACTACTTCCGATGTACGGCTGCGAGGTATGGGTTCTAACTGGCACTTTCGAAAGCAGAATCGAGAGATTCGAAAGGAAAGTCCTCCGCACTATAACCGGAGCGATATGGGATCAGAATATAAACTCATGGAGAAGAAAGACCAATAAAGAATTGCTTGCAGAAACTGGTCAGTCAATATCTGAAGGCAAGGAAGTTAAGATGGCCAGGGCATATAGCTCGAAGCAATCCATCAGAACGCCACTTCAGAACAATGAATGTCACAATTGTTGGCAAGAGACCACGTGGAAGGTCAAAAACCAGATAGGATCAACAAAGATGCGAAAGAGCTGCATGCAGCAAACTGGAAAGCTGTAGCCCAAGGTGCAGAGGTGGAGGATGCTGGTTCAGGCGACCAATAATCTACAAGGCTGTAGAATCAAGCTGAAAAAAAAAAATGTATATATATATATATATATATATATATATA
This sequence comes from Rhaphigaster nebulosa, assembly GCA_948150685.1. Taxonomy (NCBI): domain Eukaryota; kingdom Metazoa; phylum Arthropoda; class Insecta; order Hemiptera; family Pentatomidae; genus Rhaphigaster; species Rhaphigaster nebulosa. Next base: position 173,197,201 of record OX411306.1, read on the forward strand.
TATATATATATATATATATATATATACATACAATTCTGTGCTCAGGCCATTCAAGAAACTCTTGCTGTAACAGTAAATATTTATTTAATCCAAAGTGAAAAAATTATTGTAATATCAGTGTAGTGTTCTCTCCAAAAAATAAGGATAATCCTTGAGGGGTTTATGGAAAATTTAACGGTGAACAAAAAAGTTACCATGAACAAGGATCAGCAAATGAACTCTTGACCAGTTTTAAGGCCAAAAACATGAAATAAATATATTATTGGCAAATTAATGAAGAAATAATCGCTCTAGCTGCATATAAATGAGTCGTTGACGGGCTCGATCATGACTGGCTCGCTGTGATATATCGCTTTCTGTGTTCCTGAGACTTAAGAGCAAACGTAGTGCTACTATAGCTTCCGATTAAAACAGAATGTGTGCTACCTGTTAATCATCTTCGAAAGTCGACAGAAGAAGGGCCTTCTGCAAGATTCATCATCTTGAGTTAGATAATATATTTTATTGTTTTCTTCAGGTCTCATGCCAGTTTTATTTAATTTTTGTTTCATCCGTTCGAAATTTAATATACTGTCTCGTTTCAAGCTTCAAAAACTTTTTTTTTCTTTTTTCAGTGCCCATAATTCACTTTCACTTTTGATTAAGTTATTCGGTGGTTTTGTTTGAGTGAACTTATCTATCTAGGATAGTTTAGCGTGGCAGTACCATCGGCATGTAAGTCTTCATATTCTGATACACTATTTTTTTTTTTCTTTTTACTGAAAAGTTATAAAATCTTCCTTACTCAATGGCAATTGGCGTTAGTGCTGTTAGTATCCATTGACACTATACATACAGAATAATTAAAAATAAATAAACATTTAAAAAAAATCATAATGTAACTAAATTAAACAATAACAATTTATACAAATAGTCAAAATAAAGAAGTTTAAACTGAAGTCAAAATAAAATAAATCATCTGGAAAACATTCATACCCATGTACAAGATTTACGTTATTGAACTCCGAACCAAGATTTGCCATCCACTTGTTCCAAGCTTCTATTCCAACCGCGCCGATATTGAAAGCAGTGGATACTGATTGAGGATAATATAGCCGCAGATGCTCAGGATTGAGTGGAGAAGCTGGCCGTTGCCAGAACTCCAATAGTATATTTCCAAAAGATTTCGGGGCCACTCCAACCTAGCAGGAGGATTATAAGGATGATTGGTGCTGGAATAGAGATTGTGCTAAAGGATTACGATGATGAATAACGTTCTGGTGAGATTTTGAAATTTTTGATGGAATAAAGTCAAGAACACATTGGATATTAATGGCATGATGTAAAGTTTTATTTGAGATATAGTACGAAGCATTGATAATTGTTCATTTGACTATAGACTGAAATGATTGCATTTCGACGTTTGATGTTCGAAAATTTAATTGTTCCAAGTAGGTCCAAATTGGTTTCAGAATTGTCTTGTAGATTAATAATTGGTTGTCAATTAAAATATGAGATATTTTGCTCACTAGCCTGTATAACTCATATCGTCGGTAAAGCTCTAGTTTTTTATCTAAGCCTTGTAAGAGGGTTCCATGTTATAGTCTTTTGCCTAAAAGGAAACCAAGAAACGGACTGTATCTGAAAGGAGAAGAGCTATGGACAAGGGGACAAGATCAGCGTCAGGGGAGTAAAAATCATTTTGATTCATTGACCTTGATACGCCAATCAGAGATCAGGAAGAGGTGCCTTTGTAGATCAAAAGTTTCCATTTTTGGATTTGGATAGGATGTTTCATTATAACTAAAATAATTTTATGCGCCCTTGATATCACTATCGCGGAAAGTTTAATTCGCATTGAAGAAATCATTAGTAAGTATATTAGGTAGCAAAAAAATAATAAAATAAAAAGAGTTATGTGTAAAGTGATTGCAAACGTGTAGATAACACACATCATACAAAGAAAAATCATTCGTTCTTAATTTTAATAAATGCACATCACTTTGTGTGTTTTCTTTATTTTTTTTATTTAACAAGTTCATAGATGAAGTAACGAAATGCACCAGTACCATGAATGTTGTATACATTTTTTTTCAAATTTATTTATGCTAGGTTTCCGTTTACCACTGGAGAACTAGTTAAATAACTGAACCGGCAGAAAATAAAAACAAATACAGCCGTGGAGTAGCACTTGAAACTCTCAAAGAGAACATTGTGGACTACACTCAGATACCCTCGAGGTGCTCGTAGAGGTAACCCATTGGTCAACAGGTTGTTTGTTAACTAACTCCACCTGCCTCATTTCCTCTGATTTATATTGACGCTTCACTTAATCGACTCCAACAACGATCATTAATATGTATAAATTATATTTTTTCCCAAATTTTTCTTTTCCAATTTATCTTCAATTATGAAAATATTACCTTTTCGTTTAGTTATCAAATACGACGTAGGCAATAGCTCATATTAAATTCAAGCTCTACTAAATACAAATTTTGATAACGAGAATAAAACTTTGATATAAAACAACGAAATATTTAATAACTATTTAATGACATGGAAAATTTTTTATGACTAAAGAGGATAGAGTTCGTTTGGCTAAGGGTTCAAATCCGTGTTGGCTCAATTTCCTCTGGGCCAATTAATATTCAGTCCAGGCAATAAAGGCCAAAAAATGACGATTTAAAAAAAAAAAAGTGTGGTAGGACATTTTGTGTTTTTTGCGTGTATGACTAGAAAGCATTAGATCATAGGTAAAAAGTAGCCATATAAAAATTGTTGTTTATTAAAGTCCCTTTATTAAAGTCCCTATTAATGTCCCTACAACAATGGACCCATTCAATTTTTCGCATATTCATTTGTGTCCGAGAAAATCGACAACCAAAATTGAATTCTTTTTTCAGACCCACTAAATGACTACAGTTAACTTCCAAAATATCCTCTTGATACCTAATTTAATATTTTTTTAAATCAATTATTATTAATTGGGAACATAACAAATGTCATATACTTAATTGCATTATTTGCCATATTTATAGAAAGAAACATAAATTGCTGCAATTTCACGATATTTTTAGTGCACCTCAATGCAAGTGCGTCGCTCCGCTTCACTGCATTGGTCAAAAAGGTAATAAGCAGGTAGCTGTGGTATGAATAATTAATTTATAATTAACAAAGTCGGATCCTACATTTCCTGCAGTTGGACGTCTCAAATATCTTAATCAACTTATATGAAATTAAGTTTAAAGATTATATGCTGGTTATCAAAAACCTGGTTTGTGATTAATACCAGATAAAAACACTGCAAATACTATACAATGTTTTATTATTTACGAATAAATGCACATAAAAAATATCTGTCATGTCTATTTACACGACTTCCCTTATCGCTTTGGATTAGAGCCCAATTCGAAATAACCGGTTTCTATGTGCAGAACACTTTATATAACATGTATACAAAAATTAATACACTATATCCGTGCTAATTCCGGTCCGATTTTGGTGATTTTTGGTTTGTTTTGTTGGGAATTTAATTACTTTTCAACCGTATCCTAAGCACCTTGAAACGTAAATCGAGAGAAGGGGTTGGCTATTTTTTCTTGGTCTATACAAAGGTACATCGTGGAAATTAATAAACCAAAAGCATAATAAATGACCGAGTTATGGGCATATAAAATAGAAACCAGCCGGAATTTTGAAAGGATATAGAGGATCATCCTTGATTTATCTGTGACTTTGGTGCCAAATCTAAAAAAAAATCGGTATTGTAGTCTAGGAGATTAGCCGTGGATGGAGGACGGCGGACAGACTGATTATTTTTATTCGATTTTTGGATTCGGTATCTTGAAAATTAAAATCTCAAATTTTGAGGGGGATTTGAACTTTATTTTCTTTGTAAATTTCAAAGGAGCAGTATAGCACTTCAATGGAAGTCTTAAGCCAAAAAAAAAAATTCAAAGGATCATTATTGAAAATTATAAAACAAAACTAGGGTTATCACCTTTTCTTATGCCTTCTCACATACCTGAGAGGCATAAGTGTTGGAAGACAAACAAATAATTAATAAGCGAAAAAACATATTAGCATGCCTGAATTGTATTTTAGTATGAATTTATTTATTAAAATATTTTTCAATTTTGATTTTTCATCTTTCCATAATTTTGATGTCATAATTATTATTTGATGTCATTTGCTTGAAATATTTTTGCAGCAAACAGTTTAAATATTAACATTATTTATTAGAAAAATGGGAATTCAAATTATTTTATATGCCTATCGACACAAGTATATGACTAATTTTGTATTCCTTAATACTCTAGGCCATTAAATGACATAATCAATGTTTGATGAGATGACCAATAAATATTTATAAGGCTTCGGGGTAGAGCATAAAAAATCACTTAGCGGAATGAAATTACTAAGATATTTTAAATCTTATCAGGGCGAAGAACCACTTTGGTGGAGGAAAGCCGTTTTCTGTTGAAGAAGATATGAACAACTGGAAGGGAAAAGCTGTTTCCAGATTAGGAGACGGGTCATCAGAGTATTTTGTAAATAACAGGGTCTGATAAGGGGCCTTCAGAACCCATTTCACCTTGGGGCCTAATAAAACGGAAACGGAAGGGTCGTCATATCGGGGCAAATAAAATGGTAACTTGGCAACTAATCTCCTCGGGAGCACATCTCAGGTGTTCATGCTCATCGATTTGGGAGTTATTGATCGATTTTGTATTAGAGTTCAAAATATCTCTTTGAATATGCAGTGTATGAAATCTTGAAATCGTAGTTTAAAAATTATATTATATAGTATGCTATTTAACTAAAGCTGTATACCAAGCATAGATATACGAACATACAGAATTGTATGAGTGGAATTAGGTATCCTATAGAATGTGGGAATATGATAGAGCCATGCAGAATTCCTCTCGACTCCCATTTGTGTTTCTTTATCTAGTTTTTGTCAACGTAGCGGTTGGTACCTTTTACGTCCCGTTTCATGGTCCGGAAAAAAAAAAAATCTTATCTACAATCGTGGAGATTTATCGTTATAAAGTTTATCTTGACAGAAATATTCCAGATGCTATTTATGTACTCTGTATCTAAAAATTTGCAAATATGAAGGATAAGTGTCGGCCAACAGTAATTAGTTCCTATAGTATCACTAGTCAATAATAATTTGTATTCCTATAAAAGTAATACTTTTAATTTAGTATAGGTCGGTGTTCGGTGTTTATGCGATTTAAGAAAATACAATATAAGATTAATTTTTTGAGCGTTTTTACATTTTTATAATATTTCCGGAAAAAAGTCGATGTTTTTTCCTGTTGAATGTTGAAACATTTATAAAATGTCGGCACGTCATCCCTCAGCTCAGCCAGGGTCGGGGTAAAATAATACATCGGGCCCCCTTCCACTCAATAATTCACACGAGTTCTATTTTGTCTATAATATTAATATAGTATAACAAATCTTTGAATAACAGTTTAAAAAATCACAGATTTATTTAATCACATATGCGACCGTGACATTTTAAAGATAAAATCATAGTATATATTTTTAATCTATATATTATTAATTGTTCATTATTTATTAGTTTTTATATAAAAAACAAAACTGGAAACAATATTTTGGAAATCAAGCATTTATTTAATAGTACATAAAATAATAACATTGTTAAAACATAACCACAAAACTATATATTTCGTAGCTTAGAAAATTATACATATACATAGATAAGAATTAATACATATATATGTAAACTATTAAAATATTAATTATTCAACTTTATCAGATCTGATAATACCATGCATTTTTCATAAAAACAAAAAAATCACGGTTCTGAGGTGATTATTGGACATTTTAATTACATCCTGAATTCATATACTATGTCATCATCCTTGTCCATCCAAGGATCTACTTTGAAGAAACCTAACCCAGCCGGAGGTGTGAGAGGCCCCCTCTCTATATTATATATTCCAGGCTTAGGCTTATTATTCATAAAATAATATTCAAATAGATCTATACAATTTTTGTTTACAGGTAAAAATAGGTAAAAGTATGTTGCATTTTCAGGGAGATCCGGAACATCTGAGCTCCCCATCTGGCTATGCCACTGACAATGGGCAATTAAAAATATGTAATAAATACATTACTGAAAGATTAAGATAAAGCCTAAAGTCTCTCAAATATCACTAAATAAATAAATAACCTGACAACGTTTCCCCAATTCACGAATCATCAGTACACAAAAAGTTGAGATCACATAAATGAAGACGAGAAACAGTGCATCATCAGTCCTGTATTTGTTTTTTGTTTTTTCATCTTCATTACTTATCAATCTACAGGAAAAAAAGAAAGGAGAATCAACAGTTGATAGAAGCTATAAAGTGATACATTCAGTATTTTTTTAAATGTTTAGGTAAACAGTGTGCTTTCTTTGGTCTGTTTTTATTTTAGCTTATATTTTTCTATCCTGATAATGCCTAAATTGGGGAAACGTGGACTGATTTGTTATTTACCGGGATTTGAGAGGCAACAATTTTTTAAGAATCTTTCAGTATTATCTTAACGGTAATTTTTTATTGTGTTTTTATTAAGAAATTAAGTTATTTATATGATATTATTATAATTTATTAAATACTTCAGAGTATTTCTTTCTGAACAGTTCAGTCACCGTTTAGGAAGTTCAATGATGATGAATGATCCGAGAGCAGAGAGGAACCTGTTTATGTTTTTTTTGTCTTTTTTTACATATGCTCAGTGTGACAACATACAGGATAAAAATAACAGAGGATCAACAATCAATAGGAGCTGGAAAGTGATATTGTCGGAATTATAGGTTGCCATGGACATAAAAGCTAACGACAAGTACTAACAAACCATCCCGAAGGAAACCTCTTACCATCGACATAACAAATGTAACGGCCGTTATCCGGCTGGAGTATCGCCTGATTTAGTCCTGCTCGGGTAATGCCCCTTGTGACGTTTGTTCTGGCCTGCAATTCTTAGGCGGCAGGTTTAGTGGCAATTGGCGTGGAGTGGAGATGTGCAACGAGGACTCTACCCTTCAGATGCTATTCTCTTTCAGGACATGGTCTTGCATTACAGAATAGAGTGCCTCTAGGGGGCTCTTCCATTCCGCTTGATCGATTCGCCTCTCAAGACAACTGTAGCTCTCTCCTCAAGCGGCCCAATTCGTTCAAGTACCCCGCCGACCGACCTTTTTTCAAAGTACCGTATTGGAATCCGGTGATAGCAACTGTAAAGGAAATTGAATGATAAGAGTTTCTTATAGCTTAGATGCATAACTTCAGGATCTTAACATTATTTCTTGTTGATTTATTTATATATATTATATCATTATGTTGGCTGAAATCATTGGTTGTTTTCAGGAAAGAAAATATTGATCGAGTAACTGTTCAATGTAAATATCTCTTGGGAATATCATGTATGTATAAACATACTGACTATCTCTGTAATATTCATCATACTTAACAACGAACAATAAATTTGAGGATCCAACCCCTGCAAACGCAGATTTTTTTTTTCTAAAGTAGTAAATATTTAAAAGAGGTTATACTGAATCAATCCATTTCGGCTCAGTCAAATATTTGTTGGTCATGTATTAAGTTTATAATTATTTTATCAAATCTAGAAATGTTACTGTAAATTTGTAGATGGAAATTGTTTGTAGATATCAGCACTGTGATAGGAAAAACTTTATTCTTCATTCAATCATCGCTGTTTACCACGCTGAGGAGCCGCTGCAGGTAGTGCCAACTTTGCTGTTTTGCTGCGGGAAGTCTTGCTATGTGCCTGGGCTGCATATTTAGACACCGCAAGGACTCACTTTTTTTGCTCCGGGGCACGAAACACCCTGCCCGTATGAGCTGCATAGGCTGCAACAGAACTGCTCTCCTCCAAGAGCCATCAACAGAGCAACCAGTTTTTTTTTTTTTTTAATCTTCATTCTGTTTGGCAAATCTTGGGCAACAGAAGAACAGATGTTCAATTTCATTAAATACAGGAGTGAAGTAGCAGAGGGGGCAAAGAAGTGGAATCCCAGATTTGAGCCCGGTTGTATAAAAAAATCACCCGTCGATCATCTCTGGAACAGGGAGACCCTCCTGTGGAATACATAGAACCCTATTTTTGAGCGGAAAATCTGGAAGTTGAGCAAGGATGCAAACCAGGCCAACTCCTAGTATAACCGTTGGTCATGAAACAGTCCTAATAATCATGAGTACTCAAGACCCTTCTTGGGTTGTTGTAACACAGAAGAGATGAAAAGACAGAAAACAAATAACACAAGATACTTATTTATAGTAATTTATAGTTCCAAGAAGGATCAAAATACTTGAAGGTTAGATTACTCAACTTTGCTAGGGTCTAAAGTGGGGGTTAATAACTTACCTCTTAAATAAAAATTAAAGGAGTTAATCACTGAAACTATTTAAATTGTAATAGCAGAGCGAATCAGTACTTATGCAGTTGTAAACACAGTTGGCAGTAAAATGTTTAGTGGCTGACAGCATTTCAAATAATCCGTTTTATACCCTTGGTCTTGTGAGGAATATTAAAATTTTAAGGACAAGCATTCCACCAGTCTAAGAAAGAGCGATTCTGAAAAAAAAAATTTAGTTTGCCAATCTTCAGGTTCAATTTTATTTGATTTATGAGCTATCATTATGTTATTACCATTTAATTTATTAGGCATATGAATTTTTCGAACCATCTAATTCTTAAAACATTGCCAAGAAAAAGGGTGCAGGATTGCTGATATGAAAACCTTTCTTCCTATTCAACACCAAAATGGTGCATGAATCAATAAACCACTGTGTGTACAGTCGGATTAGCCACCCAATTCTGATTTGACAAGCGTCACATATTTGCAAAGAAAGAGTATTAGAAGTGCTTAAGTAACAAAATAATGTGAATTTAAGAGGTCAATCTAATTGTCTAGGTGTAAATACAATTTAGCTTTTCCTGACCATAAACAATATTTACATCATATTTCAAAGGTTCTCTCTCAGTTAGATAAGCTAATAAAAATCAATGATAAGAGATAATCCGTTTATTCCGTATAGGATATAGGTAAAAGGTTACAATTGATCTGGTGTACTGGGGAGCTTTCCTAAAAAAATCATTGTTTATTGATTCAATAGTTATGGCTATACCATACAAGGCCAAAAATGAAGTTGTATTTTTCGCCATCATCATCGTGTGATGGAGAAAGAGACCTTCCACAGAGGGTTTCTTGAAGTCCTCTGTATGAACGGTGAAAAGATGCAACACTACTCATTGAAAACTCGATGGAGCAATTAACTTTTGACTACTTGATAATTGACAACCTGACTTAACACTAAGGCAAACATTTATCCAATATATTAATTAGTAGCGAAAGCAAACGAGGCATGTTATCGAGACTTAAGAGCTAAAGCCACCTTAAAGAGCGAAGCAGCGGGTGCAGTACTGCAGTAATAGAAAATCTGCAGCAGTAAAAGTTCTGGGCACCAGGTATCTATTAAAAACAAGATTGTGGCTTAACGGGAATTCTGGGCACTCAGGCTCTAAATGAAAATTAATGAATGAAGACGGAATTCGTTCATTGTTTGTCCTACAAATCTTGTCGACCAATTAAAATATTTTGTAATAAAGGAAAAGATGATGAAAATAACTTTTCAATGAAAGATATAAAAATATCACTTCGCGAATTGAAGAAATTCAACCAATTTCATTGAGATTGTTTGGCAATGATACTAAAAAGTCGATTATTTTATTATTTACGATGATACTAAGATGCGGATTATTTTCAAAATCTCGAAGACCTGATGCGAGTAGATGCCAATATGCTTCCGAAACCCATATTGGCGAGAGGCAAGATAGGTTGAAAAAATATAATAAAGATGCCAATATGCATCTCTCTTGACATGCTAACATTCATTGGAATATATTCTGCACATGTCTTAAAGGCTTAAAATTCGTAATTGACATACAAGTCGAAATCAATTCAAACTCAAAAAAATGTTTAGAAATACTCTTCGACATCCCTGAGCCTATTAAGAATTAGTAAGTGTTAGTCAGTAACACAGATAGGAAGTTTTTCGCGCAATATGAAACAGCTTCTTACACCACTATTATGCCTTATTTTAGAGGCTGAAATAGATTCTATTTGCTGCTATGATGATGTCTCTGGATTTCTGCATTCATGTTATTATGCTTGAATATGCATTATTTATATTCACCTGGAATGTCGCCGCCAAACCATAACCGTTGGAAAGAGCGATTAAAAACCTTTCCAATGACCTGAATGTTTGATCTGCACATTCTAGAGCATAGTTAAATAGGAGACATGCCAGGCAATCCTCTAGGCGCAGCACGTTAAGCTTTTCAAAATAGCCAGATAGATCACCTTTGATTTTGACAGCGCATTTCATCTGCTTCATTATCACTTCTGCTAGCCGTACAAGTTTAGGTGGGATACCCAGGTCTAGCATATTCTGATATAGTTCATCCCTTAGGATGCTGTCATATACCCTCTGAAAATCACGGGAGAGATAGTGTGTACATATATTACATTCCCTTGTCCTCTAAAGTATTGTTCTATTCAAGCATATTTGGTCGATCGTAGCTCTTCCTGATACATGCCTACATCTCTCTCAGCGAAAGGAAGTGGCTTCTGAAAGAGGATTCTTGAATGGATTTTGAATGCATATGATAGCAAGGATATCCCGCGATAATTGTGGCAATCCAATATATCTCCCTTCTAATGGAATGGTTTTGTATTAATCGTCTGCTATTGCTTCCTATCGTCATATGTCCATGATAATATTATACATTAATCTCGTAAGTTCTTCCAAACCATATTTGAACAGTTTTGAGGGTATTCTATCTATCTCCGAAGTCTTTTTATTTAAGGTATCTTATTGCCTCTTCCACATGTTCCATGCAGGTTGCCGACTAAATCGGTTTCAAACGCTAACCAAGATTATGTATTATTGACTTTCTAAAAATTAAATTCTTTCGCTTTTAAAAACCTAAGCATTTTGATTTTCTCACCTAAGTGTTTTGATTTTCATTACCTCAATATTGCTTGTTGTTTTGTCAATCCAACTGACTTCCTGATTCTGAAAATATATCATAACGATACAAAGTCTAATAAAAATTATATGTATTTTTAATGTCTTTCTTAGGGTATAATGAATATATATATATCAGTCGATACTCAGAATATCATAATGATTATGTTTTCTTGAAACCATATTTCTTATTTAGTGTTCCTATTTCAGTTTTAAATATTTGGTAGTATTTCAGAAAAAAATAATTATACAAACAGGTAATTAAGGTATCCTCTTATTCGGGGTAACTGCAACATTTTTTTTTTTTTTTTTATCCTTGTCGAGCACGAACGAGATGGTATTTTCAGGAAAATGTGAGAAAAGGACCGCACAAAAAAAAAAAAATGTTTCATTTCTATCTCATTTAGAATTCATCTCCTCTTCTGCCTCATCTTCCACTTTTTGACGTCGCTTTGCCTCTTTCAGATGTAAAGAACGACGGTTACTCATTGCTGTTTTGACACGGTGAAAAAAAAATTAATAAGAACTTTTTTTTTAAGAGTAAACCACATAAAGGTCGCTAGTTATGTAGTAAAAGGTCGTGTGTAGTAAAACAAAAATTTTATATCATTAAAATTTATGTTAATGTTGCCTTACATCTTTATTGCTAATATTTTATTATTAGTACATCAGTGACATAAGAATTACAAACTGTAGTGTTCAATGAGCAAAGCTGTAAACATAACGATCATTTTTCAGTTCAATGATCATGCAACATAACTTCTCATCCACCTACCTGATTCACAGTAATATAAAATAGTTATATTTACAGATATTTTATTGAAATTCTAAAGATAAAATTTAAAAATGTTACTTATTATTAAATTTTAAGAACCCCAAAATAATAATAATTAAAGTTTATACAATTAGTAATATGTTGATTGCATCCTGACTATTTATTGTATGATAAATAAACATCACAGTCGACCGGTATCAATACTTCAAATATATTAAACATTTATTAATAATGGTTAAAAAAAAAATCTTCAAATTTCCTTGTGTACTCCCACAGTCAGAACATCATTTTTTAATACACAAATTCTATATAATGTGCTAACTATAGACTTATTGACTACCTCAGTAGCCGTAATGCTGAAACTGTTTGTACACTAAATAAAAATTTGATAAAATCAATTTTTATAAATTATTTTTAAAATTATAATTTTACTTTTAAATAATTCTATTATGGAAAAAGAAATTTATAAATGGTTTTTAGTAAAATTTATTACTCGAAAACTACTAAGTAATTCTGTTCAATATTAATAACAAACAAATATATTAATGAACCATATAAACGACGCTATCTCACATACTGATGATTCAAGACAAACGTCTGGGTAAACACCCACTCCAATAAAACACAATGAAATAATCTGATTATTAAAAACCGATACATAAAAATAGGATGTAGATAAATTAAATAAATAAAATAAAAATTATTTACATTTCTGTTCAACCAAATAATGGGAATAAAACGTAAATTCAATCAACGCCCGAAAGAGGCTTGACGTAGATTTTAATCCGAAATGAGTAAGGATCCTTTTTATCAGATTTAAAAAAAAAAATCTGACGAATGGGTTAAAATGGTATATCGTGCTATGACAGTGGATGAAAGTGTGAATTCTATTAAGGCAGTATTAAAACATAAACCATTTTATTTTTATTATTCAAATAAAAAATAAATGGTTTAACTTTTTTATTTTTTACGAAACAATAAATATTAAATGTATTCTTATTGATTTTTTCTATCTTAATTGATACAGTGAACAGAATGAGGAATAAGTTCCGTGTGACTTCTATTCATAAAACATTCACGAATTATTTTAATTAATTTGTTTAATTATTTAAACAATGTTTAATTACATGTTTCATTGGTTAAATATTTAATTATTAATTTGTCTTTAATTATTTTAATTTTTGTTTATTAATATGGTGTAAATAGGCACATATATTACTAGAACGTTTTCTCTTAAATACATGTACCATTTTGAAATATTTCGATGGTTGTAGATACTTGTTTATACTTTGATGTTTATTGTAACACAAGTTTAATACAGATGTGTAATGTAGATCAGACATTTTCCAACAGTTTCAAACACTCAGTGCTGTAATGACCGAAGTGTTACAAAATCTGTAAGGTTGGCCATCGATTTTACAATTAAAACAGTTTAAATATTAACAAGCTTGTAGGTTGTTTTGTTTTAAATCTGTGCAGTCCAACGGAAGCAGCGATTAGAGTACTTCAGCTTGTGTGATTAAGTACTGAACCTTTATTTCTAGGAAAAATACGATCATGTATCGCAAGGCATTGGCTGTCATGTCAAAGTATTACTTTCAGAAACCACACTCTGCTGTCATTAATATGTGATTTCGTCCTACATTTATCCATCGCAAGCCTAACTTATGTTTGTAGGAGCTGCGATAAGTTATAAAGGATAAAATTAATGTGCAGTGTTTTTGTTAATAGATGAAAAGTTTGAAAATTTCCAAAATAGGCCGAAGCTTTGCCTAATGTAATTTAATAAAAAAAAATTATAGAAGTGAAGTTTAAAAGAGTATAATTTCCTGAAAATATAATAATATAAGTAATTAAGTATTTTATAAACTTGGGCGAGTTCCCATAGTACCAAGTCATCGTGGGAATTCATGTTTCAGACGAAACATATATTCAGACGCCAAATATAATATACCAAAACATCCTGAGTCCTGTTGCGATAAATCAGCGGTCTACCGACCGAATTCGGTAGCCCGAATTACCGATACGATATACCAATTGCGATATACCGATATACCAATATTATAAGGATCTCGTCGTTAAGTAAACTCATTGAAAAACATCACCGTTTAAATAACATATCATCCCGAATCCTTCCGAGTTCACTATTGCCCATGTCCGGGGGAGTCTTAAGACTTTAGCTTTGAAACCATAACAATAAGAATACAGTAAATCCTGCTGTATTCTTATTGTTATGGTTTCAAACACTCCGTTTATGTTAGAGATGCTCTCCGATATACATAATTCTACTTTAAGCTCTGATAGGGTATTCCAGTTCTGAATTAGCACAAATATGTGAGGAACTTAATGGCGTTATCTATTCATTATCTACCTGAAAGGATTGAAATTCATTAATTGGCTTGTTGATAACTACAATTTCTGTCTCAATTTTAGTATCCTTTGCCCAGGTGCAATATAGCCATGTTCAGAGTGGTGATTTATTAATAAGTTAAATTATTTTGGAATTGTGTCATAATATCAAGACAAAATCGATTAGAAGTGAATTATATACATAAGTAATAAGCAATTATGTAATGTCATCTTCAAAGTGCCCGACAGCACTCCTGTTTATTATTATTGGAAAAATGGTTTATTTATGTTTTACAATATCGAAGAATTTTGATAAAAGGAGCCTGGGCAACCAATCCAAACATGAACTAGATGGCTCCTGTGGCTTTAAAAGTTATTTTATAACACTATGTTAGATGCAATAAGAGCTGGTTGCTGAGTCAAGAGTAAATGTACTTTGGGGCTTACCCATCACCAAACTAAAAAATGTATAGCCCATTTCCCGCTAAAGTTAACTAGTTCTGTGTCAGTTTATTTATCTCTCTATCCCGAGACCAGTTTATTAAAAAACTGATATGTGAGTCTAGACAGGTCTCCTGGCCTAGAAATGCGTCCTTGGTCACTTTATTTTAAGAGATTATTAATAGTTTGTGTTATAACGAAGATTATTTTATATCATCAATATTTATTAAAAGCAAGAATGGACTGATGACATACAGCATACAAACGAGGTGAAAGTCGTATTCCTCTTTTATTAGCTTCTTTATCCTAAACATCTATAACAATATCTCCAAATAAGGTATACTCAGAAGTATTATGGTGCTAATAGTGTATTTTTTACTTTCCTTACTGTACTGGAAATATGCGGTTCAGAATCCCCTGAGTCCAAAGAAGACATTTTTTGCCATTGGTTTCTATGTCTGTCCCACAATTATTTCTTAAACGGGTAAACCGATTTTGTTGATTATTGTTAGGTTTTGTAGGGCATTGCCCCTCTTCCATCCTCGCCCCCGATCTGTGTGTACCAAATCAGCCACCCTGTGCGCAACTGCGGCTGCACTATAGCCGAAAAACATGTCTCTCTATAGATTGTAACTCCAAAACGGCTGTAACGGTTTTCATGAAAGTTTCCAAAAATCTTCCCCCCTAAAGAAATCTTAATATTTCTATATAATGAATTCCCGAAAAAAAAAAAGAAAAAAAAATATATATACACTTTTTGATGAAATGTGTACCGAATTATTTAAATTAAATTATCTACGAATCGAACAAAGAATCATCCAAACCGGACAATTATTAGCAAAGATAGAGTGTATTCAGCATTTATTACTTTCCATATCCTATGGGTAAGGAATGGATGGATTCTGCCGTCATAAGATAAAAGGTCCTAACTCCATATCATTTTTTAAAATACATTTTTGTATTGTACCCGAATTACTCTAAAAACTACACCTACAGATGATTGGCCTTTTAGTTTATGCCGTCATTATTAAAATCGGGTCAAATTTTCGAAATGTATTTTTCAACGGATCTAAACGTTTCAAAACCCCTGAGTCTTTTAAATTCTCTACGAATCGAAAAAATAATCATCCAACAAACGCAATTTGGCCATTGGTCTCTGTGTCCGTGTGTCTGTGCCACGATTATATCTTAAATGGGTGGAAAAATTTTGTTGATTGTTGTTTTGTTTTGGAGAGCTTTGCTTCACACCGGACTTTACAGTGTCGGTGGTTCAATTCTCTAAGATTGGATACTAACAGTTAGGTTTACGTTATAATATCCAGAGCAATTCTATAAAGGCTTGAATCTCCTCATAGGATTAATTTCATCAAATCATTTTTATCAAATATGTGGAATTCAACAGCTTATGAAGGAAGATATAAATTTAAAAAAAATATGAGCTAGATCATTGGATTAGACAACCCGAGTTAGGAGCAAAACTAAGATTAGCGCTAATGATCACTGAATCATTGTTCCGTCTTAGCAACATGCAACATGCAACATGAAAAAAAATCAAAATTCATCTTTATTTTTTTTTCAATCATTTATTTTTTTCAACTTAAATTAGATATCACTACTATATATTATTACGGTAGTATAGATCCCTTTTCCGGCTCTCAGGAGCGATGGATTTTGACGAGTGAGGTATCAAAAGAAAGGGAATTTCACGGAGATGTGACGAATTCTAATTTTGTTTCTTAAAATCTTACAAGGGCTTAAATAAAAGTGATGAAAAAACTGGAAGGTTTCAAAACTTTGACGACTGAGAGTCGGCGGATCGAGACGGGGTAAGTTGGGTTTTAAAGATTTTGACGCGGGCATCAAAACCATATACGCTCCTTTGGAGCGTATTGGTCCAGCGTTTTAAAGCTTAAAAACCTACCGTTTTTGAGATAACGCACGATATAGGTCCGGACGGGTCTTATGCCATCTTGCGTACGTGCCGTTGTCATGGCAACTTTATATCAATTTGAGTCTATTTACAAACACTTTTAATGAGTGGGAAATTATATACTGTTTCCCATGTCCAACCCTTCAGGTAACTGTTAAGTATAAATACTACATATAGAAAACGGTATAGCTGAATCTAATTGCCTAACTGCTAAATTGAAGAGATGTTTTCCAGTGGGATAAGCTTTAAGTACTTAATAAGTATGAACTGTTACTTCAACATAGTCATTACAAACTATGTAGCTTCACCAAATATGTGTGTTAAATAAACTTTCTTAATAATATTATATTGTTTATACGAATAAATATGATTCCCTAATATCGCTTATACTTGAAATTAGGGATTAAAAGATATCTATTGCGAGAGTTCTCGCTCGGGTATACTAGTTTAACATAATTTTGATGTATATGCAGCAAAATAATTCAAGTTTCAGTTTATTTTTTACTTAAATCCATCACGCCATCAGTTTATACCAGTAAAAGTAAGCTTAATATAGAACTTAAGGACCAGCCAAAATCCCGAATGTGCTTTCTTTCAAAATACACTATGGCTTATTATTTCCGAACAATTACATAATTTTTTTTTTTTAAATTATTCGGATGAAATTTTTTTTCTGGCTTTCGGTATATCATATTATTATAATACATTATAGTACATTATATTTTTCCTTCTTTTTCATAAATGAGCGAGATGTGGGCGCATGAAATTTCTTATCAGCCGCCACTTCGAAACAAAATGGTGAATGGCAATGTTGATTTCCGAGGATCATTCTGAGAGAAAAACTGTGACTTTGGTCCCAAATATCGGATTAGAAGTTTGGGGAAAAGACGCGGACGGCGAAGAGAGTCAAAAACTGCCCTTTTTAAAAAAAAAATGACCCTTATCATATCTTTATCTAAATAACAATAAAAGAGGTTCGATTTAATGTATTATTCTGAATCGAATGCAGAAAATTCTGATTCAACAGAAATTAAACATTTTAAGATATTATTCAAAAGATATAAAAAATAATTTGCTAGATAAAAGTGACAATTGAAACAAAAATATAAGAACATTAATAAAATATAAGTTTACTAAAAAATAATCATTTAAAAACTTTTAACTTATTATTGATATATCTTTTTATATTTGATATAAATTAAATATAAAACATAGTGCAATATAAATAAAATATAAATTTTAAAAAATTGAGCAATTCGTTTATTAATTACATCGGGTTTTTTTTTATTGTCTTTAATTTATTAACAAAAATATCGGTTGTTGATGACCTCATTTCGGGAATGCCCTATTACAATATTCTCGATATTTTTTTCCTAGCTTCCTGAGTTTTTTTTTCCCGTGAGTAATCCATTAGGTTAAATAGTGGCTCAGATAGTGTCACTATGCAGATGAATCTTGTAGATATCATAAGGCACGTTTTACCATCTATAGCAGTTGTATATACAGTTTTGCTGTTTCATGACAGTAAAATTGTGAAACGGAATGTAGAAATTTGTTTTTTGAGCTTTATAGCATTTTATTGTTTCTGGGAAAAATTTGAGTCGGCGTTGTTGAAATTTACATTCACCACCCCAAAAAGCATAAATTATTATATTTTTAGAACTTCTTCAAATCTTTTCAACGCCTTTCTTGTTCCCATTTGACTGAACTACAATGCGTCTCCGAATTTCGACTTACTTTTGCTTCAAAACAGAGGAACCAAAAAAAAAAAAAAATTAAAATTAAAATAATAGCTAACTTACTCTTGTTTAATTTAATGTGAAATAAATATTAGAAATTAATCAAATTAACGATTTCAAGTAATGAGCAAAAAAAAGAAAGTTTTTTTGTATTTTTTTGATACTTCAGAAAAAAATTGAGAAAGTTGAAATTCGTAATCAGCAACCTAATAAACATAGATGAGCAAATTTTCATAACTTCTCCAAAACATTCAACCGAGATCCCTTTCTGGACACGTTCAGTCAGAACAATACTTTTACAAATTGAAATCAAAATATCAACAAAATGTTCCCAGATTTACGCTGAAGATGGTACCGCCCACGGGTTCAAGTTAATTTGATACGGTTCTTAAATTCTTCCTCGAAATATTTCTTGGTATTGGCTTTAAATTTCAGCAGTAGGTGCATTCCGAGATATTGGTAAGAATCAGAATCACGCAGCTGATTAATTATAACATGTTTTGATAGTTCCATGTTATTTCCTTCTGTAATTTTTCCTCTATTCACATTCAGTACCGCGCATTTCTCTATTCCTGGGGATCATTCATATATTTAGGTCATATTTAGGTCTTCACTGAACGTCTTTACAATCTCAAGAAGGATTCTGATTTCTTCCTCATTTTTAGCATAAAGTTTCAGATCGTCCATGCAGAACTAATGAGAGAGCTTCGTTTCAGAATTGAGTGCGTATCCTTTTCCTGTATTTCCCAATAGTTTGCTAAGAGGATTAAAGGCTAAATAGAAAAACAGAAGACTAAGAGGAATATTCCTCTTTTTGTAGGTATATATACTTTGTCATTCAATCCACTCCTACCACCAGGTTAGGACAGAAATTGCATGATGATGATAGGGCACTTTCCAATACTCCATGAGATGTCTCAATAAATCTATTATTGCCTGGCCTACTTTGTAGATCTTCAAAACTCTAAGAGCCAATTATGAAGAACTGAATTAAATGCTTTACGGTAGTCTATGCAGGACACAACAACATTTCGTGATATTTTTGCAACTTGAGCAGCAATGAAAGAATCAATAATCAAAAGTTCTTTGTATCCCTTGAGACTGAATTATTTCTTAGCTGCCAGGAGCCCTTTCCCCGAATGTATTCAGTCGGCCTATTTCTGATAACAGCCATTAGTAATTTGTACACACCATCAAGACAAATTATGGGTCTCAAATCCTGTGGCTCTAATTTTTCTTTGTTTCCTTTTTTTATTAAATAAGTCTTACATGTGCAGAAGTCTTACCTGATAGATTCCAACCAATTGGCATCACCTTTATGTATATATTTTTTTTTTCCAAACACTTTTCTAATATTGAGATACTTCAGCGGTGTCAAGATAGAGTATATTTTTTTTTTATTAACATTTTCTTTTGGTTTTAAGTGCTTTTATAAGTTTTTCTCACTTATACTTAGTGTACGTAAAGTTTAAACAAAGGGATTCCATCATAGACCATGTGCTCTTTTTATATTTTGCTACGGATTTCTGAAAGGCTGTAAGCTTATCTATTTGCAACAGCTGATTCTTCGTTTTTAACTTGCTTTAGTTCTCTATGTGAATTTTTACCTGAAATATTGCCTACTTCAGCTTTAATTGCAGGGATTTCTGTTTCAGACAAGAACTTGCGTTCTAATATTTGCTTTACTTGATCAGAAAGCCTTTGGTTTGTTACTCATATTTGTGGATATTGTTCATTCCAGTATTGATTAATTCTATTGCGATATTCTGTTTTATCTGATTCTAAATTTGTAGCCAATAAATAAGCACAATTCACAGCGGTCCCACTTGCCTATTTTTTAGGCCGGTGGCTCCTCTTCATCGTTTAGGAGACCTTATAGTAACTACACACTCCATATTGTGTAGTATCCCGGTTCAGAGTTTAATGATGTAAGTCCTATGGTAGTCGGTATTACGGGAACATACGACACAGAAGCAACGCTCGCCCCAGAGGCTGAGAATTCCCATCCATCCGAAACAGCTCTCATTCCGGATTTGTCCGAGGCTATTTGGCTTCTAGTTTTCTCCATCTTGATGGGTAGATGCATTTTATATCTGCTGCTAGGTCATCCTAAAGAAGGTAGCCCTAGCGTGTGTACTGTATATGTCCTTCCTGTCAGTGTAAAAGAATTAATGGGCTGTTGAGTGTGAATTTGTGGGCACTGTATTGCACTCAGGAACCCGGAGGATCGTAAACCCCAGCAACTGCACCCATTAGTTGCCCCCAGCGGCGTTATTATTATTTTATTATTATACGTATGTTGAAAGGTAAAACCATAATTTTCGAGGGGAGGTTTAATTTTTTATTCTTTGGTCGATTACAAAATACGTTATTGAAAACAATTTATTATTAATTATTGATATTTATTATCAATGACATATTATTGGTTAATGAACCAAAATAATAGTTTAGTAATTAGATAAAACTATTCATTATTTCATATCGATAAATTAATGCAAAATTGTTCCAAGTCCATTTATCAAAGTTTTGGGAAATTCCAAAACGGAGTTTGAAATACATCTTACGATACGACATAACTGCGTGTCCGTTTTGTGGAAAAACCCAATGCCACCCACATAGAAAAAAAAATTGCGAGTATTTTTGAGTGGATGTTATTGGCTTTTCAGGAGTAAATGGACTTTATCGATATGAAGTTACATATTTAGTTTCTAATCTTTGTAGCATGCTAATGACCCACTTGGGTAGATGCATTTTTTAAAATAAATTAATAAATAAAACATTTAGTTTCTCCCATGTGGTCAACTAGGATGGCTTTGATTTCGCTAAAATTATTAATAATTTGTCATTCTTCATCCAGGACACCCATCACCTAAAATCACCATAGTTCTCCGATATCATGTTACCGCACAGAGAACTATTTCCTGCATTTTATCGTAATGACCATATAAAATATATTTGAATTGAATAGCAGTAAGAATCTGGAGGAGACAGGATTTTATTGGACCACTAAGGGATGAGAGACGGTATAGAATAAAATAAAGCTGGAAACAGATTGCTCGGTACAGACTGCGGAATATGCCAGCCGAATATCTATATCTATATCTATATGGGCCTCCAACACAGGCTCTCCACTATATGAGCAGTATGTTTCCATTCTTTATCTTGTCTTTCCATATTTTGCATATTTCTCATCTTTATAATCTTATATCACATCCTTGGTTTTGTTATGTTATTAGCTTTTATTGTTAAAACTTTTTATGTCACTTATATAATACATAAAATGTATATAATAAAATTTAATATATCTCTATTAATATATCTTTAATTTAATATATCTATTTTTCTCTTTTAATATTTATATTATTACATATAAATATTTTTTTTATTTATAAGTAGAAAAAGTAAACATTAAACAACGCATTATATTTACGTCGGTATGTCATGGCAGATTATGATATAATTTATATAGATATGGTCCGACTGAAGACTATAAATGTACTTTTGATAACAGTATTCCATAAACATGCAATGATTAAATTCTAGGTCAAGGTCAAACCTTATCAAAGACGATTTGCTTGCTCATGAAAATATTGCATAAAAAAAAAAATAATAAAAGATTAGAATATGAAATCACTGAGATGTGTAAAAATTGTATCCCCTATAGCTAAAATATTGTAAGCCTGTACATCTAATGTATAATTTAAAATAACATAAATTAATTCCATATTTTGGTAATTAGCAGTAGTTAATAGTGCATTATTTCTAATTTATTTACTGATTTTCCTGTTATCTCTGTTCTATTTCTTCATTCTTTCGTTTTATAGATAATGTTTAGAATATGTGTATAACCTTTACCACGGGCTTAACTTGGCTGATGCAAACGGGGCAATGCCCCGAAACTCCCTGGATAAGTGCGGTCCCAAAACGGAGAAAAAATGAAGTAATATTTCATTCCGATTCGTAACCATGATGGTTCGCTCTTTTGTTTTTGTTGTGTATTTTCAGATAGCAAAAGTAAAATCAAGCAAAATTGAAACGAGCTCTTTTTCAAAATTGATAACAATTAAAAGTTATATTGGATTATTTAATTATTTATTAAAAGTTATATTAGTTATATTTTCTTTAGGGGTGCGAAACGTTAAAGGAATAACAACGTTTTAAGGGGTTTGAGAATAAGATATTGCATAGCATATTTCGTCCGCGGATGGATATGGGGTCCACTGGAAAATTTAGGAGGCTACACAATGCGGAATTGCGAAGCATGCACCTTATCGCGTAATTAAAGACGGTTAAAATGGACATAGACACTTTTTAGGCTATGTAAGGAAGTAATCCTTAAACATTTAATAAGCGTTGAGCTAACTCGTAAACCTCCGAGGGTGGACCGAAATATAGGAGGGAGGATTTCTTTAAAGCCGATCATACGAATTTCGGTTTGGAAGGTGGCCAGAGTTAATAGAGGGGTGTAGATTGTTGGTTTCGGAAACGGATGACGTTGACTGTCTAGGTATTCATTGGTATTTTGGAAGCTTATATTAAATTACAAAATCCATTCTCTGAAAATTATACCAAAAAAGCATACAATCTAACAACTCCTGGAATTTCCGATAAAAACAAAGTGGTATATTAAAAGTATTTTTAATTAATTAAGATAAAACCTGATATGATATACATCAGCAAGTAATGTATATATTTTTTTTCCCAAATAGCCTAATGTAGAACGTTTCTGTCATAAACGTTAACAGTGTTATGTTTTTCCAGATATTATGGAGGATAAGTTCTGTTTAAAAATAAAAATAAAAAAGTCTATGCGACAATGTTGCCAGTTCCGTCATGTATTTTCCCCTAAATCCAGCAATAGTAATCCAAAATTTTTAATTCTTAATTTACAAATAATGGAAGCAATATTTATCCTTTCCCTCCTGTATAAGGATAAATGATAATACATGTACTTAAAGTTTATTTAATTTTTTTGAACATATTACTTTAATTCAATATATTTAATATTACTTAAATTAGTTATACTAGTTGAAAGATCAGATCCAATTAATTATTATAAGCAAACTCACGCAAAAAAAGGCAAATCAGAGATGAACATTTAATTAACAAAATATAGACCTAAATTATTAGCACAAAATTGTCGCCATTCTGGTTTAATTATACTAGAAAATTGGACTGTGACCTCACAGTGACGTTGCAATAAGGGATACTTAGCAACGGGAACATCTTTTTATTAGACTGTTACGCTGCACATTGGTACAAGCGCTATTCTTCTTAAATAGATTTTCTGATAATTTTCTTATTACTTCAGATAGCACTGTAATTTCAGGTTTTTAAATTTTGAATTAATTTTAATTGCATCTCAGATAAAGTGATAAAGATATCCCATCGTAATTGTTCCCAAAACAGAAGATAAATTAAAATAATCCAATGTTCATACGTGAGAGGATGAGGATAGTAGAATGGGGGACTCAAGATGGAGAAAGATTACAAAGAAATAATAAAATACAATAAAAAAATATAGTTACATCGATATATATTTAGTTTAAATAATTTTTAATTAAATTATTACTATATTAAATAATTTCTACTTAATAGGGAAGCTAATATATTATAATAAATTAATTTGTGAATGACAATTTCCCTTATCTATAACTGTATATTTATAACTGTATATCTATAACTGTATAACCTATTCTATAACTGTATATTTAAAAAAAAAAAACGTTTTTGTAACAAGATTGCGATGTTTCGAAGTACTTCTTTGTCATCAGGATATATGTTTCTTTAAATTACATGATTCTCTCCCCAGGTCCCGACATCTATATAATTTTACTTTATCAATCCTAGCTGTTTTCATTATAAAAAAAAATTAATTTGCGGAGTAACTTTCCTTTTCCATCTTTGTCACATACTCTCTTACATTTTTTTTTTGTTTTACGCATTATCTCTATTTTATTTATTTAGTGATTGATTCAAATATTTTGACAGTGCTTCAGTTGTCCCCTCGATATTACTTATTATCGGTCTTAGATTCTGTTCTTTTTTATGTAACTTAATTAGTCCATACATTCTGAGAGTTATGTAACCAGTAACCTGTAATTTATTTTTTATTCTTTTATCTATATAACTGTATTTATGTAATTTAGCTACATACACGTTAATTTTGTCTACTAGTTCTTTAAAAGGATCATTTCTTAATTTTCTGTATGTAATTTTTTTTTTAATATTTCCTCCATTTTTTCTCTGTATTCATTCCTGTACAGGAACACTAATTTTTTGTTTTTGTCTGATTTTATGATTATAATGCCTTTGTTTTTTTTATGAATTTTTTTAAATCTTTTAAATCATTGTTAATTTTTCTATTTAAAGGGGATATATTCTCTTTATTTTTTTTAAATGAATATAGTTGTTTATTATAGTACATATTTTATTTCTTGTTGCCCGTATATGGTAATCAGATGATTCTATATTATCATAAATATTTTCAAGATCTGTTATAATTTTGGCAATGTCTTTATCATTATTTTATTTATAACATTATTATTTAATTTTCGACACTTTCAAAAAGGTTTTTTCCTGGAGAGAGGGAAAATCAACTCCAATCACTCAAGTCAGTGTTATTTTTAGAACGTTACAATATATGTATAAATTTTGAGATTGCTAAAACAATGGCTTTTTATTAAATTATTATCATAAAGCGTATGAGATATTAATTTTAGCCTATTATACATCATACCAAATCACATAAAACCTGAAGAACTACAATAGAAATTCATAAAGCATTTGACTTACTTTCTCTATTCTATGAGCAGGTAAGGGAGTGGGTATCACCAAACACAAAGCACATTTTTTAACTAAACATCTCACAGCCACAGCATATTACTGGAGAAAACTCTCAAGATCGTTTACAATTGGGTTTCTCTCAGCTATTGAAGGCGGTGAGAAAGTGACAATTGAAACAAAAATATAAGAACATTAATAAAATATAAGTTTACTAAAAAATAATCATTTAAAAACTTTTAACTTATTATTGATATATCTTTTTATATTTGATATAAATTAAATATAAAACATAGTGCAATATAAATAAAATATAAATTTTAAAAAATTGAGCAATTCGTTTATTAATTACATCGGGTTTTTTTTTATTGTCTTTAATTTATTAACAAAAATATCGGTTGTTGATGACCTCATTTCGGGAATGCCCTATTACAATATTCTCGATATTTTTTTCCTAGCTTCCTGAGTTTTTTTTTCCCGTGAGTAATCCATTAGGTTAAATAGTGGCTCAGATAGTGTCACTATGCAGATGAATCTTGTAGATATCATAAGGCACGTTTTACCATCTATAGCAGTTGTATATACAGTTTTGCTGTTTCATGACAGTAAAATTGTGAAACGGAATGTAGAAATTTGTTTTTTGAGCTTTATAGCATTTTATTGTTTCTGGGAAAAATTTGAGTCGGCGTTGTTGAAATTTACATTCACCACCCCAAAAAGCATAAATTATTATATTTTTAGAACTTCTTCAAATCTTTTCAACGCCTTTCTTGTTCCCATTTGACTGAACTACAATGCGTCTCCGAATTTCGACTTACTTTTGCTTCAAAACAGAGGAACCAAAAAAAAAAAAAAATTAAAATTAAAATAATAGCTAACTTACTCTTGTTTAATTTAATGTGAAATAAATATTAGAAATTAATCAAATTAACGATTTCAAGTAATGAGCAAAAAAAAGAAAGTTTTTTTGTATTTTTTTGATACTTCAGAAAAAAATTGAGAAAGTTGAAATTCGTAATCAGCAACCTAATAAACATAGATGAGCAAATTTTCATAACTTCTCCAAAACATTCAACCGAGATCCCTTTCTGGACACGTTCAGTCAGAACAATACTTTTACAAATTGAAATCAAAATATCAACAAAATGTTCCCAGATTTACGCTGAAGATGGTACCGCCCACGGGTTCAAGTTAATTTGATACGGTTCTTAAATTCTTCCTCGAAATATTTCTTGGTATTGGCTTTAAATTTCAGCAGTAGGTGCATTCCGAGATATTGGTAAGAATCAGAATCACGCAGCTGATTAATTATAACATGTTTTGATAGTTCCATGTTATTTCCTTCTGTAATTTTTCCTCTATTCACATTCAGTACCGCGCATTTCTCTATTCCTGGGGATCATTCATATATTTAGGTCATATTTAGGTCTTCACTGAACGTCTTTACAATCTCAAGAAGGATTCTGATTTCTTCCTCATTTTTAGCATAAAGTTTCAGATCGTCCATGCAGAACTAATGAGAGAGCTTCGTTTCAGAATTGAGTGCGTATCCTTTTCCTGTATTTCCCAATAGTTTGCTAAGAGGATTAAAGGCTAAATAGAAAAACAGAAGACTAAGAGGAATATTCCTCTTTTTGTAGGTATATATACTTTGTCATTCAATCCACTCCTACCACCAGGTTAGGACAGAAATTGCATGATGATGATAGGGCACTTTCCAATACTCCATGAGATGTCTCAATAAATCTATTATTGCCTGGCCTACTTTGTAGATCTTCAAAACTCTAAGAGCCAATTATGAAGAACTGAATTAAATGCTTTACGGTAGTCTATGCAGGACACAACAACATTTCGTGATATTTTTGCAACTTGAGCAGCAATGAAAGAATCAATAATCAAAAGTTCTTTGTATCCCTTGAGACTGAATTATTTCTTAGCTGCCAGGAGCCCTTTCCCCGAATGTATTCAGTCGGCCTATTTCTGATAACAGCCATTAGTAATTTGTACACACCATCAAGACAAATTATGGGTCTCAAATCCTGTGGCTCTAATTTTTCTTTGTTTCCTTTTTTTATTAAATAAGTCTTACATGTGCAGAAGTCTTACCTGATAGATTCCAACCAATTGGCATCACCTTTATGTATATATTTTTTTTTTCCAAACACTTTTCTAATATTGAGATACTTCAGCGGTGTCAAGATAGAGTATATTTTTTTTTTATTAACATTTTCTTTTGGTTTTAAGTGCTTTTATAAGTTTTTCTCACTTATACTTAGTGTACGTAAAGTTTAAACAAAGGGATTCCATCATAGACCATGTGCTCTTTTTATATTTTGCTACGGATTTCTGAAAGGCTGTAAGCTTATCTATTTGCAACAGCTGATTCTTCGTTTTTAACTTGCTTTAGTTCTCTATGTGAATTTTTACCTGAAATATTGCCTACTTCAGCTTTAATTGCAGGGATTTCTGTTTCAGACAAGAACTTGCGTTCTAATATTTGCTTTACTTGATCAGAAAGCCTTTGGTTTGTTACTCATATTTGTGGATATTGTTCATTCCAGTATTGATTAATTCTATTGCGATATTCTGTTTTATCTGATTCTAAATTTGTAGCCAATAAATAAGCACAATTCACAGCGGTCCCACTTGCCTATTTTTTAGGCCGGTGGCTCCTCTTCATCGTTTAGGAGACCTTATAGTAACTACACACTCCATATTGTGTAGTATCCCGGTTCAGAGTTTAATGATGTAAGTCCTATGGTAGTCGGTATTACGGGAACATACGACACAGAAGCAACGCTCGCCCCAGAGGCTGAGAATTCCCATCCATCCGAAACAGCTCTCATTCCGGATTTGTCCGAGGCTATTTGGCTTCTAGTTTTCTCCATCTTGATGGGTAGATGCATTTTATATCTGCTGCTAGGTCATCCTAAAGAAGGTAGCCCTAGCGTGTGTACTGTATATGTCCTTCCTGTCAGTGTAAAAGAATTAATGGGCTGTTGAGTGTGAATTTGTGGGCACTGTATTGCACTCAGGAACCCGGAGGATCGTAAACCCCAGCAACTGCACCCATTAGTTGCCCCCAGCGGCGTTATTATTATTTTATTATTATACGTATGTTGAAAGGTAAAACCATAATTTTCGAGGGGAGGTTTAATTTTTTATTCTTTGGTCGATTACAAAATACGTTATTGAAAACAATTTATTATTAATTATTGATATTTATTATCAATGACATATTATTGGTTAATGAACCAAAATAATAGTTTAGTAATTAGATAAAACTATTCATTATTTCATATCGATAAATTAATGCAAAATTGTTCCAAGTCCATTTATCAAAGTTTTGGGAAATTCCAAAACGGAGTTTGAAATACATCTTACGATACGACATAACTGCGTGTCCGTTTTGTGGAAAAACCCAATGCCACCCACATAGAAAAAAAAATTGCGAGTATTTTTGAGTGGATGTTATTGGCTTTTCAGGAGTAAATGGACTTTATCGATATGAAGTTACATATTTAGTTTCTAATCTTTGTAGCATGCTAATGACCCACTTGGGTAGATGCATTTTTTAAAATAAATTAATAAATAAAACATTTAGTTTCTCCCATGTGGTCAACTAGGATGGCTTTGATTTCGCTAAAATTATTAATAATTTGTCATTCTTCATCCAGGACACCCATCACCTAAAATCACCATAGTTCTCCGATATCATGTTACCGCACAGAGAACTATTTCCTGCATTTTATCGTAATGACCATATAAAATATATTTGAATTGAATAGCAGTAAGAATCTGGAGGAGACAGGATTTTATTGGACCACTAAGGGATGAGAGACGGTATAGAATAAAATAAAGCTGGAAACAGATTGCTCGGTACAGACTGCGGAATATGCCAGCCGAATATCTATATCTATATCTATATGGGCCTCCAACACAGGCTCTCCACTATATGAGCAGTATGTTTCCATTCTTTATCTTGTCTTTCCATATTTTGCATATTTCTCATCTTTATAATCTTATATCACATCCTTGGTTTTGTTATGTTATTAGCTTTTATTGTTAAAACTTTTTATGTCACTTATATAATACATAAAATGTATATAATAAAATTTAATATATCTCTATTAATATATCTTTAATTTAATATATCTATTTTTCTCTTTTAATATTTATATTATTACATATAAATATTTTTTTTATTTATAAGTAGAAAAAGTAAACATTAAACAACGCATTATATTTACGTCGGTATGTCATGGCAGATTATGATATAATTTATATAGATATGGTCCGACTGAAGACTATAAATGTACTTTTGATAACAGTATTCCATAAACATGCAATGATTAAATTCTAGGTCAAGGTCAAACCTTATCAAAGACGATTTGCTTGCTCATGAAAATATTGCATAAAAAAAAAAATAATAAAAGATTAGAATATGAAATCACTGAGATGTGTAAAAATTGTATCCCCTATAGCTAAAATATTGTAAGCCTGTACATCTAATGTATAATTTAAAATAACATAAATTAATTCCATATTTTGGTAATTAGCAGTAGTTAATAGTGCATTATTTCTAATTTATTTACTGATTTTCCTGTTATCTCTGTTCTATTTCTTCATTCTTTCGTTTTATAGATAATGTTTAGAATATGTGTATAACCTTTACCACGGGCTTAACTTGGCTGATGCAAACGGGGCAATGCCCCGAAACTCCCTGGATAAGTGCGGTCCCAAAACGGAGAAAAAATGAAGTAATATTTCATTCCGATTCGTAACCATGATGGTTCGCTCTTTTGTTTTTGTTGTGTATTTTCAGATAGCAAAAGTAAAATCAAGCAAAATTGAAACGAGCTCTTTTTCAAAATTGATAACAATTAAAAGTTATATTGGATTATTTAATTATTTATTAAAAGTTATATTAGTTATATTTTCTTTAGGGGTGCGAAACGTTAAAGGAATAACAACGTTTTAAGGGGTTTGAGAATAAGATATTGCATAGCATATTTCGTCCGCGGATGGATATGGGGTCCACTGGAAAATTTAGGAGGCTACACAATGCGGAATTGCGAAGCATGCACCTTATCGCGTAATTAAAGACGGTTAAAATGGACATAGACACTTTTTAGGCTATGTAAGGAAGTAATCCTTAAACATTTAATAAGCGTTGAGCTAACTCGTAAACCTCCGAGGGTGGACCGAAATATAGGAGGGAGGATTTCTTTAAAGCCGATCATACGAATTTCGGTTTGGAAGGTGGCCAGAGTTAATAGAGGGGTGTAGATTGTTGGTTTCGGAAACGGATGACGTTGACTGTCTAGGTATTCATTGGTATTTTGGAAGCTTATATTAAATTACAAAATCCATTCTCTGAAAATTATACCAAAAAAGCATACAATCTAACAACTCCTGGAATTTCCGATAAAAACAAAGTGGTATATTAAAAGTATTTTTAATTAATTAAGATAAAACCTGATATGATATACATCAGCAAGTAATGTATATATTTTTTTTCCCAAATAGCCTAATGTAGAACGTTTCTGTCATAAACGTTAACAGTGTTATGTTTTTCCAGATATTATGGAGGATAAGTTCTGTTTAAAAATAAAAATAAAAAAGTCTATGCGACAATGTTGCCAGTTCCGTCATGTATTTTCCCCTAAATCCAGCAATAGTAATCCAAAATTTTTAATTCTTAATTTACAAATAATGGAAGCAATATTTATCCTTTCCCTCCTGTATAAGGATAAATGATAATACATGTACTTAAAGTTTATTTAATTTTTTTGAACATATTACTTTAATTCAATATATTTAATATTACTTAAATTAGTTATACTAGTTGAAAGATCAGATCCAATTAATTATTATAAGCAAACTCACGCAAAAAAAGGCAAATCAGAGATGAACATTTAATTAACAAAATATAGACCTAAATTATTAGCACAAAATTGTCGCCATTCTGGTTTAATTATACTAGAAAATTGGACTGTGACCTCACAGTGACGTTGCAATAAGGGATACTTAGCAACGGGAACATCTTTTTATTAGACTGTTACGCTGCACATTGGTACAAGCGCTATTCTTCTTAAATAGATTTTCTGATAATTTTCTTATTACTTCAGATAGCACTGTAATTTCAGGTTTTTAAATTTTGAATTAATTTTAATTGCATCTCAGATAAAGTGATAAAGATATCCCATCGTAATTGTTCCCAAAACAGAAGATAAATTAAAATAATCCAATGTTCATACGTGAGAGGATGAGGATAGTAGAATGGGGGACTCAAGATGGAGAAAGATTACAAAGAAATAATAAAATACAATAAAAAAATATAGTTACATCGATATATATTTAGTTTAAATAATTTTTAATTAAATTATTACTATATTAAATAATTTCTACTTAATAGGGAAGCTAATATATTATAATAAATTAATTTGTGAATGACAATTTCCCTTATCTATAACTGTATATTTATAACTGTATATCTATAACTGTATAACCTATTCTATAACTGTATATTTAAAAAAAAAAAACGTTTTTGTAACAAGATTGCGATGTTTCGAAGTACTTCTTTGTCATCAGGATATATGTTTCTTTAAATTACATGATTCTCTCCCCAGGTCCCGACATCTATATAATTTTACTTTATCAATCCTAGCTGTTTTCATTATAAAAAAAAATTAATTTGCGGAGTAACTTTCCTTTTCCATCTTTGTCACATACTCTCTTACATTTTTTTTTTGTTTTACGCATTATCTCTATTTTATTTATTTAGTGATTGATTCAAATATTTTGACAGTGCTTCAGTTGTCCCCTCGATATTACTTATTATCGGTCTTAGATTCTGTTCTTTTTTATGTAACTTAATTAGTCCATACATTCTGAGAGTTATGTAACCAGTAACCTGTAATTTATTTTTTATTCTTTTATCTATATAACTGTATTTATGTAATTTAGCTACATACACGTTAATTTTGTCTACTAGTTCTTTAAAAGGATCATTTCTTAATTTTCTGTATGTAATTTTTTTTTTAATATTTCCTCCATTTTTTCTCTGTATTCATTCCTGTACAGGAACACTAATTTTTTGTTTTTGTCTGATTTTATGATTATAATGCCTTTGTTTTTTTTATGAATTTTTTTAAATCTTTTAAATCATTGTTAATTTTTCTATTTAAAGGGGATATATTCTCTTTATTTTTTTTAAATGAATATAGTTGTTTATTATAGTACATATTTTATTTCTTGTTGCCCGTATATGGTAATCAGATGATTCTATATTATCATAAATATTTTCAAGATCTGTTATAATTTTGGCAATGTCTTTATCATTATTTTATTTATAACATTATTATTTAATTTTCGACACTTTCAAAAAGGTTTTTTCCTGGAGAGAGGGAAAATCAACTCCAATCACTCAAGTCAGTGTTATTTTTAGAACGTTACAATATATGTATAAATTTTGAGATTGCTAAAACAATGGCTTTTTATTAAATTATTATCATAAAGCGTATGAGATATTAATTTTAGCCTATTATACATCATACCAAATCACATAAAACCTGAAGAACTACAATAGAAATTCATAAAGCATTTGACTTACTTTCTCTATTCTATGAGCAGGTAAGGGAGTGGGTATCACCAAACACAAAGCACATTTTTTAACTAAACATCTCACAGCCACAGCATATTACTGGAGAAAACTCTCAAGATCGTTTACAATTGGGTTTCTCTCAGCTATTGAAGGCGGTGAGTTTACTTTGATCCCGTTTTTGAAAGATGCGAGTGAGTGAGGTCAAGCGACAAGCAATTACTTTAACTAATTGTCGACGTGATTATTCTTTGACGAATTTGATTTTATTTTCTGAAAATACTGAGCTTGTTTGCACACCTAATTTATTTTGACAGCGATAGGCTAGGTTTCCAAGGAAATTTAAGGGAGTGAGGATTTTAATGTTGGAAACATGTTTACATATGTAAAATTATCATTAACGTAAAATCTAGTCCCTGACAAAACAATCTAAGACCTTATTTTATCTAAATCAATGAAAAAATTTCTACCAGATGCATCAAAAAGCTAGGTATCTTCATGGGACTGTAATTTTCCTATTTTCAATGAATGACCCGTGGACGAGTAAAATATCTTAATAATAAAAAATTCAAAGTGTGTTTTCGAACCAATTTTTTCAAATCATTCTAATTTTTAGATTTTAACTAGATAAAAATAGTGAAGGCGTTTAGCAGTAGATAAGAAAAAAAATCCTAAGAAACTAAAAGTAACTTTCTAACCCTAATCAAAACCCCAAAGGGTAAAAAAAATTCTTAATCTAAGAGGGCGATTTGTGATTAAAATTTCAATGATAAATGGAACAGTTGATTATAATAAAACTAAATACCGGCAGGCAAAAATGCCATTTACATCCTTCTGGAATTAACTGATTAAATTAAACTTGGTAGACTAATGAGAATAAAGGTAATCCAGAATTTTTTAAAACTCATGAAGTTTTCTGGTGTCCAAAATAGATGCAATTAAACCAGACAAAATGTTGTTACGTAGGTCAGGCTAGTAATTAGTCATTATCTACAGAATAAGCGTTTCCCTCTTCCGGATAATTAACAGGAAAACTCTATTTCGTGCTGTGTGCTATATACTCATTGTCAATCTAGCCGTTAGATTGGATTCAGAGAAGGCAGAGATGTCCTGAATATCGAATGTATACCATTTCGGCTTTACAACCCACCCAGTACTTTTCTATTAACATCTATGATGTGATATCTGATGTGGACAACTATAAATTAAACTATAAATCATTGCCTCAAAAAGTGATCCTGAATTTGGTTACTAGTTTCCGAAGATTGCAGTATCTAAAAAACGACACTCGTTGTCGCAACATCAATCTATTGCACAAATACAAATACACA
Organism: Rhaphigaster nebulosa; assembly: GCA_948150685.1. Classification (NCBI taxonomy): domain Eukaryota; kingdom Metazoa; phylum Arthropoda; class Insecta; order Hemiptera; family Pentatomidae; genus Rhaphigaster; species Rhaphigaster nebulosa. Next base: position 173,231,209 of record OX411306.1, read on the forward strand.
CATACTCTTGTTTCTGGAGGTTTCATTCCGTTATTATATGTCGTTTTCTTTCAGTAGCCAACTAGTTTCCAAGAGATTTCTTCGTGTTCCTTGACAATATTACAACTGTCAATGTCACTAGATTAAGCATTGGAAATAGACAGTTTCGATATTTTAAGCGATAAAACCCACTTAACTTATATATTTTATTCTCCTACTGCAGACTTATTCATCTCACAAATGGGGAGGAAAACCACTATTTTACACTCAATTTTAACACTTAAAACAAGTAATAAAAATGTTTAATTGGATTGGAAACCAAATTGCGTTTGTAACCTTTATTACTGAAACATATGATTTCTGTATTTTAATGTAATTTTTGATGTGTTTCTTATGACCTTCAAGTAAAGTACCCTTTTCGGCTCACCAATTTTAGCCAAAATCTAGTAAATAAATTCATATCGATATAAAAGTCCTATTTTCCAAATTTGAGATGTTTTACATTATATTTTAATATAAGTTTTGATGAAAATCTAATGTGGCCTTCAAGTAAAGTACCACTTCCGGTTTGCCAAATTTAACAACAAAATTTTCATGTTATTTATGTTAATATGTAAGTCTTATATATCAAATTTGAAATGTTTTGCATCATAAAATATAACATCATTTTTGATAAAAATCAATAATGACCTACAAGTAAAGTACCACTTTAGATAATCATACAGTGACCAAAAACGGAGGTTCATAACTACATTATATAATAATTCTAAATACAAAATTTTAACTTTATACGGATAACCGTTTTGGAGTTATGCGAGATACGCACGTTCGTACGTATCAGATATCAGGTACGGACGTCACGACGAAACTAGTCAAAATGGATTCAGTTACGGTCAAAATGGATATTTCAGTTGAAATCTGAAAACCGAAAATTTTCGCGATTACAAATTCTTCCTTTACTTCCTACAAGAAAATAAAAAAGGATTTTGGCAATACATAAAGGCACTGAAAAAACTAGTTTATATTCAATACTTCTTTCTTTTTCATCTCATAGTTCTTCATTTTCCTCCATATTATCAACACGTCGGCGGATCCTCTACCTGCTCCTTCGAACAGAATAGGCACACGTGCTGTTCCGCTTCACTGAAACAGCACGTAATCGTGATTGAATATGGTCGTAGATCTATTTCATTGTTTAATAAATTGGGATTTTTCCAGCTATATACAAATTGTTAATCCGTCTCCACATAGGTACGATTCTCCACAATTTTTGAGATTAATGATGGGGATATGTAATTAACTGCCACAGAAAAAATAATTAACTTAATGACGAGTGAATTATTTAATACAAAATTAATAGCAATATAAAAACTAAACTTCGAAGTTTCAAAAATAAGTTGCTAAATCAGTCAACTAAGAATATTTACGGCACAACACATTTGCACGGACACAGATATAGGCTGTCATAATTTTATGGCATAAAGTCCGGTTTTATATGCAAATACAAAACAAAAGTTTTTAAAACAAAATAATTGAATTACTTTAAGAATCAATACATTTTACGTAGATAGACTAAATTTTATTTTGCATACTTTTGCATTTTGAAGGATTATTGCATATTTTTTTTAATTTAAAGGATTATAGCACATTTTTGCATATTTGGTTAACATTATTGCTAAAATGGTTTTCCTCTCAATTTTTTTGTCTCTTAATTATTATTGAATGTATCAATTATAATTGGGATAGCTGTTATCCACGGCTTCGCTCGCGAAGATATAGTTTTAATTTATATATGTTTATGGTAAACTAAAATCCAAATAATAACTAATGTTACACATTGTTTGTGCGTGAGGTGAATCCCGCTTCTGCCACTCAAGAGTATCATGTAACATGTAACATCTACCTGAACCAAAAATGGAACCTTTAGTAAAAAAAATCTGGTGCGGTGCGCGCATCACACAACTTTTCCTGACCGTCCTATAATAATTATCTTTGTAATATAATTTTAAAAAGTTCACATAAACACTGTTTGAAATGAACACAGCAGCATTCACTTCTTCACATCTTCTCCCACATAAATACAATAAAACAGTTTTCTAAAGAATTTTAGTACAAGAATTCTGTACACTACTTATATATTTTAACTTTGTCAAGTTGCAAATATATTTTAAAAGTTTCGGTTTAGTTTTCATGGAAACATTTTCATTCCATTAAATAATGTGAAAGTAGAAATTAGTAAGTTAATTTCCGCTTTTGTATTCTTAAATTACTTTATTATAAAGTGTATTGTTTACAACAGATTGACGGATTGGTGTGAGGAGGTTCGGTCGCATCCGTCTCCTTTCGGATGCGCTCGCTTATCCATTTAGGGTCTTGTGCTCCTCATAAAATACACTGTATCTTTGCTAATATTGGTCCGATTTTGATGATTCCTTTTTTTGTTTTTTAGATAATTTAGTAACCTTTCATACAATTTTATACATAATTTACCATAAAATACATACATTTACATTTTAAGCTATGCGCAAATAAAATATTTTTTTCATCATAACTTTTTCCCTTGCATTTCCTCGGTGATGTACCAAATAAATGAAAAGTTAAACGCCTTTATAAAAAATAATTTGGCCAATTTTCATCAAAATCGTTAGAACCGTTTTCGAGAAAATTGTCAAAAAGTATAAAATCGATTATATAAAGTGGCACTTCCGGTTAGTCGATTTTGAAGAAAAAGTTGCTGTAACATCACATGAATGTGCCTATCTTAAATACGTAATTTCAGTATCTTACAGCTTTTCGTTTTTGAGCTAGACTGTTCACATCCACACAGAAAAACAGAAACACAGACCAATTTGCGAGACTTGGTCATTTGGACTCAGGGTATCTTAAAACGTGTATTTCCGTTGAAAACTCGAATTCGAAAATTTTCACGATCGCAATACTTCCCCTTACTATATACTTCGTATATAGGTAACGGACAGTAAAACTACATACTTACAAATGAAACGCTTCAGCTATTATATCGTCATGGACCTTATGTGTATATTTTTAGAATTTTAAGATTTCAGACCATTTCAAGTTACATGTAGCATGATAAACAAATTAGGACGAACGGTGTGACGAACATATCGTAGCAACGAAACCATCCTTTCAATACATTGCATCCCCTTTACACATGGCGTCTTGAAGATGGACATAATTTTCCACTCTGGTTGAATCTTGTAAAGCTAACCTTTCTGTCTCTATCTTGGTGTGAATCAAAAACTGGTTGAAAAGAGTACGATATAAATCTTTTAGCATGAGGGAACCACCATTAAATATTTTAGCTTTATAGGTATGATCATTTTTGAGATACAGCGATTATTAACTCAGCCACTGAGTGAGTTGTATGTTTCTCTTATATTGTAGGTAATTTAATTACCTTTCGATTACATCGAATTACCTTACAATTACCTTTTTTCGTTGTGAAAATATACAGTTTTCGAATTATTCAAACTAACAACAATTGTTATTGCAGGTCTCCATGGGAACGTTAATGTAACAATGAGAAAAAAAAGAATAAATGAATATAAAGAAACAAAGGAAGAAATTATTTCACAAATATAACAATTGAAGTCTCCTTCTTTCCAGTATTAACATAAAATGTATGGAGTCCGATGTCTTTTTTAATCTTTTTCATATATTTTCTTGTATATTTTTGCCGGTTTAGATGACTTTGTAATTTTTTTTATAGAGTATTTAATTATCTTTCAAATGAGTAGATATAATATTCTAGGAAAAGTATAGTTTTCGAGTTATTATAAATACTGATTTTTTTTTTTTAGGTTTAGAAATAATTTTTTTTCAACCACTTCATGTACGAATTTTTTCAAACCTAGCCGTAAGGCACACTAGGGAAACCACTATTAAAAATTTCAGCTTCATTGGTATTGTTTTTAAGATCCAGTGATGACTACATAAGTGTATGAGTGGTAACTTTCGTTAGTAACTGTTAGCCGTTTCATTGCCGATAACATAAAAATTATATTATTAATTAATAAAAATTATATTATATAAAACTTAACGATAAAGTTCTTCGTTAAATAACTGATGAAGCCCCGTGCATAGTTAGGGCAGAGCAGTTTATAAAAGTTCAATATTTTACCCCGACTGGCTGAAAAAGTTAAAGAATCATTTATTGACATAAATAAATAAGTAAACTACGGGGAAAAATGTTTCGTAAAGCACCTTCTAGATTAGATAACCTAACTAATTTTAGTTGCGAAGAAGAAACTAATGGAAAATTTTTTTTACAAGTATTTAGGTGATTATAAAACAATTCTGTCATAAAATGTGTGAATAAAATTAGCTCTTCTATTTTCCTATGTTTTTTTTTCTTTATATTATAATTTCAATCCTATAATAAAGCAATTTGACTGAAATTATAGCTTTTTTTTTTTTTTAATTTTGGCATTTATCATACACATTTTACAGTATATGTGAAGATTTTTTTCTGAAGATTTTTTGACTTATTTTGATATTTTTTACTGCATAAAAACCCAGTCTTTGGTCGTGTTGAACCACCTCATGTGGTGAAGATACTAACTGGGTCAAACGTCACTAGGTTACATAAAGAATAATCGATAAGTACGCCAGTTCATCTGTTTGTTTAGGTAGTGAGACAACCACCCTCAAACCTTATACTATATAGTAATAATAATAATATTTTCCCTCCAGTAGTAGACACCATATTTTATAGCTATTTTATAACTATCTTAAAATTAATAATGGTTCCGGTAATTAATCTCAGTTCTTGTTCTGACTATAATATGCTAATTGCATAACCTATCATTTAAACCCTTTTTTGTGTATTTAAGGTCGTTAAACGAAATTAACAAAGAGTTATAAATTTTATTAATTGGTTCTTAATTAAACTATTAAACTTTGCAGGTATCCAATCATTCCATATCTAACAATAAAACGAATTATACATGATTATCAATGAGTTACAGACATATTCTTAAATAACTCCGTAAGCTTCCAACATGCCAACACGAATTCGCTTGTCTACAAATAATTTTTTATAGCATTTCAAGCCTTATATTTCAAGTTATAAATATGCTAAATTTGAATTTCTAACTATAAATTAACAAACATAAAAATATACTAAAATGGTAAAGCATTTCCAAGAATAAAGTTAAATTCTAAACTAAATTAGTCATCGCAGAAGACATTTGAAATTGAAAAACATTCTAATGGCCATGAGAAATTAATATTTGAAATTTGAATCAATTAAATATCTCTTAGGTGTAATTTTTTTTTTTTTTTTTTTTGAAGAAACAAGACAGATGAATCTTTTTATTTAACAATAATTTTTAGATGCGATATATTATCCATTAACATAAATATGCCGTGGCCAAGGTCAAGGTTTAATAGATGTATGGACATGGGGTAACATCGGACACTTTCGAATTTCCCGAATTATTGCCTGCAGAAATTTAAATTTGCTGTCATGGTTTGCCAAACTAAGGCTCAATACATGTCTTTACAACCAAAAAGGTAAGTATAGTTTAATATCTTTAATCGTTATTCTTTGCATTTATTTTTAATATTACGCAATGATGTTACAAAGACATTGTTACATTTAAAGTGCAAGAATTTATTTATGTCATGGATATGTCGCGAATAAGTATTTATGCCGTGTTATGTCATGGGTTGGCAGAAATCTGTCTGAAAAGATGGTTCAGGGTTATATTGGGCAGTGGTACGGGCTGCTTTGGACAAGTGTAAAATGGATCCCTTTGAATTTCCATTGTATATCTTCTTATAGTTCAGATTTAATTAATAATTAAACTTATTTATTTTGCATTTATAAGAATTTAACCAATATGACAGATTCCATGTCGGAGCGCTAAATTAATATTTATTTTTTATACTTATCAACTATTTATTTTTATTTGTGTTAATCCTATTAATATTTAGAGAATAGTCTGTTATAGCTATTCAGGAGAAATAATTTTTTTATTGTGATTTTCCGCTATAGATATTTTTCATTGACAAGTGTAGTTATACTTTACTTTTCCAAATTCTTATAGATAATTTATATTATTCGTATTGTTTCTCATTTTGTTGCCCGGTACAAAGTAACCCCACCATTGGTAATAAATTGAACACTTTAAGTACCTGCATATATTAATTGTTTCAAATTTAGCACATCAAAGAAGAATTTCCATTTACATGCCATGGCCAATGCAAGTAAGGGTTTTAGCTACTAAAGTACACCTTCATGATCTATAAGATTTTTGTTTCACGAAACGACACTGGTTTCAAATAGTTGTAGTTATTTGTATAATTTATTATATTAAGAAATTTAACCCTTTACCCTTCAACTTGATGACGAACGAGAGGCTCGAATCGCTGTTATGCAAAGGAAAAGTAGAAAGTGTGAAGTATAAAAGGTTAAATTCCTCGATATAATAAATTATACAAACACCTTCTTGATTTTGAAATGTATAACTCAAAGTTAGTTAATGAATCTTGTTTAAAATATGCCCAATGTCACCTCGCTTTCCCTTATCATAACGACATCTTTTTTTTAAAAACGTTAAGCGTCAAAAATTCGAAATTTAAGTTTCAATTTATTATGGTTCGTAAATACCACCTCATCGATTCCCGCTGATGATGTATCTACAAAAAATTGGAAATGGTTGTATTGAGTCTGTATTGTATACAGAGATGAAAAAAAGTGCTTCCGATTAAATAATAGTAATTAAATAATGGATAATTTAAGTAGTAGCTATGTTTTAGTTTGTTCGCCGTCGCATAACTTATATATATATATATATATATATATATATATATATATATATATATATATATATATATACACACAGTGGGTAGGATTGGAATATCGAAACTCCATATATCGGATTTGAAAAAAACGATATAATATATAGATATCCTAACACCAGATATATCCATGATATCGATATTTTGCACCGATGTATTGATATTTTAAACTTTATATTTTATACTTTAAAGAAGTATAAAAGCAGTGCTCAATTTCAAAATCGATATGAAATTTAAAATCAGTACGTAGACATAATAAATAAAAGAAATATATAATGAAAGAACTAATAATTGTAATGAAAATAATAAATTTAAAATAAAAATAAGATCTAGAAGAATTACAAAAGGAAAGGAGAACACTACTATAAGTATTGCTAGATAGTGAAGACACAGGTCAGAATATTCAAGAATAGGAAACGGGGCACATTAGGTAGATACTAAGAAATAGTTTTAAATTTTATCGTGTTTCAACATTTCACAGTGTGTCATATGCATAATAAATCATAGGTCTACTCGTGATTGTACTTTCGTACTTTATTATGAAATATGGTTCAGGTTTTTCCTCCTTACCCTTCAAATAAACTTAAGATTACCAAAACAAAAAATAATATGGATCAATCATTCACCAAATTGAAATCAAATAGACTATACTATAAATGTAAATAAATTGTTGCATATAATCATTGGTATAAATATAGCACAAGTTAATTTATAAATTTAATGGTGTAAATCTGAGAATAAACAATATTTAGTTGCCAAACAATAATTGGTATATAAGATTGAAACACATATACTGTTAATTATTACTATGCAAAGACAAACAGGTAACAATTTAAATGGTGATTGTACTGAAATATATATATCCGATGAATTACATGTTTTTAGATAAATATTTTGAGAATGCTCAATGTATGCATGGAAACTTCATAAAATACAATTTTTTTTAAGAAAAATTTGTAGAATAATATAATATATGAAATATGGCAAAAAACCTTCAAGATAAAAATGTATTATAATATTTTTTTTTTTACCAAAGTATTATTCTTTTCTATCTTTTTTTATAATGATTCATGGATAGTAAAAATATTGCTCTATAAATAATAATTATATTATTTCATAACCTTCTCATAAATTTCATAACGTTATACTCATTTAATGGACGGTTTCTTTGCTTTTTCGTCCATTTCCTTTCGATATATCGATATTTTTCTACCGATTATCGGTGGATATCGATAATTAGTTTCGCGATACAACAAAATATCGAATATCGATATTTTTCTTTCGATTTTCCAATCCTAACAGTGGGTTAATAAAGTATTTTGGGCAATAAAGATTTTTTTGTAATTTTCTTCAAAAAAAGGGAACGATTTCAATGGAGCATATGACATTTTTATTCACGCTCTATGAAAGAAAACTATATACAAAATAAATGGTACACCATCAATTTTAACTAAAGATAAACTATATAAACACATACAAAAATTAATCCGAAATCGGGATCAACTTATAAGGCCATTGGGATTCAATTAAATCTATCAATCAATTAAGTATTTTTTCTATTAGAAGTGTCGTATCGTAAAAGTATCAGAACTCTGGTGATGTTTACAATCTACCAAGAAAAGAGTGAATATTAAATCAGCGAGAAAACAGGGACATCTTTAGAAGAATTAAGCAATAACCAAAAACCAGTTCTCAAAACATAGCCCAAGTACAAAGTAGTAAGTCAGTGTATCTCTAAATAATAAGAAATATTTTGCATGAAGTTATAGCGATAAATGTAAGTTCAACATTTTTGGTTCAGATGGGAGACGATTTGTTTGGAGAAGGGAAAATGCCAAATATGAACACAGAAATATCATTCCTTCAATCAAACATGGAGGGGGGTTGGTTATAGTTCGGTGCTGCATGGCGTCCTCTGGTGTTGGAAAATTACATTTTATTGATGAAATTATGACTGCTGCTAGTTAGATTGATGTACCGCGCCGTAATTTAAGGAGAAGTGCTGATATTTTGTGTCTAAAATCTTTCATTTTCCAACAAGATAATGATCCAAAGCATACCGCAAAAGCCACGAAGCATCGGGTTTGTATAATTCACCTCTACAACTCAAAACCCCTCCTCAAAGTCCGGACCATAAACCGACAGAAAATCTGTGGTGGATTTTGGATATTAATATTAGAACAAAGAAAATATCTTCGAATGAAGGTCTTAAAAATGCTCTTCTAGAAGAATGGAAAAAAATAAGCACTGGAACCGCCACAAACTTAGTTCATTCTATTCCCCATAAGACTTCAAGATGTTAAATTAAAGCAAAAGGACAGCACGCAAATTTTATTAATGTTTATTATGTTACTTAATAAATTGTTGTTTCGAAAATAACCGTGTTTTAATTGTATAATTTGTTTATTTACAACCATTATCAAATGACGGTTATTGTCAATACTTTTTTGAAGATGCTCTACAGTGGAATTAACAGAGAGAAAGAAGACAACGGTCTAGAAAGATGTGGCGCAGATCAGCAGAGCCCGGGCCACCAAAACGAGGCATGAAGCAAGACGAATTTCAGCTAGAAAAGCGGAATGAGATTTACTTGTATATTGCTATGCTCCAATAGGAGTCAACAGAGATGAATATCAAAGGCAATTCATTCATAAATTATTAGCTCTAAATATATAAGATATCAGTAACATCTTTTCATCAGAGAAAGAAACATGTATATCTTTTTAAATGATCTAGTCTATCACAGAGAAGCTGCCATATCATTTGGTATGATTAATTACTTATCAATTAATTATTTTCCTAATCGGTTTAACCATATAAATCAAAAAATAACATATCTGTGTATTCATAATAATGTAATAATATAGTAAGAGAAGTAAAAAATGAACAGCCAATCAGGTTGCGAGGAAAGAGGGACAGCTGGCCCAAAATATGGAAATTGAGGTTCTTCAGAATAAATTTCGTTTTCCTACTGCCAATAAATCAGCCCATCCCAAAAGGTACCTTTTCCCTTCTTTATATTTCACTCCAGTCGGACGGATATTTTTCTCCGATAATAACGATTTAGATATTTTTTTAAATAATAAAATAATATTATGTAATTATGTCTATTGGTAAGAATGTATAATTTTTTATATTTTGCACATAATTTTTGAATTAATTTATTAACGATCTTTTTAACACCAAAAAGTCTAACCTAAAAACAAATGTATCTTTATATTATTCCACTATACGTACCCGACAATGGGTGTTGCTCGATATTACCCTTCTCCATGTCTAAAATGCCACTAAGTTATTAACATCAAATTATCTTTTTGTCAATATTTTTCAATTTTGATAAATAAATTTTAAAAAAGGTAATAGGGATGTCGATTAATCTTTAATGGATTAGTTTTAGTTAAAAATATTTTAGGGCTAATGCCTAAAAAGAACCTTCTGAAAAATAACCAACGAAGCTAATTATAAATCTTCGCTTCTGATGATGGCCTTCTCATTAAAAGTTAATTATCAATTCCCTCGATAGCCCGGCCAGATACTAGCATATAAAACTTTTTCTTACTATTAATAACCACTTTGTCTTAAGCCTGAACCGCAGCCCACATAAATTTGAATGAAAAATTACCCTGATAAGGAAGGTTTGGGCACCTTTTTCTTTTCATTTCTTTTTTTATTTTTTAATATCTTGACAATAACCCGCAGAAAACTCCTACTAATAAGTACACTTCTGAGGTATTTTCAATTTATGAATTGGTGTTAAATTATTTTATAAATCGTGCATAGAAAAACCAAGCTGTAGGTGGATATTCGATAAATGACGTCGGATTAAACCAACAGTTAAACAAACTCATGCGGAGAAAGACTTTTTAAAAAGATTTATTTTGAATGAAACACAAATACACGGTAAATATTGTACAATCTTAGATCTATGGCTTCTGATATGAGAGTGACAATTATCTTGGGAGGAAGAGGTATATATATTAAAACAGAAGGAATTAAGTTCTAATATAAATAAATCCAATTGATCTTTCAACAATAACATAACTGCTTAACTAAATATTGCTGCTGAGCTCATAAAAATCTGTATATAATTTCATAATTTAATTCAAAATGCATACCAGCTTGAACTATAAATTATTAAATCTAGTTTGGGTTGGTCGGCTTTCGTCAGCGAGATACAAAATAAATAAAACAGAAAAAAAAATTGCGTTGGATGAATACATCTATTCTCAACTCAAATTATATTTATGAAATATATTAAAATTTCATAAAAATATATCTCATTTTCTTTCATACTCAACATGATAAAATTTTGATCAACATTGATGTAATCAACATGGTGGACCCTCAGGACTAAATAGGGAAAACTGGGACCTTAAGCCAGCTCCCATTCCTAAAATAGAGGTATGGTTATTTGCAGAGGGAGGAGCATTTTCCCCGACGAAACAGAGGGGTCAGAAGAAGGAGGAAGACTCCGCCATCCAACAACAGTCGGAGGAGTCCGTAAGGGAAGAAGGAAAGAGGAAGAGGAAAGCTAAGAAGAAGGGTAAGCTCACCCTGGGAGAACTATATACGTGGTATACCTAACCACCCGTAACCACCCCTAAAATAACTGAAGGGACCATGTAACGTGGAATCCATCTAACTTGTGGAAGGTGGTCCCTACTGAAAGGTAGAGAAAGGAAAAAGGTGGACGTAGTGAAATTAACATATAATAATCGCAGCTTCCTGTTATAGACACAAGGGCCGGATCTTAGGGCTTGCTCCGGCCCTTTTTGTTGATCATAGAGTAGCTAGGCCCCTGAAGACCAAGGACTAACAGCGAGTCTTGCTAGGACGAGAAGAGCCCGGCTCGAGAAACGAAGAGTCCCCTCAGACTGGACGACGGGGAAGCTGGACGAAGTCCTGTGGAGAAGTATTGAAGCAAGGAGATCAGAAAACTCGAAGAAGATAACGAGAAGCGAGAATGGATAAAGGTAGCTTCTCCAACCCGAAGAGGAACGGCCTGAAGAGGAATTGGGTGGTGGAGGTCCATCCTGTTGTGAAAAACAACATCCTGACACTTAATGAGATATCGGGGGGAGGAGGGAAGGGGGAGGATGGTGGAACCTGGATTTCAGGGACTATCTTGACCCTATCAGTAAGGTTCTGGAACACCTCATCATTACAAGCTTACAGGCAATCCTACAAGCGGTGAGCCACCCAAGACAATTTGGTTCGACAAGAGGAAAGGGCAGCGGACGCGCTGATGCGAGTGCAGAGGGAAGCTGAGGAGAGGGCGGAGACGTACGCAATGATGATATTTTTCATTATATCCTCTACCTTCGAAAGTGTAAGGTGGCCTTTCGTACTCAAGTGGTTGCAGGAGTTTGATGCCCCCAGCAGAAGGATTCCTGAGGACGACTTATGTCAATAACCTAGCGGTTATAGTTTCTGCGATCAGCAGAGCTAGGCTGATCGCAGGTGCGGAGAGATGAACTGGTAAGGTAGCGGAATGGTGTGAAAGGTGAAAGTTAGGCATTTCCGCTGCCAAGACCCAGACAATGTTGCTAAGAGGCTCGACTGACAGGGCTCGTCCTTTCAGCCTGAACATAGGAGGGGAACGGGTTCGCCGTGACGAGTTGAAATACCTTGGGGTGAAATTCCAGAAGAGATTCGACGTCACCGGTATTCGAACGGATAGGGTGACCTCCCTGAATGGATTGTCGAGAATAGGGGTGTAATCTGTGGCCTGAGGTATCCGGCTTCTAGAAGCATCTATACGCGCTGGGCATCCTGAGGTATGCATGCCCTGCCTCGAGTCGCTGGCGACCATCCAGAGACTGGCACTGCTGAGAGTCACCAAGGCATACAGAACCGTGTCGCACGAGACGGTGCAGGAATTGGCCAGAGAGATGCCCTTGGATCTCTTTTTGCGAGGGGACATCATCAAATTCGATGTTATGATGCAAGGTATTCACTTCCGAAGGGATTGCGGCAGAGGATAGATGAGGAGTCTAGGAGGTAGAAGAGGGGGTTTGAGGGAGGACTCACTCAATGAGTGGAACAGTCGGTGGGTTCACTTGTGAAAAGAGTAAAATCCTTAAGACGTTTTTTCCTACCGTCTACTCCAAACCAGCGGGGAAGTGAGTCCATCCCGAATGATGGTTTTCACATATTCTGACAGGCCATGGGGGTTTCCAGGAGAAGCAGCGGAAGCATGGCAAGAATATCGATCCCAGGTGCCCCACCTGCGGTGTGCCTGATACAGCCGAGCACGCAGTAATAATCTGTGCCGCCATGGATGGATATCGAGCCTGGCTATCCAAGAATACCGGACTGTACGCCTTTGACGAGGTCGATTTCCCGAGGTTGTTGATGAGGTGAACTATCCCTTCTTCATAGAACATATAGAGGAATGTTTACGGTAATTATCTAGATATTGTTCGTGCAATACAAACTAATTGTTCAATTTTTTTTTTTTTAAGAATCTCCTTAACTGACTATTTTTTTATTTTTTATTTTACGAAAAAGCACTTTCAAATGGATGAAAATTATCTCAAGCAGTACACCAAATATTTGGAACGATATATGTCCTTGAAGTTTGTTAGTTAACTCCAGTTTATTGATAATTGGATTTAAAGGAAGTTGAAGAAGCATTGACCATTTTTAAAAATCATTATAAACTAAGATCAGTTATAATAATAAATAAAAGCCTATTTTTATATTCATTTATTTTATTTTGTATATAATTTGGGCTATTTAAACAAAAAAGACTGATTTTAATATACAAATAAATTTAGTTAAGAAAATAAATTGTATCTATGATATTAACATAGTAGTTGAAAACAAAATTAAGACTGAGGACAATGCACATAATCAACATTGGGAGAGCTTTGTTTAATCCGCGATTGTAAGCCTTTGTAATTTCTGTTCATTACAGCAGCTCCTTCTCAAACTTGTCCCCGGCACTTGGCGAGCGATAAGTTTTTCATACCCTCAACATTTTCGTAGTCTATGAATTTTCAAATCAAAATCAAACTGTTGTTATTTTAATACAGCCAAGAATTAAATTAACTTTTTTTCCATTCATTGTCATATTTTTATAAATAACCAAATTTCAACAGAGTTTATTGATCTTCAGTAGTGCAAAACATGATTGAAAACAGACGCAATATTGAAAACGATATGATGCCATGGATGGTAACATATAGCATTAATACCTCTTGCACTTACGTGCGGCAGATTGTATTATTTTAAAATTGAAAAAAATATATATTTAATCTCTCAAAAAAATTTATAATTATAATTAAATTTTATAATTAGTTATAAAACAAAGTAAAGACAGAAATAAGCAAATAAAAGTGATCATTAAAGCTGACAAGCAGCTGAGGAAACATGTAAGAAGTAAAAAAATTAATTCTTGTTTTAGCATTATATAATAAAGAAAAAATGGTGGTGTGCTTGAGCCAAGCGTAAAGAAGGGTCTTTATTTTCCTTTCTCATTACTTCAAGGAACAAAAAGAAAAAAAAACAATGGTGACATAACTGCTCAATTATATATTACAACGAACTTGAATTAATTCGATTGTTTATTTTAATTTAAATTCAGACTAAAACAAAATTATGTTTTATGCTCATTTTAATTGTATTCGATTTATACAATTAAAAAATCTCTCAAATCAAATTCGACAAAAAAAATCGAATTTGACAAATCAAAATTCGACAAAAAAAACAAACTAGATTTTGTGATTTATTTTTACTATAAACAAATCTCAAAATCTTGTTTTGTTTTGTTTTTTTTTTGTTGAATTTTTATCACTGGACGATCCTAGTTCAAATAAAAATCTAAAAATAACATACGGACTATTACTTTGAGTAAACAAAATACCAAAGATTGAATGATTACAGATGGCACTTCATTTATGAAAAATTCATGTGCAAAATTAACATTATTAATCTTGTCATATAATATAGTTGGACCGGGCAATAAATCAATCCAAAATAATTTAATCCAATATCCTAAGATGGGGTAACTTTGTTGCAACTGTTGAGGTTTTTATGATCTCTGGTGCTCAAGAAAATTGATTTTCACATTCTGCTATTTTTTGACAATAGCCCTACATCTAGGCTTTTTATTTATTCCATGGGGAAATTTTAATTTAGCACACAGAAGGAGCCAATAATTTTGTTTGTTGTCACAATTTTACCCGGTCCATCGGGTTAAATTTGTGAAAGAGGTTGATTCGATTGAAAATACACCTAAAATTACATTTTTCATAAAGTTACATCACATTTCACACCTAATCACCTTCAACCTAAACATCTAACCACGTTTCATAAACCAAGAAACCCTCCGAAAAATTCATCTTACAGATAGTATAGGTTATCAATTTCCTTCTCTTCATTACCTCTTTTCTAGATAGATTTTTAGGATGATTTGTGGGTTATTTACAGTGATGTCGTTTGTTTGAGCCTCCACCATGCCACAGGGTTCAGGTTCTAGAATGTTTATGGCCTCTCCAACATCCTTATCTAACATCACTTGGAAGATTGAAATCCTTATCAGATTCTTCACAAGGGATAGATAGACAACTGAGTAGCTACTGGTTCCATGTTTTCTAGTAACAGTTCTTCTTTTAGAGAGACCTGTTTCACTTGTTCCAGGTCGTGGATTGTGAAGAAGAACCTGAGGTGAGGAAGATCGTGAAGTAATATTGCCATAACCAATTGGGCTCCTCTCCACCCGGATTGTTTTTCGTTTTCGCTGCCCTATACCCATTTGTTTGGTGGAGTTGATTTTGTTTCTTTTGAGAAGAACCTACTTATAAGACAATGAGTTTGACGCTTGTCACAAAGTTACCATTCATTTTGGGTATTCATTACGTTTTTATTAATTTCTCACTTGAAATACAATATTTCATGATTTCAGATAATTATAAATCTACAAAAAAAAATAAAGGCAACAGGATAATTGTTGATGACTCACCATAGCAAACTGTTGAAGCTATACATTTAAATGATGCTATCAGCTTCATTCCCCGGAAAAACCACCGCCAATGACAAAGTCATATTGGGCTCTGCAACTCTTGAGCCTCATAACCGACCGATAAGGTATCATTTCTGTTGCTAGATTTCTATGGAAAATTAAAATATACGAAAAAAATCTCTTGTCACAAAGCTACCTCTTCTGTCACAAAGTAACCTCACCTAACGGTACATAAGCAAATTTGATATTATTCATTTATATTTATGTAACTGAAGAAAATGCAGGCAAATATTAAGTTCTTCAGGTATTAAGTGGATTCCTGCAGTTAAACGAAAGAAAGGTAGGGCATTTGGAGATTGCTTAACTTTTTCGGTTCATCACCAAAGAACTCATTCATCCAAAAAAAAAACACCTAAATGAATCGAAAGGAGACTAAGACTTCTTATCATTTAAAGTCTGCTGTAAATGAAATTAATTAAAGCGACATCTTAATGATATCGGCAGTGAAATATCTATATTAAAAATAAGTTATCTTACTTATATTGACATAAAAATATCGATACTATAAAATAATATTATAATTATATCGGCACTGAAATATCGATATTAAAGAAACAATATCTTGATTATATCGTTCCAGAAATATCGATATGTATGTGTCTCTTTAAAAGATCCTTTAAAAGATTAAAAAGATTGAAGCTCGATTTATCAATATTTTTTTTGATATTCAAATACTAAAAAGAGAGCAAATGCACATAGGAAGATATTGTGATATAAAAAGTAATAATCCTCCATCGAGAAAATACCTTAGATTCAATGAAATATCTGTATCTGCAAGCAAATATGAACTTCTATTGCATGATTTCCGAAAAGAAATTAAATACATTTAAGAAGTAACCAGTAGGTTAAAAAATTTAAAAATGTAGCGATCCCAAATGTTTGTAAATTTATTTATTTTGTTTTGTTATATTTGCAAATATGAAAAAAAAATTACTTTATTCATAATAACGAAAATAAAATACTATAAAATTATTAATCTGGCTACATTTTGATACAGCCAGGTTGATGATATCAATCCCCAAACTGAGGAACAGCAATAAATTTCTCCGAAAAGGTTAGCCCAAAATTGGTAAGAAAAAGGGTGTCTGCTACGGGTTGAAAAATATAAGGGAAGATATCCCGGAGCTTTGTCCCAGGAGGGGCTGGCAAGATGGATCTGTGGTAAAGAGCCATCAATTCAGAGGCACCCGCCATTTCTCACCACAATGTCAACACGTTAATTGTCCAACCTTCACCATTCCTCTCTAGAAATATCACTTTAGGGTCTCTTGTCTCCGCTACACCTATCATCATTCAAATTTGCAAGATAGGATTCCTAGAAGTGAAGATAAACGAAACTGCTATAAAAGTCAATTTACAATAATTTTGGCAGAATCTTGGCAGAAAAAAACGCAATCGATTCACATCACTTTCTTAACCTTCATTCTAGCTTAAACGTTAACCTGTGCGTCATGTATTATGATATCATAATATCACATGTGTGTAAAGCATAACCATAGAATGCCATATCACATAGGAGTGACCTCCATTATTATTATTATCATCAAGTTATAAGGTTAATGAAGTGAACTAGTTAATGATAGTACTTCATTTAATTACTTCGACATATGCATTGTAAAGAAAATCATGTTTCTGTGTACA
Source organism: Rhaphigaster nebulosa (assembly GCA_948150685.1). Taxonomy (NCBI): domain Eukaryota; kingdom Metazoa; phylum Arthropoda; class Insecta; order Hemiptera; family Pentatomidae; genus Rhaphigaster; species Rhaphigaster nebulosa. The sequence continues at coordinate 173,248,679 of OX411306.1, forward strand.
TAATTCGGTGCAAACGTAGGGCCACCCCAACCGGGCCACCGGTCCAAATGGGCTATAGCCCCGGGACGCAAGCCTATTGGGACGGCAAATTTTATTAGTACAATAGTTTTTTGTTATTTTTAGTAATTTAGGTACTTAGTTATTTTTATTCAATAATAAGAAAATAACCTGTAAATGCCTTAATGAATTATAAAGTATATGTGTGCATATCTTATAATGAGGGATGCAGTACTTTTAGTAGCACAAAGGAGCCGAATATGTGAATATGTGTATTAAAATATGTCATCGTTATTGGTCCTAGCATATCTAATATCTATATTTTTATATTAAAAGAAATAAACAAGTTCCCATTTGCTCTGACATGGTTTGAGAGGTTATCAACAGGTTATCAACCTATTATATATGGGCAGAGTGAAAGTTTTACAACTTTAATTTAAAAAAAAAAATAGGTTAATCACTGAGCAGTTTAAAAAAGGGCAGTTTTACTAGTGCATATAAATTATATGAAATGAAAAAAAATATTAAGTGGATTATTTTTAAATACAAATATAATTATGAGTATGTTTGGTACTTGATGGTTAGCTAGACGCCATTGTTAAATACAGATTATCAGCGTACTGTTACATTTATTTTATCGTAATTTCAATTATTTCTACTTTAATTAGATCACAGATGTCGACTTCCTTACTTTAATATATTTTTTTATAAAAAAAAAACAACTATTCACGACGGGATTGAGCAATAAACAAACAGATATTATATTGGAGGGAGTTATTGTTGACCGTATATTTATATTTAAAGGGAGAAGTTGATCGGGGGTGCGGTCAAAGAAATAGACTTAATAAGTGTGGTCTTATATAATTGTGCCTACGTTTCGGCCTAAATTTTAGGCCATCTTCAGGGCAGCGAGGCGTGTGGTCTAGCGCCAACTGATATGGCGCCAACTGAAGTACGGCCGAAACGTAGGCACAATTATATAAGACCACACTTATTAAGTCTATTTCTTTGACCGCACCCCCGATCAACTTCTCCCTTTAGATATTATATTAATTGTGAAATGACCTGTTTCATTATATGGATGTAATATTTTATCTACATAAAATATTAAGGTATCATAGGGAAAAAAACATGTGTTTAATAGTTGTCAAAAAGTTATTAGTTCTTTAACATTGTGTATATATATTGTATATTGTATCTGTGTATAGTGGAGGAGAAAACTATATCAATCTACAGAGCTCTTAATAAGACTTTCCTATTCCGTTGTATAAGCACAAAACATGATCTGTTTGAACGGTAATTTTTTTTTAAGTCAAAATAATACACTTTTATTATAACCTTTTTTTCTTTTTTTATAATGTGAAAGTTTCCTCAGTCTATAATTTTAAATAATGAAAAAATCGAGGGAAGAGGAAAGAAAAACCAGAAAGACAACAGGCAATTCGCAAAGTCGCCAAGGAAGTTCTGCTACTTCAGGTCAAGCATCAAAAACAAAAGTTACTAAACCACAAAAGAAACAGGACAGCATTGATAAAGATCATCTTAGCAGCCAAGAACAATCTCTGGAGAAACATTTCCGACAGTCACTGGAATTGTGTGATTTGGCATACAGTGATATTTTCCCTTACTTTTTCGAAGAAATCAATAAAAGATTCGATAGTGGAGAAGAAGAAGGGTGCTCACGATTGTATACCTGCCCTGAAATCAGCGATGATATATTACCAAAACGGGATTGGCAGCAGAAGATTATGCAGGACTACATCATGGTGGTTCTTGAATCAGATCCTATACTAGCATCTATACTACTGGTAAGATTGATGAATCCTAAAGAAAAAGCTGACGAATGCTTTTCCATAATTACTAGGTACTTGAAAAACATTATTGAACATCCGGAAAATGACAGGTATAGACATATAAGATACCAAAATCCTATTATCATTAGTAAAGTTTTAGAAACGAAAGGAGCTCTTATGTTTCTCTTAACAATTGGCTTCGAAATAGACGTCGAAAATGATGAACGCACTGAAACATTTCTTTCTTTTAATGAAAATCACTTTCACTTAGCGGAAGTTATCAAATTGATAAACGACGTCAAAGGCTTTCAGCTGAATGTCGTCGAAGATTACGATGAAAACGATCAAAACCAGAATCATACAGCCAGTGACGATAGTCGCGAAGACGAGGCTTATTATAAACTAACGTCGAAGGATTTGAAGAAGAACCAGGAATTGCGAGCGTTAGAAATCGAAAAAGAAAGTCAGCTTAGAACAAAGAGTATGAGAGAAAGGGAGAAAAGGCCAGTGCCAAAATCAAAAGTGACGAAAATAAGAATAAGGACCCCGGATGGCAAACTGGTTGAATCCACATTTGAAATAAGTGACAAGCTGCTTAAGGTGTATGATTTCGTTGAAGAAAATTTATCCACAGGCAAGAAATTCACTCTTATGGTTCCCCCAGCTAGTCCTTTCAAAGAGACTGACAAAGAGAGGAGCCTCGTTGACTTGCAACTCTACCCTGCGGTATTACTGACGCTGAAATGGATTCAAGATGAAAAGACACTCACTAAAGGAAAGAAAGTAAAAAAATAAACAAAATTGATCATTTTTTTTTAAATCTTGATTTATCATATGTGCAATTTAATTATTTATTAAAATATTATAGCTATTGAATATATTACAAATAACGATTTCATGTCATTCTATTCATGAGTTCAAATCCATACAAAACGCCATGTATGTTTGTTGTTCGATATGCCTTTGATGGTCCATGATCGGCCTTTTTACCTCTATCTGTTTTCTTGAAAGTTTATTATAAATTCTAGAATCATTGAATATAAAATAATTTTAGGAATCTATGAGAATAAGTGACTCCGTTATCTTATTCATTAGCCTATTCGTATGAACATATTTTGAATAAACACATCATAGTATTTATTCACTGGTTATCATGAAGTATTTTTAAACATTTAGGGCCACTTGCTGAATCATGGGTCTAACTTAGTCTAGCTTACATTAACAGGAGAATGACTATTTCAAAGACTATGGGCCGCGACCTTCCATTTCTGGACTAACTGTCCGACAGTCAAGCTGGCCTTGGCAAAAGGTAAGTCCGAAATAAAATAAACTTAAAACTATTTGACTGCGGGAGTTAAAAAGTAAAAGTGATTCATTCTTGAGTACTGGAATAGTTATGTCACAAGAATAATTTAAGGTTATGATATCCGAGACAACACTAAATCAAAATTACACACTGATCAGCCTTTCAAAATGTATGGTTGGTTCACGCTGTCTTGGAGTAACTAGCAGGAGAATAGGAAAAAAATAATTCTCTTCATTTTTTTTTTTTTTTTTATATCCCTTTCACTATTTGGGTAGGGATGGAGACCATCTGGCTGGTGGAAGAGGTTTCTTGCTGGTTTTATTCAAGAAAAAATACAATTTTCGTTAATTTTGTATTAATTAACCATTATCTTAAAAATAACCTTTCCCAAAAAACTAATGTGAATACTCCTCATAAGTATGATAAATATGGCAAAATTTAAGCTCCAATAGAGAGAGAGCTCTATATATATAATATTACGCAAAATACGTTCCGGAAATACAGATATTCAAATAACAGAAAAAATGCCGAAAACTACAAATCAACATTTTCTGACTTTATTTTGGCATAGAATATTTAGCTGGTAGGATATAACTCGGTGCGCGACAATTTTAAAAAGATAAAAATAATCATTTTAAAAATTATTTTAGGTCGAATGCTTTTTCTTATTTTACTTTTTAATGGCTATATCAACATTTAGCAATTAAAATTTATTATTAACAGGCAGTTTCGTTGTTGTAAACTCCTTTCTTGATATTACATTGTAATTTAATATATATATATATATATATATATATATATATATATATATATATATATATATATATTAAAATAATTCTGCTATTGCTTAAATTTCATTATTATGTATTCGGCTATTAAAGGAAATAAAATTAATTAGAAAGACAAAAATTTGATCATTCATTAGTAACGAAAATGATTCATGTTTGGTAGAATGTGCGCGAGAAGCGAAAGAGAAATGAGAACAGAAAGGAGAGAAAAATATCGTAAGAAAGGAGATAGAAAAAAATAATTCAATTTATTTACTACCATTATTATTTGTAAAATTTCTTTCCACTCTGGTTGCATTCATCTGATAATATAAATCTTCGCAAAAATTCCATTTTTCCTGATATTTGCAAAAACAAAGTAAAAAAATAACGATTTCTCGTTTGAAGAAAAAAAGAAAAGTTTTTTGAATATATTTATTACAGGAACTATTTATACTTATTGCTTAGGCCCAAATTTCAGCAAATTTACTATAATTAAAAATTTGGATTACGTATCTTGAAACGTAAAATCTCAAAAATGTTTTCCTTGATCGATTCCAAAGGTCTATTATTGAAAATAATAAACCAAATAATAAAGCATGGAGTAAATGGACAGACACTCTTACATAAAAATAATATATATATATATATATATATATATATATATATATATATATATATATATATATATAAAAATACTGTAATCAATTTTAACTTATGAATATTTCGAAATTGTAAAATGGATGTTTACAAAGATTAGAGAAAACAGTATAAAATAGATCAAGAGTAAATTAAGGTGATCTATATAATATTTGTTGGGATTTAAGATTGTTTAGAATCAATTCTTATTGATTTAGTTTTACTTAGAAATATGTGATGCATTGCAGAAAATATTGCAGTATGATGATGGGAATTCGAAAGGGCATAAAGTTTTGTAAATGTGATTAAATTCAATCAATCAATTAATAGAAGTTGAATTTCACCAATGAATTTTCGGATAGCATTTTATTTTAGTCCATTTTTCTAGCCCTATTCTTATTGTCTATAGTTGACTTCACAATGAATGTTGATTTTAAGAATATTGATTGAATCAGTAAAGTACATTAAAATGCCTACCGGTACATTATTTTTCTTCACGTTTAAGGTGTTACTTTTTCAATTCATGGCATGAATCCTTTGATTATCTGCAAGTAAGGATCTATATTTGGAGGGGGAGAGGGAGGAATATGAGAATTATATTACTTGAAAAATCAAAACAAAAAAAGGAAGTTAGTCTTCAAATCAAAACGGTCGTATTGATTTATTGTAAACTGATTTAACAGCAACGTCTTAATGATTAAAAGATAGAAAGCTACGGGTCAGCCCGTGAAAACTGATAATATTATTAATTTTATAAAATATATATATTTAAAATAAAGAAACCTCAACAAGTCGACATTTTGTACTCATTTTATCAGCTAATTTTCTCCAGGTTTGAGGCACATGCTATATACTAAATGCCTCAGTGCTACGGAATTCTGGGAATCTGGGGATTGTCCGTTCTATAAAGGTTTCAATGAACTTATAAATATACAAGTAGGAATATATAATAATATATACAAACCAAGAAAAGAAAACATTGAGGTACGGCAAACGACACAAAATGGAGGCGAGACGACACAAAAATATTATTAATTTTTGAAAATTAATAATAAAAGTCTGTTGTTGCAGGACAAAAAAAAAAATAATGGACAAATCTAAAAAAACAAACAAGGGAAAATTATCCAACACTGTTTATGAGTGAGAAACTGAGTTACAAACTGAGTAAAAGTATTTTAATTCCAACAGTAGTCTTTTCATATCTGTAAGTAACTTTATTTATTTGCATACAATTGTTTATAACTTTTCGCACGATAATGAATTTTCAAGGTGATTGGGGTGGCTGAGTTGTTAGAATGTGTAAGGAACTGGAGTTCTAACTCCTCAGCCTGGGTTTGAGTCCAGCTGTGACACATAGATTATTAAGTTTGTTATTTCTACCAGTTGGGAGACCCTTCTGGGGCGCACTCAGCATTTATAAAATGGGTAATGTGGCCTCCATTGAGTTGGCGGTATAAAAATGGTGTGGTTGCAGGAACTTATTTATTTCAATAAATTTACAAAATATTGCAATTATCAAAAATTACAATTAAAAAATTGTAAAGTATTACAAATTTAATTATTAAATTAAGAAATTGAGAATCCTTAAGTTTTATCCATTTTTCTAAAAATGGCATTTAAACAGATTAATTATTTCATATAATTAACAGGGCAAGCGAAGAAATAGTTTTAAATCACGAATCGACACAAATTTTTCATGACAAACTTAAGACGTAATTTAGCACTAATTTTGTTACTCTCTTACCAATATTTTTTTTCTTTTTTAGGAGAGAAAAACTTTGTTGAAATTGAAGCGATTCCAAAAACAATTATAACGACCATAATGTGATCTTGTCCACCTAAATTTTGCCCACTGTCGCCGGTTCGAATCCTTACTGGGCGGGTTGAAATTTATTTTGTGGCGGACTCACGGAATAAATTTCGATCATCCCACACTGGTTAAAATATTAAACAAATCCTTTTTATACCTTATTTATAAGATATAGGAAAAAAAAAGTTATGCTTATTAAGAAATTAATGGAAAATACATTGATGACAACCAATATCGAGTTGGTGACGCCAGAGCCATTGTTGGAAGAAAGAGAACAGTCGACAACAATATCCGATTTAATTTAGCTTTTAAATAATCATCCGCTGACAGCATTTTGTTGAAGGAGGGAGAGGGAGACAAGATGAAATTTTTGTTTATTGCTTTTCATTTCCTCAGGAGTGTCGATAATTCGGTTTACTTCAAGTCAGGGCAAATTAGATTTCTTCTTTGAATTTAGGCTTAATCCTATTTATTCTGGTGAAGGGCTGGCTGGGAAAGGAGATCAACTCGATTCATTAACCCGACCCATTCCTATTTATTAGCCGATAAATAAGCTAATGAACCCATAAATCTTCGATCGCGGTCTCTCTTTGCCTATGAATCCTTATTTATTCAATTATGCGTCGGTTTCATAATGACTGAAATTTCCTAGTTTGGTCATCAATTCTTTTGTTGTTATGTTTTCTACAATCATAGGCTGTACGGACATATCTTTTAATTGAATTATATAAAATATGTGCCAACGAACTATAATTGCAGTGTAATCAACATTCACATTACATCTTCGGTTATTTAGTCGATTTTTTAGGAGAGAGGGAGGATATATTGAATTTGAATTTTTTTCTTAATAGCGATAGCGCCCTCACTCATCCTCCACTAGCTTTCAATGCCTGTGTCCCAGTTGAGAGAGAAGTACTGGGATCTACAGTACTGCTTTTCCACCTAACACACATTTAACAACTTTGGTTTGGAAATCCGCAGGCTGAGTGTAAATATTGAAAATGAGTGTATTTAAGATGTTTGTATCACTTCATTTAACATTATTTTTTTATTGGTTTATATTCAATTAATTTATTTGTCTTTTCTGTAAATGAACTCCTGTATCACTAATGTCCTTGATTGAGACAAATAGTTTTGTTTTACGAAAAAAAAAATTCTTTCTTAATAATTTTTACCCAAACGTTTTCCACTAAACTTTTAGATTAATTGGTACAATATATATATATATATATATATATATATATATATATATATATATATATATATATATATATATATATATATATATATGTATATAGTTTATTTTTTTATTAGTTATTATGTTGTATTTTACAGTTAATGGATTTTTTTAAATTAATTTAAATGCAGGAAATAGTAAGTAAGAAGTAAATGTCAAGGGTTGATTTTCTCCCTTAAAAGCAATAGTATTTTTAAGAAGGAATGATATGGTCCGGGAGATAGTCAAAAAAAGTGGATCACAAATAGTAAAAACTATTTATGAGGAACCGACGTTTCGATCCACTTCGCAGGTCTTCATCAGGGCTGAATAGACAAGATACAAAAATAAAAATAAAATAATGATTTACACAGTGAATTAATTAAAATAAATGATTAAAAAAACATTGTGAGAAAAATGAAAACAGTGGTGAATTTGTAAAATGATATAAGATGAAACTGATAGTGTAAAAGAAGTAAAGAGGGAAATAAAAATAAATGAACATTTGTCTTTTTACTTATTTAATTCACTTATTATTTTTTTACTTACTTCTATTATTCTTGCTCTGTACCTATTATTATTATTATATAGTCAGTTTTATTAATTATCAGTTTAATCTATTAATATTGAATAATTTATTTTTAGTTGTTATTACATTAATAGTATTTTTATTTTTTCGTCTACCATATAATGGATTTAAACCATAACCTTCTACTTTAAGTCCAAGAAATATCATAGAAACTATATATTCAGTATAATGTCCTTGCTTAACTAGTTAAAAATCGTTTATAAAGAATTTGTTTTATGTTTTCGAGCTGGTTTGTAGACAATGGACACCATATCATGATTTCTGACTACCTTCCTGTTATATCAATCTTTTTAGAAAATTTTTTTATAAATTATATCGGTGTAATCGTTATGTGAAATGCTAGTATAGATATAATGAATAAGGTTTACAATCTTTAAACTGCATTTGATCTTACACATATACTGTATGGTGTATTTACTACATTACGAATTACTTATTAATACATTGACGAAATAATTTAAATAAAATCATTCTGTAGTACTTGAGTAGACTATGTACGGTTTCTAATAATGCTTCAAACCAGTCAATTGGTAATTTTACGTAAAAAATAAAAGATGGCCATTGCTTAATTTGGACCTGATTCAATTGTATTTTCCTGCAAGATTCTTGTAATTGAAGTGGACCAAAGAAAATTGGAGTCAAAGTAGTTTTTCTATTCTTTTTCGAACGATTCTCACCATTGCTGGAATGGTTATCCTTTCTCTTTAATTGAATTATACTTAATTACGGAAATATTTTTCTTTAACACATACTGCCACTAACTTAATAATAAACAATTAGCTTCTAAAAAAGCTTTTACTGTTAAAAATTATGAACAAACTATTAAACGTGGCGTAATCCTCGGAGTTCGAAGTCGAAAATTATATAACGTAAGTTTATCTACCATTCAACTATACATAAAAAATATTACCAATACAAATACACATCGCCTCATTTGTTTTGCTGTTAATGTATTTTCTTTAAATATCCTTTTTATTTAACTAATAATTCATAAATGGCATCAGAAAAAATATAATTGTTAAGTAATGCAATTCGAAATATATATAATAAAACATATAACTCAGAATGGATTTTAGATCACGTCAATTCTGCTCTACAAAATCACTGTTGCCTTGTTTAATAGTGAGAGAGAATACGTAGAAAAAACATTATGTGTAGCAAATATAGTAAACACAAATTGGAGAGTAACTAAGGAATAATTTCAATACTATTTTATAATAAATTATATTGAACTTTAAATAACTTATGATAATAGAATTTTAAACAGTAAATATATGATGTATATATTTTTTTATACTTCAGGGACGGAGACTGTAGAACCACAGATTAGGGACTTCATTGCTTTGAAAAAAAGAAAATTCTCAGTGAGTTCCTTAAACAACAATGTAGTTAATTGCAAGGCTAATAGGAGAAGAGTGAGTTGCCCACGTCGTGCCTCTATTATTTTTGATAAATGAATAAAAAACAGCATAACTTAAAAAATCGTTTAGATTCTCCGAGTAATGAAAGCTCAAAGGACGAAATGAATATTAAAAACAAGTGAATAATTTTAAATTCACATGCAAATTATTTAGTAAATAGTGAAAAGCCCACCTTAGACGGTAAATATTATTGTTACAATGAACCCCTCAGGCGGTCAATAAATTGATGAAATTCGATAATGGTTCAAGAATATTGACTTGCAAGGTGAGCTTAAGTTTGCCATTTACTGTTAATGAATAGGGTAAGGGTTTATCGTTAAGGGAAATCGTTAATTTAGATTAATAAAAGTAAAACACAAAATTACTTACAACTGTCAACTAAACATGGATTTTTTAAAAATCACACCTAACCAACCGAACAACAACAAATCAACAATGAAACATGTGTTAGAATTTGTACCTACTTTCCTGTTTGGTGATTTATTTATTGATAGAGAAAAGTTTTATTTACGAATGTAAAATTTCAATATAATTATTAGATGATTTCACATCCATTTAATCAAAGCAATTTTAGATGCATTATAAAATTTAATATATAAATTACTTTAACATAGTATATAAATCTAACATAGTTTTATAACAGAAACAATTTAACGAAAAATCTACGCACAAAAAAAAAATTAACAATATTAATTCACATGCTGTTTTCTTTTATGAGCGTAGCATTTAAGAGTACATTTAGTGTAATTTCCAATTTCTTTATCAGTGAATTTTCGGAAGTTATTGTTTTGCTAAAATATGTTTCATTTTGTTTCAACACGAGATGTTGGATTGCGTCTTGAAGTCCCGTGTCTTGAAGCATGATGGTTATTTTTGTGTAGCGAGGAAGTTACTCATGATTCTCATGCATAAATTTTGTATTGCTTCATGTTCTCCATGATTAGTTGTACGAGTTGAACTCCAAAAGGGTGAGGCATAAATGATCTAGGTCGGATATCTGATTTGTACAGGATAAGTTTATTTTGTGGCCTTGATTAGACAGGAACATTGGAGATAGACAGGAACCTGGTGGGAGGCTAGCAGTTAGAAGAAGTATGCTTGAGGTAAAAATGTAAAATTGTCTATTGGATAGAAATGAGTAGATGATATGAATCAAGTGCGCTATATATACATCATATATACTCGTATATGATTTATTTATGTAAAATCCCAATATGCAAAGCAGTGTCAAATGCCTTTCCTAGGTCTAATAAAAGCACACTTGACAGAAGATGATTTTTCGGTCTGATTCTAGAAAAATGAATAAAATCAAATAGCAGAACATGGTATTATTAACTTTTTTGTTTCATTACAATTGCAGTTAAATTCGTTGGGAATGAAAATCATTGTTGTGCTTCTATCAAATAGTTTAAAATAAATCATACCAGTTTTCATTAATCATTAAAAATAACCGTCCAATCGAAACATTTCTGTATTTCTCAACAACAAACAAATGTCAGCTGTCTTCCTTAACCAAAAATTGTATCAAATCTGAAAATTGGAGAGAGGGAGGAAGGAGAAAATTCCCTTAAATACTTCAAATTCTTGCAAAAGAACATTCTGGAATTTATTAACTATCCGTTATCTAGTGATTAAAATAGTTCAGAAGTACAACATAAGACAGCCGAATGTATTATGATTGAATGCCCTTAGTTTTCTATGCAATAATTTTTTTTTTTAAACAGCCACAACATTAGAAGGAACTCTCAGAATTAACGAGAACTAAAACAAACGGAAAAAGTTAAGACGTTTATTACACAAGTAATCGCTACAAATAAATATAATATTTCTAAAACTCTAACCGTTTGTGATCAGTGCTTTTACTTAGTCTCCACTGGCATTTAATATTGACGACAACGTTTCTCTTCAACGTTTCTTGAAAAATAAAACGCTTTATTATTATTAGTCCCATAATGAAGATCATAATTGAATCCAAGTTAAATACGGAAACTAATAGAAAATGGAAGATACAAACTCAGCAAAACTCAAACCTACACAGAAGGAGATAGCAGAAGCCTCTTCACTCATCAAGTCGCAACTCTTGCGGCCACGTCAGTTTTAGTAATTCTTGTTTTTGTCATTATATTATATGTTCATATATTCTGATATTTTGTTTGTTATTCAAATAAATTATTATTAAAATCGAATCAGGCTCTACTCTTGCTGAACTGTTTATCTCTTTATGTTAGGCTATAAAACCTTCTCGAACGGTACGAGCTGGATCATTTTCGAATCGTACGAGCAATAACGTTCTCGAATAATTGACCACGGCCAACTATATCATCAATTCAAACGTGTTCTCGACTGACTAAATAACCACGTCACAATAGATTTAATTAAATAATTCATTAGACAATTTTTAACTATATTGAACTTTACTTTTTGGAATTTATTATAATTACTAATTTCGATTGTAATTAGTTTGAGCTTCTGAACATTTTTTTGTAATTCATTATATTTTTTTTCATTTCTAGCACAGCGCGAATGCGACTCCAAGTGGTTAAAATGCCTTAAAAAATTATGCATTTACATAAAAAAAAGAGCTAAAATTTAAAATTCTGCTTCCACTGTAATTGTAATAAAATCAAATGAATTTTAGGGAATAAGTATGTCAATAAACTTAATAGCACAATATATATATATACGTAAAAAGAAAACTTTTTAAAACTAAATGTTACAAAAAGAGTAGGCAGTAAAGTTTTTTAAATCCTTATTAAAAAAAAACATAATATATTCAAAGGAACGTTCCTTCATATGATGACCTATACGATTATCACATGATTTAAAAAATGTTGTAACCAAAGCTATTTCATACATACTACGCACAAAAATTAAAAAAAATGTTTCATCACGATAAACAGAGATAAAACATATGTTTCATTTATTTAGTAGTTGTCAAAATATAATTAGTAATTTATAAATATCTTTTTAGTTAAGTAATATTTAACGGTGTGTATTGGAAGATAAGTCCATTTGAAGCAACAGAATCAGATAAAATCATTGCAATTTCTTTGAAATGATCACGAAATATATATAATAATGAATTCCATCCTAAACATCTATCGTCACAAATTATTACCTTCCTCGTCTGTTACAATGTAAATTTCCATGATTCGAGTAAATATGCTTCTTTTTTTTTAAATTCTGAGAATTAAGAGAAGAGAAAAGAAAAATCAAAATGGCCACAGGTAATACAGAAACTCACCACAGTTGTACTGCTAAGAAGTCAATAAACGATATTAGAGGCTTTCGGTTGAAGTGCGCTCGAGATAATAAGAGAAGTGATCAAAATAATTGTCATACTGTCTACGACGGTAGTCGCGAAGAGGACCTGTACAAACTCACATCAAAGGATTTGAAGAAGAACCAGAAGCTGCGAGAGTTGGAAATAGAACGAGAAAGCCAGCTGAGAACGAAAGAGACAAGGGAAAAAGAGAAGAGGTCACTGCCGAAATCGAAATTCACGAAAATAAGAATTAGGAAGCCAAATGGTGATGTTGTAGAATCCATCTTCGAAATACATGACAAATTGCTTAAAGTGTTTGAGTTCATAGATCAAAATTTATCAAATGGAAAGAGATACGCCCTTTTAGTTCCTCCAGCTACTCAATTCAAAGAAACTGACAAAGAGAGAACTCTTGTTGACTTGCAACTATATCCCGCAATACTATTGACCTTGAAATGGGTTTAAGCTGCTAAGACGGTCGCTGAAGGAATAAAAAAGTAAAAAACATTGATTCAATTCCATGAGTAATTATTTATGATTTATTTTTACTAAAGATTCAAAAAATTAATATAATATATTAATATATATACAAAAGAGGTAATGCTAGCAAGTACTTGTACAGGCAGTTTTATGGTAAGTGATGACAAAAAAAAATTAATACATCAATGTTTAAAAATATTGAAAGTTAAAAATCGCTGTAACTGAGCATCACCATAAATACTTTGTTGGCGCGAACATTATATTTTTTTTCTTTATTCCTATGATATTAATTTCGAAACTTTTTATCATTGATTTTTAAAAATAAAAACCAACTTATTTTTTTGTACATCCAACGGTCTTATTTTTTTATTTTTAAATTCAACAAATTTTCATATAATATTAAAATATTTAAAAAACAAATCAAATCATTTTTTTTTTTTTTTTAGCTTACAAATACTTTATTTCAATCAATTATTTACTAAGCCTAACCAAATTTGATAGAAGTTTTTTTTGTGAAGTCAGTCTGAGCTTCAATATATATTTTTCAATTGATTTGTTTTAACATCAGTTATAACTACTGACTATAACTACGGGCTAAAACTACTAGTAATACTCTTGATTTGATTTTGTAAATGGCTGATAGATGTAACAAATTTGTAAATATTAATTTTAAATAAAACAAGTTTTTATTTTATTTTTTGAAAAGTTTTGTTAAAAGCAATGATACATAAATACACGATGATTTAAAAAAACAAAAAACTACAGGATGAATAAAAAATAAATCGCTGCCTTAATGATTATTTACGAGAATAAGAGCATAGACTAATTTTCATCTTTAGTGCACAGAGGGGATTCGCTGTGATTGGCCATTTTGTGTAGGTGCAAGTAGCAGGTTAGCAGAATGGCCAGCACGGGTAATTTACTAGAAACTAATGGTAGAATCATAATAATCATAATCACCTTTTTGTGAGATTTTTATGGTCTCTCCTCTAACAATCTACTGATTTTCTTTTATAGTCATCAAACATATGAGAGTAAATTAAAGACTCCTCCATTTCTAGTGAAATCTGTTTTGGCTTACTTTCCAATCATGCTTTTACAATATTCCAAAAAATGGCAGGGTATAAATATAAGGATTAACTAGGTTAGTCAAGTCAAGAGATCTAATAAAAAATAGGTAATTTGCCTTAGATTTAAACAAGGAATTTCACTAGTGTTAAATATTATTGAGGATAAGTGAGGTAAGTATTAATTCGTAACTAGAAAATTAAGTTTAAGTTAGGAGTAGGAAGCACCAGCCCTATGCGAAGGGAGCTCAACCAAGAAAGGAGGGCAAAGAAGAAAAGAGAAAGAGAGAGAAGGCATGCAGGAGTGCCTGAGGCTGTGACCTTTTTGAGGGAAATTTCACTGCTGCTGGAAGAAGAAGAGTCCAGAGCAATGGAGGTCTCCCAGCCACTTCACCCTTTTTTCTGAAAATTCGTAGGTTGTGGCACACAATATAAAAACGAAAACCGAGGTCTTGTGAATGTATTTATTTATAAAATTTATTAGGGCATTTCAGTCCAGTACAAGAAATTATATAAATTTTAATGAATTAAATAATTCTAATTATTGGCAAAATCTAAGAAGCAAAAATAAATCTGATGCGCGCATCACACAACTTTCACTTACCACCCTATCATAATAAGCTATCCATTTTATAAAATAATTCCAAGGAATTCTCATAAACGCTACCTATTTGAAATATTTTCAGCAGCATGCATTTCATTCTCTTTTCTCACAAAAGTACCACAAAATATTTGTTTAAACAATTAATATTACTATTCTGTACACAATATACTTTGAGTTTGTTAACCTTTAAATAAATTTTAAATGTTTTTATTTGGTTTCAATTGAAATTCCATTTAATTTCCATAAAAACATTTATATTCCGTTAAATAACATAAAAATAGAATTTATCAACTACAACAAAGTTTTATTTTTTTTTCGTCACTCCATTACCTTATACGACTTTACTGGTTACATATTATTTTTCCTAAAATAATAATCTTTAGCTTTCCAACGGTATATTATACGTCTTTATTACTACTCTTATTTCCGGAAATTTATCTTCGACCTGGGAAGATATTTTTCACATTTTTCTCCAATAGTTAATCATCAAATTTTTCATATTTTATATTTATCCATTTTAACAACACTAACAATACGAGATGGTTTATTAGGCCAAATAAACAAAATTGAAGGTGCTTAAGAGGAAGCCTTTTTGAAAATTCGGCATATAAGCCCTGTCAGACTATTTCAATGAGGAAAAGATCTAGGTCACATTAAAGAACTTTTGATTGTACACTTGTACAACGAGTTTAATCAAAATCGTTAGAATTTTTTCCAGAAAAATGTGAAAAAATATAAAATGTTTTAAAGTGAATCTTCCGGTTAATTGATTAATTGATTAGTGGAAATGTTGCTATCATATCCCGGACGTATCTTATCTTAAACGATCTTAAATACGTAATTTCAGTTTCATACAACTTTTCGTTTTTGAGTAAATAGTTCACATACGTTGCAGTTCACCACGCTATATCTTTTAAATTACTGGATCGGTTTAGATAATTCTTTTTCTTTTTTTTTTAAATTCAATTATATTTTATATAATTATATATAGCATTTCCACGTCAATTGTAACCCTTTCCAAATCAATTGTCACCTTTTCCAATTCAATTGTAACCTTTTCCATTTCAAATGTAACTTTTTCCATTTCAATTGTAACCCAACCGGACATGAAATAATTCAATATTATTCATTTTATTATTGAAAAATAATTATTTTAATTACATTAATGACCTTTGAAATAATTTCGGCATATTCTTTCGACATTTATTTCGTTTATTAGATAATTGATATTAAGTGCTAATTTCAAGTAGGTAGTTTAAATATTTAAAATAAAATTGTCGTTTATTTATTTTTAAATATTTATTATTTTTTATTTATTTAGTGGGGGGAGGGTGGATTTCATCGATTTAGTGATCGTTCATAAGGTTTTCGAAGTTGTTAATGTCAAATTTACTACCGAAATTTTATTCGGCCAGGAGTATTTCTACTTAATTATTAGTTTTCAAGATTCTTCGGTATTGGCATCGTTTACTAGGTTTTCAAGGGCGCTATTTCCGAATTCACTATCGGATTTCCGATCGCGCATGCGCATTTCACTTTTACGTTGTTATTGGAGATTTCTATGATAAAGGGGTCGTTTATTAGGTTTTTGAGGGTTCAGATTCCATTTTTTAGTTAGATTTTTGATCGCGCATGTGCGTTTTGAATTTCCGTTGCTATTGAAGATTTCTATGATAAAGGGATCGTTTATTAGGTTTTTGAGGGTTCAGATTCCATTTTTTAGTTAGATTTTTGATCGCGCATGTGCGTTTTGAATTTCCGTTGCTATTGAAGATTTCTATGATAAAGGGATCGTTTATTAGGTTATCGAGAGTTACATTTCAAATTACTATTAATGTTGACATCTTTTTGGTACCAGTATCAATTATGAAGTTATCAATCGTCATATTTTCGAATTAACAATCGGATTTTTGATCTCGCGTGCGCATTGCGATTGACTGTTCTTAATGAACTTTTTTTCGCTTATAAGAGCCGTTTATTTGATTTTCAAAGGTTCTGATTTATTTTTTGAAATTGGATATTTCATCGAACATCCTCATTTCGGATAACAGTTACCATTGACCTTTTTTCGGTAAAGTTATTGTTTATTAGGTTTTATAGGACGATATACTGTCAAATATAATTGTATTTGAAATGCACATGTTCAATAAAAAATAAAATTTGAAAAAAGGAATCAGAACCCGCGAAAACCTAATTAACGATTTGTGTAACAAAGATAATATCAATAGTATCAGAATATGTAAGAGCGTTGGCACAATCACAATCCCCATTGACAAAATCGAATCAGAACCCTCGAAAACCCAATAATCAATATCCGTACCAAAGAAATGTCACTGTAACAGTAATTCGAAATGCGCATGCTCAATAAAAAATTCATTTAAAATAACGAAATCAGAATCTTCGAAAACCTTATGAGCGATCTAAAACCCAACTAAAAAAATGGAATCAGAACCCTCGAAAACCCAATAATCGATATCCGTACCAAAGAAATGTCACTGTAATAGTAATTCGAAATGCGCATGCTCAATAAA
The DNA here is from genome assembly GCA_948150685.1 of Rhaphigaster nebulosa. Taxonomy (NCBI): domain Eukaryota; kingdom Metazoa; phylum Arthropoda; class Insecta; order Hemiptera; family Pentatomidae; genus Rhaphigaster; species Rhaphigaster nebulosa. Next base: position 173,266,164 of record OX411306.1, read on the forward strand.
AAATCCAATTAAAAATATGGAATCAGAACCCTCGATAACCTTATAAACGATACCTTTATCGGAAAAAACACCAACAGTAACGGAAATGCAAAATGCGCATGCGCGATCTAAAACCCAACTTAAAAAATGGAATCAGAACTCTCGATAACCTTATAAACGATCCCTTTATCATAGAAATCTCCAATAACAACGTAAAAGCGAAATGCGCATGCGCGATAGGAAATCCGATAGTGAATTCGGAAATAGCGCCCTTGAAAATCTAGTAAACGATGACAATACCGAATAATTTTGAAAACTAATAATTAAGTAGAAATACTCATGGCCGAATAAAATTTCGGTGGCAAATTTGACATTAACAACTTCGAAAACCTTATGAACGATCACCAAATCGATGAAATCTACCCTCCCCCCACTAAATAAATAAAAAATGATAAATATTTAAAAATAAATAAACGACAATTTTATTTCAAATATTTAAACTACCTACTTGAAATTAACACTTAATATCAATTATCTAATAAACGAAATAAATGTCGAAAGAATATGCCGAAATTATTTCAAAAGTCATTAATGTAATTAAAATAATTATTTTTCAATAATAAAATGAATAATATTGATTTATTTCATGTCCGGTTGGGTTACAATTGAAATGGAAAAAGTTACATTTGAAATGGAAAAGGTTACAATTGAATTGGAAAAGGTTACAATTGATTTAGAAAGGGTTACAATTGAAATAGAAAAGGTAACATTTGAAATGGAAAAAGTTACAATTCAAATGGTAAAGGTGACAATTGATTTGGAAAAGGTTACAATTGACGTGGAAATGCTATATATAATTTATCATAAAATCCATACTTTTTGGCTTATGCGCAAATAAAGTTTTCTTTTCGTCATAACTTTTTCCCCTGCATTTTCTCGGTGATGTACTACATAGGTGAAAAGTTACAAGGCTTTGAAGAGAAGACTTTAGGCAAGTTTCATCAATATCGTTAGAGCCGTTTTCAAGAAAATTGTAAAAAAGTGTACAACTAATGGAATTAAGTAGCACTTCCGGCGAGTCGATTTTAGCGAAAATGTTGCTGTAATATCCGAGGTATATACCTATGTTAAATACGTAATGTCAGCTTCATACAACTTTTCGTTTTTGAGCTAGGCTGTTCACATACACACCATTTTGTGAGACTTGGTTATTATCTGGACTTAGCAGACCTTTTAACTTATATTTCCGTTGAAAACTCGAATTCGAAAATTTTCACGATCGCAAATCTTTTATTTACTACATATTTCATATACAGGTAAGTGAAAGTAAAAATATCTGATGTGGACACCTGACTTCCTTGCACGTCTATTAAACTATAAATCGGTGGCTATCAATATCACTAGGTAAAGAATTGGAAATCGACAGTTTCGACATTTTAAGCAGAAAAACCCACTTAATATCGTATTCTCCTGCTGCAGACTTGTTGATCTCACAAATGGGGAGGAAAACCAGTATTTTACACTCAACTTTAACACCTAAAAAAGTAATAAAAATGTTTAATTGGATTGGAAACCAAATTGCGTTTGTAACCTGTATTACCGAAACATATAAATATAATTTTTGATGTAAGCTTATTATGACGTTCAAGTAAACTACCATTTTCGGCTCACTAATTTTAACTAAAATCTAGTAAGTACATTCACATTAATATAAAAGTCCTATTTACCAAATTTGAGATGTTTTACATCATATTTTAATATAATTTTTGATGAAAGTCTTATATGACCTTCAAGTAAAGTACCGCTTCCGGTTTTCCAATTTAAACCAAAATCTAGTATGTTATTTAAATCAATATATAAGTTATAAATACAAATTTGAGAAGTTTTGCAAAGTATTTTAATATAATTTTTGATGGAAATCAATTATGACCTTCAAGTAAAGTACCACTTCTGGTGATCAAGCAGTGACCAAAAAAGGAGGTTCACAATTTGATTTTACAACAATCCTAATTACAAAATTTCAGCTTTCTTCGGTTAGCCGTTTTTGAGTTACGCCACGACGAAACTAGTCAAAATGGATTCAGGGATGGTCAAAATGGATATTTCCGTTGAAATCTGCAAACCGAAAATTTTCGCGATTACAATACTTCCTTTACTTCGTACAAGACCTCTAATGGTAGATATTTTGCAAACTTAGTTTTTTTTTTGTATATTACTTACAAATAATCATAAATAAAATATTAATAAAAAATCAGTTCTTTAATAAATAATTTAATTTTTAAATCATCAATCCCGTCTCATTTCTGGATCCTGTACTTATAAACACTTTTTATTTTATTCACAAGACTTATAATTCCTTTTGAATATTTCAAGAAACGGTAAATACTGAAATTTACAGACGATATGTTATTTAGGTTTATAAAATCTTTTTCTTCACTTAACTGTAAGAGTAATTTCCAATTTGTATCAAACTTAATTTTATTCTGTGGAGCTAACTAGGATTTCTGCCTGCGTAATATTTCTTGAAAAATGTGTTGATATAAAAGAGGTATGCAAAAAAACTTGGTTTATTTTATCGTAGTGGCCTCTGTACGTTCGCACCTACGTCCGTTCGTATTTCGCATAACTCAAAAACGGTTAGCCGTAGAAAGTTGAAATTTTGTATTTAGGATAGTTGTAAAATCTAGTTGTGAGCCTCATTTTTTGGTCACTGCTTGATCACCGGAAGTGGTACTTTACTTGAAGGTCATATTAGACTCATCAAAAATTATATTAAAATATAATGTAGAACATCTCAAATTTGGTAATAGGACTTTTATATTGATGTGAATGTATTTACTATATTTTGGTTAAAATTGGTGAGCCGAAAACGGTACTTTACTTGAAGGTCATAATAAGCTTACATCAAAAATTATATTTAAATTAAATACCATACATCATATGTTTCGGTAATAAAGGTTACAAACGCAATTTGGTTTCCAATCCAATTAAACATTTTTATTACTTGTTTTAAGTGTTAAAATTTAGTGTAAAATACTGGTTTTTCTCAATATTTGTGTGTGTGTGTCAATAGATGGATGTCGCGAAGCCGAGTGTTGTTTTTGAGATACTGCGATCTTCGGAAACTAGTAACCAAATTCAGGATCACTTTTTGAGCCACCGATTTATAGTTTAATAGGTGTGCAAGGAAGTCATGTGTTGTCCACATCAGATATTTTTATTGCAAGCCAAATGATTATTCTTGTATTTTATATTACGTCGTCGTTTTTTGAAAAAGGATAATCCTAAAAGTAGTAATTAAAATTTCTTGAATTAGACTTCATAATAACTAATAAATAATTATTTAACATTATTATGATTAAAATTTACAAAAAATATGAACAATGGGAATATCTTAGAAAAAAATCACCATCTCCTTAATACCAATTTCAATTCTGCAGGAAGAGTCGGGAAAAGAGAAAAAGGTTTTCCTATTATTTCTTTTGAATTAGACCTTAACTGAGCAAAATGTCATTCATACCATTCTAGGTGACTTGTAATTAGCAGAAATAAGGCTACTTTGAATTTCCTGTGATGAACATTGGGGGCAAACTCTGCATATTAGGAAAACTCTCCGAAGAGCATTAAAAAAAAAAAAATTATGAGCACAGAAGTTTATCGACTGACTTAATGATGGAACTAATGGGACTAAGTCCTGCCAGAAGGACTTCAGGATTTTCAAATGTTCGTAAAAATACTAAAAATCATAATTACAATTTTTTTTTTTTTTTGCGTTCTTATAATTTTTTAAGTTAACGCAAAAAAGTCTGGTTGTATTATCGGCCGTCCTGCCAGAAGGGTAGAAAAACCTTTATAGTTTTGTGAAGGTGAGTCCTATCGGCAGATCAAAAGAAGAATACGAAATGAGTCCACCTCTTTATTTGATATGTGCCTTTACCGAATGGTTACAACTAAGTTAGTAAAGCTTACTCAACCAAAAATTGTATAAGCGGAAAATTCAACCCTTCATTTAAATTAGTTCATGTGTTTTAGGTGATGTAAATAAATGAAAAAAAAAACGATTGCAAATATTCATATCATAGAATATTGCTAGAAAAATGCTTCATCTGAAATGCGTAACAAAAAATATACATCTTGCAAAAATATGCAAATACCATCTAAGGTAAAAAAAAATTGGCTAATACCAACGCGGCTAATGTTTCACCACTTCAGAAATCTCACTGAAAACCGCTAACTCAAATTAATTCAGACCTGAGGTACCTCACCACCACAATCGAGATATTAAATATTTCATAAACCGCTCAACATATAATGAAGAAAACATTTTTGGTATTATAGCAGATGAGTAATGTCAAATGTAACAGTTGATCAACAATATCAACCGATAAAAAGTAAATAATCTTCATGATCTCTTAAGTACCTTACGTTCTTGATTTTGCATTTCAAGTTTACAAGATTCTGTCTAATCGTATCTAATAATAATAATCCTCAAACATTAATCTTTGGAATAAACTCTTAGGAGTCCTGGCTGGCAGTGGCCGGTTTCTCCTCTCAACCATAAACGTCTGCGGCTTTTAAACTATTACTCAACTTCCACCTTTAGTACCAGTGACGTGGCTAAGGCCTTTCAAGATGGTTATTCAGGCTAAGTTTGAGTGTTTTATACGTGTAAAGTCAACTCTCGATAATCAAATCTCGAATTCGAAAATTTTCGCGATCGCAATACGTCCCCTTACTATATACTTCGTATATAGGTAAGGGAGAGTAAAAATCTGTAATCTTTGGGGAAAAAAAAGAAAATTATACTACGTAATTTGCTCATCATTACTTTTCATTTTTATCTGATTAGGAACATAGTAATGTAATGAGTTATTATATAATGGGAACTGGTTTTTAAAACAAACTAACCATAACTTGTACTTCACCAATCCTTAATCACCACTAAATAGCTTTTCACGGATAAATCTTTGAAATTTCTCATTCTATCAAATAAAGTATATTCATTCATTTTGTTTTTCCTATTTTTCCATTTGTTGTCTCTCACCTACTACACCAATCTTTCCTTTTTACTTTTATATTTCTTTTTTTATCTGTTTGCTTTTTATTCGGTGCTAACTTAGCATTACATCATCATTATTTATTATTCCACTTTAAATTCATTTTTCTCGTATATAATTAAATTCTTCTATATTTTTATGTAAACGATTGATTTTTTTCATGCATCAGCATATAATCTTACAAAAGTTGGTCTTTTCTTTTCTAGTGTTTCTTATATCATGGTTTTTTTTTGTCCTGAAAGAAGGCTTTTTTCCTGATTTAGGCTTTTTTCCGAAACGTCCGCACATATTTAAACAGTATATTATCTTACTTTTCATTATATTTTTGGCCACACCCCAATATATGTACTATCTTCTTCTTGATCTTTAAAACGATTTTCTAGTTATTCTCTAACTACTATGTGTTAATCTTATATAATTATGGGCAATAATCCTAAATTATCTATATACTTTTTTATTTGTCGTTAATTTTTTTTTTGTTCACTATGATAGATAAATGATTTCCTAATCTTTTTTTTTTTAAATAATTAAAATAAATATTTCAAGCATTCTAATGGAGCTGTATTGAATTTTATTATTGAAAATCCCAGCGCAGAAAATCTTGAATCTTAGAAATAAAGTACAAGTTTTAAAGAAAATCTTTCAAGTGAGGAAAATTTCCCACGAATTCTGACGTAAATGCAAATTCAGTTAAGGGCCAGGGGTCTCCTAGCGCCGCGGGAATGGACTCAGACAAACTGCTTTAAACTTAAAGAGCTGAAATACCTGTTCCTCGATAGGACTGAATAAACAAGACACAAGGCAGCTGGGCAACTTGTCCATTCTCCATCTTTGAATATTTACTTGTTTATTGAGATTTCGAGAATCATTCAAGGTTGTAAAGAAGATCCTTTTCCTAAAAGGAAAAAACTCCGTAGCGCTTATTTCACCCCATACCTACGTTTTCTAAAGATTTATTACTAAAAAACGTTCAGGTAGTTCATAAATTACCTAAATAATAAATATTTTATTGTTTGTACCATAAAACATTAAGCAGATGCTTTTTATTTTTTCAAGAATTGAAAAATTTTATAAATAAATATAATTAAAAAAAACTTCAAATTATTATTCACTAATGAAAACGTGTATAATAAAAAACGTAGATTTTTTTCCAGCTTTTGATTCCTGTGCTAATTGATTTTACATTACTTTTAAAATAAACTAAAATTTTAATTCCAACAAAGAATCACAAAAAAACAATGTTTGCCAAGTACACAGATAAGTTTTCTTATCTCTTAGATAATCTAACATTTATATTTTACTTTACGTTTTAATGCAGAGAAGTTTCGACATATTCTGCTTGATGTTTAATAGCAGGGTCTGACTTTACTCTGAAACGCTGGTTTATTACCATATAGATACCCATTATCCTATAGAATTATTAGCATAACCTAACGAAGGATCTTAAATTCAGCACTCGATAAGAAAAAACTGCTTCTTTACCAACAGTTTTCTGAGGATCTGATAAGGTAAACATCCACTTCAGCAAGATTTCTCCAGACACATTGAAAGTTCAGGTAACCACTTTAGAAGCGTCTTCCAAACAGAATAGATCCATTGAAGAAAATAAATTACCAACTGTAGCCGTACTCTATCCTTACTAGAAATGTAAATAAAATTTTATTAGCTACCCATCAAATTTTCAGGAGTAATAAATTCATAATAAATAATAAATTATATAATAAATATAATAATATATAATAAATTTTCTGAAGTGCAAAGATTTTTTTTTTATAATCTATAATGAAATACTCTTGAATGTCTCAGAATAACCATATAGTTTATGAGTCCTCTTGTCTTCTATTTTACAATACGATCTGGCAGTGATAGGTATTGGTTTAGTGGTTAATAGTCCATGACTATATTATTTATATTATCTGCAATATTTATTTTAATTCTAGGGATCTGCAGCATTAAAATTAAGCTAACATGTCCTTTAATGGTTATTTACTTAAATATTTTAAATGCCTTACTTATTTATTTGCAAATTTGCCTTTGACTTAATTTCTTCGTTTGGGCTTGGATATCTTGATCGTCAAATTTGATATTCCTGCTAGTTCTTAAACACAACACGAATTAATATCGTAATAGTAATTAATATCGCGCAAGAAATACGCTTGCCTGGATCCATTTCATATGTCTCCGAATGATTAAGGATTCTTTTATGGCCGCTACTAAATCTTGTTCTCACCGAGATCTCAAGCATAAGAATAATTGAAGTAATAAATATGTTGCAACACAATTTTAACAATCAAAAGAAAAAATTTGGTAAAGCACAAATAAGAAAACTTTATGAACAAAAGCAATATTACAACTAATCTAATTGAAAAATGGCATTCAAACCAAGGGAACTTACAAAGTTATGCCAGATTAGAGCAGAACGTTTTTCCTTCCAAATAAACATATAAAAAAAGAAAGAGGTTAATGCAATTTTACTGAAGTACCTGCCTGTTAGTGGTCACCTTTTTGCCGTTACTGGAATTAAATTCTGAAATAAAAGGAGTAGCAACAAAAATGAAGTGATAAGAAAAACTTCTCTCAAGATTGAAATACAATGAAAAGACCGGGATATGATAAATTTACCTCTACTCGTTTAGACTGCAATTGTCTTGACAAAGAGAAACAAAACATCGAAATAAATTATATACAAATATGTAAACGCCTAAAAAATAGATTTTAGGGAATCAAAACGTACGGCAGAAGGCTTTATTAAAAAAAATAATTAAAAAAATAATTTTTTTTCTCAATTTCAACGTAATTCTATAGAGTATTTATTTAAGTGTGCAAGTTTCATGCATAAAACATAAAACAGGTATCACAAAATACTTTAGACTTCTTTACTAATTGTAAATTACATGAAATAAAGGATAGGTTTATAAGAGATGATAAAAGACAATTTAAAAAACAGGTTAAATAGGAAAAAATAATGAAATATCGTACAAATAAAATTTTCCAAATGTAACACAAAAAAAATGCACAACATAAAGCGTTCGACACATTAATTTGTCGATCTTCATGAAGTATTCATTTGATTAAATCGAAAATAGGACGATCATAAAGAAGTGGTTAAATGTGTGTGCTGTTTGTCCGTCGCAGTAGCACACTTCAGGCTTCGTCAAATGAAACCATTTTAATTAAAATTTGCTTTGTCTATGTTCAGTTAAGAATTATATAAGTTTGTATTGTGTACTTTTAACTATGTCAAAGTTAGTGAGTTTTACATCTGAAATGAAGTAACATTGAGGTCGTCCTTTTGTTGTTTGTATCTAATGTCTGTCAGAATGCACTTTCTAATTGGGTATGTAAGTGGCTTTGCTGAATTTTATAGGCAGGGCACTATTTCGCGAATCAGATTTGCAATAAATTATATTTTGTTATATGCTTTAACTTTATGTTTTTAGATGTAGCAATATTTTTCGAGAATGTGCCATTGGCCGATAAAATACCAAATATAGGTTTAAAATCTAATTTTAATTCGACTCTTCAGAAACCTCAATTATTTTGGACAATAGTAAAAGTTGTAATCTGAATGACCCATGTTACGTATTGTCACAACCGTATCATAGCGGCTATTTCATTGACAGAGGATATCCATGGAATGAAGAAGAAAGAATTTTACTCACTTTAAATAGTCTGAGGTATTAATTGTATTATAGATTAATGGCGTAATTGACTTTGCTATCTCTTGTCATGGTGCATCTAAAACAATCGACTGTTTCCGTTTTTCACACACGCTTGTGCAATGTAATGTTGCATTTATCTTTGATAATAATTAATTTAATTCATTTGCTTCATATTGTATTTCTTGGTCATGGTCATCTCTGTTAATCTTTTCAGAAACCAAAAAAGTAAGCGCAATGTCGAAAACATAAAAAGCATGAACAAAGCGAAGGAAGAAGAGATTGGCGGTGCGGGAGGGGAGATAGTTTATTCTTCTTGGTCTGTCAAGTTATTTTTATGTACATCTGTTTCTGTCATGTTCTTACCCGTTCAGGCCAACAATAATTTTGATATTTTATACCCCCATAACTTCATCCTCAGTTAATAAGATATTTAATTTATGTTTATCAGAGAAATATAAGTGGGGATATATTTTGATTATTATTTATTTATTTTAGTTGGGAGAAAAGGAGAATGGGGGAGAAATATTTAAAATAACAATGTAGCAGTAGGATATGATTGTAGGATTTTAAAATTTCGATAGATTAGTGAGGAATTTTTTTACAACGTTTTATCATGATCAAAATAATGATTCAAGGATATGGGGTGTTCGAAAAGTTTTAGGTTGTTTGGGAAGCGAGAAGAAATGGGTAATCTGTGCTATATATATGTTTTTCAGTTGTCTTTTTTCAATGATTTTTTTTTCACCAATATCAGAACCACGATTATTATTGCACACCATTTTAAAAAAATTATAATTAAGTAAACTTCTGTTTATGGCGAATATATATTTTTTAGTTTAAAAACCTCAAATAGATGAACCTTAAGATGGTAATAAATGCAATAACCAATTTGGAAAATTAAAGAAATGAAATCTGTTTATGAAAATCAAATTATTCATGAAGTCTCTCCGGATGAAAAATGGGATGCCAGAACTTTTCCTGGATGATAATCCCCAGCCCATATCTCGAATATGACCGACGGAAAATTCAATAACTAGATGGAATTGAGTTCCTGACTCTTCAGCCCCAACAAACAGCTTTTCCTCACATTCGTCGTTTATAAAAGTAAATGATATCGATTTGGAATAATTTAAAAAATTGGAAAGAGCTTCCTTTCAACTTATACGGTATCAACTTCAATTTATGCTAAAGCTATTGGCAATGAGGTACTCATCAATCATAGGAATAAGGAATAGCAGCATAAGCAAACGGTGTAGGCTGCGATCCTGGACTTGCGCCAGGTATTGCCGTTGCCAAGAGCTGATATCTCTCCTTTTCCTCTGACTGTCCGTCCTGAAGGATAACAACTATCTTAAGGTAAACATATATTAGTGGACTTTGTTTGGAAAAAATTGGTAGGAATAGCTGTTCAACTTAAGAAATCAATTCGAAGATGAGCACTGAATAACACACAGAACTAATGTGGTGTGCTATTATAGCAAGTATAATTCGAATTTCTAGGAGAATAGCGGCAAAGGCATATGTGAAAAAATTAAAGCGCCCAAGTAAAAATAAAAGAATGACTAAACAGACGAATAAAATGACTGCGCTCTCTTAATTCCAAATCACCAAAACGGACAATTATACAGAAACTAAATACATAAAAACGCCTACTAAAACCCATATGGACGTACGCCACACAGATTTACGATTCACCATAAAACACGCACTTACAAAGTTTGCAATCTTTTCAATCTAAAATTGTAAGACTTTAATGTATAAAGCTTAAAATAATTTAATGTTCTTTTACCGTTGAAATAGGAAAGCTTTCGCTAGGAACCGCCGTTATGGAGTTATGAATGAAAAGCTGGAAAAAGTTCGAAAATTCGTCGTATATCTGAAAAATTTGCTTCATCGAATTTATAACGGATGGAGAAACGAGTAAAAAGTAACACTAAAGTTGTATATATTTTTGGCTTAGACCAAAAAAAAGAAAAAAAAAAAAAAATTAAAGCTGCATGATTCGCTTGAGATAGGTTTTAAATCACTCAAGTAATTGATTTGACTCCATTTTATATATGAAAATAAATACATAGACTCGAGACAAACCAAAGCGTGTGAGGTACCGAAAACAAAATCGACGAAGGTAGTGTTGGTAGTAAATGACAATAATTAGGAGATGGAATATATCACTTGAGTCCTCTTATCTAGCTAGCCCAAAACCTAAGGCGAGCAAAAAGATGATGCGAGGGCTGTGTATAGAAGATGAAGGATGAAGCCCAATCTCCCAACATTGTTCATTAAACAGTTAATGACCGTCTCATAAATTAGTTTTCTGCATACTTACCGGCTGTGGTCTCAAAGAAGGTTTAATTAATCACCCGATAATAGGAAAGGAATGCCACACCCTCTCCCCCTCCTTGGGGATATTTTCGGCAGAGCATTAATCATCGTTTATGTTGCCGTACCCCAGCGTCCTTTTGTTTCTGTCTATACTCGTATACTCCCATACATGATCGGTCTTTCATCTGTTACGAATTAAAATGTTGCCTTTTGTTTTCCATTACTTTCAAAAGTGGATAATTTTTGCTTTAAAGCAATAACTACTACAAACACCTCTTGTTAAAAAAAAATTCTGTTATCAAATTACTCAAGAAAAATAAAAATTCCCCATATGGAGTTTAAGCATAGTACTTACTGAAAGGATTATAATTTTTTTTTCCCGAGTTCAATCTTACATTTTATATATTTGTATCATGCATTTCATACAATAGTTTTTATATCTTGAGATAAAAGTTAACCGTATTCTGGTAAAAAATACAGCAATTAGAATTAAAGAAGAAATATTTAGCAGAAAACATGTTAAAATGTATTTGCGAAAAATCATACGGAAAACTAAGAATTTTATATAACATACATTATATATTACATACATATAATACCTTTAATTTTCTCTCATGTTTTGGACTTACATTGTCCTTTAAAAATGTCTATATTTATTATGTATTATTTATTTTCTATTTGGAGGTTTATCATGACACTCTTTTTTTTGTTTGTTATCATAAACTATAGAAGTTTATTTATCAACTTTTCTTCTAGATAATTTTTTTAAAAAATTACATTTTTTAATGTAGACTACACCGGGATATAAAGGTACACCTATAAATTATGATAAAATGACAAAATGTATAATTAAAAAAAAAAAGGATGCAAGAGAAAAGTTGACAAATAAATTTCTATAGTTTATCTATAAATTACCTAAATAAAAAAGAGTTATAATGTAAATAACGAAGACATTAAAAATATAAAGATGAAATTATAAAAAAACTTCCATAAGAAGCAAAATTGAAATAGATTTTATGCCTTCAAGGAAAAAAAAAGTGCAATAAGAAAACTAAGAAATACATACATATACACAAAAACACCTTCAAAATAGGGATCTTGAAAAAAAATCCAACAGTTTTGGATGTTGAGTGTGAACTAAGACATACTTTAAGGGCCACATATCACAAACAATTTTTGAGTTGTCAATTTGGTAATAACAAATCATACCTAATTTTACTTTGTTCATGCATTACAGGTAATCTCATAGATTCCCTGACTGTATTTTGTTGTTCGGTAAACCTTATTCCTCATATCTTCCCCAACTGTATCTATTCCAATTATATTTTAAATATCTCAATCAATACAAAATAATCTCATAAAATTACAATGAAGGCTATTGAATCCATAGTAGTTGATAAAGTTCATTATTTTTGCTTTGTAACAGCTTCCCTATTCTTGTTTTTCGAGATCAGCAATCTCATTTTACCAGGAGTAATTGTTCCAGAGGTAAGTCAGTTACGTTTTCATCATAAGCAATTTAGACGGGGATGTCCTCTCTTCCCCAGATCCTGTTTATTTTGGCAGTCTTTAAACTGCCAACCGGAGAGAAGTAGAAATGGAAATTTTGGTGATGGATGAGGAAAGGTGTCAGAGAAATTAGGATCGAAAATGAACAAAAATATTGGAACTGTCATAGCAGTTTTCTTGTGAAGAGGAAAACACGTTTCCATTTCTTTGGAGCCGCTCAGCCGATTTAACAAAAAAAAAGAAGAAAAATATAGCTATTCCGTCCATCCGCTAAGTCGCACCTCTTACAATCCTTTTACGTCAGGAACTCTGCAGTATCTTGTCATGATCTGAAGGGTTGAAAAATTCAATCATTTCTGTTGATTTGCTCCTTGACGGCTTTCCCTATAATATTTTATCACTTTTGTGGAGAAATACCTTCTGTAATGATATTTATCGGTCTAGGTTACTCAAACTAATGAACTGAAACAGCAGTAGCAAGTATAATTGAAACATATTCACTAAAAAATATTATTCAAGAAGGATTTTGAATTACACAAAATCTTCTTATGTATTAATTTTAATTTTTATAGGTACTATTTAATGGTATATGATGGGTGTCACAATAAATTACGACAGCACACCGAAATTCCCTCATTAGGTATTGTTATATGTAATGGTTTACAATATTCACGCATTTGTTGCAAAGCCAGATAAAAGTTCTTCGAGTCTGTATAATCATTTAATTTTCAAGAAGTGGTATACACAAGAATAAAAATTATTCACATTGTTATGCTAACTACTATGGTATACTATTTCTTTTTCTCCCAAAAAAACAACTCCGTTGTATGAACCTCCCCGCAGCAAAAAATCGCAGCTACAAAAAGGGATAATATCAAGAGGCCTACCAGAACTCCAACGAAACAACCGGCTAACGACAATAACATTAAGCAATTTTTTTTTTTTAGCGATTTTAGCGATCTTCGTACATCGAAGTTTCCCTAAGCCAATTCCTCCCTCAGTCTGTTCCGCCACTCCTCCCTGTTCATCACTTCCTCTTCCGTCAGTACCTGGGTCACCTTAATACATCCACATCACTCTCTCTGACATGCGGCCTCCCTCTCCTTCTCCTACTCTCGACTTCCCAATGCCTCTTCGGGGATTTCTTCATTATCCATCCTTTTAACGTGTCCGTACCATCTCAGTCTCCTTTCCTCCATCACCTCCAGAACATTCTTTCTCACTTCCATCTTCTCTCTTATAGCCTCATTTCTAACTAGCTGTGTCCTGAAGATTCTAGCCGATCTCCTCCAAAAATCCATATCCACAGTCAGGAATCTTGTGCCGTGTGATTTTTCTATAGGCTATAGAGCATTACTATTTCTACCAGGGGCTTATTTATTAGTTTTTCACATTCGCATAAAAAATTCCGCTCCAGAGCACTGGATTTAAAAAATGCCAATAGCTTTCCGTCCGTTTGTTATTCTTTTTTCTACTTCCTTTCTCGCTCTTTCACTGCTTTCGAGCGTTAAGCCAAGGTAGCAGAATTGGTGGACCCTACTCAGCTTTGCCAACATTTTGAATGAAAATATCAATGAGTTCCATAGAGGTTAAAACTATTCTCGGTAACCGGCAAATTTTTTAGAGTTCTAGTAGCCTTGCGCGAGTTCTAGCGATAATTATTAACATTTTTTGCGCAAGGAAGCGAGGGGTGAAAATTTGCCTCAGTAATCGGCAATGTTTTTCAGAGCTCGTAGCGCAAAAACTGTTTACACCCCTTTGGATTCCCGAATATTTTCAGTCAACAATTTTGTCGGTAACCGGTTATTTCGTTGAGAGTTCTGGCAGCCCCACTAAGAGTTTTATCAATTGATCTTATTAACCAAAGTTAATAACAAAAATGTTATAAAATGTGCGGGGAATTGGCCCCTGTATGTTTATTTTTTATTTTTTGTGGTTTATACATCAGAACTATTTATAAAAATTATTAAAAAATCTCCAGATCACTTATCAAAACAAGGGTTATCAAAACTTTTAAAAACTTTTTGACTTTGGTGGGCCAACTTTCCAGAGGTATTCTTATTATATAACGTATGGGTTCCCAAAGGATGGATTTAATCACGAGTAAAGAAATACAAGACATAATATTTATATAACAACAGCTGCGCAAATTTAATTAAAACCAACGACAATACAGATAGTAATAACCCAACTCCAATAGATAGTAGGTAATAATTTTTTATGGTCACTACCCCACTGTAGTGCAAAATAACATTTAAAATGATTGTCTATAAAATATTGTCCAGTCGCCTTACTTTTAGACATTTTCTAGGAAAAGGATCAAAATGGCAATAAATTTGTCAAAACTCTAATATAGTTTCAACTTTTCACACTTTTTTATCCCTTAATCTCACATTTTATTAGCAAATAGCGCTTTCACATAATAATTCCACTCTTACAAAATGTTTTTGTAGTCAACTTGCTTCCACATCTGTGAAGTTTCCATGAGGACGATTACAAAATATCTGATGTGGATAACACATGACTTCCTTGTACGCCAATTAAACTATAAATCGCTGGCTCAAAAACTAATCCTGAATTTGGTTAATAGTTTCCGAAGATTGGTATCTCAAAAACGATACTCGGCGTCGCGGCATTCATCTATTGATACACACTCATACACACTATTGTTTCTGGAGGTCTCATAATAACTGAAATTTCCAAGAGACTTCTTCGTGTTCCGTGACAACATTTATTGAAAATCGACAATTTCGACATTTTAAGTGGGAAAAACCCACTTAACTTATATCTTATTTTCCTGCTGCAGACTTGTTCATCTCACAAATGGGGTGGAAAACCAGCATTTTGCAATCAATTTTAACATTTAAAACAAGTAATACAATTATTTAATTGGAGTGGGGAAAAATGCGTTTATAACCTTTATCACCGAAACATATGATCTCTGTAATAAATTTCAATATACCTTTTGATGTAAGTTTCTTATGACCTTCAAGAAAAGTACTCCTTTCGGATCTTCAATTTCAGCCATGATCTATTAAATTACTTATATTGATATAAGAGTCTAATTTACCAAATTTAAGATGTTTTACATTATATTTTAATATACTTTTTGATGAAAGTCTAATATGACCTTCAAGTAAAGTACAACTTCCGGTTTGTCAATGTTTACCAAAATTTATTATGTTGTTTAAATTGATATATAAGTTATAAATACAAATTTGAGAAGTTTTTCAAAGTATTTTAATATAATTTTTGATGGAAATCAATTATGACCTTCAAGTAAAGTACCACTTCTGGTGATCAAGCAGTGGCCAAAAAAGGAGGTTCACAACTAGATTTTACAACAATCCTAAATACAAAATTTCAGCTTTCTTCGGCTAGCCGTTTTTGAGTTACGCCACGACGAAACTAGTCAAAATGGATTCAGGGATGGTCAAAATGGATATTTCCGTTGAAATCTGCAAACCGAAAATTTTCGCGATTACAATACTTCCTTTACTTCGTACAAGACCTCTAATGGTAGATGTTTTGCAAACTTAGTTTTTTTTTCGTATATTACCTACAAATAATCATAAATGAAATATTAATAAAAAATCAGTTCTTTAATAAATAATTTAATTTTTAAATCATCAATCCCGTCTCATTTCTGGATCCTGTACTTATAAACACTTTTTATTTTATTCACAAGACTTATAATTCCTTTTGAATATTTCAAGAAACGGTAAATACTGAAATTTACAGACGAGCCTTCAAATGTGTTTATGTTATTTTCGCGATTACAATACGTCCTTTACTGCGTACAAGGAAATAAAAAGTGAGCAGAAGAAATTAGTTTTTTTTTTTTTCTAAAACTTTCTTAGGAAGTCAAATCTCCCAAAATGTCGCAAAATATCTATAAACACTGCAAAACAAATACGCTTGCTAAATTTTATGACAATTAGTCCATTAATAAAAATTTTAAGGCTTCAAATTTACATAAATGCAAAAGGCACTAAAACTGCTCAAAATACACATGTTTACAAATTTTCAAATGACTTTTGCCGAATTGGTTGTTTTTGTTCTACCGAATGTAGTCCCACAAGAAGAATCTTACCAGGAAAAATGTGTGACACACACACATACTCACTAAGGAAAAAAAAATTCTGTCATCTGTATTAAAAATATAAATCTCGTATTTATCAAAAAATATATAAAAGATCCCAGGATAACAGAAAATGAATAACAATATGTGTTATGGTGCTCGAAATAATAATATGACTGCAGATAGTATGAAATGTAAGCATATAATGAAACTAATTAATTTATAAACACAAATTGGAGTTCTTCATAACACAAGGATGTATTTCAACATAAAATAAATTATATCGACATACAAATAATCAACACAAGTATATCATAAAGTTCATCTTCTAATAATTTGTTTATCATTTTAAATCCGAAAAATGGTCAGAAGTCCTCAGATAACGCAAATATGAAATCCGGTTCTCCTCCAATGCGGCGGGCAATGACCTCCTTCATGTATCAACGATTCTCTTTAGTAGCCCAACCCAAACCCAGCAAAAAACGCAGTCAGAAAAAAAATTAAAAAACATGGTTAAAATGTGATCCCATTTCATATTCCCGACAGCAACCAATTTTATTTTTTCCTATCATTCACTAAATCTTCAGTAATTTTGTAAAAAAAGTAATTTCGATTATCACAGAGAAATTATAATTTTAGTTACCATATAAATAATTTAACAACATTTGTGTTGATACCAGTATTTCTGGCACTGGAGCATGACTAAAATCTAACATAGGCAATTTCGACTGATTAAAATTAAATTATATGAAAATTATGTTACGTATGTGCATAATATGTTAGATCTTCTTTTTCTACATTGTATCTATTTAAAAAATAAAAACACATTGAATTCGGTAAATATTCCAAAAAGTATCAAACACCTTTTGAATTTCCATCAAAATTATTAGATGTGATATTCTATAAAACTACTCTATTTTTGCAACAAAAAAAAAGTGTAATTTCAAAAAATTATCTGCTTTCTGTAATGTATAAAAAATATCGCAACAAAAACCGTTGAGCGTGATCTCGGCCGAATCACCTTGCACAACCGTTGGCAGTTCGTTCCTCACCAAGTACTGAACCCAAGACCCTTCACGGGTTGTAGTGGTACAGGCTTTATATATTTATATATATATTTATATATATATATATATATATATATATATATATATATAATATATATACATATATTTATTACCACAAATAAGAAATTGCTACAAACTCAACATTAGATAATTTTTTTTTTGGCTTTGGAGGGAATTCAATTATCTTTCAAATGAGTATTCGTATGGAATATGTATACTTTTCGATTTATGCGCAAAAAAATTAAATTCTTTCAGATTTAAAATGAATAACATGAAGTTGATCAAAGTATTCTAAGTCTAACACTAAAGGGTTAATACATTATATTTAAATATGAGAAAAACAAAATGCCAAATTTTAAAACAGATTATTACGGTTCATGGTTGATAACATTCAAAAGTAAAGCACAGAATAGGAGCCTTGTCATAAATGAAAATGTAATTTTTGTTGTTGAGCAGTGGTATTGTTGTATAGTACCTGTCGTTTTAAACCCCTGAACAGTTTTCGCAGAACCTTTAGGGGTAAGTATCTGTTCGTTTAGGGTCTAGAATAACGCAGTTTTCAGGGGAAAAAACTTTGGTGCGGAAATATAGCCTGTCAAAGTCATTTTTTTCATAACTTCGTTTCCTTAACTTTCAGCTCAAATTACTTACGCTCAGATTCAACGTTGAAAAATATTAAAGTCAATATAAAACATGGAATCAAATCTTACCTCAAACAGCTGCTGGCGGCTTTTTTTTTTTTTTATTATTACTCTGGAAATAAGAACTAACAGTTACTGGCTATCAAAAAAGAATATTCAAATAACTATAATGTCTGATTTATAAATCTCAAAAAATAGACACATATTTCTTTATACCGTCGTCACATAGTGCAACGCTAGTGGACGAAATCAAAAATTAATATATTTCCTAATGAGTAATCTACTAATGAGCATTTTAAACTAACCTTAGACCATTGATTCCAACCAGTATCCCCTTATTTGTGAGTTAATAGAATGCCCATACTTTAAACATTTATTCCTTTTGAGATAATCGCTTCATCAGTTACAATTTTTTTTTTCTGGTTCCGAGTGCATCTCTTGTCTAAGGAAAAACCATCGATAATCATGGAATTTACCGGCAATTGTGTGTATCTTGAAATAGTGCATTTTGATCTGAAATATTCTATCATTAGAGAACATTGAACACCTCATTCTATTTTATTTCAAGCTACAACTTTGAAGAATGGTTAACAACAAAAAAATCTTCAAATATCGTTTTGTACTTTTTGTATATTCTTGTTTTTTTTTTGTGTATTAAATTTTCAGTACAGTTTGGCTGCATCTGCGTGCGAATTTCATAGTTATATGATTTTCTTCAACTACCGCACAGCTATGGGAGATAAGATTCCTTCATGGAAATGGCGATGAAATACTAATAGATTCGATAAATCATGCTCATTGTGGCGATGAATAGAGAACTCTAATAAACAATACCAACGAGAATTATCAAATATTGGTCGGTTATTTTGCCTGGTTTTCAATTGTAAATTGGTCAATAGTATCCTTAGGGACCGTTGAAGTTGGTTTTGTTTGATGGAAAAAAACAACTGAAATTTCGTTATTGACATTATTCATATCATTGGTCACGATATATATTTTTTTAATCTACAAGAACTGTTTATCTGGGTTTTTTGACTGGTTTGTCAACTAGTCATTTTTCACCATTGTTATGGGGTATATTCATAATCAGGAAGGTATTTTCTGTAAGAATCCACAATCAATAGATTTTCGTCCAACAAACACCCTATTTTCGATGCACTGTGCGATCTCTTAATCCTCTTCACTCTACTAACAGCACTGAAAAATCAAACTTTAACAATCATAGAAAAATGTGCTGACCGCAATGAACTAAAGTTTCAAATTATACTTACTATTTCTACACGAAAATTTCACATTAATATACAGCTAAATTTTAAAATCCTGCCCCACCCTGACTTATTTAAGAGTGACGTTCGATATGAAACTTAGTAAGGCCCATGTTGACTCATTACTATACAAAATAGTTCCGAAACTCTAGATTGTACTCGCCTGGGAATCAGGAACGACAAAGCAAGTCTTAAAAATTTGGAAAGGGTTCAAAGATTAATTGGAATAAAAAACAGCAGTGCCTTCCAATTTCTTACGATTCTCCCTGCTTCTTTGCGTGATGGTACTGTAAAATACAAGATTAAAGAACTAATTTCACCTTCTAAAATAAAAGACAAAATTGAATTAGAAGTAATATAAAAAAATAGATAAACCAATCACTAAAAGTTAAACAAACATTATGTATTGTAGATGTACAAATTCCTATTAATATGGACAGAAGCAAACAGGAACAAAACACAAGATGCACTTTCACATCACATTATAATCACACTTATAAGGCGAACATCTCAGGCTGAACACACACTGTTCAAATATTCAAGCGGAAAAAAAGACAATAATTAAGGTTACAGTCTATACCTTAAGACAGACAGATCACTACGACATATCTTATACCACGTCATGCCATAAGTAATGTCGGTTTTTAAAAATCTGTCTGTTTAGTTAATATTACTAATCCCTCCTTTAAAATTGAATTGTGTTTATATATTTTGTTTATGATAGCATTACGTACTCTTCTATTTATCATGTTTTTGTTTGAGAAAGTTAGTTAGTCTGTGCTGAAATTTCAATTAAAATAGATCTCCCCAAATACCGCTTAGGGGATGTTAAGCTTTGGGAATTCGATAAAGGAGAAAATGCTGCTTCAACTTTCAGAAATATATGGAGAAAACGTCATTAATGAACGGCTAGTCCAGAGGTGGTTTGAAAAGATTCGAGCGAGAAACCGCAAACTTGAAGACGAACTTCGGGCAGATTGACCAATAAAGCTTGACGACGAACTCCTGCTGCCTACTGTTACAGAAAATCCTGTTGTAACTGTGGAAGAATTAGCAGAAAAACTTGGATCAACACATTCTACTGCCAGCCGTCATTTTCAACTGTTAGGAAAGGTACCGAAATTGGGAAAGTTGGTCCCTCAAAAGTTAAACATCGCTAATTTTCAACAACGGGCGAATCTTGCTTTTCTCTTCCCTCCCATTTAGATCAAGAACCTTATCTAAACAGTTGAGGTTCGTCTTCAAGTTTTTGGTTTCCCGCTCGAATCTTTTCAAACCACCTCTGGACTAGCCTTTCATTAATGACGTTTTCTCCATATATTTCTGGAAGTTTCCGATGAGTTGAAGCAGCATTTTCTCCTTTATCGAATTCCCAAAGCTTAACATGGCGTAAGCGGTATTTGGGGCGATCTATTTTAATTGAAATTTCAGCACAGACTAACTAACTTTCTCAAACAAAAACATGATAAATAGAAGAGTACGTAACTGGAGATGAAAAGTGGGTTTTCTATCGCAATGTTATACGGTCGGTTAAGTTCTGAAGAAACACCGAGATCAGAAACTAGAGAAGGACTTCATCCGAAAAAGTTATGATGTCGAGGTGAAAACGGAGTATTGGCTTTCTTTAATTCAAAATCAAAGGAGTTTTTCATAAAAGGTATACAAAATTTGGTTTCAAGATGGCAAATTCTTATAGAACAAGATGGTAAATGCATCTAAGATTGAATGTGTTTCATTTATTTTTTCCTACCCCTTATTCACTCAATTAAAAGCAGACATTACTTAAGGGATGACCTGATAATATACAATCGAACAGCAAAATAATAATTGACACTGTAAGAAAGCTACACCAGTCAATTACCTTATTGACAACCAATGAATAGGAAGAAAATATCTCTTGATATGAGTGGAAAGAGGGGGAGCAGTAGCCATCGGTACCTCCTCCTGGCGTCATTTCAGCATGAATTGTTAAACGAGGAGGTCCCTCATCCAGATAAAAAACATAATAATAAAGCATTTATTTAACATATTTGCAGTATTTATAACTTAAGCATATATTATGTAAATGATTCCGGATTGTCCTTTTTCAGGACAACACAGTTCTAATAATGACTTGGTTGGAGATAATCAATTTTTGTTGACAATAGTAGGAAAAATTATAACAAAAAAATACGCAAACAAAAATAAAATATTAATTTAATAATAGGTACATGTTTCGCTCTGTTGTGGGTATATAGGTTGAGTGATATTTTATTGCAGTTGCCAATATTTTTTTATCTGAGGCTTTTCAGAAGTTAGGGTTTTGTCAAAATATGATTTAATTCGTGTAAAAATCAACTGCTATACTGTGGGAAGATTTATTTCATGAAACATTGTTGAAACTATTGTACAGCGTGAATCGTTTTTTGTAGTTGGTATTTCATGTCCAGCTCAACACGGGTGAGGCATAACAGATCTGAGCTCGGATAATTGTTTTAAACAGCGTGAGTTTATTTTGGAGGCTCAGCTTGGATTTTCCGTAAACTTACGGAAACATTTCGAAAATGCATTTATTAGTTTTGTCTGATTTTCTACTAATGTGTTCCTTGAATGTTAAGGATATGTCTAGAAATTAACCCTGCGTAATTTACTTATTGAGACCAGGGAATGATTGTTGTATAAGGAAATATAATATTTCCTTAGATTTATGTATGGCATTTGTTTTGTAAAGATTATGGCTCCGGACTTCCTTGGGTTTATTTTTAATTCCCAGTTTTGGCAATATTTAATGATTTTTTTGAAATTTTACTGTAACCGATTTACTCTGGTTTCGAAGAGATAAGAGGATGTATATCGAGCTGTTAACGCCATCTAGCTCCTCTATGGATGTTATTTAGCATGAGTGCTGTGGCTATGACATTTATGAGTGTGTTAGGGTGTTTGTGTAATAGATCGTGGAATCGTTTGTAGTGGATCGGTATATGCCCGTTAACAGTTGGCATATGAAAGTATGTATGTCAACTTATATTGCTAATGCAAATGCTATCGTTCCGAAAGATTTGATGTTTGTTAATGTGAGCCTTTTTAGGTATCCCATATATCCGTGATGCGTAGATCCAAATATGTTTCAGTAAGTAAATGTTTGTGTTCGATGTCTGTCCAAATTTTAGTTTTGAATGTTTCGAAAGGAGTGAGTAAAGAAGTAATAATGTTTGATTTTTGATTAAGAGTTTTTTTTTTCTCTCTTGACATGTGGACTGCAGGTCATTCTTCGGTCAAATGTAAGACCAGCGTAGTGCACAGCACATTGGTAATCTGTGGAATCAGTCTAATGTCTTGGAAAACTAAAGTACCCGTTTCAGATCAAAGAATAAATGTGATCTGATTTGGACAATTTTCTCAGAGTTTAAACCAGTGCAGGTGTTGGATTTTTATGTCTTGTTGAGATTGTTGGTATATTCATAATCAGGAAGGTATTTTCTGTAAGAATCCACAATCAATAGATTTTCGTCCAACAAACACCCTATTTTCGATGCACTGTGCGATCTCTTAATCCTCTTCACTCTACTAAGAGCACTGAAAAATCAAACTTTAACAATCATAGAAAAATGTGCTTAACGCAATGAACTAAAGTTTCAAATTATACTTACTATTTATCGGTACCATCTACACGAAAATTTCACATCAATATACAGCTAAATTTTAAAATCCTGCCCCACCATGACTTATTTAAGAGTGACGTTCGATATGAAACTTAGTAAGGCCCATGTTGACTCATTACTATACAAAATAGTTCCGAAACTCTAGATTGTACTCGCCTGGGAATCAGGAACGACAAAGCAAGTCTTAAAAATTTGGAAAGGGTTCAAAGATTAATTGAAATAAAAAACAGCAGTGCCTTCCAATTTCTTACGATTCTCCCTGCTTCTTTGCGTGATGGTACCGTAAAATACAAGATTAAAGAACTAATTTCACCTTCTAAAATAAAAGACAAAATTGAATTAGAAGTAATATAAAAAAATAAATAAACCAATCACTACAAGTAAAACAAACACTATGTATTGTAGATGTACAAATTCCTGGCATACTAACTATAGCTATTAATATGGACAGAAGCAAACAGGAACAAAACACAAGATGCACTTTCACATCACAGCATAATCACACTTATAAGGCGAACATCTCAGGCTGAACACACACTGTTCAAATATTCAAGCGGAAAAAAAGACAATAATTAAGGTTACAGTCTATACCTTAAGACATCTGCTGTGAGAATCCTATAACTGCAAGGATCGTGTGTTGTCGTGTGTGCATGTAATGTTTAATAGTAGAGCGAGCACTGGACCTAGAGATACCCACTCTGCGATAGACCAAATACAAGATTTGACCCGTGTCGGACGGAGGAAAATCTGTCGAAAAGGATGGATTGAATAATAAGGTAATAGGTAAGTAGAAGTGTCGTCTTGAGTTCAAAGAGAAGCACCTGATGCCGAACTCTGTCAAACACTTGAGATACGTCCAGTTGCACATTTCTTCTCTAGTGCCTTGGATCTGTAGTCTATCACTCTGTTTAGTTGAAGTTAAAGTTATTGGCCTTCAAGGTTGCGAGAAGTGTGAAATTGGCCCTCCGCATCTTCAATCGCTATTTTTTGTGGTTTAAACAGCATTTTTTCTTTTAAAGTTTATCAGCATAATGCTAAGAGGTTAAGGAAGTACGTCTATCTCCGAGTAAGTGTATCTATCTCCGTGGATAGATTACTCGGAGATACCACAGTGACCGTTTCAACTAGAATCTGTAGAAATTGTGAGATTTTCGATGTTCAACTGGTTTCTCATTGAACTCTTTTAACATTGACTGTTATACTTTTACTGATCAAGTAAGTTCTAGTGTAAATACTTGTAGTTCATTTATTGATTGCAAATCAAAATTTTACGAGTATTTTACTGTTTACTGTTCATTTTTGATATTTAAGTGTAAAATTCCTAGAGGATGAAGGCAAAAGACTTGATGGTAAAACTAATGTTGGCACGCGTTGCAAATGTAAGAGAAAATCTCATGTTTCTGTACTGGTGTGCCAGCAAACATTTCCAGGGTTAAATTATGAATAGTAAATTACAACAAAAAAAAAATAATAATAATAAAATGACACTGAAAAATGAAAAACAGTAAGATTATGATTAAGCATATAATTTTAAATATTACAGCAATATAGTTATGCAATCGTTTAATACCTGAATCGGTCCTAAAAGATTTAAGATAGAAGCAATGCGTAAAAACTTCCTCCAAATGATGTCATTTCATGGTCCACTGGCTATGCGGCAGAATGGGTTGGAGAATCAATTTGTTCAGAGAGCAGGTTCTTCCCTTCTATTAGCTATATAAAACGGATCAAAACTAAAAGTCCCTTATGTTTAAACAAATAAACTCAACTTTTTAGCATATAATGTGTTTTCTTTAAAAGCTATATAGTTTATCTAATTCCTGGAGTAATTACAAATTTATAAGTTTCTAAACTATATTCTGCGAGTATGGTAAGAGTAATAAACTTTCTAACGACCAATACATAACTACTAACGAGGTAAACGAACCGCGTTTTGCCTTCAAGTAACACATTTAGAATTGTTGCATTGCAGTAAGCATCCATATACATAAACATAAAATAAAACTATATATATATATATATATATATATATATATATATATATATATATATATATATATACCAAATTTTAGTATATTTAATGAAATTGTTAGGATATCTGTTCTTATATAATTCTTTAAAAAGGAAAAAAAAAACACGTAAATTCGTGGGTTACAATTTATTCTTTATTCTTAAGAAATTAGTAAACATTTTTTATCGAATAATCTTCTTCATTAAGCCTAAGCCAACTACTATTTGTCCTCCTTATGGATGAGATATGAAAGGTCTGTAAAAGGAGATGCCCAAGAGCACTAGTAGGTTTTTGGAACCTAACTCCAGTACTGGCTCAAGCGATGATATGCGCGGATGATGTCGGACTCATAGCTGACTCTGAAGAGGATCTTCAGGCATCCTTGGAGGAATAGAATGAGGGTTAGGGGTTCACAAATAAACCCTAACAGAAGTAAAATCGTGTATGGTATGTCGGAAGAGAAAACGCAGAGCTCATGATTCTGTGTAATGGTGAACCCATTGAACTTACGAATACTTGTACGTATCTAGGAACCATAATAAGTAAAGATGGTAAAATAGACCAGGAGGTTCTGAATCGAGTGAAGAAGGCCAATGGAGTGTACCATCAGATCTCCAAAACTGTTATAGGCAAGCAAGAAGTAAGTAGAGATGCCAAAACACGAATGTTTAAATCCGTGTTCCTCCCGGTTCTTTAGTATGGATCAGAAAGTTGGACGGCTCTTGACAAGCAGGTGGGAAACATCTGCAGAAATGAGATTCCTCCGTAGAATAGTTGGCAAGACCAGGAGAGACTGCGTCAGAAATGAAAGAGTTCGGGGTGTTAGATCAGTGCGTGACTATAACTAAAATGGTAACTAAAATGGTATGGACACGTCTGTAGAATTGACGATACCAGAAAAACCAGGTGGTATTTGGAAGCTAGGCCGGAAGGAAGACGGCCTCGTGGCAGACCCAGAGGCATGTACTCTGATTTCATTGGAAAACTAGGGGGCAGCTAGAGGACGCACCATCCCGGAGATGAGAAGATTAGCCAGGGACAGGGACCAGTGGGCTAGATGGACCGATACTGCAACTCCACGCTTCACGGCACAAAGGAGGTAGAGGTAGAAGAAGAAGAAGATTAAAAAAACAAAAATCTATTTACGTTACCCCGACACAGAGCGGTCAATCAATGTGATTTCGGACAAAACTCGGAATTCGTCCTCCAATTGAGAATTTTTATTTATCAATAGATAAACACATTGCAAGACACTTCGAGCATCATAAGGAGAGGTGCTCAATAATTTGTTTAAAATCAAAATTCATATTATTTATAGTTTATAATTACTTCTTTTCTAGTTTATAATTGCAGTAAAAGAACTATTGTATTCACAAAAATTTTCAGGAAATTTCGAAACGGAAATATCCATTTTGGTCATTCCTAAATCCATTTTGACTAGTTTCGTCGTGACGTCTGTACGTACATTCGTACGTTCATTCGTTCGTATCTCGGATAACTCAAAAACGGCTAGCTGTTAAAATTTCGTATTTGGAGTTGCTGTTAAATCTAGTTGTAATGTCTTTTTAGTCACTAAATGATCACTGGAAATGATATTTTATTTAAAGGTCATAATTGATTTTCATCAAAAATTATATTTTAATCATTAAAATATAATGCAAAACTTTTCAAATTTGGTATTCAGATTTATGTATCAGAAATCAGATTTATGTATTAATTTCAATATCATACTACATTTTTGATAAAATTAGCAAACAGGAAGTAAAACTAAATACAGAGATCATATGGTTCATTGATAAAGATCACAAAAGAAAATTTTTTCCATTAATATTAAAACAATTTATTACTCGTTTTTAGTGTTAAAATTGATTGTAAAATACTTGTTTTCCTCCCTATTTGTGAGCTGAACAAGTCTGCAGTAGGAAAATAAGATACAACTTAAGCGAATACTTCCGCTAAAAATATCGGAACCGTCGATTTCCAATACTTTATCTAGCGACATAGGCATTTCCAATGTTTTTACGGAGCACGAAGATATCTCTTGCGAAGTTGTTATTGGATAAAACGGCATATAATGACGAAAAGAGACTCCCTCCCCCCTTCTCTCCCGGAAAGAACGGAAGGTTAGTGATACCGTTAGTACTCAAAACAGATTCGGACCCTTATCAAACTAAATACCCCCTTACCCCCTATTCATTTAAGCAATGTAAAAGAATATGCAGAACTTGTTGCATTCCTTCGTTATGACAAGGTCCTAATGGCTTCAGGTGTAAAACCACAATGAAAAGAGTTTACCGTGTATACCGTGTTTCCCACATTGGTGAAAATACCAATGTACATCACTGGATAGCGGCTAGCTTAAGAAGAGGAGGTGCTGACTTCCACACATATCAGCTTCCAGAAGATAAAAGCACCCGAGTTGTCTAAAAAAATTTGCATTACCCTACACCTACAGTAACTATAAAACAAGACCTTGCCAACCAAGGGTATGAAGCAAAAAATTTAATACAATATTATCGCACCATTTAAAGCACCTCTCCCTATGTTTTTACTTCCTTGTACGCGCTAAAGGAAGTATTGTCATCGCGAAAATTTTCCGTTTTAAGATTTCGATCGAAATATCCATCTTGACCATACCTAAATCTTTTTTGACAAGTTTCGACGTGACGTCTATACGTTCATATTTCGCATAATTCAAAAAAAGTTAGCCCTAGAAAGTTCAAATTTTGTATTTGGGATTGTTGTAACATTGTTGTGCACCTCCCTTTTTGGCCACTACGTGGTCACCGGAAGCGGTACTTTACTTGTACGTCATAATAGATTTTCATCAAAAATTATATTAAAATATAATGAAATTTTATTTTGTTAAATTGACAAACAGAAAGTGGTACTTTATTCAGTAAAGTATTACCGGCCTTCATGTCACAATAGGTTTTCATCAAAAACTATTTAAAAATATAATACAAAACATCTCAAATCTGGCAAATAAAACGTTAGTTGCCATCCGCATGATGGTATAGAATCTATAAACTTGCCCATTACTTGAACAATTTATTCAAAACCAGAATCTCATTTTCTCCGAAACACACCGTTAGAAACTCTATAGCGTTAGTCAACAAAATTAAGAGCATAGTAATCCCTGATAACGCGAAATTAATATCATTCGACGCCACAAATCTTTTCACAAGTATCCCACCACTAGAAACAATAGAAATTTTAGAACAGTTAATCTTCCGATCGAATCTATCACCGCTAGAAAAACTAGATCTTTACAATTTGATGTCTATTTGCATAAAACATAACTATTTTCAATTTGATGGAAAATTCTTCAAACAGGAAGAAGGCTTACCGATGGGCTGGATCCCCTCTCTCAATCCTTCTGGCAGA
Source organism: Rhaphigaster nebulosa (assembly GCA_948150685.1). Lineage (NCBI taxonomy): Eukaryota > Metazoa > Arthropoda > Insecta > Hemiptera > Pentatomidae > Rhaphigaster > Rhaphigaster nebulosa. The sequence goes on from OX411306.1 coordinate 173,294,786, forward strand.
TTTATTTATGGACAAATTAGTACAAAAAATTCTTTACCCAAACAATTCTCAACTAGCTCAACATATCAAATACCTGTATCCATCTACATACCGATACATTATATGCCTATGGTCTGGTACGACAAGACAAATAAATAATTTTTTAAAGGAAATAAACGAAATTCACCCCTCGAATTAATTAATTAATTAAATTCACAGTAGAACTGAAAAAAAACCATAAACTTTTTAGATTTAGAAATCTCAGTAAAAAAACAAACATCATGAATTTGGAATTTACCGGAAATCCACTCACACGGATGTTGTTATAAACAATGAAGCTAAGAGACTGATTGCACATAAACTCGCAGCCTTTAATAGCACGATTTACCCTTTTTTGAACGTACCATTAAATGAAATGAACTATAATAAACGAATTGAAATAATATATACCATAGCAAAAAATTACGCTTACAATAAAACCACTATCAATCATATTTTTAAAAAACAAATACCAAAAATACAATTAATGATATCTATTCAACAATCCCCGAAGATAGGCCCATCACGAAGCATTATGTTTTGATTCCATATTACGGCCCTATATCCACCAAAGTCGGAAATGAATTGAAAAAACTAGGATTAAACCTGCATTTAAAATTAAAAAAACACTATCCTCATATTTCTCTTCTCCTAAAGACAAAATAGACCCTTTTCAAAAAACCGGAGTATACGAACTAAATTGTAATGATTGTGCAGCCAAATACACGAGAAAAACAGGAAGATCGCTAAATCAGAGATTAAATAAACATAAACATATAGGTGCATATAATAATAAGACAGAGAATTCATTTTGCAATTCATTTAAATGAAAAAACCATAAATTCCTCAAAGACTCAGGAGATAAATTAATACATCACGCTGAAAACAGCCTCAAATTAAATATATATGAAGCACTTGAAATAATAAAATCCTTCAAATCCAATCCAGATTTTTGCTTAATTGACCAAATAAATATCTCCAATAGCTAAATCTTAAATGTATTCCCATCTATAACAGAAAAACCAATTACTAACAGGCATAACTGGAAAAAGCCCGACCCTTAACCGTTTACCTATAAACATCCTACCTACTTTTCTTTCATTGTTAGTTCAATGCGAGAAGAAACTAGTAGAAACTTTTCTGTTTGATATAATCCATTTAAATCTTGGTGAGTACCAACATGTATTTGTTTTCTTGTCTTAATTAAATTCATAATTCATAAATGCTTTATGAAACTATATACTATACCAAACTATATTTTGAATTGCTTATTATTATTTTTGTGTGTGTTTTTAGAACTGAAGATGAATGTATAACATTCAAAACTAGTTTTCAATAAATCAAATTTATAGAAGTGGCAAATAATTTATCAATCCCTAATTAAAACGTTTACATCAACATAAATAATATACTAAATTTAGATTAAAATTAGTTGGCGGAAAGTTTATCACGTACAAGGAAATCATGCGGTGTGAAATCATCTGATATTTGTTTGTATTATAAAACTGTTTCTGACTTAAATCAATTGAAATTATAAGAATTTGTTTGCAAAAGTTGAAATCTGACGATTCAAACATTAATAGCCGTGCTTAAATAGAAAAATCCACTCATAGAAATTCTGGTTAAAACAAACATAATTTCGTGAGAAATTTTGAATATCTATCAGGGGATACTAACATAAAAAATATTTCTGAAATTATATTAAAAAGTAATTAGATTGAAATATAAAACAAGAAAGAGATGAAAAGATTCTTAACTAAGCCTTTCTTTTGTGAGCTATTTATGATATATCAATAAAAACTCTTGAATTACTTTATATAACTGTTTTATTATCTATTAAATAAATACAGAGGTATTTTCTTTGATGGAATATTTAACGTTTAAGTATTATAGACTCATAATATCAACATTATTAATGTATTAAAATGGGCTTTTGTTCTTAAGATCTTGAACCTCTTCTTTATTAGAGTACCTAAGTGACTGATTATTATTTAAATTGAACTGGTTCGCCATTTTTTTTTAATATTAAAAAAATCAATATCATGTTGTAGCAGTCTGCTTATTTTACTTAAATATGTTTTCAAGGACTCGCATAAATTATTGGTTTTAGCATCTTCTGATTCCAACACAATGATTTTTTTAATGATATTCTGTTTTCGTTGTTTCCAGTTTAACTCCTCCTCTCTCTAAATCACTAAACCGATTACAATAAAAAAAACAGTGTTTGTCGGTCCATACTCTTGAACAAAGCGAAGTTTCTGCACAAGAATATAAAACATCAAAGTATAATACTTTGAATAACGATGAACTATGTGAATCAAATCCGATTTTTTTTTTTCATTTGTATCCATCGGATATTCGAATGAACTGTACAATTTTTATATTTTACTCTTTATATCCTCAAGCGTCAGCGTAAAGAACGGAACAATTCACGCTTATTTAATTCTTTTTCTAAATTTTAGCTGAATGCGATCGAAATTACTATATTCATTTTTCACAAAAAAGGAACGCCACATCATATTCACGTTTGTATAAAAAACTATATATGATAAATAAGTATTCAATATGTTATGTGGTTTCGCATAGAAAATGTACACCTTGTAGATATCATCTCTTACATACGGTTATTTGCAAGAAAAAAAAAAAAAAAATATATATATATATATATATATATATATATATATATATATATATATATATACACAAATATTTATGTAATACATAATTTCACAAATGTTCTTCCGTAACTTTCTTCATATCATGACTGTGATAAGCACAGTGTACTCGGTCCAATGACTTCGTGCACCAGCTCTTAAAGACTTAACCATCACCAAAATTGAACCGCGTTAAAGCATTTTGAAGTTAGTCACGAAGGGAAGAAGTTTGACTAGCGCTGGAAGGATCTGTTAATGCCGACTTACTGGTTGGCTTGTCACCCGACGGCTAGCAGTTAGCAGTTAAGCACACTTGGGCCCTGGCTTAGCCTACACCAGATCTTGATCTCATCATCCCTCTAAAAGCTTTATAACACAAATATACCAGTATCTTCTCGTAGCACAGAAATATATAAAAAAAAAAAAAAAAGAAAGAACTGTAGAAGAATGCATTTTGTTAAACACTGAATGTAAAAGTCTATACGCTTTTATTAATGAAGTTTCTTTAGTGATATCTCTGTTGGTAATTGTCCAATTGAAGCAGCTGTTGGACAGGATTTAGTATACGATCTTAATTAAAGATATCGCAGTTTTTCCAATCCTTCCATTGCGTACTTTATCCTCACATACCCTATGTATTTTCTGATCGTAACAGCTTAATGACAACATTTTTTGTTTAAATTAGAATGTTTTAATTACCTACAAATTATTTCCAATATGGTTAAAAATAAACAATTAGAAATAGTAAAAGTTAGTGATTCGAAATTATACTATCAACGGCCCTGCTTTTCTTTTTAGGACCTAGAATCTTTTTCTTTAAAGGTGGTGACCTCAAATGGAACGGAAGCAATCATAAAATGAAACACGTCATCGTTTGAGGCTTTTCTGGCACATTTCTGGAAATTGGAGATCCTATAGTACTCATTATAGAGCTCCTAGGTATCTTCTTGTTCTAACACGAAGCTCTCAAAACAGCTTCGTGTTCTTTCATTTCGTGACCATTAAGAATCATGTGCGCAAGAGATGAAAAGGAGGTAGGTTATGATATCATCATAGAAACCTGTATTATTCGATAAACTCCAGTTGGAACAAGCATTCAACTATTCATGTGATAGCTATGATGACGACGTCGTTTTTTGAAAAAAGTAAGCGCCATTTAGCAAACTTTACAGGAAACACTTGAAACGATTTTTCTCCAAATAATAATTTTTTTTGTTTCAATTTTATTCTTTATTTTATAATGTAGGAGTTAATTAAGGTGGCAAAACATTTATAACTACAATTTATTTTTAATACTTCTAGCACTGGTTAAGGACAGAGTGACTACTGAGAGTCGTTAGTAGTTGGTGCTCACTCCATCAATAGTCGGTTTTAGACCATTTCCAATTTTTATTTTATTACATCGTAAGCGGGAATCGATGGAGACGGTGTTTAGGTCCCATAATAAGTTGAAACCTAAATTTCGAATTTTAGATACTTAAATCAAAAAACGTTTTCAAAAAACGTAATGTAATTTGTTATTTCATCCAGGCGTAGTAATTGTTTTAGTATACATTCGGGATTTCAACCTAGTACTTATGACGCTAATGGTATTAATTCGTGTACAAAATTATTCCAGCATGTAGCTGAAAAAACATTACCAAAATACAAACATATTAAAAGTGCAGTCCCTTGGTACTGGTACTGGTACTGGTATTGGTGGGGGGAACTAGTCCGGCAAGTGGGCCTTAATAGTCCCTTGGTAGACTTCAAAATGCAGTCTTGTAATTAAGGAAAGGAATAGGACTTTGAAACACCTCAAGTGGTACCCTAATGTAGAAGACCAATTAAAATTTTCAAAAACCTGGACTGTCGCAAGATGCACTATAAAACAAGCAAAAATGTCTGACGTGGAAACCGCATGACTTCCGTGATAGCATTAGAACTGTCAATGTCACTGGATAATGCATTGGAAATCGACGGATTCAATATTTTTAGCGGGAGGGCTCGCTGCAGACATATTCTGCTGTTGCTGGTTTGTACAGCTCACAAATGGGGAGGAAACAAGTATTTTACACTCAATTTTAACACTTAAAACAAGTAATAAAAAAATTTAATTAGAGTGGAAAAAAAATCGCCTTTGTAATCTTTATAATCGAACCATAATACCCTGTATTTAATTTTAATATAATTTTTGATATAAGTTTCTTATGACCTTCAAGTACCCCTTTCGGCTCACCAATTTTAACCTAAATTTAGTATATTATTTATATTTATATAAAAATCATATTTACCAAATTCGAGATGTTTTACGTTGTAAAATTCAATATAATTTTTTATGAATGTTTATCATGACCTTCCACTAAAGTACCGTTTCTGGTGTGTCAATTTAGACCAAAGTCTAGTATGTTATTTAAATAAACATATGAACCATAAAAACTAAATCTGAAACGTTTTGCATCATATTTTAATGTAATTTTTTATGAAAATCAATTTTGACCTTCAAGTAAAGTACCACTTCCGGTGATTATGTAGTAACCAAAAAGGGAGGTTCATAACTAGATTTTAAATAAATCCCAAATACATACAAAATTTTAACTTTCTACGAACGAACGTACAGACGTCACGACGAAACTAGTCAGGTATGGTCAAAATGGATATTTCCGTTGAAATCTGAAAACCGAAAATTTTAGCGATATTAATACTTCCTTTACTGCGTACATGGAAGTAAAAACAATCCTGGCTAAATATCATTTCATTCATAACATACTCGACGACATCTTAGTCATTACCATCGCACGTAATTGAACAAATGTCTGACAAACCTTTTCATGGCCATCTATCTAAACTAAATGGTAGCATTGAATAAACTAGCGTTTCTGAAATTATAAAAGGATTCGGACGTTCTTTTGCAATATTAGCCAAGACTATTCCCTCGATACTAATGTTCAATTTTTTTTTTAAATTAAAAATCCAGATTGCTTACGAAGCATAGATAGAACCATATAATTTTAAATTAAACCTTCTAGAACACAAACATGTAAAAATGATACATATGAAATCTACTACTCCAAGCCTATCAAATCAATGTATTTTTAAAAAGAAATATTCCGTATCGAATGTTGTTACTACCCCTAAAATTAATCAATAGACTGTGGGAAGAGCAAACATCTCCCGATTATTTAAAAACAGAAGAAATAATATTTACTCCAAAATCAAACAAAGGCCCACTACAAATAAAGAGCACGGCACAAAAATATTTAATAAATGTGATTTTAAATAACAGTGAGAGACCGAAGTTTGTTTTAAAAAATCACTATTGTTTTTACTCCAGCACATGATTATCCGTATGGGTTCGTTACCCTAATGGTAATACGTATTACAAATTTATTTCCTTAGAACATTTGATTTCTATAAACAAGAAAAAAGGAGACATTTTTACTTTTAATTATGGAGAAAAAAAATTGTTACCTTAATCTGTTTTTATGAAATTCTATGTCTTGAGGATTTCCCTGATATATAATGTGATTTTAAATATGTTCAAATCCCAAATCAGTAATAATAACAACCATTAGGTGCCCATTTAAAAGTGGTGAATTTAAAGACAATGCTAGAATTATCTGACCAAAAATCTGAATCGAACCAGTTCGGTACTCAGAGACGCTAACTATTTATTAACAATTCAAATTTTTTAATTAATTGCAAAATATTTATCGTTTTCCTTTATGTCAGGAAATTCATATTATGCATTAAGGTTAGAAGATATACAGCATTTCCACGTCAATTGTAACCATTTCCGAATCAATTGTCACCTTTTCCATTTCAATTGTCACATTTTCCAAATTAATTGTCATATTTTCCAATTCAATTTCAATAACGTTTTCCATTTCAATTTTAACTTTCTCCATCCTAATTGTAACCCAACCGGACATGAATTAATTCAATATTATTTATTTTATTATTGAAAAATAATTATTTTAATTATAATAATGACTTTTGAAATAATTTCGGCATATTCTTCCGACATTTTTTTCATTTAATATATAAATGATATTAAGTGCAAATTTCAGGCTATTTACATTTTTGAAATAAAATTGTAGTTTATTTATTTTTAAATATTTATTATTCATTTAGTGTGGAGGGAGGTGGATTTCATCGACTATGTGATCCTGATGAACGATCACATAGTTGATGAAATCCACTCCAAAGTTTTCAAAGTTATTAATTTACAATTTATTACCGAAACTTTGTTCGGCCACAAGAATTTCTACTTAATTATTAGTTTTCAAAATTCTTCGATATAGGTATCGTTTACTAAGTTTTCAAGTAAACTCAATTCAAAAAACGGAATCGGAACCTTCGAAGACCTAATAAACGATCTCGATATCATAAAAAACTTCAACAGTAATGGAAAAGTAAAATGCGCATAGGCGATCGAAAATTCAATTCAAAAAACGGAATCAGAACCTTCGAAAATCTAATAAACGATTCCTATATCACAGAAAAATATAACAGTAACGGAAATGCAAAACGCGCATGCGCAATCCATAATCTAACTAAAAAAATGGAAGAACCCTAGGAAACATAATAAACGATTCCTTTACCATAGAAAACTTCAATAGTAACGGAAAATCGAAATGCGCATGCGCGATCGGAAATCCGATAGTGAATTCGAAAATATATATTCAATAGTGATTGAAAACTTAATAAACGATACCTGTACAAAAGAAATATCAACTGTAATAGTAATTCGAAATGCACATGCTCGATAAAAATTTCAATTCTAAAAAACGGAATCAGAACCTTTGAAACTTAATAAAGGATCCCTGTATCGTAGGAAAATTCGACAGTAACGGAAAAGCGAAATGCATATACGCCATCCAAAATCCAATTTAAAAATGGAATCAGAACCCTTAAAAATTAATTTTTACATAAATACAATTGAAATGGAAAAGGTGACAATTGATTTGGAAAAGGTTATAATTGACTTGGAAGTAGATTCTCACTCATCCAAAATCCGAAAAATTCGGAGGAAAAAAAAATTCTATTTATTTTTTTTATTTAGGTACTTTTGTTTTTATTCGCAATATATTATATGATGTTAACAAAAGTTTCACAATTCTTTTATTGCGTAATTTAATATGAATTTATAAAAAATTTAACATGTAAATTTGTTTACAACTTTAAAAACATAAGTAAGTTATATAAATTGGATTGTATCTTGCATTTATTTATATTTATAACATTGACATATTTAATTAAAATTATCTGAAATTCTTAAAAGTGTATCATGTTTATTTTTTTGGGGCTCTAATAGTTTACCGGATGTGGCACTTTATAGTATAGGTTTTATACTTTTTTACCATTTTCTAGAAAACGATTCTAACGATGTCGATTAAACTCCTTATATCAGTGTACAATTAAATGTTCTGTAATACCAGCTAGGTCTCATTGAAATGGTCTAACAAGGCTTAAATACCGAATTTTCAAAATTTCTTTCTTTGAAATTTCTTTAATTTCGTTTATTAAATAATGATTCTGTGAAATTACTTAAATTTCTTTGAAATTTCTTTAATTTCGTTTATTAAATAATAATTCTGTGAAATAATTAACCGTATTTCATTGGTAGCAATAATAAAAATGGATACATATAAACTATGAATAACTAAAGAAGAAATATTTTTCCAGGTTGAAAACAAGTTTCTAGAAATAAGAATAGTAATAAGTAATAACCGTTGGAAAGCGAAAGTTTTTGTAAAAAATAATATGTAATATATGAAATCGTAGAAAGTAATGGCGGGCGAGGACGAACGTATAAACTTAAGTGATTGTGGTAAATAATAATTTCTATTGTTAAATAATGAAAAAGATATGTAAACTTTCAAAATTTATTTCAAGTAGGGAAGAAGTGAAAGTTGGGTGATGCGCGCACCGGATTTTATTTTTTAATTGTTCATATTAACTTATCACAATTCTTTCTTTGAAAGCTTCGCAATTAAGAAGACTTCCCAACTGTCCTCATACCCAATGCACACTAAGGATACAGTGCCCATAGTCCGTTATGAATAAACTTCGGAGCAATAAGGAAGTTCATTTTTTGAACCTATCTTTATTATTTAAGAACCTTTATTGAACCTGGAGCTATTGTATCTAGAAAGCTTAACTTATTGCTAGCAACAGATGTTTTGATATTAATGCGCTATTGTAGAATATAGAAAACACAACCAATACCATAATAATTATACATGATAAATCGCGAACAATTATATTTTTTCACGGCAAAAACTCCTTAATGTTATTTTATCTGATACAAAATATGTACCTTATTAATCTCAATTATTTATTCTTTTTGCCAGATATATTTTCTGTTATTTATGTACTTGTGTTCTATTCTAATGGGACCTAGTCCCAAAATAATTTTTGTTTTTGTCTATTTAATATAATTACGATAAAGTGAAATATACTTCTATTACATACCTCACTAACAAAACTGAAGCAGGTGGTTAGCAGCGAAAAACCATTGCAGGTAAAAACATGAAACATATTAATATTGACACGAAACGCGCTCACCAGATCATTATATAAACATACAAGACCTTACGCATGTCTGAAAGGCAGGCAGAACGCATTACCTTTGTCTGACGTTTGACAGAAGAATGACATGAAACGAGAAACTCTGAATCTAAGGCTGAAACTCTATTCCCTTCCTTAAAAACATTCGGAAAAGTAACTTAAATCACACTCTGTAATACACAAAGAATAAAACACACACCTTCAATAAAGATTTTCAAAAAATTGAATGAATTGAACCTACATTTATTCTCCAGGCTCCAAGCCCTATTCAACAGTGTTAAATATTATCAGTCCTACTTCTCTAATCGTTCCCGATTCGCTGTCATCCCTAATTACCCCTCCTCTAAATTTTTTCCTCTTTCTTATGGAGTCCCTTAGGGCACATCCCTTTCTCCCATTCTTTTCTTCGTCGATATTAATGACTTAATCTTAATCCCAACTATAACTAATTTGTATATCTTCATTTATACCTTTCCTTTCATCCATTTAACTAATTCTTCTGACTAATCTAAACTAACTTTTTCCCTCAGTTGTTTTTTTAATTTATAATAAGAACTACTATTATAAATTTCATTGAATGTAAAAAATAAAAAAAAATGGCAATGATACCTTTCATGAGTTATTCGAAAAAATAAGTTGTCAAGAAGAAGAAATGTCAATTACTATTGTTTATTACGCTTAAAAACACATTTTTTTTTTCAAATCACAGGAATAAAATATAATAAAATGCAATAATAGAACAAATAACCGCAAACTTGCCTAAAACACTGTTTTTTTTTTTTGCCGTTCGAAAATTTCTGCGGTCCTCTTATTTATTATTACCAATCCAATACTTAGCGTTGTGGAATGAAAATAGACTCATTTCAAAGTGGTTTCAATTCTCTACAATGTTTACTTCAATTGTTTTCTAAAAACCGATTGCTCCTTCAGATAAATTTAGAACTTAGTATAAAAACCGTGTTTTCGCGATTATAGCCCTAGCGGATTTCAGTCCCATCCTCAGAAATTACTATTCGTATTAGGTAATTAATATTTCTACATAAAAAACATAATGTTCTATGTAATTATATACAATATAAAAAAGAATATCATGTAAAATTTAACTATTTTTGAATTATTAACCTGTTTATTATTAGTGACCTGAAAACCAACAATATGGCACACAGATAAATTAATTAATATCGATTTTTTTTTAAATTCCGGTGCTTTCTACTCAATTTCTCTCCCAGAAATACACAAATATACAAATATACAAATACACAAATATATTTATAACATTTGTAAATATTACAGGAACTTTATGGATAAGCGATTTCACAGTACAATTTTCTATTTTTGTTGGCTGTTATAGAGATCGTATTAATAAAGAGATCTTTTGAGCATAAACATTTTTTTATCTAGATATTTCCATTTGTGTTGTATAAGAGAAGAGAAGGGACAATATAGCGGCAACTAGTAGTGGCACTTGGGGAGATGCTACAGTCTGCGCTGTTAAACTTTCAGCAGACGTCAAGTTTGATGAAAGAACTTTTCTTCTTCCTCCTGACAGGTGTCCTTTCTTAGGATTTAATGGATATTTTTATTTTCCGCTCTCCGACCCTGGGATCCATTGTAGAGGTCGCGGATTGAAGAGATGTAAATGGCCCCAGATAAGCTATTGTTTTTTGTTTGGACCCTCGAGATTTATGGAAATGATGCCCTCAGTAAAAACTATAAACAAGGAAAGCCGTACAAAAAGCAAGGGTTAATAGAAGAGAAAAAAGTTCTGTTGCATTATATTTTTTTTTCCGGGCTATTATGCAATTTTTTGGCACAGTCATGAATAGTATGTTATTAATTAAATTTATTCCAATTAACGTAACAACCACAACTGTTGAAAGCTACTTCTATAATACGCTGTTCATTAATATTATAATCATTAATCTAAAATTATATACATAAATGAAATATCTCTTCATTATATTATCTTATTAACAGAAATTTAGTATTTATAATAACACTATTTAATAATTAGCTCATTACAAAAAAGATGTCAATCTAAGAACAATTTCAAACTATTATTTAAATACAACACAAATTCTCCATAAATTTTAAATCACTTATAAATAAATAATCAAGACAATTGAAATAATTAGTCCATTCAATTAGTGTGTAATGAAATTTCACAAAATTAGGACATCAGTAGCTTATTTGATGAAATATTACAAAGCCTCTACACACAAACAAATAAAAATAAAAAAAAAGACATTTTCTTTTTTTAAATCTAGCAAGTTTTTATTTTAATTTCAGCGATATTTAGTTTATACTAAATCACGATATCAGCCTTAAGTATGATTTAGGATATGCATTGATCACCATCGGGCATAAGGCTGATGTGAAAGCCGATTTATGACAGGCGAGAGTTCGTGGATGATGGTTATTAGCGGCTAATCGTACACCATGACAATGACTGTGAGAGGATGGTAATGCAACGTAATAAAGTTTATAAATAAAAATAGTGGGCTGTATTTTTCTACACGAACTTCATTTTATTGTATTATTTTACGTTTCGGCCGTACATGTTGGTGAAGTATAATACAACCCATTATTTTTAATCGAATTAAACATTTCTGCACCTAAATCATAAGATAAATGAATTTTTTTTTTAATAAATTAATTTCTTAATCCTGAATTTCGTGACATTGTAATATGCCAAACATCAGCTAGACAAAAATAATAGAGGAAACTGTATAAATATGTATATAATTATAAAAAAAAAAAATCTTTTATTTTTTTACTTAAAATCAGTTTCATTTGGAAAATAACAAGCTTACTAAATGATAGGAGGCACAGAGACAAACAATGTTTAAATAGTGCAGGAAAAATAAGCCCAAATTGACTAAATCCTTAAATAACAAAATTTGTACTTTTATGAAACTTTGGTCATAATTTCGTCTTGGCAGTAGGAATCAAAATCTGCAGAGTTCATCCAAATTTCGGGAGTACAGCCGCCTCTAGGGAGCTTGAAATGGGGACAGGATATCAGCAAAATAATTAAGTATAAATTAAGTCGAGTACAAATTAAGTCGAGTAAGGTATCGTTCTTGAAGTTATTTTTCTTTCTGATTCGAATGAGACTACTCCCATGACAATACAATCAATAGTTTATAAGTTATTGCTTATTTCAGATAAATAACACTAAAAAATATCTTAAGCAAGAGAATATAGGAGCGATATACGCTATTTAAATAGGAAAAGTGCCTGTAGAGTCATCTCTAAACTTTTTATAAATTTATTTTATTTTAAATTAAATTATTTTTATTTAATTATTATTAAGTTTGTTTGTATTATTTTGAGTTTTAATTATATAATTATTTTACCTATTATTTTAAGTTTGTTTTGAATTTTTTTGTTGGCACTGAGGCGAAATTGTTTTCTTCTTTTAAATACTTAAGCATCATTTATTTGTATTTTATTTTTAGTCAAGTGCCGTTTCTTATTAAATTTAAGGACTGTTTTGGATAATTCACAGATATTTTTTTTGGTATATCTTTGTTTTATTTCACAAAGAAGCTTTTTATTCTGTATTTCTGTGTCACATCATTGACTAGAAACCAAATGAATTTTATTAATTTTATAAACACTTCTTTGTTGGGTAAACTACCACACCCACACTATACTTTCTGACAAATCAGGAGAAATATTCTAGACTAATCCAGAACTAAAGTTTGATAAATGCAGAAGTTTTCCTATAAGTGAGGTGTTTGCGGTCCAGCAGGAGGCTGAGATAAACATTCACAAGTAAAGTGTGAATTAAAAAATAAAACAAAACTTTGGATGGATTTACTAAAGCCAAACTATACTTCATAGAGGAATTTTTGTATCCTATACGATGGTGGAAATGGAACATAATTACCTTGAATAGTATTTGAGCAATGCTTCCTATTCATCAAAAGCCGTGACTTTCTTTCAAAAACACAAATCTTGGATTTTCTGCTTTTCTGTCTAGGTCCATACGAACGTTTTTATTGCTAATGAGGTCTTATATTACCTCTTTAAATATTTCCTATAGTATAGCAACAAAATGTGATTTTCAGAGTTTTTTGCTTTACATCTGTAATAACTTCTAAACTATTGACTCGTCATGGTCTCATTCGATTCAGAAACAAAAAAAAAAAACTGTAAGAAACAATTCATTACTCGTATTATTTTGTGAAAATATTTTTGCGAGTATTTAATGCGAATTTGCCAATTTCGATCCTCCCTCTCCCAGAAAGTGTTTTCTCCTCAAAATTTCAGCTTGCTCAGCAGATCTCATTTCCTACTACTAAGACGAAGCTATGACAAAAGTTTCGTGAATGTACAAATTTTGTCCTTTATTTTTTCTGTACTAAAAATCAATTATTTTGATTCGAAAACGGAGATTCTCAAAAAGATACTAGAATGGAGAAAAAATGGAGCGCAAATATATATTAAATCCAAAAAATGACTAAAATCTTTTGAAATGTATTAAAACGGGATAAAATAACACAAAAAGGTACAATGAGCAACTTGCATTTTTGAGAATTTTAGATGAACATGAAACCAAAAATTGATTATAGAAATCGAAAGCATGAATGACTCTTTCAGCGCCGGCACAATCTAGGGTGTGCCCACATTTTGCGCATAAAACGTTTAACCCATACTTCTCCGCGAGTGTCACAAAAGATGCTTTGTCACAACTTCTCTCGAGTCTGCTGTATCCCCATCGTTGACACCAGGTCTTTATCTCTGTCCAAAAGGAAGGAGTCGCAGGAGTGTTATCACTCTGATAATGTATCTTACCGTTCCTTGGGTTGAATTATATGCTAGCGAGAGCCATTTAAATGGGGGCCGTATTTACGTCAAGAAAGGATGTCCATATTTAAACCAACCCCCTCCAAGCAAGATAAACAATATCTCATGTAAATCTAAAATTGTTCTTGTCTAAAGACGTGCTTTTAAAAGTTGCTTAAGATCTCTGCTTTCCGTATATCACGGTGATATTATTTTAACTAACCATAATAATATTTAAAAAATAAAAACGATTTCACATGCATGCCATACATTGACAGTCTAAAACAAACACTGAAGCTGTGTTTATAATACTTGAAAGAATGGTTCCTTCTGCTCCCTGCTATCTAATATCATCAAGAGATGCCGTTTACAGTTCTTGTTGCCATTTCAGCAGCTCCCATTTTGTCTTGAGGAGGGGAGTAGTCATCTTTTTTACCTTTTTCTTTACCTCTAGATAAAAAGATATTTGTGGCTTTTAATTGAATAATCTATAGTCCTATCCTGATACTAAAATAAAACTAAATAATAAGATAAAATTAAGAAGTTAATTCCAAAACAGACTCAGGTACTGTAGTTAATCAACCATTAATCTACGTATGCATGAACTTTTTGTTTAATATTGTTTGCGATTAAACTTCTAACTGAAGTATAATAAAAAAAATGAGTTAGAGCTTGGTGAAAATAGTGACAAAAGCGAAAAAACTGATAAATATGCCATGTTTATGATAAAATGATCATCGGTAAAATACTTTTTTTTTTTAGTCGCGTTCAACGGCTTTTACGTCGCTATCATCTTCGTCAATATCATCACATTTTTAAATAAACCAATAATAATGCATTTAAATAACCACTTTAATTTCACAAAACATGTGAACTCATCAGGTGGAAATAGAAAGAAAATAAGTCTCGAAGGAATTTACGACGGATTAATACAATTGGTATGAGCACAATAGAAGTTAATTTAGCAGATATTATTCCAGTTCATCTGCAGTTGTAGTGTATTTGACGTCTCTAGAGTGGACAGTCTTTGTATCAATTAATCCAAGTGGTTGTTCAGTTTGTGGGGCGTCTGTATAATGAATGCCCAGGGTTATTGTCAACTGCTGCTATAAGCCTCAGAATTTCAGATGGTCGTATCTATATTTTAATTTTATCTATTTGTCGCCTTATTCAAGTTAGAAAACGTAAATAGACTGCGTTATTCTCATCTTAATAATAATATTTCTTGGGTAAAGTTTATAGATAGGGCTCGAGTTTATTTAGAACTCCACGTGTTACCATCATACTGTGCAGCCCAGATCTACGGTAGTAGCTAAAGTAGGCTCAGTTATTTTTTAGCTTACATTTTCAGCTAAAAGTGCCAACTCAGGTTGCGAGGTTGCAGATATCCTTGAAAAAACTACTTATAAATTAATTTAATAGAGGTCAATAAATTTGAAATCACCAAGTTGTTCGACATTGTTAATTTTTTAACCAGTTACTCTCTATCATTTGCTTCAAAGCCATGGGTAAAAAAAAAAATTTTTCAGGCTCATACTTTTTTTCTTTTGCAGCAATTTTATGTTAGCTCCGGAGCTGAAAATAAGTTTTGTGAAAATATCTCTAACTCTGATAAATTTGCAGGTATCGAAACAAAACAAAAACTAAAATTGTGATAAAAAATGAGTTCTACGTTTGTCGTCCTCACAAAAGATCACGTAAGTAGTGAGGAAAGTCGCTAAAAAAGCTCACTAAAATTGGCATAAAACGAGGCATTTAGCACAGCATCTTGCACGCTCAAGGAATAACTCCGGAACCAGTAGAATATTAGTCACCAAATTTGTGTCATATGTTAATATCATTTATAGGTATAAACTGTATGAGTTTCATAATTTTTCGATCGGTCTCTTTTGAGATATCTAACTTTAAATATTGCTGAAAATGACTTTTAGTGACATTTGAAAATTCAAAATAAAAACGACCAAGTTTTCAAGATTAAAATTTCTACAGCTAGTAGTACAATGATGAAACTATACAAAAAAGTAATTCAAAGGTGAGTCCCTTTTCCTTAAATCCTGCCTTTCACGGTCTATATTATTGAAACAATATTATTTAGCGTGGTGTACGAGTCTATATCACATATGCCAATGTTATTGCTATTATATACCCCTCAGACAGTCAATTTATTGATGGAATTAAATATTTAAGTGGTGGGCTTAATACACTCTTATAGCGCTTATAGTCTCGTTTAATATCAATTATTGTGGATTTATTTAGCCACATTCCTCACTACTAAAGTGATGTGCTTTGAGGACAAAAAATGTAGAGCACATCATAATTATAATTTTTGTTTTTGTTTTGATATCTGCAAAATTAGCTTAGTTAGAGGCATTTTCCGAAAACTTGTTTTCATCTGCGAAGTTAAATTAAAATGGCTGCCACAGAAAAAGTTGAAAAAGCCTGAACAATTTTTCCCGATTGTTTTGAACTCGCCTATAGCAGGAAATGACTGGGAAAAAAATCAAAACTGTCGAGCTACAAAATTAAATCAAACTGGGTAATTTCATTTGGAAGTTTTAAACTGAAGGGAGTCACTGACGATCACTTCATTCCAATATCCAATCATTCCAACCAACTGTGAGTGTGGAAAACTGATGGAGTTGAACGATGGACTGCACAGTATTGAGGTTGTGCTATTATAATCTATTTATTATTAGGAAAGCAGGTTTTTTTTTGCACAGAGTACAACATAGAGAGTAGTTTTTGTAGTAGCAGTTTTTAGTTTTTTTGCAGAGTAATTTTTTTTGCATAGAGTATAGCATGCCTTCCCAATAGAGATGACTGGAGGGGCTGGCCTCTAATCCCGCCATTCTCTTGGGTGTTTATGGACTTATATATTTAAAATAGCTCTAACTTCTTTATTTTATAGCATAAAAGCACGCAGCTAACACAAAATTGTCAACAATTCAATCGGTTTTCATGCACATAAAGTAGATTTTGTCTACTATTATTAAATAGCTAAAATCTAAACTGTATTTAAAGGTTACATGTTATGACTGCTCCATAGCTTTCAAAATTATTGACATTTTTATTATTATTAGTATTTGTTTTAAAGTGATTATTATTGCTATTAATTTGTTTTGTACTACCTATTGTTATTACTTTAATCAAATTTTGATTGAGGTTCTGGTAATAAATCAAATAAACTAATGACGCTGACTGGTAACAAAAATTTATTGCCCTTTGAAATGATTAATTTTGGTTCGATGAAAAGGAAAGTGGCAAAGAAGAGATTGGCATTACCTTTAATCTTAAAGGTAAGATCAAATTGAAGGGAAATTGGCTTCTTATTGTTCACAATTTAAAAAAAAATTTGCAATACTTCTCCTCCAGTCTTACTTATATTATATTTTAAAAGGATTTAAAATTGCACTATGATTTCCGAAACCTTTTTTCTTATAAAATCTGATTCAAAATTCAAGCAAATAGTTTATACTTTATTGAGACTATCTCCCTCAATTTCTTTTGTCTTCAACCACTTGCTCTTGGTATGTTCGATAAACAGTTTTAGTAAAAAAAGGAAAAAGACTGAGGTTGAAAACCCTTCCTCTAGGATTGGATGCTATGAAAAGAAGCCGTATATATTTTAGTGCTAGAGTTAAGAGCTTCTCGCTCTCATCTTACCCACCTTTTTCGGTGACAAAAATAGATTACTGCTGCATTAAAAGGATCTTCTTGATCTTTATCCAACAACTTGAAAAAAAAAAACTTTAAACAGATAGTGTATTTAATTTATCGTAGTACAGTAATGTAAAGATAATAATTGTAAATTATGAAACATTATCAAAAGATTTGTACCTAATTACAAATTTACTGGAGAGAAAGGCAGGAAATGTGTAATCATCTTTCTTGATTCTATTCCTTGAGGCCATCGGTAAAGTTTCGAATTTTTTAATACTAAATGGCATTATTGTGCTCTAATCGTTCTAAAACACCGAAAAAAATAGTTTTTTTTTTTTTTCGATCGCCATAATTCCAAGGAGAGAAAATCCTTCTCTATGAGCGAGGCTGCAAATGTTTCAATCAACAAAGGATCGTCCTGAGCCTATTGTTTTTAAATAATTTGAACTTACTAGGGTAAAACTTTATTTGTATTTAACTTTTAATGTTAAGTGAGAAGAAACTTTATTATATCTTAGAATTTTAACTTTGATTTGTTAAAAGTTGATATATCATGTTGCAAATGTTTCTTTCAACCACCTAATCATTTGAATTGAGGTTTTCAATAAAAATAAATCAGTTTACCCTTACCTGACAAATAATCTTTTACCATTATGTTCACATTTTCACCTGAGTTAGGGGATAGTGAAGATAGAAAACAATAATGTGACTAAAAAAAAAATCACTTTAGTTGATATAAACAAAATGTTATGCATATTATATTTTTCTATGTTTAAAAGGAATATAAATATATGACAACTAAACCCAAGGACAAATGCATCGTATCATTTCTGTTTCTACCTCTTAAATCATGCCACAGTACAATACAGATAAACTTTTATTTGCTTATAGATAAGTTAGGTGTGATGAACTGTTTATCAATCTAAAGAAGGAAAATCAATTTCCTCAATACCTTTCATGTTTTTTTCCTCGTTGATTCATTTCTCTTGCAGTTAATTAAGTATTTTTCTGTAAGTAGATTTTTTTTATTCAAAATGAATAGACAAAGCTATTCATTTTGAATTAAAAACGACGAAGTTTATGTCTATTGGACTGTGGCATGATTTTAGAGATATAAACACAAGTGATTGCTGAAGGTGGTATGTTAAATGTTTTTTAAAGTAACTGATAACTTTAACCAATAAATAAGTAGTCTAAATGAGTCTGACTGGACAGCAATATAGAATTTTTTATTTATTTTAGTTTATATAGCTGCATATCTTGACTTATAACTTACAGCACTGATTATGGGATGACGACTAGTCAGGTATGTTGTTTACGAAGAACGTGATATCCAGAGGCAGATTTACACTTTGCCACTTAGGGGTTAGTAGCAATCTGCCGCACTACACTCAGAAAATTTTGCGCGTAAAAATTGCCATGAGCACAAAGTGTGGTCCGTATGTGAAGGTTCGTATCTCGCATAACTGAAAAAGGGTTTGCCGTAGAAAGTTGAAATTTTGTATTTAGGATTTTTGTAAAATCTAGTTGTGAACCTGGTTATGAATTGTGAATCTAGTGGTTCTTTACTTGAAGGTCATAATTGATATCCATCAAAAATTATATTAAAATACTATGAAAAACTTCTCAAATTTAATATTTGTAACTTATATATATATATATATATATATATATATATATATATATATATATATCTATATATAACATATATATCTATCTATATATATATCAATATATATATATATATATATATATATATATATATATATATATCAATTTATATATATATATATATATATATATATATATATATTGATTTAAATAACATATTAGATTTTCGTCTAAATTGAAAAACCGGAAACGGTACTTGAAGGTCAGATTAGACTTTCATCAAAATATATTAAAATATAATGTAAAACATTTCAAATTTGGTAAATAGGACTTTTATATCGATATGAATGTATTTACTATATTATGGTTAAAATTGGTGAGCCGAAAAGGGTACATTACTTGAAGGTCATAATAAGCTTACATCAAAAATTATATTTAAATTAAATACATAAATCATATGTTTCGGTAATAAAGGTTAAAATCGCAATCAAACATTTTTATTACTTGTTTTAAGTGTCAAAATTTAGTGTAAAATACTATTTTTCCTCCCCATTTGTGTGTGTGTGTGTGTGTCAATAGATGGATGTCGGGACGCCGAGTGTCGTTTTTGAGATACTGTAATCTTCGGAAACTAGTAACCAAATTCATGATCACTTTTTGAACCACCCATTTATAGTTTTATAGGCGTACAAGGAAGTCATGTGTTGTCCACATCAGATATTTTTCACTGCAATTAAACAATTTCATTACTTGTTTTAAATGTTAAAAATGAGCGTAAAATAATTTGTTTTCCTTACTACTTCTGAGCTGAACAAGTATGTAGCAGGAGAACAAGGTATAAGTTAAGCGGGTTATGTTGAAACCGTCAATTTCCAATGCATTATCTAGTTATAGTTTTAATGTTGTTAAAAAACTCGAAGAAATCTCTTGGGAACTTGTTACCAACTGAAAGAAAACGACATATAATAACGGAATGCGACCTCCAGAAACAAGAGCTTGTAATGTGTCAATAGACGCTTAGTGTCGTTTTTGAGATACTGCTATCTTCCGAAAATAGTAACCAAATTCATCCATTTATAATTTAATTTTATTAAATTAATTTAATTCCGTACAAGGAAGTCATGAGGTGTCCACTTCAGATATTTTTCTAGTCAATAAAATAACACAGAAATTCAGAATAAAAGGGTTATTTGAGTAATAAAACAAAACATTACCAAAAATAATATCTGTAAAATAACCTGAACAATTCTTATATTAAATATGAAATGAAACTGTTTCAGATAATAAAAATAAAATAAACATTGGTAAATTTAAACGAATAATATTTAAATATTTAAAGGATTAAATAATTTTACTACAAAACATACTTAAAATAATAATATCCTTACTCTAGAATTGTTTCTGTCGCTGATTTATTCCCTTGCTCTTGATATTTTTATTTTTAGTATATCTTGTAAATACGTACAATGTTTATTATATTTTTATTTTCAGGGTCAGTTTAATTTCAGAATTGTAATTTACAGATCTTTTTTTTTTTTTTTGAAATTTTTTATTTTATTTCACAAAGAAGCTTTTTATTCTATAAATCCGTGTTTTATTATTGACTATAAACGTGACCAGAGATTTATCGAAGTCTACCATACCTTATCCCTTAGGACGTTAAACGACTATTTCCTTTGGAACTTTTTTATTAAATCATCCGTTTGCCCGGGAGAAGTATTTGAGCCGATTTATATTGGATATCCTGTACAGATATAATAGTGTATCCGGATTTGTTTCGAATCCCACCATACGTTATCCCTTAGGACATTAATTTTTGTTATGTATTGCTCTTGAAGTCTGCTATCAACGTTTTAAATATTTCCCGTGACTTACGTGATACTCTGTATAAATTCATTATTAATGTTAATTTCTTTTGTGCAGAACGCAAAACTGGAGGGGCGGGTTATGCTCCAAGTAACTAAGCTATTTTAGCTTGAGAGAGCGGGCCGGATTCGAACCAGCGTCACATCTGGCTCTAAAAATTAAAGTTCCGCCTTAGCATGATCTGATACCACGGTCTCAATGCTACGTCTTACACCTAAAACATCCTGTCCTGTAGTATCAGTTAGTAAAATATTGCTCTTATTACTCTTAGTTGGATCCGCTACCTCGGACATCTTGAAAACGACTAACACGGAATATTCATACAAGACTAAAAACTGCTTTGGTCAATATAAGAAACTGCTCGTCGATTCCAACTTTTTCAAAATTATTAGGCATTGTTGTTAATTACAATAGAATAATTCTGCACGTTTAGACTCCAAGCGGAATACGATAGCCAACAAAGCTGGTTATCGTATTCCGCCCACTATCCAGAATCCTAAATGCTCCTTCCTGTATCACAAATAAAATTATATATTGGCTTTAATAGCCCTTAGACATCCTTATTGTAAACTCCACATACCCACTAGTTTCTATCGTTGATTCCCAATCGATTCTCTGTAATCCACCGTGTAGTTTGAAAGCAGATAGCCTCGGTTCCTTTTGTCATTGAAGTTCTAGCTATGGCCAGTAAGTTTACAAGCAGCTGTTGCGTCACATTAACAGATTACGTCACCACAGATAATAATTTTAAAAATGAAATGCATATATTTATGTTGTTAAATTTATTTATTTGGAAGTAAATATATATTAGAAAATTAATTATATATATATTATTAATTTTCTTGCGATCCACTTCTAATACAATAGCTACAAAACCAGTACACATCTAACAAAACCTGGTTCCAGGTGCGCACCGTAATTGGGGTTCTTGTAAAACCGTAAAGATAAATCTCCTAAAACAGAACAACATACATTATTTAATTTCTCCATATACCTTCTGATTGTTCCACGGCTTATTGCAATTGTCTGTTAAAATTATCTGTGTAACTGTGGATTTTAGCAAGCTTTGTGTTTTTAGACTCTGCTAACAAAAAATTGATTAATGAAGCATGCAACGTTCGATAAAACAATTAATATTATATTTTTATCAAATCGATAAAAACTATTATAAATTATTTTTTGTAAGCTAGTAAAGTAACGCCCAATTCCGAAAATAAAGTTACAGAATTGGCGGCTTAATCTGTAATGAAGACTGGGGCACTACGTGATGTGCTAGGTGAACTAGACTGGTTGAACCTCCTCTCTGTCAGCAATGTAATTGGAAAACCTCGCAATCAGTTCTTGTAGCTTATTTCATCCCGATCTTTCGCTTCGTTATTCCTCGTGATTTAGAGAGGGTGCTGAATCCCATTTCAGAACTGCTACAATGTTATCACTATATCAATGCAACCTATTACTATTCATATCAATAATAATGAATATTAATGTCATCAATGTTGTCCTTCGCTATGTGATTGTTTATCAGTAAACATGCATATGTCAAATGTTTAATACTTATCAGAAATATATATATGTTGGTGATATTGGAATATACAATGACACTACAGTTATAAAAACGTGTCCCATAAGCTCAAGAAATTATATTTAATGTTTTAACATTTTTAAGTATAAAATAATCACTACTTGGCACATCTCCTAAGCAATCTTTCGGCAGAACCTTTATAATATAAAATATTATGAATATGTTAGATTTCAGGGAACTTGTACCCTTTCAAACAAAATTAGCTGAGCTATATCAAGTTTTAAATATGGCAAGGGAAGATGTGGAACCGCTTTACAGAATAAAATTAACAATTGAGGAACTCAATTATCGTCGTCTCAATGTAAATGGCT
This sequence comes from Rhaphigaster nebulosa, assembly GCA_948150685.1. Taxonomy (NCBI): domain Eukaryota; kingdom Metazoa; phylum Arthropoda; class Insecta; order Hemiptera; family Pentatomidae; genus Rhaphigaster; species Rhaphigaster nebulosa. The sequence continues at coordinate 173,317,834 of OX411306.1, forward strand.
TCATCCATCCCATCAATCCAAATAATCCAAATAATAACTTGTATTTATATTTTATTATTAATGAATTCTTTTTTTGTTCATTAGTCTTTCTTTTTTATGTATTAGAAAAGCAATAAATAAATATATTTTGATTGTTATTGAAGTATAAGCATTTTTTTTGAAGAATTATACTCTGTGTTACGAAAATTATAGAAGGGGCATATCTAATTTCTTCTGGCTTCCAGATAATAATACAGCCTTCTGACTCCTCCTGATTCATCCATTCTCAGGACATAGCCTAACTATGTAATACACAGTACTCCAGCGAACTAGGAGATAGCCGTACATTCAGGAGACATCCATTTTTTGTTGTTTGGCGGAGAGCTCAGTCTTCGGTTTAGTCCTTTCAAATCTGTCAATTCCTTCTGTAATGCCTTCCTAAGCGTCCACGCTTCGCTCGTTTATGTAGCAACTGGTCGGATAAGAAAGAGTTGTTGAGACTTGGTCGTACGACTTAATAGTCCACTCTTCAGAAGGCTTGCTAGATGTAAGCTCTATTGAAAAACATTATTTTAGCTCATTGGCTGCTATTCGTAAATATATCAATACTTGTTTTACTTGGTTTTAAAGAATAATATCAATACGTCTTCAATATTAAATTATCATAATGCAAGCTTTTTTACTCCATCACAAATTAATCATTATGGAATAATCCTAATTGCTGATTTTTATAATATTTTATATATAGCTCAGCTAATTGTGATAGAAAGGTTATTATAAATTTATGAATACGTTAGATTTCAGGGAACTTGTAACCTTTCAATTAATTATCTTGGCAGACCGTACGTCTGTTTCCATAGCTTCTCCTCATGAAACTGAACTGTGGACTGTTTTTCCTGGCATTTAAAGAGATTGACTTCTCTTGCTAATCACTAATGTGGTTATACTTAGTTATAATTATTATATGTTAATTTTATTGTAATGTCGACATAATGTTGACCAATTCCTTTTGCATCCGTATTGAAATTTATTAACTATTAAATAATTAATAAATAGTTAATTGTGTTGTGGTCATATTTAATGAAAGCTTTTTTGACTTTATTCGTAATTCTCGGAATGTATTTCAATTAATGAAATTGCTCATTGTTAATATTTTTGATTTTTGTGTCATTATTTTTTTCTTTTTTTTAGTGTTTTTATTTTCATTGTTAATTATTTCAAAATAATCGGTGATTATTCCTTCTTTTTTTTTCTTTTTTTTATATTTAATATTATTATTGTGAATAACTATTACTTCTTTTTTATTATTATTTTTACTCTTATTTTCCTTTTCATTAAGGCATTTTAACCACCGATTATTTATTGCTCTATACGGATAAAAATTATTTTTAAAAATTAAAATATGTTATTTTTTATTAGTTTTAAAAATCTATTTTCGGTTAAATGTATTGCTTTCATATTTAAATTTTTTGCTGTGTTCCAAATTTGATGTTTCGAATGATTAGAATAGTAATTTAGAATCGTGTCACTGCTATTTTCTTTTTTTGTCCAAATTGTTTCAATTTTGTTATTATCAAAATATATATTCATGTACAGTTATCTAATAATATTATTAATAGGTGATTCTGAAGTTAATTTTATTTTTTTATTGGCATTGTTCAATAATTCTTACAGTTCTATATCGTCATCATTCTTCGTGATTATCAATAAATCATCAACATATTTTGTGATCAATATCGTTTTTTCAGACATTTTGTTTATTTAGTAATTTATTCATTTAACAACCACTTAAGATAACTGACAACCCTCCCATTGCTAATCCTTTCAACTGTTTGCAGTAATCATTGTTAAATTTAAAATACTTTTTACCAATTTTATGCCCTATATAAAGGTTATTTTGTTTTTAATTTTTGTATTATCTTTAATTAAATTCTAATTATCATCAGTAATTTATATGCATTTATCAATGAGGACATTGGTGAAAAGATCTTTAACGTCGAAACTAACGACTTTATGCTTGGTCTTATCTTCTAATACTATTTTGTTTCATTTTTCTTTTACCTCTATTGCATTTGCCATGTCAAAGTTATATAGTGTATTTAAACAGTTCAACATTGGCTTAAAAAATTTTGATAAGTTGTCCGTTGCCCCAATGATATTAATAATTATTGATCTCAGTCCTTTATCCGTCCTTTATTGTGCAGTTTAACTAAACCATGAATCAGTATAATTATTTGAAGCCAATTTAATTTTCGTATATTTATCAAAGTAACCGCATTTTTGCAACTTAGAAACATATTTATTGATCTTATTTGCCAACTCCAAGCCAAGGTTATTCTAATTTTTCGGTAAGTGCGTTTTTTTTTTTTTTTTTTTTTTTTTTTTTTTTTTTTTTTTTTTTTTTTTTTTTTTTTTTTTTTTTTGCAGTACGTCTTCTGACAAATAATCCAGTTTCTGTATGTATTCCTTTTTTTCCATTAATATCAAATTTTTGGTTATATCGAATTTAATGACAATTAGATTTTTATTGTTATTTAAAAATTGTTTAAACTCTTTTAAATCATTATTTAATTGACGATTCAACATTGAAACCTTAGGGTTCTTTTTAAATTCAGATATGTAATTATTAATAATATTACAAATGTGGTTTCTAGTACCATTTATATGGCATTCCGAAGAATCTATAATGTCGTAATTTTTTTCTAAATCATCATCAAAGCAAAAGTTATCTCCCAATGAAAGTAAATTTTTAACATTGTTCAATATGTTGTAATTAATTAGATTTTCAATTCTATCAGTATTTCTATACAGGAAATTATATTTTTCCATCTTTTGCCAAGAGTTATTACATTCACTTTTAATATTACTAATATTATTATGCTGTTTAATATTACTAAACTTTATCGAAGAAATATTGTTGCAATGGTTATCCATTCCTTTAATATTTGTATTTGCAATAGGCTTGTTAATCCTAGGTACAATGCATCTACTCAATTTACCTTTAATACTGCCCGCCATCAACGTGAAATTTGTTTGTATGATTTCATTTATATTGTCCATCTCATATTTGGTTTTTAAAATATTGAATGCTTCTGTTTTTTTACCTCTTCGATTCTTCAGCCAAAACGTCTGTTTTATTTCCATATTTAAGATATTGTTAACAAATGAGTTATACTAAGTCACCTTATTATTTTTGATAAGAAATTCATTGATAAAAATTGCATCAATATTTTTCACCGCATTAAAAATATGCCTAGGGCAGATATTATTGTTTTTGCTCTCAGTTAAATAAAACAAATGTTTATCTAATTTACATCTCTTGACGATTAATTTGGCTAAATCTCTAAAATGTTTAAAATCATCTACCTTATTTATAACTGTCTTGATAACAATGTTGTATTCTCTGTTATGGTCAATTCCTTACTCCATAATGGTAAGGAAGGTATTGTAATAGGTCAAATCTTTGATGTGCAGTCCAAAAAAATTCATTTTCAACCATTCGTCTATCTGTCTGGAGGTCTGTCTGTGTGTCTGTGTCACGATTTAACTATTGAAGCAAATTTAACTATTCACATCCCCGATAAACACCAATAAAAAAAAAGTTAAGACGAAAAGAAAATTGTATTTGTGATTAACTCAAAAAGCATACATTTGAAGAGCACTTTAATTCCCAATAACACAATAATATTATCGAAATCGCACCATTATTATCAATGATAAAGCGTATTGGACTGAGTAGCTACATTTATAAAGTATTCTCTGCATGTTCCTATGGAAACCCGTTTACTTTTTCTTAGTTGTTGGAATAAAATGAAAGCTATACATCTTCTGAATAATTCCGTATGCTCATTTTAAAGATAATTAAATGATCTACAAAGCTAAACTTAAAATAAAAATCCTTATGGAAAAAATATTGGTAAAAGATGCAGCAAACAATTTTTGTATTGGACTTTGGACAGGAAAATCGTGTGAGTAAACACACCAGATATTTTCGATTTAATTTCAACAAATACTCAAAAAAACAACTTCACAAAGATATGAAAATCATGCATACCCAAAACTAACGAGTAACGAAGTTGTTTTATTATTTTTCAATGTTCAAAGCTCGGTCCAGCGTATACTACTACCAAAGTCTTCTCGTACCTCACTTTGGCAAACCGAAGGCGAAAGCCGAAGGGAAATTTGAAGGAAAATGGAATCGCAATATGGCGTCCAACTGATAGAAAATATTGGGGAAAGGCATTAGAGCATAGCCAATAATTCTGTTACCAGAATAATAAATGGATTTAGGCACGAAGTTAAGCATTCTGGTTATTCGACATTTAATGTTTTCAGGTGTGATGAAGTGAATAATAAGGTCAAAAATTAAATTTAAATTTTTTTTATTAGTTCAACTACACTGATACATTTTCTTAGATTGATTATGAAGTATGTCTTCCTCTTGCATTTATTACAGCTATAATGGTATTTTTATTATAGTATATGGTATTATCATATTCTTACATTAGAACAACCCTCAACTCTTTAAGCGTACGCCTCGGTACGTCAGGTTTCGTTTTATTCGTCTTAGCAATCCAAATCCTCGATGTAATGAACATCAATGGTTTTGGCCTGGACTACATTTCAGCTGTTTTAAATATACCATGCAAAGAATGGCGACTTTATTTCTTTACCTTCATATATGTAGACTTTCTTTTGAAATAATAATAAATAATCGGTCTCATTCATTATAATAATCTGCAAATAAGTAATTGAGTAGCACTCGGATTTAAATTTCGTGACTTTTCGAAAACTCTAGATGGAGAAAATTACGAAATCCGGAACATGAAAGGAAAAGACATGCAGCCCAGTTCTGCAGAACTGAAAGTTGTATTAGATACAAGTTACCCTATGAATAGCCAAACTAGCTTAGCACTTCATCATGTCCAGTAAAAGAGAGTACTTAGTTGAAATTATTGTTATTCCTGCCACAGTGTTAGCAGTCTTTATTATTCCCTATCATTAGCCGAGCCTAATATTGGTTCTGAGGTGCTTGATAGTGGATGCAGGACACGTACATAGGCTGGTGAATAATAGGCTTGACGTGACCGTGGGCTTAACACATGTTACTCTTAGTAAATCTATTACTTTACATTTTGTCTAGAATTTTCAATAAGTTTTTCTTTACTAAACCTACATTTGTTGTAATTCGTGAAGTAATGCGAAAAACATTGAAATTTTTTAAAATTATATCAAAGGGTAAAATCTTGAAAAGTAAAATCGTGTTTTTGGAGAGCCACGGTAATTGCATATCTTTAAAGGGATAAGTATGCCCAATTTATTAAATTTATACCTGAATCAACATTAGGCTCTTGTAGATGAGGCTACATTTTAACCATTGGCCTAAAAATTTGGAGTTGTTTGACACTGTTTGACCAGTATTCTCCAGAGGATTTGATATTTGCCATTAGTCTGAGATTCACCCAAATATTTATATAAATGGGAATATTTCCGCTAAAGATGGAGGCAGCTGATAAACGTAACAGCTTAGTATTACAAATCTCAAATTTTAACTAATAAACTTACATAGAATAACTAAAAGCTGTCAATAACAAGACATTAATGATTTAAATAAATCATATCTAATAAATTTAATATAGCCAAGAAAATACTCAATAGCTAAAAAATAAACAATAAAAGTAATGCCCGTATTATATAAACTATACTTCAAAAATATTTATATAATGTATGCATAACATAAACAAAATTATCCTCCAATTAGAATATACCTTTAACTAAAAACATAAATAATTTTACATTTCAATTAACTTGTCATATGAACGAAATAAAAGAAAGTTAATAAAAATCTTGTACCTAATTTATAGTATATTTATTGAAACAGTTAAATCTAAGCACAGCAGTGCTAAAAAAATTTTTGTAAAATAGTTACGGGAAATTAAAATTGTTGATGAAATTTTTATCTTTTTTAGTCTTACTAGTTGTTCATTTATTGTACTGCTATTGTTTCTCCCTATGTCTAATATTTTTAAAAGTGTATGGACTTCATTTTCATTTTTATTAGAGCCTGAATGTTGTATACTTAAAGTGTTATTTGCGAAATCTACTTGAGGTAGCTTCCTACAAGCTCATGTAAATTGGGTTAAGATTGCTACTTGCTCCCTCAAGTTGTTAGGACACTTAAGAAGCAAAGTCTTGAGTGTTTTCTTTAAAGCTACTAGCTTGCAGAACCAATTTCAGATTTCCAATGATAGAGATTTTTTTTCCGCATATAAAATCTATGGTTATTTAAAAAAAAAAAAAAAATTGAAGATTATTTATTGATGTTATTTTTATGGTATCACATTGAAAATATATTTAATCTTTCCAATCCTAACATTTTATCATGGGCTTCAATAAATTAGTAATTAATACCTGAAAACATTTATGAAGTCAATTTATCGATATTATTAAATTATTATGTTGATTCGTTTAAAGCAAGATACATTTTTGTATAATGACGTAACAATTTTTTCTTCAAAATGATCTTAATTCACTAAGGTTTATTATTTCTTCGGCGATTTGGAAAAACTATAAGTCGAATTATTTAAAAATTACTCAATGATATCAACAAAAATTCTCGCTGCTTATAATAAAGTCATAATAAGAAATATATGAAATAATTCTAAAATCACTATTTTTTAGGAGTGCAAAAAAATCCGTTGTATTCTTCTGTAATATGAGAGACACTTTCCATCATTTTTTTTTTCTGTTAGTGTTAAATGCAACACCTTATGCACAGAAGGATACAACAGTTCTTTTACTCTTCTGAAAACTAATAATTTTCATCTACGTTAGTTTAGTATGGGGATGGCGATAAGTCTGCAAATGCTTCCTAACAGAAATACAAGTATTGAAAGATAAACAATTTTTAAAAAATTGAAAAGAATGGATAAACATTTTATTTAATTTACAAATTATTGATCTGAATTACCATGCTGCAGATTCAATACAAAGTCTAGCCATTTCTGTCAAATTTCTAATTTGTATTGCAACATACATAATTCTGTTAATAAGTTCATCTGCAATGGGAAAATCACATACTATACTCTACAACTGCCTATAATTTATTTATATTATAATAGCCATAAATGTAATGAATATTCTTCGGTTGAAAACAATTTAAACTAGCTTTTAAAGGAAATATAATCCCCATTTCATACCAGCAGCTGTTTCGGAGAGGAGCTGTTCGTTCCGTCTGCTGACTGCTACGTTAATTAGATGATTGCAGAGACGTGGGCAACGAGTTTGAGGTTGAGTTGTTCCTAACTTTGCTAGTATATCAGCTACCTCATTTCCACGTATATTGACATGACTGGATATCCATATGAAAATTAGCGTCCATCCGCGATTTCTCAGGCTTTCTAGTCTTCTTCTGCACTTGAACATCCTTAATTAACCATCCTTAATTGACAGTATGTTTGGATTTTGCGCGACAGGTTATGTATAACGGCTTGCAAACAGGCCAAAAAAAGTATTTTTTTTGTAACCTTTTTGTAAACAGAAGGAGAAGCAATCCTTTTCAGTTTGGAAATCAGAGTGGTATGCACTGCTTCAACTTTTCCATCATTGATGCTAAGAGGGACACATACAGCTGAAATAGAGGACGGTAGTATCCAGCACCAGTTTTTCCACCATCTGTGATTGAATATCCGTCGGTGTGGACATGAATCCACTCGTCTTCAGGAAATTCTTCTTCATAAATTGGTATCGAGTGGTTCTTCAGTTTGTAGCAAGCTAGAATTAAGTTGTTGAAGAAATTCTAACTAGCATACAGCGGTGCAATATTTATGGGTGGGATATCATGTAGTTTTTCTATGCGTTGAGTGCAGCTGTTTGTTTTCTGTCTGAATGTAACTTGCTGATAATTTGTCCATTTATGTTCATATGCTCCCAGAATCTCAATGCTGCCTTTTCTCGGTATGATTCAAGAGGTTCAAGCTAAGCCTTTGCCTGGAGGGCTGTAGTAGAGTTGGACTTGGCAGCGCCTCTAATTATTCTTAAGGCCTTATTTTGTATGTGGTCGAGCTTTCTTAGTGTGCTAGCGCACACTTCGTCACTTAGTCACTTAGTCACTTCGCACCCTTCGTACAGGTCTTATATAAGATTTGTAGATAGTCTTCAGAACATCTTGATTTTCACCCCACTTAGTGGTTGTTAGTCTTCTTGGTAGGCGGGTTTTTTTCTCTGTTTTTTCTGCACTGTTGTCTATAAGGGGGCTTACACATTAAAAGTTGAACGCCTAGATATTTGGATATATTGTTTTCAATCAAATGGAAGACTATAATCAATAACGGTCCCATTAACCTCAGCCTTCCGCGTACAATCAATGTAGCCGCATTCCGTATAAAAACTGGGCATGACTAGCTTTCAAGCCACCTTCTCCACATCCATGTTCAGTCATGGATGAACTTTCCGAATGTTCACTATATGATTGGGGGATGATATTTGCTGAACGCCTGAGGGACTGTTCAGCCCTAGATTACACCCAACGGAATGAGAACCCGGAAATCAGAGAAGCCCATATTTACCGGACAGCGCGTCGTCAAATGGCACATCAGGGCTCGGTGTTGGCTAGCGGCAGAAGAAAATGCGACCGAAGATATGAACGATACTAGACCGACTGTAAGCTTAGACAATACTAAACTATATATTCATGTCAACTTTCATAGCTTGTATTTCTGTTGGAAAGCATTTGCTGACATTTGTTTATTCGACATTTTTTTTTACTCTAAATTATATCATAAACACTCCGTTAAAGTATGGACTTCCAGTCGAAACACTCTGTATACGTATGTACATGTATATGTATATATATGAAGATTGTTAATAGTATAATAAAATATGATGAATTTTTTAAAAGAAAAAAAAAAAAGCGTTCCTTTTTATAAAATGGAAGGTGGCTTATAGAACTGTCTGCTGTTCCAGATTACCGGGGCTGCATTGTCTTCTGTCATCTGAGCGTTGATTGCCACTTTTATGATGAAAGTATTCGGTTCTTTTAATTTCTAAAAAGGACTTTTCAAATATGTACAGAAAATATATTTTTATTTAAATTTTTCATATTCTATATTAATTTTAAATACCATATATTAATTTTAATATTAATTTCTTTATATACATTGAATTCACAATAATGTGGCATGGATATTTGATACCCTTAGTAAAATATAATTTACAGGCCTTTGAAAAAAAAAATCATGTAATAATAATATATGCGTTACAGTAAGTAAGGCTTTACTATAAATATATATATATATATATATATATATATATATATATATATATATATATATATATATATATATATATATATTTATTTATTTATTTTTTATATTCTAAATAAAAGATACCATTATATGGAATATCATGTTTTAATAGAAGTAAAAAGTTTTGAATTGTTCTCTATTATTAATAAACATAGAAACTAATTTATTGATACTCATAAACAGGAAATTACATTTGGAGCTATGGTATTGCAACAAATGTACCTATTTATACCGTTTTTATAGAAAATGTTAATGTCAATAAAATATCGATGTAGTAGTACAGGCGATGGAGTTGATTCTTTTTCTAAAAACATAAAAATAAAATCCTTAATCTTGATAAGATGAGGGACTATCTATTCAGCCACCGCCATAAAAATAAATATGAACTAATTTGAATAAAAGTTGTAAATAAAAATTAATATTCTAACTATTGATAGTTATTATTAAATAAAATTAATGAGGGTATGTTCCGGAGATTCCGAACTACTAGCCTTAAGTCTCCCAAACAAAGTTTATTACAATTTTAAATTATTCAATATTTCGCCAATCTTAAAGTCTTGTAGATCAAACTTCATATTACGTATAAAATTCAACTTGGAATATTGCTCCCTATTTAAATAAATTAATAAGTATAAGTCTCGGTCCTCCAAATAGATAAAACATAACTTGTAATATTTTTTCATTTCAATTTATTAAAAGCAACATTAATATATGTATAGCTAAATGCGTGCATAATATCTGGAGAAATTCTACTTTAAGTGCTTGTAGAATTATTGTCTTTTTTCCCATCCACATGAAAAATTACAAACAATTTTTATTAACACTATTCCTCAAATAATTTTCCTTGAATGTGATAAATCTTTAAATGGTTAGTAAGTAATTAAAATGATAAGAAAAAAAAGTTACAGATACATATTAATCTATATAAAAACCTTTGTGAGAAAGATACTAAGAACGATACCTAACTTATGTATTGTCTGTCTCTCCTGCGTATTTTTCTGTCCCTATTAAGTCTCTCAGCTCAAAGTATCTTACAGTACTGTTACAATTTACTTAAATTTAGACATTTATATATATCTAAAAATGTTTATTGGTAATACGCATTGTTAATTACAACTCGCAGTATCTGTGAATGACGTGAGATAAGGTGTTATATTTATGATTTTTGTCTGCATTAGAATTAATGTTACCAATTATATACAATGCTACAACAGAGAAATTATTTATTTTAAAACTTGAATTTAAGAATATTAATGAGCTGTAACAATTATTAATTACATTAATTAATAAAAACGATAATCCGATGGTAATATATTTAGCTTCAATAATATGAAGCTTTTTCTTTTAGAAACTTCTAGTTTTTCTTTATTTTCGTTTCACTTAAACATAAGAAAAGCCATGGACGGCGTACGGCGGACGGACTGATTATTTTTTAATCGATATTTGGATTCTACATATCTTGAAACGTAAAATCTTAAATTTTATGGGAGGATTAAATTTTATTTTTCCTTGGTCGATTACAAAGGTCTATTATTGAACATGATAATCCAAAAATAAATGAAATTTAAATCAAAATTAATTATTTTGGAGAACTTACAACCTAGAAGCAATAATTATAATATACAAATACTTAAAGTGAGGAATAGAAACTTTTTATCGAATAGAAGTTTGTAATTGCCATTTTTTTTAAGTAATTTAAAATTATATATAGGTAATATTTGTTAAATTGAATTACATGCTTATTTTCCTATTATTCGAAAGGGCTTTTGACATCGAAGCTTTATCCTAGACAAATGGAAAGTGTATCCAATTTTAATTTATTAATTACCACACGTTGATCAACCGCAATGAAAAAAATTAATAAATGAACTGGGAGATTTTAGCATATTAGTACACATACTTGTGATCCTTTCATTGTTCGATTAATTGTGTTTTTTGGGGGGCGAAGAGGGGAGTGAGAATTGAGAGGAAAGTAGTACAGAAACGATAAGGACGTTAAATCATTATGTAAGGATTATTTTAGTCGCAATAGAATGAGAGATAATACTGGGCAACAAAGAAATAATTTATAATACTCAGAGATGCCTAAACATGACTTAAATGTCGAAACGTAGAATCCAAGTATAAGAATATTACTCATTATTCGTACCACTGTACCAAATACATTCTCTGATTTCTCGTTTCAAAAATTAAGCTGTAAAAACACCGAGAAATGCAAATTTTTTTAGTTTATTGAAATTGTGATGAAAAAGTAAAATGGTTAGTTACAAAAATAAGCATAAATCACTATATTTTTTTCCATTTTCCATAACGACCAATACGTTATTAGTACTACGTAGTCTATTAATTCTAATAACAATTTATTATTTCCATTTCAATCGGCCATATGATATTGTCCATCTAGTTTATTTGTTTGTGCATTGTGGCACCTATTATTAGGTATTTTCTAAATACTTTATTTCCTACACTAGAGAAATAAAAGTTGTAAATAAAAAAAAAGTCATTTTTGTTTCTTTATTTGATTCTTTCTGTACGCATATTAAAATATCAGTAAAGGATAATATGAATTTGTAATAATATATTTTTTAATATAGGCATATATATTTATAAATCTTTAATCATTCAGCTGTTAATTATTTATTTGTAAAACCGAATTTTCTGCATCTCTTGTGTTTTTTTAGGAAATTAAAAAAAATATTATTATATATCAAATACGCATCATTTTCAATAAATTATAACTTACTTTTTTATTCCTAAAATATATGTCTGGGAGTTTTAGTTGTTTATTGGAGACTGTCTTTAGAAATATTTTACAATGCGTTTATACATTATATTTTATTTACATAAAAAACAGTGTTTGCCAATGACTTTACTGTTGTAGATTGCCTATATAATAATTAGATAATTTTAAGAAATAAGGCAATTAATAAATAACTATTTTTAGATAACAGGTTTGAAATTTTTATTAAAGTTATTTATATTTTTATTTTATTTTTATAAATAATTTTACTGGTTAAAGTTTCATTTTTATCCGCATATTTTTCTTAATGGATTTCCTGTATTAGTGGATTATAAAATAATTGCATCAGAATATTTCCTCTTGTAGACTTAGTACTTTCAGGTATGTGATTGTTATTGATAATCGCTATGTTATAAAGTTTATTTCAATAATTGATAATGGAATTGATATAATAGTTATAGAACTAATAATTAATCATTTAAATGGTCGTTGAAGTATTAAAAAAATATATAAAACAATTTAACTAACCAGAGACACGAAGACGTGGGTGAAGCAGAGGTGCCCGGCAGGAGTCCAGCCTGGTCGGGAGGCGCGGGTAGACTAGCCCGCACGACAGCGAGCTGTGCGCCTGCGCCACTACCAACCCCTGTCTGTAGACTTTATAAAAAATACATGAGTCCAAGTACAGGCACTTAACTTTATATTACACAGACCTGTCGTTCACCCCTTAGGGTTTATAAACAAATATGAAATGAATAAAAAAATATTAAAGCGGGTAAAATTATTTAACAACTCCTAGTTGGTGAACAGAAACAATATAATAAACATAGTTCAACATATTATAAAATATAGTAATTGATATACATTCGTGTTTGGGATGGTCATATCATTCCTGAAGAATTTTTAATTCGGTACGCTTAGTTCAAGTTTTTACTCACAATCAGTTGCAGAAATGAGGCCTAAGCTTATAATAAATCACTTCTATGATAAAATGTAACCCTTATAAACTTCTTAACTATAAAATATTCCGACATTGGTCAACATTTCGGAGACTTATGTCCGTCTTCAAGACATTCTTTTCATTCCATTTCTGTACTTAAAATAAGTACAAATAATCAACAACCTTACATATACTAAACATAAAATATTATAAATCATGAAAATGAGTATGTAGAAATAAGTAAGATAAGTAAGTATGTAGAGTTTTTTATTAAAGAGGCTCTTATTATCTGCCTTCATTGTAAAATTATGTTTTGATTTTTAAATACTTCTCATTTTCTTTTTTAGGTTGTTACAGATTTCTGAAGTAAGGTAATGTGGGGGTAAATCCATATCCAGAACTAATAAGAACTGCCCTTTTGGGAGCATGATGTCAAAACCCTTATGTATCACAAATCAACAAGGAGGGTTTGTTTATGTGAAGTATAACGAGTTGTAAAGATATCAATTTCAACCCGTTGATTAAGTTGGATCTTTCAACTTCTGCAGCATAGCTGTTTATCAACCAAGAGGTCTTTCTTTTTTTGTTTGCGATAAGTGGCTGTCACCTTCAGAGCTGGTCTTCAAAATACTTAGTGGTACGCATTTCTCCGTGACAGTTTTGTTAAATTTTAGAGCTGAGTGTTGCTTCGGAAAAGCATGATAGTTATCAGTAAACAGAGGTAAGTGCAAACATATGTTGTGAGACAAGTGTGTCTGCTGTCAACTTACTCCTACTATCATGTTTTGCCGGAGCAACTGGATAATAGCGTATTGAAATAAAAATCCATTTTTCCAATACATTCATTCAACTTCACGATCCTGTTCAGAATTGTCAACAATGATAGGAAAATGTCATTCTCTGGCAAATGCTAACTTTTTTCGATGATTATATCGAAACGAACTATTTTGCACTTCTCTCACAACCGATACTGTTAGCATAATAAGTCTTTCAGTATATCCAGATACTTTGAACGTACTTACTCCTTAAGCCAAGGGCAAGTGCGTACTTCTTAGTAGTACTTAGTTCTTACTACTAAATTGAATTATCAATCTCATCAAATTGGACATGGTTGAAACGTTAACTCGAATGTAATATTTAAACATAATTGTCTAAGAAACATTAAAATAAATAAAGAGTAAAATCTAGCTTCAAAAATAAAGTTCTTACAGTCATGTAAAGTCGAATTTTTGAAATCTGGTGCGCACTTACTTTTTAAGTTAAATCACTAAGTAAATACTATAACATTTGTTTAAAACAAAAATAATTGTAAAAAGTGCATTTGTATGATAAAAATAATTGGTATTGCTTTATTCTAATTCGACCTCTTTACGAAAATAGGACTAAAATATTTTGGGAAATAAGGTAATAAAATTCAAAATATGAAGATTTTGAGAAACTATTTATTTACAGGGGGAAAACAATATTATAAAGAAAAGCAGAAAGAAATAAAAGAATAAATACTTTAATCCTTTTCCCTTGCCTTTCCTTGAGATCAGAAAATAAGGAGACCCCTCAATGTTAGCTTTGACCAAGCCAGTAGACCACTACTACCTCTGGTGTCCCCGCCTTTTCTTCTTTACCGCATAACTGTGGTTCGGACGTAAATGAAATAGGTTATGAAGCTATGTATAAATATTCTTTAAAAATAATCGTGCATAAAAAAGTCAAAAATCAAAAAATCAAATATTCATATATATTTATAATTTTGTAATTTATCTTCATAAGATGTGGCACAATGCACCAAGCAAATTTGATGTGTATTCATTTCCTTGAATCTGCTATTTAAAGCCAGATTCTCCAGGTAACAAGGATGAAGATAGGGATGCATTCTAGGAGTGGAGTAATTGACAGTCGAAGATTGAAAGTGATATACTTATCATGAATATAATATTTCACTGTTGGTTTAATCCTGTCGTACTAGTGTGGATTGAACAAACCAAGATGCGTTAGATTTAAAAAAAAAAAAAAAATGGATTGAGTTGTTTGTATTTTGTACAAGTAGAGTTGTTTCGCTGAACCAAGTAGCTCTTCTTCAGATGCCCAGGCAGGTTTCTCTACGGTGTCATCGATAAATCACTTGTTTCTAAGAAATATTATTCTAATTCTTTAACTATTGCACAGGCAACAGTGATTTTACGGCGCAGTTTCAGGGTTGAACATGGATAATTCCAGTCTTCTAAATGCGAGAAAAATGTGTGATTCGAAAAGCGTAACATCTCAGTGACACGCCAAATGGAAGTCCTTTGCATCCTCCTGGAATCTAGTATACACAGGTTTTACATACCTTATGTGGCAACCTGCTGTCCAAGTTGTTTCCCAAAATATGCTTGATAAACTTGTCATTTATAATTTATCATCTTAATTTATTTTATTTGTTTAAATTTTTTTTTGGCCCAAGAAAAATTTATAGAAAAGAGAACCCTTCATAATTTGATATGTAATGGGTAAAAAATAGAAAAAAAACGAAATTATATTGATTCTTGCGAATGTCTTTCTTCTGACGTAATAACAACTACACATATAAAACAAATATGCTTAAAGAATTATTACATTCGGATAAACCCTGGGGTATAGAATAACACAGAGGCCTTCCTGAGTGGAGGAGATCTAACCTCCCATTCTCATCACACAAACGCAGCTCTCAAAGTCACAAAACCTCGTTCTCGAAAGGATCAAATAAACTTATTTAAAACATCTCTAGCTTCCATATTTTATAACTTATAAACATACTAGAGAATGATTGTATTAAATGTGTTTAATCTGTCCGTTTGAGGATATCTAACGGTTTTTTGAGCAAATTGCAGGACCGATTTTTAACTTTGGAGGCTCAAATTACTTAGTGAATTCCCGTGAATGTTTTGAAATATAGTGAGCTCAAAATACTGAAAAAATATTTCATTTTATTTTATGTATTTTCGGCCTTTTGTTGATGTTTCTAAATATATAATTTATAAGTTCATGATCTTAAGGTAATAAACAGCCAATACTTGAAAACTAAAGACATTCAAATATAATTTAATTTAATACAACATAAAAATCCCGACTAGGGAAATGACTCTTAGATATTACAATGATCTTTTAGATTTTACGGAATGTACTTTCATATCTATTTAAGCGCATTGGTGGGTTGTTAGTGAAGTTGACGCCCTTGAATATTGAACCTTGATGTAGTATTAGATAGTGCCTTCTACTGCACGTTAAGTTTCAATATTCATGGGCGTCAACTTCACTAACATTCACCAATTTTTAAGTAGATATGCAAGTACATTCTAAGGGACTAGGATTGTAAGAAATAAAAGTTATATCCGTAGTCGGGATTTTTATTTTTTATTAAATTAAATTTCTATATTACTATAAATGGAAAACAAAAATCTAAACTGTATTATTGGCTACAAGTGATGACTGCTCTGCTGTTTTCAAATTTATTGACACTCTGCTTATTATTAGTAATTATTTTATTTTTATTATTATTTTTACTTATTTCTTATGTATTACCTATTGTTAATTAATAAATAAATACATAATAAATAAATACATAATAAATAAATATATTAATAAATTTTCGATTTACGCTTAGGAAATAACGCTTACTGGTTACAAAAATTGATTGTCCTTTGAAATGGATGGTTTAGGTTAATTTGTGTAGCAATTTTTGTGTTTGAATATTTTTGTTCAAATTTCTAAAAAAAAAAAAGTTATTTTTATAGAAAAATAAATTTTACCAACACTCTCAACTAACGAATATTTTATTTCGATGATGCTATGAATATTTTGTCTTATATTCTATAGATTTTAATAACATCAAATTTTTTATTGATATCAATTTTTTGAAATTCCTTGCATCATCGCCATCAAATTCAATTATCGCATTTAATTGTTTCTTAGTCTTCGGACAATATAACCTGAAAATGGGATATCAGCTTTATACTAAATCACTGCAGAAGTCAAAAGTAAAAAATAATTCACAATACCAGCTGTATATTCAATTATGTCCAGCAATAAAGTTGAAAACAATGGCTTTTTCTCAGACGCATGTTTTATTTTATCTTTTCTACTGCCGTTTTCACAACCATATGCCACACCCTTACCCATTTTTTAAATAAAACCACCGGAAAAAGCAAACAGCAATAAAAATCGAAAATAGTAAAAAAAAAAACAAGACAAATGGCACCTATGTTAGTGCTGTCTGAAGGTTATGAGAGTGTGGGTATTGAGCCCACATCCATCCCCCTGAAGGCCTCTCTGTGCTATTCTATATTCATTGTAATAAACACGACAAGAGACTAGATAACCGAAAACATTTTTTATTTTCGATTGATCGGTTTATAGTGTGAACCCTAGTTTACTAGATATACAATAAAAAATAGAGTCAATTCGAGATAAAATAGAATAACTATACCTCGTTTAGCTTAGTACATGAATGTATCTAAATTCACACCTAATACTTATGCCACAAAACAAGAATATCTTTTTATATATTTTTATTGATTTAAGGTGAAATGTGGTTTATGTAAATAAATGAAGACTAAAAATATTTAACCACTAGTTGTTTTACTTGGATAATACATTTCTACCTTTAAGCCATGTTCAGGCTTCTCTGAGTAGTATATATTATTTCTTTGTTGCCCAGTGTTATCTATCGTTCTATTGCGACTAAATTAATTCATAAGCAATAATCCTTAAATAATGATTGTACACCCTTATTGTTTCTGTACAACTTTCCTCTCCCAATCTCCCTTCCCCCCCAAAAAAAACAATTAATTGAACAATGAAAGGATCACAGGTATGTGTATTAATATTCTAAAATCTCCTAACTTTAAATGAACTATTAAATTTTTTTATTGCGGCTGTTCAACGGGTGATTTTCGCATTAAAAAGCTTTGGATATACTTTCCGTTTGTTCAGAATAAAGCCTCGATATCAAAAGCCCTGAATAATTTTTCGTTCATTAAAGCCCTCTCGAATAATAGGAAAATATGCTTGTAATTCAAGTTTACAAATATTGCCTATATCTAATTTTAAATTACTTTAAAAAATTACAATTACATATTTCTATTCGATAAAAAGTGTGAATTCCTCACTTTAAGCATTTGTATATTATAATGCTCCCAGCTTGTAACAATGTAGAATCCAAATAGCGGATACAAAAAAAATCCTTCGCGGCTTTTCTCCGAGATTACTGAACCGATTTTCTTGAAATTCGGCACCGAAGTCATAGGTCACCTCAAGATGATTCTCGGAACTCAACATTACCATCCGTATTTTTGTTTTAAAATGGCGGCCGATTAGAGATTGTTAAACAAATTTGACCATAACTCGGCCATTTATAAAGATAGAGACAGAAATTTAAGATTTTTGGAATCCGCATAACAAGGCATTGAATAAAAAAAATAATGTAAAAAAATATTTATTTAAATGGTTTTGGTCTATTATTTTCAATAATAGACCTTTGTAATTGGCCGAGGAAAAAATTTAATCCCTCCTAAAAATTTGAGCTTTTACATTTCAAGATATGCAGAATCTAACTCTCGATTAAAAAAATATCCGTTTGTCAAAAATTATAGCTTAATGAGATAGGGTAATGAACTAATTCTCCGGCATTATATGTCATCGTTGCCCCAGGCCTCCTGACTAAATACGGAATGTCCTGTGAATTGACAGATCAGATATTTTTGAAATTTTAATATTTGGAAATAATGGGCCATGGTGTAATAATTTTCAGCGTTTTTTTAACATCTTGCAGAAAAATTGATTTGAAAAATTAAATTGAAGGACAGAAGAAACTTTCATATGATTTCAATTCAATTCATAAATATTCAATTTGAGAATTAATTAATGTTTATTTGGCAGTATTATCATGAAAATAAATATTTCATTAAGAAATATTAAATATCCTCATATGGTATTACACATACTTAGAACACGTACACTTAAAACTGAAGGTGTTTATAAGCAATAACATTCAACCCTCCGCGGGGCGCTATGCAATCACACATTTTCGTTATCAGGAAAAGAAAAATCCCGATGACTTTTTGGGGTCAAATTATTCTATCTGTAACTCATCCTTTAAAATAGGAGAGAGAGATATATATGTCCTTACTCAAGTCGTTCTTTGTTTAACTGTAAATAGATGGAAAAACTTCTGAACTCCCGTCATTAGCGACTGGTGGTGCACCAAATTTTTCAACAAAGTAGAAATTATAGTTGTTTCTCTCAGCTTTTTAATTTATTAGTAGTATCTTTTTATTTAATGTAATTTATTATTTATTTAATGTAATTTATTGAATTATATATTTAATATATTATAAATTTTATATTCAATGTATATGTAATATATACATTAATATACGAGTATTTAATATAATATTTTTTATATAATAATATATTTTGATGGAATTGGTAGATAATAAATTGTATAAATCATTTGATTCTGCAAAATTAATTTAATAAGTAAAATACATATTTTGTTTGAGAACTCATTTTTTATCTTGTATCAAGTAAATCCTTATATAAATGTAATATTTGATTTTACCTTTTTACTTAGAAATGAACAATCCTATAATTCTTTCAAATAAAATCATCACTTAGTTGGGAATATGAAACAGAGCAAAAGTTGTATGCCGTCCAAAATTCTGCAAGCGCCAGGTGATATTATAAGAACCTTAGGACCCGGCGGAGGAGTAAGAACCACTACTCTATATAACGTATATAGAGTAGTGGTTCTTGGTCAAACAATATTTTGCTATAGTTTAAATTTTAGTGGTGGAATTCTTTCCATAATAACCGGCGAATAGTAAACACTTGTCAAAATAAGAAAGAATTAGACCCTGTTTTTGCAACTTCTTCTCAAAGTTAACATCAGTTGATATTGACAAATCGAGTGATAACGTTCGGAGGTGAATCCCACCAAAACTGTGTGTTATGTATTATGTAAAATAATTAATTCTTTCTCTTTTCCCCTCTAGATCAGGGGTTCCCAGACTTTATGGCGCTGCCTGCGTACCACTTCGACTTTGCAGATAACAGCGTACTACAACCTGTGATATTAATATTAAAGATTCTTCTACATAAAAAACTACATACTGATTTACAAAAGTTTATTTAACAAAAATAAATTCGTATTCCAGTTGATTTGCTTAAGAAAGTAATAAATTTAAAATGGAGTTCAAAAATTCAAAATCAAACGTTTATGGATTACACATAACAACAGCAAAAATTCTGCAAATAAAAGTATCAAATCTATCAAAAGTAAAAACTCGGACTTTGTGATCAGACCGGGCATTAAAGTTAGGCTTGACGGAGCACAACTTGATTCTTGTATCCTCTTCAACGCTGAATGCTTTCGCCATTACTATCCTTATTTTTCTTCTCTAGCCATCTCGAATTATTTTTTATTATATAATTTATACATTCAATCATAATTAAAAGAAAATGTTATCCCTCATTTAATGTGTTAAAAAATTATATAATCCATAACTTTGGTTTGCGTATCACCTGGAACGTCCTTGCGTACTACGGTTTGGGAACCTCTGCTCTAGATGAACTCGTCTTCAGCAGGTAAGCTATATTTTAATATAGATTCCGTAATGAATGAATAGTTTTTGTTTCTTGCCTACAGAAAGTTGTAGTTCTCTTGGTGATTACTTGCTCGCAATGCTACGGTATCTATATGAATATAAAACTAAAGTATCTCATAGTTAGCATTAAAATATCAGCTACTCGTTATTGCCCCATTTTTTTTAAGTAATTGGAGTGAGGTGAGTTGGGGTATTTGCATTATTGGGGTAAATGCGTACACTGGCTCTAAACGGTAAGACATTAGTTCAATTATTGGACTATTATAGCGTCAAAATGAAACTATAATCTTAATATATGATAAATAAATAAAAACATGGTGAAAAGTCGCATTTTCTACTTGTGAATATATTTCGTGGCTCCTGCTTAACTGTGTTTATAGTTTGTTTTGCAATTTTCGTTCATTAATCCTTTTTTAGTTTTGTTTCGTTGAACATTGGTTTTTTCTTAAATTTTGTGTAAATAGTGTATATATGTAAATAGGGTTAGGTGTGGACTGCGGAGTTTCAACTCTTTATAGTTGGATTGCGTAGTGAACTTTAATTTGTGGTAGTGGAAAAACAATTAGGATTTACCAATAGAAGTTATTTGAGGTGAGACAGTTTTTTTTTTTTCCTCTTAAATTGTGTTATTACTTTCTATAACTTTTACTGTTAATTAACCTTTTATGAAACAGAGTTAGTGTTTATAGGCATATCTTTTGTAGTATTGCAAAGTTAAACCTACCAGTGAACCATCCTTGAAGGATTGTAACTGGTAATTTGATAGGTGAGAATCAAGAGAATCAAGTGTTAAAAACATTGGAAGGTTATTGTTATCAAATATCTCCGTAACACTACTTATTGACTGTGGTTGTTGATCACAGGTGTTACAGTGATGGAGGAGGAGTTAAAAGATACCCAGCCTACCAAGGCATCTAGGCGTTTGGCAAAACGAGCTAGGGGAGGTTCTCCTGAGATTGCGGCGAGGTTAGAAAAGACTGTACCTAATAGTCTACTTTCTGAGGCAAAATGTATACAGGAGAACCTGCAGGTCTTTATGTGTAATACGGAAGAGAGATTAAATGTTTATATTCGGAACCATATCAACAGTGAGGTAAAGAGGCTAGTCGATATGATTGTAACATTAGAAGAGGGAAAGAAGGGTGATGATATTTCGGCTATCGTCAAGCGAACCGTTCAAGAAACAATGTCGTCCCAGATTGTGCAGAACATGATCAGGCGAATTATAGACGAGAACTCGGTGCCGAAGGTAAGTGAGGGGCTTCCGACTTCAAAGGTCACTCCACAACGCCAGACAAAGGCTGGACCCTCCAGGGAACCGCAACCAGAAGCTAGTGGAGGTACAAGCGCAGCTGAACTCTTGGTTTCCGAGCCCTTCGAAATGGTATTAAGTAAGCGATCAAAGAGGAAAGCGAAGGCAGCCAACAAGAAGGCACGTGAAGACCGGATCAGATCAACTGAGCCAATAGTTGAAGCAGTCACTCCTGGGGCCACTTCATCACAAAGTAAACCTAGGACCATGGCAGATATAGTCAAGTCTCTGCCATCTAAACCGGTCATGAAGCCTAAGCCGACGTACATCACAATTAGTGGTGCGGGAAAGAGCCCGATGGAGATCATGAGCGGGCTACCATCCCCGTCTGAAATTGGTGTAAAAGCAGCTGTAGTTCGTCCGACCAAGGCAGGGTCCGTCTTGCTTCGCATAGAAGATGATTCTGATGTAACCAAAGTTATTGGTTGGCAAGGCCTGCGTGAAAAAGGTTTACAGGCCAAGCTAGCTCTAAGGAAAATGCCCAAGCTTGAGGTTAGAGGGGTACCGCACGCATGGAGCTCAGCGGACCTTTTAAGGTTTTTATGGGGGAAAATAACTCAGCAATCGGTCACTATACCATTGGTCATTGATGATCTACGGCCACTTTTCTCCTCAGTAGGTAGAAACGGATTAAGCAAGAATTGGGTGTTAGAAGTGCATCCAATGGTCCGATTCCTGTTGCTAGAAATGGGAACATTAGATAACGGATGGTGGTTGATGACCTTCAGAGACTACTTGGACGCACCCCGATGCACAAAGTGTCAAGGCTACGGGCATACAAAAGCTACATGCCCGGCAGATTCTCTAGTCTGCATTTGGTGTGGAGCTAGCGGCCATGTCCTGAAGGATTGTCCCAGAAAACGAGATTTAATTGGCCCTTCCTGTGTAAATTGTGAGCGAGCAAATGCTCCTTCCCACCAAAGGAAGCATAAGGCGGGAAGTCGGGAGTGCCCTGTGCACATAAAGTGGTCCCAAGAAGTAGCGAATAAAACGCATTATGAGTAAGATCACCATTCTCCAACTCAACATGGGCCGACGGCACGTTGTAGCAGATGAGCTCCGTGCTCTCTCCCAACGCTATGATATTATGGCCATACAGGAACCGAGCTGCCGTGGGAACTTGGTCACGGGGTTTGGCCTCACATCGAGGATTATAGCTTCGAGCAGTAGAGAGAGGAGGCCCAGGGCTGCTATTGTGGTTAATAGCCCGAACCTCGACGTGATGGATCTGAGGCAGCATTCCACAGCGGATTGTGTCGCATGTCATGTCAGGTGGGGCAATGTAGCTTTCACGCTTGTTTCATCGTATTTGCCTGATGGAAGCGATATTGAGGAAGGCATATCAACCATGGAAATGATCACGGTTCGCACTAGAAATGTGATCATATGCTCAGATACCAACTCCTGGAACACGGTATGGGGATCTAGTCGAACGGATAGAAGGGGCGCTAAACTTGGTGAGTTCATTGCAAGGAACCACCTCATAGTCCTCAATGATCCTTCTACTACCCCCACGTTCTCTAGTGCAAGGGGGCAGAGTTGGATAGACGTTACAATGGCCTCACCATCTCTGGCTAACCGCCTTTGCGATTGGACCATTCGATCTGATACGAGTTCTGACCACCATGCGATAGTTTTTGGCATGGTAGAAAATCTAAAGAGTCTCCACGGCATTGACAAGGGTTACAGCACTCGAAGAGGTGATTGGGGTGCTTTCCGATCAACGCTGGAAGAGAAACTGGTCGACGATGAGTGGGATGCGGCGGAGACGGACCTCACTGACGACCTGGATTACCGGGTGTCCAGGATCACAGACATCATCCGTGACGCCGCTGAGGAATCCCTCCATCACCGGAAGGCGAAAGCTCGACCTGTCCCATGGTGGACTCCGGCCTTAACCACTATGAAGAGAGAGCTCTACAAGGCCCGGCGGTTGTACCAAAGGTGTAGTTGTGATGAGAGGCGCACTACACTTCGTGCAGAGTACAGGTCTAAAGCCAGGGCATATCGAAACGAGGTGCGCTCACGAAAGCGGAAGTCTTGGGATGAGTTCATTGTTGAGGAGTCATCCAAAAACGCTTGGGGTATCCCATACAGAGTGGCTCTTGGTAAGCTGACTTCTCTGCAAGTTATTGCAGCGTTGAAGCGTGATGGTACCCAGGCAAAAACTCTTGAAGAATCGGCGAAGATGTTTATAGCAGAGACTTACCCTAGGGACGATCCTTCCCAAGATAATGAAGAGGAAGCATTTGTGAGACGCACTACGGTATGCCCACCTGGTACGGACTTGTGCCCACCATGGGACATATGGGATCTCCGTACCGCCGTGGACAAGCAAAAGACTGGTCGTGCCCCTGGTTTAGACACCATTGACGCGGCAATCTTCAAAAATAGTATCCCCTATGTTGAAGGAAGGTTGTTGTCCGTGTTCAATGATTGCCTGGACAGGGAATACTTTCCAAGATGCTGGAAACTTGCTGACGTCAGGCTCCTTTACAAAGGAGGAGACAAAGATAAGCAATTAGCCAAGTCTTATAGGCCTATATGTCTCCTCCCCGTCATGAGCAAGGTTTTGGAGAACCTGATGTTTGCAAGTCTACGGCCAGTCTTCTCACGAGCGAGCCATGCACGGCAATACGGATCTTGCAAAGGTAGGGGAACCGCAGATGCATTGCTGAGAGTGCGCCGTGATGTCCAGGAGAGGGTAGAGAAGTATGTTATGCTCCTCTTGTTTGACATAACCTCCGCCTTTGATAGCGTTTGGTGGCCGAGTGTGCTCCAGCAGCTGCACAAGTATGAGGCTCCCAGCAACTTGTATGGTCTGGTCAGAAGTTACCTCCAGGATAGAACAATAAAGATTCGTGGTAGCTTCTACGAAGTAGAAGACACTGTGGAGAGGGGATGTCCGCAGGGCTCTGTCCTTGGTCCTGCTCTGTGGAAATTGGTCTTCGACGAGTTGCTGGGAGTGCTAGAGGAGGAGCGGTTCCCCGCTACTGCTTATGTCGATGACCTGGCTGTTGTTGTTGCCTCGAATAGCAGGGCCAGATTGAAAGATGAAGCTGAACGGTGCGCCAGCCTGATAGGAGAATGGTGCGAGCGAAAGAAGTTGAAGATGGCGGGTTCCAAGACTCAGGCCATCCTCTTAACAGGTACGACTGATAGGGCTCACCCTATAACTATGGTCATCCAAGGATCAAGAATTCGCCCGGGTGAGGTAGTTACCTATCTTGGAATAAGGATTGGTAGAAACTTCAATGTGACGCCTCACTTGGACTATTTGAGAAGTAGGGTGACCATAGCCCTTAATGGACTCAGTCGTATTGGTGGCGCTTTTTGGGGCCTCAGATACCCAGCAACGATGACCATTTATAAAGGAGTTATAGTGGGTATCCTGAGGTACGCGTCTCCAGCCTGGAATCAGAGCCTCTCGCACAGACAAAAGAGTAGGTTGGCGACCATCCAGCGGATAGCTCTGCTTCGAGTAACCAGGTCATATAGGACGGTGTCTCATGAGGCGGTGCAGGTCCTAGCAGGAGGAATACCTCTTGACCTCCTGCTGCGAGAAGATTACTTCCGGCACAAGATAAGGAGGGAAGACCCAACGGATCTACCGGCGGATCTCCGGGTGAGGATCAATGCAGACCCTAGCAGTTGGAAGAGAATCCTTCGGGAGAATACAGTAGAAGAATGGAACCGGCGGTGGGTGACTACCACTAAAGGGGCTACCTTGAGGAAGTTCTTTCCCACCGTCGGATCGCGACTGGAAACGACATGGGTCCTCCCGGACTACTGGGTCTCACAGATTCTCACGGGGCATGGGAGTTTCAGAGCGAAGCTCTTTAAACATGGTATAGACATCGATCCCCTATGCCCCAGTTGTAGTGTACCGGAAACCGCCGAACATATCATCACAGCATGCACTGCCTATGAGGCACTGAGGGCCAAACTACTGAGGGAGACAGGGCTCTATGTTCTGACGGAGAGCGAGTTCCCTCAGCTGATGACGGAAATGAATTATCCTCATTTCAAGAATTTTGTGTGTGGTTGGAAGGCGATAGTGGTTCCAACACAATTTTCCTTGGGAAGGAGAGACGGGACCTTGCCAGAGAGGCCGCCGGACAGAAGACCCAGGATGGGAAGAAGATGATGGTGGCCAAACTGAAGTACCGAAGAGCAGGCTGTGTGCACAGCTACTCTGTTTTAGTTATTACTATTGTAATCTGTTTTACTTGCAGCAGTGTGTTGTTAAGCAGAAATGCATAACATCCCACTACTGCAAACACCCGTATTGCCTTCTAGGCAGGGTAGGGTGGAAAATAAAATAAAATAAAAATATATGATAAATAGACATCATTAGCTAAGCATTTTCACACTATTAGACTTAGCCTATATTATACCGTTTATTGCCTGTGTACGCACTCACCCCAATAGCGCGGTTATCCCATCCCACCTTACCTATCTCTCACAGGCTAAAACCTCACCTTTCAGTTAAATTAGTTATTTGTATTATGTTTTTAACGAAGTAAGGATTGCTTGACTACAAGAACAATTATGTTGTCAATAAGGTACATTGAGTGCATCTGACGGTTAGCAACAACAAATGTGTTCCATATCATAATTGTAAAAGTGTAGAAAAGATTAAGAAACGGAAATCCAAATTATACGGTGAAATTTAATATATTTTTAATTCAGTATCCGAATTTATATCTTGAATGATAAATAACTAAATTAAAACAAACACTGTCTTTCATTCTATAAATACTTTTATATAGTTATAATCACATTATTTTTATTTATTTATCTCTAGCATGTTACACGATTAATCTCAATTATTACAGTAATGTAAACGTTTTGTCTATTTTCCCAACTGCAATACATCTCAAGGAACCAGATTTAATTTTTCATGGGGATTACGATTCAGATGGTTACTTTTTTTTTTTTTATGTGTACTGTCCACTGTCTAGTTTTTAGTTTATTTTATATATAGTTAAATTGTTTACTTAGTCATTAAAAAAAAAATACTGATCCTCTTTCCTTTCTCCTTCACCACCACCAAAATGTTCTGAGAAATTCATATTGTTACAAACTAATTAACTAAATCACTATTGTATAAGTTTTAAAGAGTATAGAACGTATTGTGACTAAGGCCAGATCGAAACAAACTGAAACAGAGACAGCACATGAAAACAACCCACCTCGGTGACTGAAGAGAATACAGGATGGGATACAAACTAACAAGGTGATTTATAATAATAATAAAATAAAAAGATTCGATTTTTTTTCCCAATCTTTTTTTTATCCTAAAATATTTATGTTTTTGAGCTGGATAAAGCTCCATACATCAGTGAGATTAGGTTTCCTTTTCCCTTTTGTAGCTGTTTTCCATGTACCTCCGACCCCCAAACCCTCTCAATCTTGGTATTCTCCGCTTCTCTCTATCTTAAAGAGCCGCCGTAATTCTCTCTGCTATATCTGATCCCCCTTTCCGCTGTTTATTCATCCCGATCCCGTTTCAGATCCCTTTGAGTCTCAGATATCGGAGTTTCTCAATCAATTACTCAATGCCTTTGTGAATTTCGACCAAATAAAATGTCTTAAAAGCTCGACGTTAAGTATTAAACATTTTATTCTAACAATTATAAATCCTTATAACCTTTGTAGGACCTGAAATAACCAATTTTGTCCGACCAAAGATGGGTTGCTATTACCCATCTCCTATTTAAGATTCAAACTGAGCTAATAAAAAAATAAATAAAAAACGATAACCATTTCCATATTTAGTATAAATTAACAATAAAATTGACTACCCCTCTTCTATATTAACTAAACTAATTAGTATTCAAGTTAATTTAATTGTAATTTAATGTAATGTAACGAATACAAATGAAATCTAATGTAATTATATTCTAGCAATAAAGTAACACCCAATTTACGTGATGAAAGCAAAAGTGTAATTTAAGATAAAAGATAAAAACAAAACTATAATGTACTCTTTTTAAAAATATTTTTATAGAAGAGTTTCTCTCCCTCTCCCTCTCCCTCTCCCTCTCCCTCTCCCTCCCTCTCCCTCTCCCTCTCCCTCTCCCTCCCCTCCCCCTCCCCCTCCTCCTCCTCCTCCCCCTCCTCCTCTCCCTCCCCCTTCCCCTCCCCCTCCCCCTCTCCCTCTCCCTCTCCCTCTCCCTCTCCCTCTCCCTCTCCCTCTCCCTCTCTCTCTCCCTCTCCCTCTCCCTCTCCCTCTCCCTCTCCCCGAATCGCTTCCACCTTCATTTCCTCTGGCCGAATCCGAAAAGGTTATTGGTGCGTTTTCAAGGCCGAACGGCATCCGCGTGAACTCGTAATGTCCCCGCTCGAAGGAGAATGCTGTTTTGTGTCTGTCGTTGGGGTGCATCCTTATTTGATGATATCCCGCCTTCAAATCCAGGGTACTGAAGACTGTGGCCCCGCTCAGTCTGTCTAGGATATCCTCAAATCGGGGAATTGGATATTTCTCGTCAATGGTATTGTCATTTAATTTCCTGAAGTCGACGACTACTCTGTACTTCTAGGTCCCATCTGCGGATTTCTTCTTTACTGCCCATAGGGGGCTGTTGTACGGCGACGTGCTATGTACTATGATGCCTTGGGTCTTGAGGTTCTCGAGCTCCTCCCGTATATGTTGGCGCATAGCTTGTGGGTACCTCCTTTCTTTGACATATGTCACCCTCTCCTGTATCAACGGAATTTCATGGACTGTTCTCCCCGTAGCCCCCAATATCTCGCCTTCCGTAAAAAAAATATCCGCATATTCTCGCTTTATCGTCTGCCTCCAATGCTCCGTCTGTTTGATCGCCCCTACTCTGATACCCTTATACCTTTTCCCGCCTATTCGGATGTCCCATCGCTGACCCTGATTGCGAATCCTTGTCCCTAATTTGCCTAACAGATCGCACCCTATTATCCCCCCGTATTCCCTCGGCATGCTCTCCACTATGTGTATCCGCAGGCTCCCTTCCCCGGTTACCCACCGATTCAGCTCCAATTCTACTTCCCCCTCTACTTTACAGGGCCCACCCAAAGTGATCAATTTACACTTACATATCTGTAACTGGTAAAGCTCCGCGACACATAATCGTGTTTGAGCTCCCCGTATCTACCAAAAACTTCACTCCACTCGCGACACTCACAATTGGCAATTCCTCCACGCATCCACTCTCCACATTATTTATGATAGCGTGGTTGCCGCTCTCCTTCCCCTCTCCTCATTCATCTCGTCTGCCTCTCCCCGCTGGCGTTCTTCTTCCTCCGATCCTCCTGCTGCTCCTCCCTCCTCGGACTCGGTCTTCTCCTGGTTCACTTCCTTCCTCTTCTGTTCCCGACGATTCTGAGTACTCCTCCGTTTCTGATGGTGTTCCTCTCTTTTTCCATACCCTTTGCGCATTTATCTCCATGGGTTCTCCGCGGATCATTTCTCCTCGTCTACTCATGTAGGGACATAGCCTCGCAATGTGCCCCTCATTCCCGCATTCAACACATTTTGTGCGAGGACATTGAGCTACCAGGTGTCCTATCTTTCCGCATCCGTGACACTTTCTCTCCTCTCTTGCCCAATTCTTCCTCTCCTTTCCGGGCCTTTTCTCCCTCGCCGCTATTTTCTCTCTCCCACCGAACTCGGTATCTCATTTCTTCCATACCTCCGGTCTGGATCCTCCTATAAGTCACTCTACTCCATCCTGCTTCGACACCCTCTCCCTGTCGGGCTTCCTCGTCTCGGGCGCTTGCGTCCATCATGTCCTGGGCACACTCTACGAAGTTTTTCTCTCGGGGTAATCAATCCTTCTTTCCCGTGTCCCGTGCCAATTGCACCTTCAATATCGTTGCCAGGGATCCCATCCAGCCCTCTACCTCAGCTGCATTAACTGTCTCCCTCATCTTTTCTGTTATCCGGTTAAACCGTGCTAACAACGATCCCGCATATTGTCCGTTCGTCTGATGAGGTTGTCTTGTCTCACGGAACATCTGTAGTGTATCTTCTTCCGGGGCCCACCGGCCTCCTCCATACGCCTTCTTCAGTCTATCCTTTACGACGGCCTATGGTGTATCCTCGTCCACCTGTATTAGGTTCAAAACGTTTCTCTTGACCCGGCATACCAGAGCGGCTTTCAGAGCGCTCGCGTCCTTTGGGTCAATTAAGTTTTCGGTCGCCTTAGCCTCTATCCGCGCCATCACTCGGTCGCCTCCCTTGAGGAAATGATTCAGTTCCCCAACGCCACCGTCGAATCGTTCCAGGTGCGAGACGGCCTTTCTTAGATCCTGGGATGACGCCGTCCTCACCTTCAGCCATTCCAGCGCGTTGGCGTGCGCCGATGCCAGGCTCTCCTCGGCAGTGGCGGAATTGCTGATGGTAGTGTCAGGAGTGGCGCTCTCAGTACTCCATCCGTCATTTTGTGTCCGTATCGTTATCTCGATGCACTAAAAAGAAGAGAAAAGAAAAGAAAAGCGACAAAGGAAAAAAAAAATCTTATCTTCTTACTGGTCTTCTTTCCTCCCGGGTTTCGGCACCACTTATGTTCTCACGGACGAAAACTAATAAAAAAAAGGAAATAGGGAGGCGAAATAATACACACGAGTGCTGGAGAAAGACTGATTGATTCTGCCTTATAATCCTCTATATATAGCATTAGGCTCTATTTACATTCCTGATATAGGATTACATGTAATATTGTCATACCCACTATCTTAACTTATATATTATTATATATATATATATATTATATATATATATATATATATATATATATATATAATCAAAGCTTAAAAATGTTACAACAGTTTTCTCTAATAATTAAATCGTTATCAATGCCTAATTATGACATTTTCTCATTCGTCCTAGCTGTTTTACGATTTTTTATTTTTTATTTCTTTGGCTGTTGATGTTGTTTATCAACTGGCTAATGCTGTATGCCAAAGGGAGTATTGCTGTCTCACCCTCGGAAAGCTATTGGCCTAGCTATGGATAATAAACTTTATTATATAAAGGCAGGAATTACGTTCTTGAAATGACATTATTACGAAAACATCCGGTTGTCAAAAAAACATTCGGCAGTTAAAAACTTACCTATTCAGTCCTACTACTCTCTTCTTATTGCGGACAATTTACGATCTAATAACTCCGAGAAGTTCCGTTTGAAACTTTTCTTTACTCTCCTACTCCCCAGGCTTGTCATCAACCGATTTTCACTTCTTTTGGTGGTTCAGAAACAATGTTTGACAAAATAAAATTTTCAATTTAATCGTAATAATAATCAATCTAATGTTGTAATTGATACAGTTAGCATTAATTACAAGTTATGGAATACTATTTCAAATGACTTGCGATAACGGCATCGAATCTATCGCACCTACCGTAGAATAAAGGTACAACTCAAAATTTGAAATTGCTGGTAAATCCTATTTAAAGATTTTTTTTCTATGCTTTTAAATTCAAGAATCTTAAAACACAAATAACAACCGCAATACGCTACGGATGGATATTACGAATGTTCTGTGTGCTTTAATAACAAGGTCCTGAAAATTGTAGAAAGAAATGTGTAAATACGATTTCCCAACGATTTTTAATTTTGAGTGGTGCCTTTATTCTACAAGTGCGTTTTGTCTGTCATGGTCGAGAAAAAATAAATACCTGAGCTAAAATCATTAATTTTCTTGGCCAACGAATCAAAGTATTATCGATTTTCAAAAACCTTTTTTTTTTAATTTGTACATTTTGCTAACCATATTCTAATTTTAGAATCTTAATTCGACATGTTATGCCGTAATATAATCATTTATATTACTTTTCAATTTAATATTTCTTATACAACTATAATAATTTTTGAGGACAGTCACAATTATAATACATTAAAACGTTGTGCTTCTACAAAACAGCAGTAAGGTAGATTATAATAAACGAAACGTTTTGTCGGCTTTCTAATTTATTTCCCAAGTACAAAACTGATTTGAAAGTGCTAGGAATAAAATAGGAAAAATATTATTTTTTTTTTTTATTAAAATTAAATAATCCTTTTTTCTGTTGTTTTGTTTTTTTGTTGGCCAATTTTCTTTTATTTCACATTTCATTAGCATATAGGTTACTGTAATATAATTGTATTCTATAATTTCACAAAAGAAAAAAAAATCAAATGCTCGCATCTCACAACTATTAATTACCATCCTGTAATAATAACCCATTTTCCAAATTAGTTTTAAAGAACTCACATAAACACAAATTGAAATAAGTTCAGCAGCAGGCTCTTCTACATGTATACCCGCACAAAAGTACAATCAGATCGTTTTTAAATTATTGCAGCACAATAATTTTTTGCGCTGGTGTATTTTTGGTTTATTGAGCTGAAAATAAATTTTAAAATTTATTATATAGTTTCTAAGGAGATTCCATTTAGTTTCCATGGAAACATTACTATTAAACAATAAAAGTAGAAATTATTAACTAAAACTTTAAATTATTCATCACTATCCATTACCTTCTACGGTTTTATATGTTAGATATTAATTTTTCTAAACTTTTTACCTTTCCAACGGAATATTATACATCTATATTATTTCTCTAATTTCAGGAAACTTCCTATCAATCTGAAAAAATATTTGTTCTTTATTTAATAATCAAATTCTTTCATAGTTTATATTTATCAATTTTATTAGTTCTAGCAATGAAAGACGGTTACTTATTACATATATATATACAAAATTAAAGGTATCTACTTTAGAGGAAGCCATTTCGTAAATTCGGCAATTAAACCATATCTGACATTTCAATGAGTATAAGACCATCAGGTACTATCAAGTAAAGCCCATTTAATTGTACATTGAATTGATTGAACGAGTTTGATCAAAATCGTTAAAGCCTTTTTTGAAAAAAATTGTAAAAATGTGTAAAATTAGCAATATAAAGTGGCACTTCCAGGCAGACCTCTTATATACGTAATTTCATTTCCGTACAACTTTTCGGTTTTGAGCTAGACTTGCCAAATACACAGAAACAGACATCTCCCACCCTCACATACACAGATATTGAGGTTGAAAATTTTGATTTGAAATTTTTCACGATCGCAATACTTTTCCTTACTGTATAAGTGAAAGTAAAAACTATTTACTGTTTAGGCTGATTCTTGCATTTATTAATGCAAATCTAATATTGATGAGTATTTATTATTTTCAATCTGCATTTCGCATGACGTTTTTTAAAGGGTAAAGAATGTTATTGAAAAAAATTGACTCTAAAGATGTCAATAAGACCTCTGGATTGAAAATGATATTCAGATTTTGTGTTCCACAATATCATATATATATAGCATATCTAGAATAATAGAGATCAGAATATAGAATAACGCGTCAATTCTCTGAGCAATATGAGAGGAAAAAATATGTTTGTCTGAAATCGCATCTTTATATATACATACTCTTAAAATATCGCCTACTTTTCTTTTTTTTTTATTCCTATCTCCTTCACCTCTTCTTACATATATGAAATAAATCTCTTCTTTTTCAGCTAGATAATTAGAACTAAACATCAAAACAAAATGCTAACAAATTTATTTTTTGTTAAAATTATTTAAAAATAACAATATTCCTTTAAAAAGTTTGACATAAAAATAAAATATTTTTCATAAAATGTAATGAAAAGCTCATCATAATGAAAAACATTCATAATAGGTTCCATAAATCAAACCTCTGCTACAATTTCCAGATCATCAAAAAGTAAATTGAACGCATTTTAAATACTTTATGAAAATTAAACATAGAAACTAATCAAAAAAGAAATTAGCTGGATAAATTCAAATAATTCAAAATCATCACTAAAATTCAAATTCAAAATTAATACTAAGCAATATATAATAATTATAATAAGCAAATATACCCATAGCTGTTATGAAAATAAAACAAATATATTTAATCAAAAGACCCTACTTATCAAAAATGAAGATATATTACTGTATGTTACAGTTAAATGACAAATCAACAAATTGACTTACAATTTATATTAACCATGGCCAGTACTATTCAATTTCAGTTTGATAATATTTAATTTTATAATGGATAACTCAAAAAATATTCTGCAGAATAGTAATT
Organism: Rhaphigaster nebulosa; assembly: GCA_948150685.1. Lineage (NCBI taxonomy): Eukaryota > Metazoa > Arthropoda > Insecta > Hemiptera > Pentatomidae > Rhaphigaster > Rhaphigaster nebulosa. The sequence continues at coordinate 173,351,834 of OX411306.1, forward strand.
AATAAACTGTTATTTAGTTTGTTACTTATTTGTTGTGATGAATTCTAAACTAATATACCATACCATATAAAATATACCATATGGTATAGTATATTATATTTTAGATGGTAGCATACATGTATATAAGCTCACATAAAATCCAATGTACGAAAAGAAAGAATCAAGGAGTGGTGTAAAACTGAATTGATCTAGGCACCAATTCTTCATAAATATATTCCACTGATTACTGAACATAATTATGATATACTAAAAAGCGCATACCATAAAATGATTCCAAAACGCGAACAGACTAAAGAGCACTCATACCGATTTAAACGTATCCAAGATTAATTATAACAGCACTCATATACATTTCCTCATGTAAAATAAAAAATTTCAAATTTCGACATATGGCGATCTAAATTGATCCAGAAATTAATAAAACTTGATTTTTTTTGTCAATCATTTAATTAATATAACTTTGTAGTTAATTCGTATTGTTAAAAAATGTTTCTCGTAGATGCCCTCAATGTACTTTTGCATATGTATGTATATATATATATATATATATATATATATATATATATATATATATATATATATATATATATATATATATATGTATTCCCCTTATCAGTCGGAACGAGTACAGACGGGGTAATTATATTATTTATTTACGAACAATTTTTAATTTATGTCTACGTAATTTTTCTTCTCGCCTCCCCCCCTGTTCTAACTACCGAGTGACTAAAATCTCCATAAAAAAGAAGATGTAGTTTTAGAAAAGTACTTTCTTGAAATTGGACGTAACCCGCCCACGGTAGAGGGATTTAGAGTAAGGGCCAAACGGCAAATATCATTCTTCCCTGGACAACAACCCCTGGCTTTTCACATTCATTTTCTTTATGGCTATTATCAAGAGAGGCCGCTTTTCCCTTCTAGTCCAGATATTTCTAGTCCAGGTCTTTTGCCCTTTATTTGCTCTTAAACTGTAATATTTAAATATTGTAATGTTGAAACATTTTTGGAATCAGTGTTAATTTAGTCATTGATTTTTATATATTAAAAATCCATTTGTCTTTCAAAAACTCATTAAAATTATCTTATCAATTATTATAATTTAATGACAATAACAAGATTAAATAGTAGGATTAAAAAAATGAAATTTTGAAATTTTTATCAAGAGATGTTAATACATAGGTACTTGAAATCTCTTCAATGTTTAACAATAACTAATACTCTCGTATTAAACATTTAATCCGTGCAATAAAACCTTAGTTCATCAGTTGCAATGGACAAAGAAAGATGATGGGTTTTTTCCGAATATTCGTAATATTAAGATAGTATTGAAAAAAAAAAATACAAGCGCTGAAGCAACACGTGAACTAATTCATGCGGATAGACCATCATTCAAGGCGGGGTTAGTTTGAAAAATTCTGCAGAGGAGATACGCCCTTGGAACGGAAGAACTCAGGGCGACCATCAGTGGATATTGATGAGGTTACATGCAGTTCTGACGGACTTTCTATGAGCTGTGAACTTTACCACGAACAGTTAGACAAGATGCATGCGGAATTGCCAGTGTTATCCTTCCAGCTATGGTTAATTGTGAAGGTGTTATATTGCAGCAGGATAACGCTCGGCAACACACTTTCAATCGGACCAAGGAAACAATCTTTAGGAGATCGAACTTCTGCCACTTCCACCATACAGTCCATACCTCGCTCCATCAAATTATCACTCATATCGTTCTATGATCCACTTTCTTCAAGAGAAAAGAAATAATAATTTTGCAGAAGTTGAAATTGCGGTGCGAAAGTTTTTCGACAGTCGTCCTCGGTGTGGTACCAGCATGGCATTGAACAACGGGCTGAAAGATGGTCGACAACAGTGCAGGGCTATTCTTTGAATATTATTTTTTTATCATGTTAAAGAAATAAAAATTTAAACTTTTTGTTGAAAAGGGGTTCTTTTTTATACAAACCTGATTATATTCTCAAAGGTTATTACTAATTGTTTGTTAGTTGTACAATTCAAAGAACCAGAGGAACGTATTGATACTTTTTATCCATGATACAATCCACTTTTTATAGACATGACTGGAATACAAATTTTTAATAAAATTAAAACAATATATTGGAGTTTAGTTGACCGCAAATGTAATTTTAAGATGAAGTTGGTCGACAGATGCGGTCATAGAAGAACACACTGATAGATTATTCTCTACGTTAGCCTGCTACAGTGAAAACAACCTCTATTTTAAGAAATGATGACAAACATATTAGTATTATTATGTTTGTTCTATGGTGAATAACACCACTTTCCATCAGTTTCGTATTACTTGATCCCTATTGTTGTTGTCATTATAGCGAATCAAGCTTTTATTGAAATCAAGTAATCAAGATTCTACCAAGAAAAGATCATTTGACCTAATGATATAAAGCTTCTAGGGGAACTGTCGGGGTACTGAACAGTGCTGAAATGGTCAAGCTACTCTATCCATCCTTCATTTTAAGTAGAGATGGACAATACTCTAATTACATTTATGATTTGAGATGTTTTCCAGAGAATGTACTTACGCAACGTTAGTGAAGAACAAAAAGTACTTCAGATTTAAGTCTGATAACAAAAGATAGTCAGCCGTTCCACTTTTCAACTACTCCATCGTTATTTAGGAAAATACTTTTCGAATTTCTAATATCGAGTTCCACTATTATATTATCGGAGTAGCAGTTTTTGAAAATACTAAAGATTTTAAGACTGCACGCTTACATATTGATTTATTTAAACTTTTCGTATTTCTTCGATATTAATATCGATAGAATTTTTAGAAACCGTAACTCCGATAACATATCACTGGATCTCAATATCGATGAAATCTGGAAAGTTTAAAATAAAGAGATTCACGAGCGTGTGATCTTAATATTGATATTATTTTCAAAAATTATATATATATATATAATTTTTTTTTTTTGTTTGTCACAGTTACACTCCCTAAAAGAAATAGAAAACAAAAAGACTTGTTTTCCTCACACCTAGCTTTTGGGAATGACATAAGTGTATTCGGGAGTAATGGAAGAAATCCAACAGAAGAAAATTGGCCACGGTGTTCGACCATGCCCTAAGAATACAGGAGGAAAGAATTACCCAAGTCATGCCCGAAATGAGAGTTGGGAAAAAAAGGCCAAAAGGAAAGCTTAGAAAAACTTGAGAAGGTGCAGTAAAGGAGGCATTCGATATCGGATTGGAATGAACATGATTAAAAAGAATCATCATATCGAAGTTGTAATTTTTGAAAATAATATCAATATTAAGATCACACGCTCGTGAATCTCTTTATTTTAAACTTTCCAGATTTCATCGATATTGAGATCCAGTGATATGTTATCGGAGTTACGGTTTCTAAAAATTCTATCGATATTAATATCGAAGAAATACGAAAAGTTTAAATAAATCAATATGTAAGCGTGCAGTCTTAAAATCTTTAGTATTTTCAAAAACTGCTACTCCGATAATATAATAGTGGAACTCGATATTAGAAATTCGAAAAGTATTTTCCTAAATAACGATGGAGTAGTTGAAAAGTGGAACGGCTGACTATCTTTTGTTATCAGACTTAAATCTGAAGTACTTTTTGTTCTTCACTAACGTTGCGTAAGTACATTCTCTGGAAAACATCTCAAATCATAAATGTAATTAGAGTATTGTCCATCTCTACTTAAAATGAAGGATGGATAGAGTAGCTTGACCATTTCAGCACTGTTCAGTACCCCGACAGTTCCCCTAGAAGCTTTATATCATTAGGTCAAATGATCTTTTCTTGGTAGAATCTTGATTACTTGATTTCAATAAAAGCTTGATTCGCTATAATGACAACAACAATAGGGATCAAGTAATACGAAACTGATGGAAAGTGGTGTTATTCACCATAGAACAAACATAATAATACTAATATGTTTGTCATCATTTCTTAAAATAGAGGTTGTTTTCACTGTAGCAGGCTAACGTAGAGAATAATCTATCAGTGTGTTCTTCTATGACCGCATCTGTCGACCAACTTCATCTTAAAATTACATTTGCGGTCAACTAAACTCCAATATATTGTTTTAATTTTATTAAAAATTTGTATTCCAGTCATGTCTATAAAAAGTGGATTGTATCATGGATAAAAAGTATCAATACGTTCCTCTGGTTCTTTGAATTGTACAACTAACAAACAATTAGTAATAACCTTTGAGAATATAATCAGGTTTGTATAAAAAAGAACCCCTTTTCAACAAAAAGTTTAAATTTTTATTTCTTTAACATGATAAAAAAATAATATTCAAAGAATAGCCCTGCACTGTTGTCGACCATCTTTCAGCCCGTTGTTCAATGCCATGCTGGTACCACACCGAGGACGACTGTCGAAAAACTTTCGCACCGCAATTTCAACTTCTGCAAAATTATTATTTCTTTTCTCTTGAAGAAAGTGGATCATAGAACGATATGAGTGATAATTTGATGGAGCGAGGTCTGGACTGTATGGTGGAAGTGGCAGAAGTTCGATCTCCTAAAGATTGTTTCCTTGGTCCGATTGAAAGTGTGTTGCCGAGCGTTATCCTGCTGCAATATAACACCTTCACAATTAACCATAGCTGGAAGGATAACACTGGCAATTCCGCATGCATCTTGTCTAACTGTTCGTGGTAAAGTTCACAGCTCATAGAAAGTCCGTCAGAACTGCATGTAACCTCATCAATATCCACTGATGGTCGCCCTGAGTTCTTCCGTTCCAAGGGCGTATCTCCTCTGCAGAATTTTTCAAACTAACCCCGCCTTGAATGATGGTCTATCCGCATGAATTAGTTCACGTGTTGCTTCAGCGCTTGTATTTTTTTTTTTCAATACTATCTTAATATTACGAATATTCGGAAAAAACCCATCATCTTTCTTTGTCCATTGCAACTGATGAACTAAGGTTTTATTGCACGGATTAAATGTTTAATACGAGAGTATTAGTTATTGTTAAACATTGAAGAGATTTCAAGTACCTATGTATTAACATCTCTTGATAAAAATTTCAAAATTTCATTTTTTTAATCCTACTATTTAATCTTGTTATTGTCATTAAATTATAATAATTGATAAGATAATTTTAATGAGTTTTTGAAAGACAAATGGATTTTTAATATATAAAAATCAATGACTAAATTAACACTGATTCCAAAAATGTTTCAACATTACAATATTTAAATATTACAGTTTAAGAGCAAATAAAGGGCAAAAGACCTGGACTAGAAATATCTGGACTAGAAGGGAAAAGCGGCCTCTCTTGATAATAGCCATAAAGAAAATGAATGTGAAAAGCCAGGGGTTGTTGTCCAGGGAAGAATGATATTTGCCGTTTGGCCCTTACTCTAAATCCCTCTACCGTGGGCGGGTTACGTCCAATTTCAAGAAAGTACTTTTCTAAAACTACATCTTCTTTTTTATGGAGATTTTAGTCACTCGGTAGTTAGAACAGGGGGGGAGGCGAGAAGAAAAATTACGTAGACATAAATTAAAAATTGTTCGTAAATAAATAATATAATTACCCCGTCTGTACTCGTTCCGACTGATAAGGGGAATACATATATATATATATATATATATATATATATATATATATATATATATATATATATATATATATATATATATACATACATATGCAAAAGTACATTGAGGGCATCTACGAGAAACATTTTTTAACAATACGAATTAACTACAAAGTTATATTAATTAAATGATTGACAAAAAAAATCAAGTTTTATTAATTTCTGGATCAATTTAGATCGCCATATGTCGAAATTTGAAATTTTTTATTTTACATGAGGAAATGTATATGAGTGCTGTTATAATTAATCTTGGATACATTTAAATCGGTATGAGTGCTCTTTAGTCTGTTCGCGTTTTGGAATCATTTTATGGTATGCGCTTTTTAGTATATCATAATTATGTTCAGTAATCAGTGGAATATATTTATGAAGAATTGGTGCCTAGATCAATTCAGTTTTACACCACTCCTTGATTCTTTCTTTTCGTACATTGGATTTTATGTGAGCTTATATACATGTATGCTACCATCTAAAATATAATATACTATACCATATGGTATATTTTATATGGTATGGTATATTAGTTTAGAATTCATCACAACAAATAAGTAACAAACTAAATAACAGTTTATTAATTACTATTCTGCAGAATATTTTTTGAGTTATCCAAATAGTAGATTCTTTTGAAAATAGAATTTGATCTCATTTATCCTGAATATTATCGTTTCGTATTTTAAACAATCAACAAAGTATTTCTAATTGCAATACATAAATAGATAATTAATTCATGTTAATTTTTCAGCATAGTAGATCTTTGCATAATATATTTATATATTATATATATATATATATATATATATATATAAAACAGTCCTTTAAATTGACGTTATTGACTTTAAATTGTATACATTCCACAGATCAAAAGTGTTTTTTACATACTTTAACAAATGCATAATTGTTGTTCATTATAACCCAGGGCCGTCCCGTGGATTGTAGGCGCTCAGGGCGAGTCAACATTTGCTTATTTTCTAGTCGTATTTATAGTATAACTATTTCTAGCTATTGATATTCAAGTTTAAAGTGTAAAATTTCTCAACTTTTATCTCTTCTACCAGTATAAAATGTATCGCTATAAATATTCATCAAACTATTGATGAATTATTTCAAAATCATAGTTCATGTTTGCCTCATTTATAAAATTATAATTAACAGATAATAAACCAAATAAAAAGTTGATTCATACAAAGATCTACTATGCTGAAAAATTAACATGAATTAATTATCTATTTATGTATTGCAATTAGAAATACTTTGTTGATTGTTTAAAATACGAAACGATAATATTCAGGATAAATGAGATCAAATTCTATTTTCAAAAGAATAGAATGGAATTGAATGAATGCGTGACCGAAGCACATTTTGAAAACACAATTTTCTCTCTCTCATTAATATTTGACTAGATGAGCACTCCCGAAGCAACCGCTCTGAGAACCACAAATACATGGACAGTGAAATAGAAACAAGACGTGATAGCATCGGAAATATCCCGCTACAAACTTCGTAAGCACGGAATCAACTGTTTCTCGCGTTAGAAAAACTTGGAAAAGTTTACAACATGACTTTTGTATGTTGTAGAAGTTTAATAAAGCAATTTATACTAGATGAAACATGAAAACAATCATATAACTAAATAATAACATTTTGTAACGTATTGTAAGATAGAATTCGGCTTTTAAGTGTCAAATAATAAACGGTTATTTACTCAACAACTATTTAATTTCAATGTCAATACTTTGGTCTGGCTGTATTATACGTAATTAGTTAAATTATAAACTAAAAGACAAAAATAATTAATTAATTGTATAAATAAAATAAAAATATAAAAATTGTTCTAAGATTCCGGAGAACTTGTTGATAGTAGCCGACGCTGGAAGACGTAGTTGAAGACTGCATTTGTAAGATAGTGATTGCATTGAATCTGAGAACCAATCATAATTAAGAATGAAAACGAGGAGGGAGGTAAAGTATATAAGAGGCAGAATCCCTAGGTTTTTCACATTCTATTCTGAATAATTACAAAAAGTGACGGTAAAGAAGTTAATATTAATGAGATATTATTTAATAAAATATTTTTGAATTACAAGAATCGACCATTGTATCCATTCTCAGTTTCTTTAATGTCTTATGAACAAGAGGTGGCTTTGGGCGCTTTGCACCATATTCCTCTGAAATTTACTATCATCATACAGAAAAAATATATAATTAAAATAGAATTGCTACAAATGTCAAAAAAAAATCTGAGCATCTTACCTTATAGTTTTTGATTCTTTATTTGAATCTAGTCTAAAAAAAATTAAAATCATTATTTTTTTCTATCGGCGATCGTGGGTCAATAATACTGCTGTGGTTAGAGAGCTCAGATTTTTCAAATTATAAATAACATTTATTAGTAATTGTACTATTAGATCGGTAATTCAAGAGATGAATTTTAGCCAAATTAAAACTCTCCTTCTTCCATCTTAATCAAATGCACTCTACCTGTACCACGGGAAGTGGATTATCATCAATTTGAGAAAAATAAAGTTATTACAAAAAGAATGATCAAGGTCGAAAGAGATGGTGGACTTTGTGCCACACGGGCACGCTGGAGTATTTAAATTAGGCGCGCCTGCTGTTACAATTATCGCCCGTGCAATCCCCCCCCGGGACTGTCGAACCCACAACTTTTCTGCAAGTGCCTTAATCCGATATTTGAGTATGTATATATATATATATATATATATATATATATATATATATATATATATATATATATATAGAGAGAGAGAGAGAGAGAGAGAGATAGGTATACGCATTTGCATACATTCTAGTGTGCCTTCAAATCTGTATTATCCACTTATAATGTAAAGGGTGTAAGAGCTGTTAGAGCGGAATTGAAGTAGCTTTGTGCCCATCAAATCGGTAACAGCTGTGAAAAGCGTTAGGATGAAATATTCTTAGCATTCAAACCTTATTTTGATCCCTTTGTGGCCCTACAAATCCCACGCTAACGAACTTAACCGGGGATTTTGGTAGCCTTGTATACCACTGGAATTCCATTCGGCACCTCATTTTTCCTTTCTTTTTTTACACCACTTACGGTTAAATTTGGTGTTAAATGGATCTTGTTTTAGAAAGAAGTGAACAGTATTCTCCCTGTATTCCAATATTTTCTGTTCCTAAAATAATGGATTATGGATTATGTATGTTTTATTAAGAGGTACTTCCGAAAAGGTAATTAGTTATAATAATAGGAATTTATAAGAACCAATATCCACACTTTCCGAATGCTAAATAGCAGTTCAGAATTATAAAATCCAAATCCGCGAAGCAACAATCAATACACTTCAGATTTTTGGCAAAATGGAAGTGTTTCCAAATCAGTCTAGAAATGATAAATTCAAAATATTTTATAAGTTCTTTTTACGACATAGATTTCTAATAAATTTAAAGAAATATTTATTTTATTTTAGTCCAGCACATTACTAACATTGTAAAAATGTTATTATATAATATTTGTCAATAAATAAAAAGTTATTATAATGTAAAAAAAAATTACCAGTTAACAATATTCAATAATATATTTTCGGAACATCAAGTTATCATGAACGCATCAAGTTTGTGTAATTGGCTATTTTTAGTGATTTAGGTCTGCATCTTAAGTGATCCATGGAGGGCTTAACAAAGAGACAATTGAAGAACTAAGAGGAAGAACATATGTATATATATTTTAGGAAAAATAGGGATTTTTGCTTGGAAGAATATTTTAAATACTCTTGTCTATTAAACACCTAGTTTAATTTTTCTAAACCTTGTTGTAGTTTTCGGAAGTTTGAAATTGAGTTATCCAGTCTATAATTGGAATAAAAAGTCACTAAATTCAATTTTTCATAGATTGAAACCTTTGTAAAATAACAGCTTCCACTTAGCTCTTCAATTGTGATCTGATTTTCGAAAGAATTTGTAAACGACTCCAGGCTGCTAAGAAATGGAAAAGACGTATCATCGAAGAATTATCTGGCATACCTTCTAAGCTAAGGAGTGAATGACGTGTTTTAAAGATGGCAGACAAATAAATGCCCATAAAGCTTCTTATGAAATCACTCTATAGAATAAGCTATTCATGAATTTTCTATAACTGCCTTCAAACTGACTTGAAAGCGTTTAAAATGCACGACATTGGTGAAGATGAATATAACTGGCATCGGTTAGAGTATTTAATCCTTCTACAAGTTTAATTCAAGAAAATACTAAATGGTGAGAGAAGCTAAACAGGTTTTTTTTCTCTTTCACCCCGATGCCTCCTAAACTTTCTATAAAAGAAGTGAAGTAAACTAAAAAAAAGAAACTGAAGGTCTTCAGTTCTAAACTAATAAAGGTCTTAAGTTGTCAAGCAATGAGTCTTATATTGACTCGTTAGACATGAAACCATTTACTCATGTTTTATTTCATTATTAATTATGAACTTATTCAAATATTGAAAAACAATATTCATAAATTGACTAGCGTATTTTAAAAGGAAAAATTAATTCATACAGAAATATTATACTCCCCTTCAACTGATACGATTTGATAAATTGTAAGGTAAGTTAACCGTACATAATATACAGGTATATACTTTAATATACAGGCATATCTAAAAATAATTATTATTACATTTATTATACATATATAATAATGTTTAATAGAGGCTTAATTTTATTATCTAAAAATCTTCGATTAAATTAGAAATAATCAAAATATATTTCTAATGAAATATGATTACTCACAATACGAAATAACTTAGCTTTATTCTCAGAACCCATTAATAGTAAAAACAGAGTTACTTGTTATAATAAGAAATAAGGGTCTATATAATGAGGCTGTGATAAATATTGTCTTCTGACTGATTTCCTTCCTCCATCACTAAATCCAGAATATTGGTGAAATGAACCGGCACCAAGCCAGAGATATTAATTTATAATAAGAATGGTCGGTAACTGAGCTAACGATTTCTTATAGAATATTCTCGTTTTTATTATTCCTCTAGAGATGAAAATAACGAATAAAAGTATCTTAATGTTTAAAAATCGATAATGTGATGGGGAGGAGTTGCAACATCTACAAAAAGGATTCCCCTAACCATGTGGATGTATATGTATGTAAATATTAAACTTTCTAGTCCTGAAATGATTTTATATATATATATATATATATATATATATATATATATATATATATATATATATATATATATATATATATATATATATATATCGCTGGTTTCCAAGAAGAGTGCTACAATACACAAATTATTTTTTTATTCTATTTTTTGCTTGGAGAACTTCTAATCACGTATATTCCTTTTAGAAAAAAATGTCATATTTTTAGTTTCAATATTTAACGTAATAACAATTGATTTGATTTTATTTTAAAGTGCTACAATTCAATGCACAATTTAATGTTTCTTTTCTCTTTTTTTTTAATTTAGGTTAATGGTAACCTATTATATTAAAATTAGGTTTTTTTTTTTACGTTACTACACACACGTAGTTTTAATTCAGAGGTACCAGTGTTGAGCATAAATCGGTTGAAAATTTTTCCTAACTAATATAAATGTAAATTATAATAATTTCGAAATAAAGCAGAGGTTGATATTAACTTTTGTTTTTTCTCACAGAGTTAAAAAAAGTCATAATATGATTTTTATAACCAGCATCGAGAAATGAAAGTCAATGTTAAGTGTTTATTATTTCAGTATGAATATAACAGTTTTTCGAATATTTTTTATATTGAGGTTCATTATTGGGTTCTCGAAGATGTTTATGAATGAATGAAAATGAAATCGATTTATTTTAACTTTTCCGATTTCTTCAATATCAAGTTCCATTATTATTAATTTCTAAATCATAAGATCTTGTATAAAAGTTCTTTTCCAATATTTTATTACTGAGTGTATTTGATTCAAATAACATTAACAGTAAATCTAAATGTGCATGCTCAATTCGCGTCCTTAATAACCTGATAAACGATCTCTGAAGAATACGGTAAATCTGATATTTAATCGAATTGCTACGAAATTCGTAATTTGTATTTTCGGAAACTAATGCACGGAAAAAAAAAAAGCACCGATAGCCCAATGATCGATTACAACATGGAAGAAATCTAAAATCTTAATACAAATTGATACGTGAGCGCACAATCTCAAAATCAATAGTATTTTCATAATAAGTACCTTCGATAACCCAGTAATTGACTTCAATATCAAGGTTATCCGAAATGCTAAAATAAATTCTCACGTATTGATTTAACGTGAGATCTTTAAATCGATAGTATTTCCACAATTAGCACCTTCAATAATCCAATAGTGGACTTCAACATCGATGATATCTGAAATGTTAAAATAAATCGAGAAGTGAGCGCACGATCTTAAAATCGATAGTATTTTCTTAATAAGCACCTTCGATAACATAATTACGAACCTATATACCGAAAATATTGAAAAACTTTTAAATATTGAAAATTAATTACTAAATAATATCAATCAATTCATAAATTTTATAATTCAAGCGTATAAATGATAGAATGTGCATAATTTAGTAATTTACCTGATAATGCTTTCATTACTTACCAAATAAGATTCATTTTTATACTATTTCATACTCTAATTATTAACATACTTATTTAACAGTGACTTTCATTTTTTGTTTCCAAATATAAAAATCAAATTTTGACTTTGTTCCACTTCGAGAGAAAAATAAAAGTCATTTCAATACCTCAATTAAGATCTTGAAGATGGATTTTTCTTATTGAAATAATTATATATAATTTGCAACTTTTAAGCCATAGATGACCAGAAAAATAAATCATAAATAAATAAAACGATGAAACCGATAAGAAACTTCATCGCATCAAACTATAAGTATACTTCTAAATTTTTAGTCGTTTTCATGGACTATAACTAAAATATTAATCATGAATAACGACTAAATTTTTAGTCGTTAGTCGTTTGAACTTACTAAAAAAAAATAATTATTTTAAAATTATTCGTTTTATATTAGTAGCGACTAATAACTTAAAAGTAAGTCATTAGTCATGATTATTTTGTTGTGACTTTGGGTGAATTTGAAGCCACGTTTATGAACAATATTTACACTCAGCCAGGAGAACTCCGAACCAAGCTCATTCCCCATTTATTCCTTCCATTTCTGAGAATTAATTACTAAATAGTATCAATCAATTCGTAAATTTAATAATTCAAGAGTATAAATGATAGATTGTGCATAATTTAGTAATTTACCTGATAATGCTTTCATTACTTACCAAATAAGATTCATTCTTATACTATTTAAGGCAGGGGAATTATTGATGATCGGTCACATATAATGTTTTCGGAATACCTCTTCATTAAATCGGTTTATTGCCCCTAGGTCAAAATAAAATGATTGTTTGAAAAAAAAAAATTATTATTATTTTTGCTCCCTATTTCTATGCATCCTTCCTCTTCCTAAACCGCGGTATAGTTTGTATTAAATGTTTTGGAGGTGTTTACCAGCCAAATCGATAAGAGTAACATTGAGTTATGGTTGGCTCTCCAACAAAATATTTTCAAAATATGACAATTTTTAAATTTTTTTATTCAATCATGTTACTAATGGATTCTTGAACTCTTTACGCGGACACTGATCTTCATCATATCCTGCATACCATTATCCATTCGTTGGACTTTAATTTGAGGACTGGTCCTAATTGAAAGATAAGTGTTTTTGAATGATTTTATCCAACTCACATTATGAATACAGAAACTCAGGTATTCAGCTTGATCATCAGAGTCTAAGGCAGTTAGTTATAAAGATTTCCATTTATAAGGACATAATCCCAATTGAATACCTAGCAGCTCATTTATATTACAGTCCGGGGAGATCCTTATTTTTCCGTTTGTTAGGAATCAACCCCTCTAATCCCTTAATTTTGAATCTCTTTTTAATATTTGATAAATGGCCACAATGAATTCCAACAGAGGGACGGTAAATCGTTATAGAACATTAGTCGGGAGAGTCAATTAAGAAGGCTTTATGGTAAATGTTGAAGGCGACATTGGTTTTAGCTTCTCTTGAAGTAGCTTATTCACCAAGCCAATTCACCAAGAATGCTACAATTCTATTCCTTCTCTTCAATTACTCGCGGCTTTCCAAACATCTAATTTTAACCTCTGCCCCTATATCACAACAGATTATTGACAAAAAGCTGTTACACTCGAATACGGTGTTCCAAGAATTAATAATTATTAATTTCAGAAATTATAATATTTTTTAATTTCCTTTGTTAATGATTTTGTTAGATATTTCAACTGATGCTGCGTTTATAATAAAATGATTTATTGTTTCTGAATTCCTACAATGTTGCAGAGTCCAAAAATAATAATTTTTATTTTGATTTTTTTTCCCAGCTCCAATGGTGGTCATTTTTATTTTACAAAACATGCTGTTTCTTGTGTTTGTAGAAGTTAGCTTATATTACTTAGAGGTGGTGTAACCTAGGTTGATGAAACTAAACGCATATTATTCAGAACAGAACGGACTATATGTTTTTAACGGTCCATTGAATATTTAATTAAGCACATTTTAGTCCAAATCCACCTCAATGCATGGCATCTAAATAGACAAATTTTCGTTTTTAAAGTCATATTACCGCAAAGAGAATCTAATCTCAGACTTAACAGTTCAGAGATATGTAGCACCTCTATCTACATGCACTGTATTTAAAAACAGTTGACATCCGCATGATGGTATAGAAGGATCAATCTAATTAGGGATTGATAAATTATTTGCCACTTCTATAAATTTGTTTTATTGAAAACTAGTTTCGAATGTTATACATTTATTTATCTTCAGTTCTAAAAACACACAAACAATTCAAAAATAAGCAATTCAAAATATAGTTTGGTATTATTATACATATTAAATTAGATGTAATATAAATATAATATATAATATAAATCAGTATTATAAAACATTTGTGAATTTAATCAAGACAAGAAATCAAATACATGTTGGCAACTCACCAAGGTTTAAATGGATTATATGAATCAGAAATATTTGTACTAGTTTCTTCTCGCATTGAACTAACAATGAAAGAAAGGTAGGTATGATGTTGATTGGTTTAAGCGTCGAGATTTTTCCAGTAATGTCGGGGAGTAATTGGTTTTTCTGTTGTAGATGGGAATAAATTTAAGATTGGACTATTGGAAATATTTATTTGGTCATTTAAGCAAAAATCTGGATTGGATTTGAAGGATTTTATTATTTTATGTGCTTCATATATTTTTAATTTTAGGCTGTTTTCGACGTGATGTATTAATTTAACTCCTGAGTCTTTGACGAATTTATGTTTCTTTTCGTTTAAATGTATTGCAAAGTTGGAATTATCTGTCTTATTATTATATGCATGTATATGTTCCTTTAATCTCTGATTTAGCGATCATCCAGTGTTTCCCATGTATTTGGCTGCACAATCATTACAATTTAGTTCGTATATATATATATATATATATATATATATATATATATATATATATATATATATATATATATCCTAAGATTGACTTTCTTTTTGCGTACAGATTTTTCAAAAATTAAAAATTTCAAAAATCCATATTTTGACGTCTTGTATCTTTGTTGGGGCAAAGTTTAAATATCTCGCAGGTCGAAATGGCGTTTGGGAGGAATGGAATACCCACCAGGAGTTAGGGAATGTCCGCTCTTCGGGGATATTCTTTACTTTCTGCCTGAAACTCTGTCAATTTAGCTATCACATTTTGAGGTTGATTTTGATTATTATGGATTAAAATTTCATTAAACGCTACTAATATTTATGCTATTATACCTACAAACGCAAGAAACAGCATGTTTTGTGAAACAAAAATGCCTGCCATTGGAGCTAGGAAAAAGATAAAAAATTTAAATTATTATTTTTGGATACTGCAATATTGTAGGAATTCACAAAGAAACATTTCAATATAAAATGGTAAAGCGACTAGTTACTTTTTTCTGGATCAAATGAAATGGCCATTAGTGTTGCTTAATTAATTGAATCCCGCAACACACCTGTCTCTTGAGGGTATCATATCGAGAAGCGGGGTTGAGGCTAATGTTTTTCACCAGTATTTCAATTTGGTCGGTGAGAAACATGCGTACCATGTTTCATAATTTGCGTAGATATGTGCACATTCTGATTATTAATTCAGAATTAAATTTCATAAAAAGTAACATAAAAACAAATATAAAACAAGGCCTTATTAGCGTAATACTTTTTGACGATTTATAGTTGATGCAAATGATCAAAAACTCATTAAGAATATATTTCAGTGATGATTAGTTATTGGTTGGTGGCAGTTCTTTACCCTGGCCCCGCATGCGTAGAAAGTAGAATTAACTGTTCGATGATTGCAAGATTTAAATAATACTTTATTGATTAAATATTACAGAGTTACATATCTTAAGCTAATGGTCAGGTGACAGAATTGGCCGACGTGAGCCAACGATTACTAGTCGAAAGACAAAGTGGATTATTTTAGAGCGGGCACATGACTTCCTGTCATAATACATTTCATAACAGTGGGAACGCGTCAAGACAATGTTCCTCTTTTCTGGCGGAAATCCATGAATAGGACATGATAAGGATTCAAAATGCAATAAAATTAAAATATTGAAGACTGAAGGTATAGAACATGCGGATTAGGTACGCAATGTTCTACCAAACAGATTTGCTATACTTTTGTAATATGTGTAAATCTAAATTGGTAAATTTTCATACTTAGGGTGGTTCACATTCCACTTCCATTTCTAATGGAAAGGGATATTTTAAATGACTGTCATTTGAGCCAAATGATGCTCAAATATTCAATATATAGTCAAATTATGATGACTAATTCTCTCAATAAATTGAATTCTCAAAAGATTTTGTTCTTTATATTTTAATACTAAAGATTGGTTGATAAATTTTTAGGAGAGGAATGGGAGTAATGGTGTATATTTCATGACACTTCATTTAAATGTTACAAATTAAAAGCGATTGCTACTTATTTTCGTCTTTAGGCAATGAAACTACTAGGCACAATGTACCATTGCTGTACAGCTCCCATCATAAGGCTGACTCCAGAATGGTTCTTCATCTCAGTTGTGTCTCATGTGGAAATAAGACCTTTCCACACTCTCTCCCTCTCCCTCTCCGTCTCCCTCTCCCTCTCCCTCTCCCTCTCCCTCTCCCTCTCTCTCTCCCTCTCCCACTCCCTCTCCCTCTCCGTCTCCCTCTCCCTCTCCCTCTCCCACTCCCTCTCCCTCTCCCTCTCCCTCTCCCTCTCCGTCTCCCTCTCCCTCTCCGTCTCCCTCTCCCACTCCCTCTCCCTCTCCCTCTCTCTTTTCCATTTCGAATATTTGAATGAGCGCTGGTATCGATTCTTTGCCGGTATCATATTTCTCTAGGAGCAGATAACCTGAATTGTAGTAGATGGCTGAAGAGTCGAAAATAGGATTTTTTTTTTTTCCAGAGGGCCAAGCTCAATTTTGTCGCTCTTTCTTTCATCCCTCTGCGAAAAAATCAAAACTTTTATAACAGTTCTTTATTACAGTAGCTCGTTTTATTGATTGAATTAAGGTCAAAACTATAAAAAAGAAGAAATACACATTTTTTGCTAATCAGCTTAAATATGTCTTGGAAATGGTAAGATGTATCAAGAAATGAAACGGGTAGTGATCATGTTCCTCATGAAAAATAAATAATTTTATCAGTCAAATAAGAAATAAAATAAATAAATTAAACATTGATATAATCATTTTCTATCATAATATTAAGTCGATTCTTATCCTAAGTATACAGCAAATTTAAAGTACCAGGCATTTCAAGATAAAAGCGCAGAGAACAATAAGACCCGTAAATATCGAAAACTATTTATTCCAAGCCATTAGAACTCAACAAGGGCTGGAATAAAATTCTCATCTTATCTATTCCTTATATCGAGCGGAACGCCCTTTGAATTATTTGCTCCTTCATTGGTCGAAATCAATACTTATTAAGGGTTATTTAGGTGAAATTGGAATGGTTAGGGATCGATATTAAAATTGTAATTTTGGGATTGTTTGACACAATATGACATTCTTGAAAAATGTCAAAGCATTAATGATAATAATAAGGTAGATTTTTTTTGTAGTAAAAATGTGCTATAATCAGTACGACACGTTTTAAAAATGTAATAATAATTAGAATATCTTCAATTTGTATAACGAAACTATTTTGACATATTTATTCTGTAATGATAGGGCATTATTGACATTTTTTGTTAATAATTATAAATTTCTTAACATATATACTTGTCATACGACAGAGATCATTCACAAGGCTCAATTGCCACGATGCCTCTCTTAAATCAGTTTTTCAGATTTGTTTATATTCTACCTTTAAGTATTTAAGTGAGTTAGTATTTATGTGAATCGAAATCCTTCAACTTGGATAGAAAAAGTGATTAGTCGAATAGGATATCAGCCTGTTAGTAATGATTGTCCACCATTTTCAGTATATTTAATGTTTTCTTTAAGAAAATATTTCCGTAGACCACCATCGTTTGTAGTGGACCAATAAGCTTCTTAAATACTTGAAAATGAAGTCATAAAAGATTGGTTAAAAAGAAAAAAATTAATCTTGACTATTGATTCCGCAAATAGATAATTAAAATAAAGACCACCAAAACAATACACTTTTCTACGAAAAGCTTCATGTTCTTCTATAACAATTGGTAACAGAGTACCTTAAAAATCTATGTACGGTATATCGGATTATACTTGAACAAAAGACTCGCCTATTACATTTCGTATATATACATATATACATACATATATATATATATATATATATATATATATATATATATATATATATATATATATATATATATATATTTACACAAACAAAAATAAAAATAAAAGAACTGACAAGGTGATACAAACAACTGTCACATCTTCTGGACTACAGATCCTCACTTAACTTAGAAACAAGCGACAAATCTATACAACTATGCTCTTGTCTAACAATCGTCCACCCGAAAAAAATACAAACAAAAAAATCCAAAATTCATTGAAAAATTATTAATGTACACACAATGACATAAACATGCTAACAGTAAAACATTGCATAGAAGACAAATATATCACATTTCACTCATTATTACCCCAATCCACTCGTGCAATCACTTTTCTACTTCCAGTTACCTGGTCCTGTTTTACAAACTATGCATAGGAAAACAAAATGACAACAAATTAGCTTGATGCATAGCAAATGCTTTTACATTCCACGTTTGAGGTAAATGATTATACTTGTAACCGGTTGACTATTTTCCCGGTTTTGGTCGCAGCCTTAGGTACAAATATACGGAGAGTTGTAGAAAAGAAGAGAATATAGTAAGAAAATTGGAGTTGGCTGGAGGTGGGGTTGACAGTCCACTAATTGGGCCCCTATCTCTTTGAGTAAGCCTCTCCTACCATCTTCAATCAAATTACTTCCGGCCAATGCTGGAGACTTTCTTCGGAGAAAACCGAATCACTTTAAATATTGTCTCAGATATATTTGTACAATGCTATTGTAGACTGTTTTCCACCGAGTTCAGGTTCTGATTATGAAATTATTTTCAAAATATAATTTTCTTAAGTGCACTGGCAGCTAATAAAATATATATTTTAAACAAGTGTCACACAGATAAGCCAAACGGAATTTATATTATAATTCATGTTACAGTCAACAAAAAATTATCATTATTAACAGCCCTATAAAAAATATATAATCAAATTGAATTAGTTTAAAATATTATTTACTTACAACAAAATGAAATTTGACATGAACTGAAATTTATAAACTGCAATGTTTTGTAAATTGTGTAAAATTATAATCAATATATAAAGCTTCATATGCCCAGCAATCATGGAGCTTCACTGCTAATTTATTCATTTATTATTTCAATTTAATGTTGAAGACCTTACAAATGCCTTTTGTCCTAAATTCGTTTTAAAGATTTTTAATTAAGTAATATTACATTCTGTCTCAATAAAGGATAATAGTAATTAAAGAGATCATTATTTTTCTAAAGTTAGATTTTTTTACTGGAATTAATATATAGGTATATAAATATATACTGGTACTGTTAAGGTGGATGGGGAGGGACAGAGTCCGGCAAGTGGGCCTAATAGTCCTTTTTGCCAATCACAAAGATGACCATTGCAGACAACCTATTTTTCCTCCGTATCAAACTTTCTGATTTTCCTTATGAAATTCAGAAGTGACGTCCATTCAATGAAGGAAGCCTCATGTTCTCGGATGCTGTCAGAGACAGGCATCCAGCAAGAATCCTAGAAGCCTTCATGTCGCAGTCTGCTAACTAATGTAGAGGCAGCCTCTGGTGGTTTTGCTTGGGTTAGTGTTTATTCCCAGTTTCTGACACCAAGTTTTAGATTTTTTTTTTATTCTTCCCATTAAGATGGTTTCATGCTTGCCTCTTATAATTATCGCTGTCATTTACATACCCAATTATTTCAAAACCTTCATTGATTAATTTATCAAGGAGACTGTCAGCAACAATAGTCAACAAAATAAGTGATAAAACACCCCCCTGTGGGCATCCTTTCGTTGCTTTTATTTTGACTTTTGTCTCTCTCATCTTAGCTGTGATCCTTCTATTTGTTAGCATTTGTTTAAGCCAAGAGATAGTGGCTTGACTGGCTGGCTCCTGCTCTCTAGGTAGCTTTTTATATGGTTTCATATGAGGCACTATCAAAATCACCTTTTATGTCCATAAATGCACATATTTCCGTCTCTGTATTCTCAATAGAGTTTTTAACGATGTAATGTGTAATGCTGAGATAGTCGATTTCTACGGCTGATAGGCAAATTGATATGGATATAATGGTGAGTTTCTGATTATTATGTTTCTCTTATCCATAACATTTTCCATTGTTTTAAGTATTACTGAAGAGAGACTTATTTTTCTGTATCCCTTTAGGTTATCCCTGGGCATGTTGCCAATTTTTGGAATTAATACCATTTTGTTCTCTCTCCATTATGTCGGAGGGTGAACTCTCCGAAAGTTGCTATGTATTAAAAAAATAGTTATAGAGATTTACAACTGTATGGATAAATACAAAAAGTAAATGTTCTTTGATTAATATGGCATGACAGTGACTTGTGAAGAAATTATTCATTGGTAGCACTCCAACTAAACTGGGCTTTTTAAGCTTAAATTTCAACTTGTATGAATGTTGAATAATCGATAATAGTAAAGAATCAATAAATGTTTAGTAAAATCGAATGAAACTTAAGATATAACTTAATTTTGATCAGGTCCCATTATTATTTTAATTATTTTACTAGTCCAAAGAGGATCATTGGGATCTAATGGTTCCCCCACCTAACCTAACTCCATTATCTAGGAATTATCCTTCCCTCATCTGCTGGAAAGACTGAGGAGAACTTAATGTTAGCCGGAATTGGGGAGGAGGTAGGGAGGAGCTCTATATCTGACGGATCTAATCTGGAGGCGCCACTTCCAATTAGTGAGGCATCTTCATTAAGAATGTGGCTGACTTATATAGCCTCGCGAAACCTCCCCTTCCGGCAACCATTCCTCATAGTCTCCAATTTACCAATTAGCCTAGTCAGTGCTAATATTGTATAATCTGGTTTTGAGTATCATTATTGTTTCATTCGGTATTGACAGTAAAGCATATGTTTAAAGTGCAGAGGTACAGGAGTGCACAGAACAATATCGATGGGTTTTAAGTAAGGATATTTTTTTAATAAGCTTAACAAATTATTAATTATTCCAGTTTAGTTTTTTTAATTTCCCGTATATATATGTATATACATATATATATATATATATATATATATATATATATATATATATATATATATATATATATATGTATATATATGTATATATATATATATATATATATATATATATATATATATATATATATATATATACATATATATATAAAACATATGTAACGAGGAAAAGTATTCCGATCGTGAACATTTTCGGATTCAAGTTATACATGTTTTAAGATCCTCTGAGTCCAAATAACCAAGTCTCGCTAAATGGTGTGTTTGCGTGCGTGCGTGTGTTTGTTTCTGTGTCTGTGGTATGTGAACAGACTAGCTCAAAAACGAAAAATTGTAAGAAACTGAAATTACGTATTTTAGATAGGTTTATGTCTGTGATGTTACAGCAACTTTTTCGTCAGAATTGACTAACCGGAAGTGGTAGTTTAAGTCACCGATTTTATACATTTTTTACAATTTTCTCGAAAACAGTTGTTTTCAATGGTTATCCAGAGGATGCGGTTAATAAGACCACCAAAAGTGCTCAACGATTCCAACTCAGCGCTTCTCACTTGTGCTCTCATATAATTTACGAGGAATCCACCATCATCGAATTACCTCAGAAAAAAATATTGGGCACTGAGAACAAGAGGCGTCTCATCGCACTTCTTTACGATTCATTTGAGAAGCGGGACACTCAAGTAAAAGTTGCCGAAGAAGATGCTGATCCGAACAGCACTATCCAAAAGCACATTTGACAGTGTTATTGTAATGGGTAAATATGTCAATCTCCTCGTTCTCTTCAATGATTTAGGTTCTTGTGCTACTAGCATCTACTTCCAGAAGAGTAGCAGAGGTGAACCCGGCAATTGCCATTACACAAACTTCTCCTTCAATCTTCTACTCGCTCAACATTCACCAGAAATGGTATATTTTATTCATGCATTCAGGAGATGTGAGACTATTTCGGCTGCTTATGAGCAGGCTAAAACCAAGTAGACTAACATATTGCACGCTTGCACTGAGGATGCAACACACCATCAAAAGGTGTTGGAAGTTGATTAAAATCCTACATATTGTAAATGGAAGCTCGATGATCAGAGGCTTTCCCTTATCACTATCACTCTGGATCTAGCTCCTCAGATCTTACTGCGGTTGATATCATGCGAGTGCAAAAACATTGCAACGGCATTTGCAGCTGCCGAAAAGCTGGGCTAAAATGCTCAGTCTGTGTCGATTCTGCAAAGACAAATTATGTCAGAACATCAAACGTCTTCAACTAAAGGATTCTGATGATGAGAAAGACATCTCCACCCCTAAGTTGAACGATCAGCAAGAAGAGCCTGCATTTACTCTTCGATTTCATAATTCTTTCGAAGAACTTGTTCCTTCTTCAGAGAATCATTTCCTTCAGGAATGATACATACGGTCGGATGTATAATATGACTGGACTATTGCCCAGGGTATGGTACGCATACGTCCAGGGGTAGAGAAAGAGTTCGGTAGGGTTACTCGTTGCCTTTGGCTTTGAACCTAGAAAAATAATTTTAAAAACTTCCTTGCTTATTAGTGTTAGTTTGGTTTGCATATATACTTATTCGTGAAGTTGCTTGTTCAGCATTTGTAGAAACCAATTCGATATAAAGGAACAACCTTTTGGTTATTGAACCGCGTCTTAGATTTTAATTAACAACCAGGGAATCAGAGATATTGTTATAGTCGTAAATTCTGATCACCCCAGTTTTTCTTCCATAGAAACGTATCTGCTTTGCTGACAGATATTTTGCCCGGAACCTTGTTTTTGGAAAAACAGTGATCCCAATGCCCAAGATAACACAACCACAGACCGCGATGAAAACGGAGAGAGACCAACTAACGAAGAACGAAGAGGACCTAATCCTAAAAATCCTTCAGAAAATTCAGGAAGATATGTAAAAGAACACAAAGAGCCTAGAAGCTAAGATAGATGAAGTGGCAGAAAGGACAAATAAAAGTTTTGAAAAAGTTGAAGCGAGAATTGAGAAAAGGAGTTATAGGTTGAAGAACTTACTGCTTGCTGTAAACCAATAGACCAGGAACCTCCCTCTACTGAAAAGAAAAACGAGAAGAAAAAGACTGAAGAGCTTGGACACCAGGAAATAGAAGATTTGGGAACAAGAAAGGAACCTCAGGTGAGAGAAAATAGTGAATGTAGAATATCTGTAACTTCCCTTGGTGATCATAAAGAGAGTGAAGAAAAAACATTGAAAAGTTTCACAATCGGCCCCATCGGTGCCAATATGGAAGTTATCATAATAGAAAATGAGGTCCATGATATAAAACTCAGAGAAGTATTCAGATCTCACACCTTCAGATAAGCTCTCTATCCCAGAAAAAATACCTCTACGCTTAGAAAATGAATTAGGCACCTCAGAATGGTGGAATGAAGAACTCCCAATAAATAAAAATGCACTACATGTGGGGAGCATGTTTAATTATTATAGGGAAGGGCCAGCTAAACCTATTATTATCTTCCGTATTTTAAAATATGAATTCTATGGGGGCTATATGATCTTGGACCATGTTCAGAAAGATGACTTACCAGGTTATAATTAAGTATGGCAATGTTTATTATTTTCCAGGGGATAAAAAGGGATTTCCAACTTGTAGTTCCCTCCGTTGACGAGCTAAAGGATCCTGGCGAAATCTTCGTCAGGTTAACTCATTCTGGATTTAATGTAAATAAATTGTATATTTTGTGAAAATACTAAAATTAGGTATAACATTAATTATACAACATTTGTATAAAATGGAACTCAGGATTAATTATGGGATTAGATTTAATTAAATAAAGAAATAAAAATTTCTTGTAAGGATAGTTGAAAATAGACCTTCATAAGACCTCACAAAAAGTTTAAAATAATTGATTTTTTTTTTAAAGAGAAGGAATATAATATATACCCGTAAATAATAAGTAATAACGTTAAAAGGGTTTTTATTTTTATTGTAAACTTCATTTTTAATGTAATTTTTATAGGTCTGGTTTTTAATGAAAATATTCCACATATTGGTTTAAAATCATAAATTAGCCATAAGAAATCAGTTAGCACCAAAGAGCATCCCAATAATAACATCTAGAGAAACGTTGGACCAATTATTTTTTTGTTTTTTATCCTGATTGGATTTTTTATAAGTAATTAGGGAATAATTACCCTCAACTGGAGTAGACATAGGTCCTCTATACATTCCTTAAGTGGGATTGTTACTTAGCAATTGTTTAGTAAAAGGGAAAACCCTTAATGTGGAGTAGCCGTAGAGCCTCCCTGTATCCCTGAGGTGGGATTAATATTTTTCAATTGTAAGACAGAAAAATCTTCTGAATACACCCAGAGTACTGTGGTTGTATTTAAATTGGTCCAAACGGTTAAAGTTTAAAATCATATAAATTTAATGGGGCTCAATGAGTATTCATTAAATCTGTGCACTTAACACCATGGCAGGCAAAACCAACTCTTTTATTGGCCATAAGTAAAGGAGAGATCTTTCAGGAACGATAAAAGTATTTTTTGAGACATAATATCTTTTTGTCGAGTTAATTAACCTGTTTAATAATATTTTTTTTAGAATACAGACTCTTTTGAGTATTTGATAGGTCATTAAAATTTTATTTAACATTTATATCTGGTAGGTCGTTGTGCTTTAATTTAAATTATGTAGTATGGATTTCATTTCCATTGTTTGAAGGTCACTGCGAAGTAATACAATGTTTTGTAGTAATACCCCTAATTAAACCCTGAGATTCATTGCATCGTAACTATAAGTTCAACCTGATAATTGACGTAAAAAATAAGGTTTCCCAGAAATATTTTGAAGTATCATGACTTGGATCTTCAATGCAGTAACTACGGTTAAGAATAAGGTATTGAAATGGTGAATAAAAGTTACATTTATGTGAGAATACTGAGTACATCTGTTTCACACACTGTTAATATTTAAAAGATAATAGGAAATAAAAAACCTAAAAAACCTAAAGTAAATTCATTTTTGTTTTTGAAAGGTATGCCACACAATAGGAATGTACACAATGAATTGTGCGGTATATGTGTGTGAACAGGAAGGGACAAAATAAAGTGAGTTTCCTTAAATATATGAATTATGAAACCCCCATGAAAAAGGACATTCTAGAGATTGGAATGGATTTAGTATGTGATAGTGGTTGTGAAAAGTAAGTGTAAATAGATGGACTAATATCAAGGACAATATGATAATGGATTCAGTGTAATTTAATAGATTTTGTTTGTGGTAGTGATGTGAAAAGTGAATATACATAAATAGACTGATAATGAGAACACCTTGTAAATAGAGGTTAGTTTAGAGTATATAATTAGTTTAGTGTATAATATAAATATTTTGAATATTTGAAAAATTCCTGACTATTATTGAAAGAAACAATGAAGTAGATAAGTTTTATAGCTATAGATTCAGAAGAATTTCTTGGTTCTTTCAGAGTTAAGTAATGTAACATCAAATATTAATAGCCGGTGCCAATGATTAAAGATGAAGTTGTTTTTATGAAATTAATGAATATGGACATTAGTAAAAAATTGATATTTCTTGGTATCATCAATGCCTATTTGGCTGGTATTTGGAATAGGATCAATTGTTATTGCCATTATGATAAGTGTGAATTTCATTTACAACTAGAGTGAAGTTCCTTTTTGTATATAATTGGTTTATAAATATATGCTGCTGATTGTTATTTCGAATGTATGTTTTGCATTTATTGTTATTATTTCTGTAAATAAATACTTGTTTTCCTGTTGCACCTAGGTCTAATAGTACCGATATAATTATGAATAGGTATCTTTAATGTACAGTGCTTAAAGAAAAGTCAATGAACATGCGTCCATTTACTTTTCTTTTTCTTCAGGACTAGGAGAATGTTATGTCTTCAGAATACAGAGATTGAAGGAAATCATTAAGATTTAATAATAGTAATTAGATAATGGATAAATTA
The DNA here is from genome assembly GCA_948150685.1 of Rhaphigaster nebulosa. Lineage (NCBI taxonomy): Eukaryota > Metazoa > Arthropoda > Insecta > Hemiptera > Pentatomidae > Rhaphigaster > Rhaphigaster nebulosa. The sequence goes on from OX411306.1 coordinate 173,378,273, forward strand.
AAGAGATGCCACGCAATATCAATATTAATCAGTTTCTTTTTCGGACAAAGAAATATGCACAAGGCCGAGTGGATATTTCAAGTTGATGCCTGTAGAGCCGGGGAGGTGCAAGTCGAGAATGCCAATATGCCGCTAAAACCGTCATAAAGATAAAACTAGAGATAAGCCCGGTCGACATGGTGTAATAAAATCTACAACCCAAGAAAACAGAAAATAAGAACAATAGGGAAAATGATTCAAACATTTCCAAGGCCTTTTCAAAAATTCTTATAGCGTCAACCAATAAGATGGCCAAAAGGAGAGTGGAGACAAAATGCATCTTTTCAAGAAGAAGAAGGGGAAAACGAGGAGAACAGACAGAGGAGACAGAAGTGAGGAAGTTCGAACTAGAAGGCAGAAGACTGAGCTTCGTAGAAGTTACAGTTGAGCAGTCCATCGAAAGACGAAGTTCGAACTAGAAGGCAGAAGACTGAGCTTCGTAGAAGTTACAGTTGAGCAGTCCATCGAAAGACGAAGTTCGAGCTAGAAGGCAGAATAGGAGGCCGCTGCAGGAGATAGAAACCTAGACTATCGAGCACCGAGTGTCGAAGGCAACTATAAGATAAGTGTGAGTCCTTTCATTCATTGTGTACATTAATGTCGAATATTATGTGGCACCCGATTAATATTTTAAATAAGCAAGTTCTCCCAGTATTCTTAAATACATAGATTACAGTCCATAGATTTTTAAAATGAAAATAATTTAGATTGTAAATTAGTAAACCAATAGTTTAATTAATTACGTAACTTAAATAAAATAAGATCTTCTATCAAATTTCATTATTCTATTAACCCTGCATGCCATCATATAGTTTAATTAAGTGAAATGGTAAACACGACACCCTTGGAAAGGATTTATAATTGTATTTATAATATCCCAAGCTAGTGACCATAGCAGGGGGGGTTTGCGGTCTCTAACCTTTTAAGTTAAAATAGAAGTTAATTGATCGGTTTCCTTCTGGAAACGATGCAAATACATAGAATATTAGATAAGTAAATTATGTAAATGTAATTTCTGGAATCCCCACCTGCCTTAGAAAATCAGTTTGCTAGAAACATAGCAGTAAATAAATCCTTCTTGCATAGTAAGATAATAATAATAATAATAATAATATATATATATATATATATATATATATATATATATATATATAACTTATGTTCGTTCCGAGGATTTAAAATAAAAAAAAAGGAAAATAGGGAACGAAATGATACGCACACTTGCTGAGAAAAGACTGACTTTATTGCCTTAGTAATCCTCTATATATAGTCTTAGAGAGTGTTTACATTTTAGAGTTAGGATTAAGTTGTATACAGTTACACTGTGTACCTTAACTCCCCCCTGCCAGTTTACGAACACTTTTCGTAAACTTCACTCCTATAATACACTCTGAACAACAAACAAAAAGCAAAAACAACAAACAAATAGAAAAAAAAATGATACTCTGCCATGTAAACACCCAAAAATATAAAAAATTATACAATAATACACTAAATACAAAATTCTTATATCTAAACTCATGAACTATTAAACAAAAAAAAAAATAATGAACAACTTAAGAAATCAACATCTATCAAAAACGAACATAAATCATTCCTCGATACATCTAATCTGCTCCCGTAGAAGAGATGATACTCACTCATGCATTATCAGGGTCGTCCGGGCTCGCCCAGCGGAATCTTTAATTGTTCAATGTGAACGGTTCTCCGTTTCCTCGGTTCTTTGATACTCTGGATGGTCACTACATTGTGTTCACGTATCACAATCACCTTGAATGGTCCCTCATACCGTACCGCCTCTATGGTCCTGTTTGATGCCAATTTTCGGTACACAATAGTCCCTATCTTAACATCCTCCATCCTATCCCGTACCCGAATATTCTCCCGTGCCACCCTTCTACTCTTTTCCGCCGCGATCCTCCTGTGTGCTTTCTCCCACAGTTTTACGAGCGCTACCCTATTGCTCACTAATCGCTCTGCCAACCCTTCGTCTACTACCGTGCTCCCTCCGTCTCTTCGCCGTTCTCTAAGTCCGAAGAGTACTTCAAACGGGGAAAACCCTGTAGCCATATGAATAGAATGGTTGTATGCTGCTACCGCCTTAGGCATCGCGAAATCTGCCTCCAACCCCTTGTCTACGTGGAACACTCGCAGGTGATCTCCCAGCGTACTGTGCAACCTCTCTATCCCTCCCCTACTCTTGGGGTGTCCCGGGGTGTTAATATGCCACGCTATCTCCAATGCCTTCATCTCGTTTCGCAGACTCGCATTATCGAATTCTCTCCCTCCATCGGAAGAGATCGTATCCGGTATCCCATAAAATTGGAACCATGTTCGTAGAGCCGCGATCACTGCCTCTGCCGACCGGTCTTGTACTGGGTACGCCATCACCAGCTTACTAAATACGTCTAGCACTGTAACACATTTAAACCCTTTCCACGTGAATGTATCCACCTGCAGGTCGCTTAGCGGTGCGCTAGGTGTCGTCGTCTCTTCTTGCTTCCCGGTTGGAGGGTGGCGGTCATATTTCGTAGTTTGGCACACTGGGCATGCCCTTAATACCTCCTCTATCGTCTTCCGCATTTTCTCCCAGAAGTATTTCCTTTTTAATGCTTGCAAGGTCTCGTTTACTCCTCGGTGATTTGTCTTCCCTTGGTGATATGCCAAGGTAATCTCCTCCTGCCGTTCTGGGTCTCTGATTGTCTCCACCATGAGCTTACATCTGACGAACGTCCTATCGATTCCGATTTTCTCGGTCTGCCATAAACGCTTTATCTTCTCCCAGACTGACACATATCCCACATACAGGTAATGGGTAGTTCCTGATCTGGACGCGTCTTTCAAGGCCCTGCAAATCTGCTCCTCTCTTATTCCCGGATGTGACTCATATCGTGTTGATGTTATATTTACCATATTTCGAATAGTCCACCTTCATCAACCCCGACGTTCGGGTTTTCCAGATAATCTGGCGTTTCTTGTCATTAATTATCTCCTCCCTCTCTTCCATATCCGTTGGCCTTTCCTCCGTACCACTTTCTCCTCCCGTCGACATCCTTTCTTCTTCTGCTTCTCCTGAATCTAGTTCTCCTTCACCGTCAGGCGTCCATTCTCTAACAAATCTCTGTATCTCGCCAGAATTTTCTCCTCTTTCTGTCTCTATCGCATTGACCTGCAGCGCTCGAGATAACCAATTTGCTACAATATTTTCTCTTCCTGGTTTATAAGCCACCTCCATGTTGTATCGGCTCAAAAACTCTTTCCAGTAGGTAACTCTTGCCGATGATTCTTTCAATTTTCCTACCCACAATAAGGGTCGGTGATCTGTTTGAACCTTAAATTTCCGCCCGAATACATACGGCCTAAAATGCTCGACCGCCCACACTATACCCAACAGCTCGCGTTCTAACGCACTATAACGCGCTTCCGTCTCCGAGAGGCGTCTACTGGCATACGCTACTGGTTGTTCCCCCTGTTTCCCACCCTGCGACAGAACCGCCCCCAACGCGTACTCGCTCGCGTCCGTGGTGATGGTGAATGATTTCGAAAAATCGGGGAACGCAAGTACCGGCTCCTCCTGTAACCGCAACATACACCGTCGAATATTGTCTTCGATCGCGGGAGTTATCGCAACTTTGCTCCCTTTTTTCAGAAGGTTGTTAAGAGGTACTAAATATCCTGCCATCTCCGGGACGAACCGCCTATAATAATTCAGCGTTCCCAGCAGCCTCCTTATTCCCTACACGTCCGTTGGAATTGCCATCTTTTGAATAGCTTCGACTTTTCGCGCATCGGGTCGTACTCCTTCCTTCGATATCCGGACTCTTTTTCTTCACTGCCCAAAGGGGGCTATAATATGGCGATGTGCTGTTGGTAATGATGCCTTGTTTCTTTAAACTCTCCAGCTCCTCTCGGATATGTTGCCGTAGGGCTTGCGGGTACCTTCTCTCCTTGACGTAAGTCACCCTATCCTGTTTCAACGGGATCTCGTGTACTGTTTCCCCCGTTACATTCAATATATCTCCCTCTTGAAAAAAAACATCGGCGTACTCCTCTCGCAACGCCCGTCTCCAGTCTTCCCGGTTGATGGTCCCGACACTAATTTTGTCCTTTTTCAGAACCTTCTTACACCTATACTTCCTTGTTCCTATCCTAATATTCCATTTCCCGTCCTTATTTCTTATCCGCGCCCCCATTTTTCCTAACAGGTCACACCCGATTATCCCCCCATATTCCCGAGGCATATTTTCCACTATATGACCCTCAATCTTTCCCCCTCGGTTCCCCATTTATTCAGATCTATCCCCACTTCCCCTTCTATCTTACATGGACCATTCAAGGTGATTAATCTACATCCACATACCTGTACCTGGGGTTTCCTCTCTCCTTCCCACAATGCCTCTACCGCACTCCGACACATTATCGTGTTTGAACTGCCTGTATCCACCAAGCATCGTACTCCTCTCGCGACTCTGATAATAGGCAACCCACCACACTCACTCTCTATGTTATGCACTACCGCGTGGTTGCCTCTCTGCTCGCACTTTCCTCATTCGTTGTCTCTCAACGCCCTCTCCTCCGTCGCTCTTCGTCCACCGCTCCTTCTACCCCCCTCCTCCAGCTCCCCTGTTTCCTGGTTCGATCTCCTCTTCTTCTGTCTCCGAGGCTTCCGATGACCCTATCGATTCTGATGGTGGTCTACTCCTCCTCCACATTCTTTGCGCATTCACCTCCATGGGTTCCCCTCGGTTCGCTTCCCCGCGTCTGCTCATATAGGGACACTGCCTGGCAATGTGTCCTTCGGTGCCGCATTCGAAACATCTCGTTCGGGGGCACTGAGCTACCAGATGTCCCGTCTTTCCGCATCCGTGACACCTCCTGTCTTCCCTTTTCCAGCTCTTCTTCTCCGGTCCTTGCCTCCTTTCTCGTCCACTGAACTCCGTCTCTCTTCTCCTTCCTATATCTGGCCTAGGTTTGCTTCTACTTGTCTCGGACCTCCTGTACGTTACCCTGCTCCATCCCATTTCCACTTCCTCTCCAAATCTGGCCTCTCCGTCTCTGGCGCTAGCGTCTATCATCTCCTGGGCACATTCGATGAATGTTTTGTCCCTAGACATCCCCTCCTTCTTTGCCGTGTCTCTTGCTAGCTGTACTTTCAGTATGGTCGACAAAAACGCCATCCTGCCCTCCACCTCGGCTGCATTCAGGGTTTCCCTCATCTTCTCAGTTATCTTGTTATATCGGGCTAATAGTGTTCCCGCATACTGTCCATTTGTCTGGCTTTTTCGTCTCCCTGAACATTCGAAAAATGTCCTCTTCCGGGGCCCACCTGCCTCCCCCAAATGCCTTCTTCAGCCTGTCCTTCACTATGATCCAGGGTGTATCTTCGTCCGCCTGAATTAGGTTCAGTATGTTCCGATTGACTCGACATACTAACGCTGCTCTTAATGCGTTCGCATCCATCAGGTCTATGAGGTCTTCCGCCAACTTTGCCTCTATGCGTGTCATCACACGGTCGCCTCCCTTGAGAAAATGATTCAGCTCTCCGATTTCTCCATTGAATCTTTCTAGATCCGTAATCGCTTTTCTTAGATCTTGCGAGGTCGCCGTCTTTATCTTCAGCCATTCCAGGGCGTTCGCTTGTGCTGCTGCTAAGATTGCGTGCGCCGCCGCTATGGTTTCCGTCGGCAGCGGTGGGATGTCCTGTGGCAGTATCAAGGTCCCCGGCCGCACTATCTCGTCTGGCATTCTGTAACCTTCTCACTTGTCCTGGTCAAACCAAAAAAACAGACGCGAACAGCGAGACGAAAAGAAACACAAAGAGAGAGAAAAAAAAAACACCTCTCTATTCCGAGTATAGCCTCCCGGGTTTCGGCACCACTTATGTTCGTTCCTAGGATTTAAAATAAAAAAAGGAAAATAGGGAACGAAACGATACGCACACTTGCTGAGAAAAGACTGACTTTATTGCCTTAGTAATCCTCTATATATAGTCTTAGAGAGTGTTTACATTTTAGAGTTAGGACTAAGTTGTATACAGTTACACTGTGTACCTTAATTCCCCCCTGCCAGTTTACGAACACTTTTCGTAAACTTCACTCCTATAATACACTCTGAACAACAAACAAAAAGTAAAAACAACAAACAAATAGAAAAAAAAAATGATACTCTGCCATGTAAACACCCAAAAATATAAAAAATTATACAATAATACACTAAATACAAAATTCTTATATCTAAACTCATGAACTATTAAACAGTGTTTTAAGAGTGTTTAAATTTTAGAGTTAGGATTAAGTTGTATACAGTTACACTGTGTACCTTAACTTATATATATATATATATATATATATATATATATATATATATATATATATATATATATATAAAACAACATGAGTAATCTTTGGATCATTGAGTTAACAGACAAATGAGAAACCTTTAAATTGTAGTAGCCATTTAAAGCGGAGATGTAGTAAGAAGTAATGATTTTAATGATTACTAACGGATTTTTTAGTCTCGTTCATTTATTATTTCATAATTATTACTTTATTGTATGTTACATTTTATACTAATTTCCCAATAGAATTCGCACTGAAATGTTAATACCTGAACAGCAAATGGAGAAAAACGCAAAATGTTTTATTATAACACGAATATACAAATCGCATAAAAAGTAAAGGATTAGTGTGTGTAACAAAAAGAATAAAGAAATATTTTTATAATTATACCATTGCCATCACTCTGCCAACAATAATAATTCTTTCTCGAGTCCATGGGAATAGATTTAATTTTTAAAAAGCAAATATTTAAAAAAATTTAAACCTATAATTAATAGTGTAATTAATTTTTTATGAAATTGATAAACATTGTAATGCAAATATATTTACTTCAACATATTATAAATAAAGAAAAAAAAAATTTTCTCTAGTTTTAGTTTGCAAGTAGTAAAACCCGAGTTGATTTTTTTATTTGTTTAATGCTCAATTTAAAATTGTTATTAATTTGTCTATGATTGGAATAATGCTTTAAACACTGTCCTAAATATAGCAATAGGCAGAGGTAGCATATCCATTAGAGGTAATAACACAAATTCTAGGTACCCATTCAGGTTAGGTATAGTGTTTCTCAAAATTGCCTGGATTCAATTTCAAGAAGGGTAGATCGCTTTCCTCCTACTACCCGAAGCTTTGGGATCAAATCTACTTTAGGCATTAAGACAAAATATCTTCAATATGCATCAGTAACACGATGAATCACATGTTAACGCATAAAAAATTTAGAATTATAATTTTTAATAAATTACTATTTCCAAATATTCTAATTTTACTTAAATCTAAATATCAAACACTTCATTGGCCAGCGTGACACAATAGAAATATCATATTCTTCCAAAAATATATTCGTTGAACAAAATTCATTCGCAAGAACACTGAACGTATAAGAAAAATGAATATTTCTCTGATTTGATTTTGATATGTGGTCTTTGTAGTCTAGAAGCAATACAAAAAAAAAAAATGTGAAGTGAATCCGTGTCTCTAAGACTTGTAGTTGGTGACTTGCATCGAAGATTATAGAGACATTAAAAAGATAGATAGAAAGTTTTATTTACATATGTACACTTTAACAATATTTTCAAATATTTTAACATGATTTCGGATAACTTATCCTTAAAATCAACAAATTTGGTTTTTGAGAATAAGTCGTATCTCATAAGTGAATTTATATATTGGAACAAAGTAGGAAAAATTAATCAAAAACCTACACACACAAAACAATATTAATAATAATTATGAATGAAAAATAAAAATAAATTAATAAAATAGGAAACTGATGACATGATATACGATGTATATAATAATCTAAATATTTAAAGTTATAATTTAGTTAATGAAAACATAATAAAACTACATGAATGAAAATTATTGTTAGTTTAACAATAAATGCTTTGTCCTTTTATGAGTGTACATTTGTTATAATTACCAATATCTTTTATCAGTGGGTTTTCACTGGCTGTTTTTTTACCAACATATGTAACAGTTTGTGATCAAACAAATTCTCGAATTAAGGGTAGTTGCAAGTCTTGTAACATGTGGCTATTTTTGTGTAACGAGGGTAGTTGTTGATTATTCTCATGGATAAGTTTTGGACTTGTAATTGGTTATGCAAGTTGAACACCACACGGGTGATCCGTAAGTGATTTGAGAACGAATGACTGATTTATATAAGATAAGTTTGTTTTCTGAGCTCAGTTTGGATTTTTTATTGATTTTTTGCTGAATCAGTTTTTTTGTTACTATGTTGGGTGAAAGGAAGAGATCGGTCTAGAACTAATCCAAGATAATTTACAGATTTAGACCACGGTATGTGGGCTGAGTTTATGTAAATTTGGTGGTCTATTTGTGGTCGACGTTTTGTAAAAATTAAAGCTTCAGAGTTAGAGGGGTTGATTTTTAATTTCCAATTTAGGCAATATTTGTTGATTATTTTGAAGTTTTGTTGTAAACGGTTTACTATTGTGTCTATGCGGTAGGAGGATGTGTACAAGGCTGTATCCAGAGACATTAAAAAGAAATTCATGATAGTATTTGAATTATAGTATTTTTTTCCGGAGTTACTCTTTATGGGTTAATCAAATTTATATGGAATGAAATGGTTGCAATCATCCTTCACAACTTGTCACTAATATGGAAATTATTAAATACTTAAAGTTTATTAGGGTTTTACTCCATACAATGATTTAATATTGGTGTTTTACTTACGTCACAAACGGAAATTGATAGAGGAATAGTTGAATATTGCAGTGTGCAAAGAAAAATCAGTTAATATGGATACAGTTTATCATTGCGTCAATAAGATGCCAGATAATATTGATCGCTTACATTACTGATGAATAAGAAAACTATTAAGAGGATCACTCTTTTATATTTAAGACTAATTGCCCCTAGCCAGAATAATAATTAAATTTAATGTCAATAGGTGTACAAATGAATAAATTTGCTACTACCGAGTCCTAGTGAAGGTATATCTGTGATCGTAGATAACAGAATTAGGAGCTGATGAGAAGAAACGTCCAAAATTTTCAGTGATTCATGTTTACACATTCGCTAATTGCGGAGTTTTTCATATACGTTTGTTTAGTTTATTGCTTATGCAAATTACTTATGAAACATTCGAATTCAATTTTCTTTTTAATTTATATGTGGTGTACAGATTTATTATTAATTACAAAATTATTTCTGTGTATGCAGGATTTATTAATAAAAAGTAAGCTTACATTGTGGAGTTGAGAATAGCATGTATCGAATACACTTCAATATACTTATTATATACTTTAACTCAGATATATGCACTAAGATAACAAATATGGTTTTAGTACCTATATACCTACATATATTATAATACCTATTAATATTATATGGCTTGCTTAGGAACATTGTTAATATTAATAACATTGAGAACAGTAAATCACTGGGGGACTATTATAGTTTCAATGCTATATAAGGTCAAATTCGAGAACTGATTAAAAAAATAATAAAATCCTCTTTTAAAGTGGCTGGTAGCTATTTAGGCGTCTTTCGAAGCAGAATGATACAAATGGAGATCCAGATGGAGATTACTCTGGACCATCTCACGCCCTCTGGATATGGCAAGAAGAACCCGATCACAGCCATTTATTGCAACTCGAAAGAATAAGAGAACTAGTCATAAAGAGAAAATCGACATTGAAGCAGGCGAGTATTACAACACTCTTAGAGCCAAATAAATAAATAAACAAAGTTACCAAAATAAATAAACTATAAATAAATAAACAAAGTTGGTTACTGCACAAACGTGATTGATAATTTTTCACTTCAACTTTTATTTTTATAGTGAATTGTGATTATCCGACCACCCCACAACATTAGTTCGGATAAACAACACCATATTGTATCGAGGCAGGAGTTCAGTAGGGCTGGGGATCTCTTCTTCACACTTGCAGCGATCCGAGGCTGAGCGATGGGTCCCAGGAGTGAGTGCTTGAAGAGGCTTTAAAGAATCAATACTTGTAGGATCTATCCTTGAGGTTCCTTTACACCGAAATGTTACTAGCAAAAATGTTATTAGCAAAGTGTTAATAACATTTTTGTTATTAACATTTGGAAGCCTACTGTTTACACTGGTGAATAGCGAAATGTTATTAACAGATAGTATTTCGATGCCTACTGTTTGCATTGGTCAAGAGCAAAATGTTCTTAATGTTTTGAACGAATCGCCGTATATGATCGCGAAAGAATTTCAGTTTTCATATTGCATACCTTTTACTAATTTATGGATAGAGAGAAATGTTTTATTTGTGTTGCCCAAATACCTTGGGTTGCTACATACACAGCATACTAATCAATCTATAACTATCTATGCATACAATAATATTATACTTTTTTTTTTCCTTTCGTTTTAGCTCTAAAAACATTATAATTATCACTTCATTACCCATATTAAATCTCTTCATTTTCTTTAATTTTTTCCCTCTTGTTTGCTAAAGACCATCTATTACTCTCTAATCCATCCCTTACTTTTCTTTTCCGATGACTCTCAACCATTTCATACCTCAAAATAACTTTGTTTTTGTTATCTATAAACAAAAAAAAAATCGAAAACTAATCAAATGTTCACATTTTAAAAATGCATACCTAAGCATCAAATGCAGTAAAAGAAATAATAACTACTATGTTTTATCTAGGTTGAGTTGAGCTTGATATCTATTTAGCTGCTAATATATTAGTATATATAGGGATGCCACTGGGCAATCATTGAGGATGATTATCCCAAAATTATGTAAGCTAGCTTATGAATACTTTTGAATTTCTTACCTTGTCCTCTAAATTGGATACCTTTCCAAGGGCCTGATTTGTGGTTACCATTATTTAATTAATAATTAACCAAGATAATGTTTCTACTTTTAAGTTTAATACTAGTGCTAATCAAATTTACTGCTATCATACTTAATGAAATATATTCAAATTAAATATGGGCATGGTTACTAAAGAACAACCTCCTTTCTAACATTTATCTTTATTCCTCAAAATTAAAATAATAAACTATTACAATAAAGGGTTAACCATGGAATGATTCAGCCAAGACTTAGTCATTAACTGTCATTAACATAAATCTCTTATCTGTAATAATTGGTGTTGATGGTTCCTCATCATCTCTCCCTCGGGTTCTCCTGCATATCTTCAGTTATGGAGCCAGAGCGCATCTCTCATCTTCAGAGTCACGTTGTTCCGCCCTCAAACAAGATCAGCGGAGAAGTCCTGCGTCCAGCGAGATCAGAGAGGAAGTCCTGCGTCAGGCGAGGTCAGAGAGCAAGTCCTGCGTCAGGCGAGGTCAGAGAGCAAGTCCTGCGTCAGGCGAGGTCAGAGAGCAAGTCCTGCGCCAGGCCAGGTCAGAGAGCAAGTCCTATTTTTTGCCTCCTCGGCTTTTCCTCCCCTTTCTCTCTTGTTCTTCGAAGAGAGGGTCGAAAACGTTGTTCATTGGCCGACTAGTTTTATAGAGAGAGGAAATTCTGGGATTTCATCGGATGGCATCACCGCTTGTCCTGACATCCCCTGGGTGGTCCGGTGTCCGCGAATCCATTAACTAACTCTAATTTAATCACACCTTTCTCAGGCTGTCTTCATTTTTTCCTCGAGACCAGCCGGAGCCTAAAGAGGGGCTGTTCTTAAAATTGATTAAGTATTCCGAGCTTTGGCTTTGTCACACGGCCAACTTCTCGGTAGGGTTTTAAATTAACTTATTTCTTATCTCTGAGGGTAAGAGCTGTGGCGACATCTGTCATTGCCTGTCAGTTACCCTTCTATCTACGTGCTCGTCCCTTATTATCTTTTGTTCGCACCTGGTGCTGGTTAAATAATATAACGATACTATAGTCCAATATCAATATATATTATAACTAAATAATGGGTATAACTTTACAAGAGGGGCGCGTTATCACTGGTGCTCCTGATCTTACCCTAAGTTCGCCGGACTAGCATACTCTAGCTAGTTGTCTTATGTTTTGATAGTACTACACAGCTAGATAGGTTAGATTAGGATAGACTTCTTACGGACACTCAACGACTAAGGTCTTTAATGTCTTTCTTCAATTTTTTTAGAATTTCTCTATTTTGATCTTAAATTTTATCAATCAAATTTTTTTTAAAATAAATTCAATTATTTTTTGTATGGTGCTACTATTATTGTCCAGTATCATAAATCTATACTCGTAGACGTATAATTTATTTATCCGGTTGTAAAGCTACAGATTTTAGCAAAAAAATATCTAAAACATGAAGCCTTAGAAGGTAATGGAGAGCGACAAAAAACGCTAAACTTTAAGTGATTTCTGTTGTTAATAATTTCTACTTCTATATTATTCAACGAAAAATAATGTTTCCATGGAAACTAAATAGAAAATGTTAGCATTTATTTTAGGTTGCGTGGGAAGTGTAAGTTGTAATGCTCGCACCGTACTAGATTTTTTTTTAGTAATAGTTCCAGATGTATAAGTATATTTAACAAAAAGTGTAAACTACATAGTATATTTAATCAGTACATGTACTTTGTCATAAAGGACGATTTAAGTTAGTTCACATGGAAAATAGAAATAAATATTGTTATTAACTTAGAACAAATAACAACATGATTAGCAGGGTAATTGTGTTTAATAAATAATATTAGGAACTCTAGCTAGTATCTAATGTAACAGTCAAGAATATCAACTAAAACGAAATAACAGCTGAAAAATAACAGATGACAAGATACCAACAAATACATTCTATTAATTAAAAAAGTGATTTATCGTTCAATTAACAGCTGTTGAATGATAACAGAATGCTGATCAGTAAAGCAGCCAGTCCAACTCTAAGTTTCAACAGTTTGATATTGGATTAACGGAACCTGTTATTGTAAAGTCTAAAAAGATTATTTAAAAAAAATAAATACCAACCTTCACAACAGCTAAAAACTTTTGCAGAGAATAGCAGTTAAATCTTAAAACTCTCACTCTAGGTATTTACTTGTTAATACTTTACTTATGCATTGTTCAATGCCTTCTGGTACTTCCTATTACCATTAACCTCGACAATTGGTGACCACATTTAGAACACCCCGGCAGGCATACAAGGGCACAAAAACTAACTTCATTTATTTCTTGATTGGAATTAAATTTTGTAGGAATATTCTTGATATCATATTGAAGTCATTAAAGCGTTCTCCGAAAAAAATAGCACATGGATTTATCAGCCCTTATTACAATTACAGACTCAATTTAAAGGATGCCTCAAAGTGGAACGTGGTATATGAGATGGTGTTCTAAATGATATCCTATTCTCTGATAACATATTGTAGTTATTATTGATGTCAACACTTTTATTGCTGACTTTATGCCTTTTACGATTACACTCAATATAGCAGACGTCTCCATACCATCTAAAATCTCATGATAATCTTTGAAGGTCGATCCATCCCCATATCCTCTCCAAACATTAAAGGAGGACAACGAAACCAGCCATCCTAGCACTGATCATGTTCTCGACTCAGGAACTATGGGCCTGAGGCTAATGCGCACTTATTCAGCCTCCTCTGGTTTCCAATACCAGTGATGTGGCTGAAATTTCCTCAACCGATATTTCGAAGCTAAGGGCTTCTTTCGGGAGCCCTAAGTTTGTTGTGTATGTTGTTATTATTAAAATGTTTTGTATTTTGTTTAGTTTTCATTCCCTTGACCACTTCCTAGAAATCATTTGTAATTTGTGATACTAGTTAATTAATATCCTTCATAAATTTGTCAAACATTAATTTAAAAAAGTTCAAAAGTCATGAAGCTAGGTCAGTGAATATTAAGGTCTGGCATCCTTAATGAAAAGGGAAATAGTAAACACCGAGCGTCGTTTTAGGGACACCGGGGTTGAGGTTAGCCATGAATAAGTCATTGTAATTAGTGAGTGCTGTTATTAATGCCGCCCGTTGGGTTGGGGGGCGAGTAATTATAAAAGTACTTTATGGAAGCCGGCTGCTTTAAAAGTTCTGTCTGCCGGGCGGCGGAAGATTTTTTAAAAAACGGTTCACATCAATCTTCTCGGCACCAACTCTTTGTCTTAGTGCCCGGGGCGAAAAATTAATACCTGGCCCTTCGTCAATTAATATCCGATTATACGAGACGGAAATATGATCTGTGTTCTTTACTAATCATTTTCTAAAGGATCCTGTAGGTTTAGAACAAACGTGAACTTATGTCAACATCATCAAACAAAAAAAAATATTGGACATACCCGAGATAACTGGCACGACTTAAGGCAACAAATATATATATATATATATATATATATATATATATATATATATATATATATATATATATATATATATATATATATATATATTTAACAAAGAATGAGTGTCTTGGAAGGTATACTGTAAAAACATCTTATTCAAGCTCTAAAGCTTCACTTTGTATGTAATGACAAGTCTGAAAATTCTCACACATGTTAAATTGTTAAGCGTTATGATTAAACTTTGTGTTCCGTACCTAATAAGATCTCATGTCACGTCTGATTTCTTCCATTAATATTTCTTACCTCCTCTGCTTTTAAATCGATTAAATGAGTAGTAAGTTTCCATTATGTATTTCCAAAACCACAGATACGTGAAGTTACTGAGTAGTCAACCCTGACCTTCATTGTTTGCTTGGTTGTTTGAATGCCTGAGTGCTTGTCTGTAAAATCAATGATTTCGCATTGTAATTGAATTACAATTTCGCACTACAATTGAATTACAATGCTATTAATTAAATCCTAATAGTTCTAATTTATAATATAATATTTATAGTTATAATATAATAAAATTCAAAATTGTTTTTGATTAATTTAATTTCTTATATTGTAGCATTTGCTTTTCTTAGTTTCTTCTATTCATCTTCATTTGTTAAACGAACTAACTTTGATTTTATAATAAGACGACTCGAATTCACCCCTTAAAAATTTACTTTTATTTCGTAGAAGCTCTCACGAAGTAACACAGGATGTTTCTACTCTAGGAAATAGTGGCAAGTTAACCTGTGGGGAATCTTCCCTTCCTCCTTACTTGAAGTTCTTTAGGGCGTTAATCCCAATAAACGATTTATTTAATGATTTATATAGAATGTAATAACTAATATTAGGTTGTTTAAAAATTTATTGTAAAACATTCATCGAAGTTCAATGTGCAATTTACTTGAATAAAAGGTCTCGCCAATGACCAGTTATTTCCAGGAGTTATTTGTAATATCATAAACGAATGTTTTGGTGGTATGTAATTCCATTTAAATTAGCCGGGTTCAATTACCATTTTTAATTTTTTTCAAAATTTGTATTGGTTAAAACCAATCGGCTATAATTTAAGGTAAACTTATAATAACCGATAACCGATATTTTCACTAAAAATGACACTCCAACCTAGCACTTGTTCCTGTCTTAAGAGATAAGTCCCTAAGACGTATCTGAAAGGCTCATTATTTAAGTAGAAGCGGTTTTGAGACGATTGTAAAATAGTTCGGTATACTGATGTAATCACCGAAAAAAGTTAAAGCTTGTCAGAGATTCATATTTTACAATCATCATTGAGTTATAAAAGAGGGTGGGATTTGGAATATAATTGAATTAATGTATTGAAAAAAAGAATTTTTGTTTTTATTCGCTAGTCCGTAGTTGCTTCGACAATAGTAAGGGTAAGTGTGCATCACGCACACATGTCACACAACAGAGGCCTGCACTTTCCTCTGCTATGATGTTTTGCTAGATGACTGTCAAGGATAAATATAAATCACAAAGTATTCTAAAGATCAGCTTCTGTAGGTTCATCTTAGGGAAAAAAAAAAAAGAAAAAAAAAAGGCTTACTGGTATATAATTACCGATATAGATCTACAACAAAGGTTGAAAGACACAACTTTATTAACCGATTGGAACTAATATCTTCGCAACTTATTATATTTCAGCTTAGCGAACTTTCGTGACTTATTTCGGATAAATCAATGTTTAGACTTCATGCTCCTTAAAGGGTAGCTCTTACTAGTTGAGTGTTTTGATGTAACGAGATAATTACACACTTATTCCACATTACCTTACTTATATTGATGAACGAATTTGCCAACGAGGTTGTCAAAAACTATAAATATGACTAGAGAATGGACCATTCCATCCGAAACATCGTCCAAAAATAAGAAGTTTGAAAGTTTTATTGTTCCCCATCAGTATACAAATCAGTATTGTAATAAATTGTATAAACTTACCTGTATGTTAGCTACTCTATATATCAAGATTATTTATTATTACTTTTGTATTCGTATAGGTTTCTGTCCATATTCGTCTTTTTGGGAATTTATTTTCGTTCAACTTCACTTTATCTATTTAGTTACTATTATTATAAAGGAGGTGGTCCGGGTGGCGGTCAACAATAAAATAAAATACTAGTAACTATTTATATTATTTTTGTCGGTCATCCAGATCATCTCCTTCATGATTTACTATGTGGTCAACTACCAATACACAAAAAGTAACTATTAATCGTTTTTATTTTCATTTCTTCAATACCTCTATCCACCATTTCTACTCCTACGATACCAACAGTCATGCACTTTCACCCTTCCAACAATAACAACAATATACTATGAAATACACATTCAATTGCTATTAGTAATATCTAAAGTATCGACACTATTGTACGTGGGCAATCATCACCTTTGCTGCAGATTGCCTGTAATAATAAATAAATAACTGCTTTGGGATCAAGTTTTGTCTATGTTTCATTTAATCCGAATACTTTTTTTTTTTGAGGGAGAGAGTGGTTTAATTTGGTGGGGGAGGGGCTAATTTGATCTTTCTTACAAAAAAAGATAACTACTACAGGAAGTGAATAATGTCTAAATTTATATGCATTGAATTTCTTGCATAGATCTCCAGAAGTTTACCGGGCTAGATAATCATTGAAAATAACCCATAAGATAAATAAATAATCTGTACATACGTATAAAAGACCAAATTCATAAAATTCAATTGCCGGGAAATTGTACATCACAAATCAAAAGTTTCAATATAGACTGCCTTTTTATCATGTAAAATATATTTCATACAGTGCAGTAAAATCATGGCGATAAATCTAAGGACGGACTGTATATATTACTCCCTTGGAAATGGGGAGGGGAAGGGGTGGTTGGGAGAACTCTTGCGGTGGACTAGGGGCAACTTCTCCCTAATCTGATGGTGGAGGAGTTAAGGGAGAGTCGTTGTCCTTTCGCCTGCCAATGTCCTTAATAATAAATAGTAGGCGTGGCCGATAGTGGCTCCATAAATAACACCTCAGCCTCCAGATTATTACCGAGAGACTCTAGCCCACCCCTCCCGAGCTCTACTGGAGAATTCATCCATCAGTCAACGGATTTTCGATGGATTAGCATCTACTGTTGCGTGTGCACGTCCTCGTGAATTTTCCTATAGATGGAAAATGATTTTAAAAATTATTGTCACTGAACCAAATAAAGTTTGATTGATCATCTGGTTTTAGAAGAATTAAGGAGATACATCACTTCAACCGTTGAGTATCAAAAGTCTAGGATCAGAATTCTAAAAGACATTGAAAATTGAAGATAGAATGCATTCTAAAGTATAACAAAATATTCAAACAATTTTTTTATTGGTAATAAAAGATTATTTATAAAAAAAATCCTTATTTATTATCTTTTTTTTATATATAAATAATAACAAAACACAGCTAAAATCACAAAGTATATTACAAATGTTTAAATCGTCGTTATGTTAAAATAATGAATATGGCAATCACTAATTTTCAGGAGAGCAAAAATGGCGTGTTCAACTATTAGTTACTTCTCCAAATTGTCATTTAGAGAAAATAATTATTTGCTGCGTTTAACAAGGCTCCAGAATACATTTGTCAACAGAATGTTGGTAAATTGGAAATTTCCTTAGCGAATGATAAATTTTGTTGGTTTTAATAAGTAATAGACAACAGGAAAAACAAATAAACAGAGAATATTCTAACAATAAGAGTATAACAAAGACCAATTAGATATACAATGAATTATTTTGGTTGAAATAATTGGTTGACAATGAAAATTGAAATGTTTTATCAAATCTAGCGATAATTTGGCTAACAGCACTGTCGACGATGACCATATGTTGTTACACTCAACAGTGATCAGTTCATAAAAGAAGTATGTTTAGGTTTTGAAATAGATACAACCTCGACTATAGGATAGACGTTGGAGTAATGTAAAAATGTAATAATTATATGTAGGCAGTCACAGTGTAACTTCAAATTATTACATTTCCACTATTAGGTTTCTAAATAACATAGCATACTATACCATACATGACTAGTATTAATTAAGTACCGTAAGATGGGGTTACATTGTGACAGGTGGTGTAACTTTGCGACAAGAGCTTTTTTCGTATTCATTTCAATTTCCCAACGAAAACTAGCTGCAGAAATGATACCTTGTAGGTAGATATGAGCCTCGAGGGTTGCTGAACCTAATATGGCCTTGTCATGGGAAGTGGTTTCCCGTGGAATGAAGCTGATAATTTCATTTAAATGTATAACTTGTACAGTTTATCAAAAATTCTTTAAACTTTATGGTGTGTCAACTACAATTATCCTGTCGCTATCTAAATATTTTTTTTGTTGTCTTATAACTATCTGAGATCATAATGCCGCATAACCTGTTATTAAATATTGTTTTTTTTCAGTGAGTTATGAATAAAAAATATCCAAAATTAAGGATAACTTTGTGACAAGCATCAAACTCATGTTTTTAAGAAAAAGGGTACAGGTGTGCGAAAACGAAAAACGGCTCGAGTGGAGAGTCAACCACTTGGTGATGGCAATATCATTCCTCGATCTACCTCACCTCAGCTTCTTCTTCACAACCCACGCCCTGGAAAAAGTGAAACAAGTTCCTATAAAAGAAGATTTGTTCCTGAAGAAGATGAGACCAGCGGCTACTCTCCCTCTTCCATCTCTTGTGAAGGATCTGATAGGGATTTTTATCTTCCAAGTGAAGAGATGGATGTTGGAGAGGCCATAAACTTTCCAGAACTTGGACCCTGTGGCATAGTGGAGGCTCAAACAAACAACAGTGCTACAAACACCCCACAAAATCAACTAGGAAGAGATTTTATGGTAGGAGAATGGTGACCTGTACCAGGTAACTGTAGGATGAATTTTTCGGAGGGTTCTTGGTTTATCAAACGTGATCACATGTTTCTGAAGGTGATTAGGTGTGCAATTCTTCCTTTGAAATTACCTCTGTCACAAAGTTACCCCGACTAACCAGGTAAAGTTGTGACTAGGAAAAAAACATTAGCTCCTCACGAACGTAAAATTAAAATTTCTCCATCGAACAAATCCCATGCCTAGATGTAGTGCTATTGTTAAAAAATAGCATAATGTGAAAAATAAATTACCTTGTGCACGAGATATCATGAAAATCTCAAAAGTTGTCACATCTTACGATATATATATAACAGTGGTAAGTTTTTCTAATATTATTATACACATTTCTGACATTAGTAATATCATTAAATGGGTTTCATGTCCTGCTGGGATGGACTGGACAGAGTTCAGACGCCGGCGATGGTTCAATGAGTTACTGACTAGACCTCCTGGCTGATGGTACAGGTTTTATTAAACAGACGGTGTAATCATGTATCTTGCTTTACAATATACCACTTTCATCTCTCTAGTTTTATATTCAAATATTTTAGATTATGATTCTCCTTTACTATTTACCCCACGTTGGATAAGTTTAAAAAAGAGTAATTTAACTGATAATGTTAAGTACCATTCGTTATATGATTTAATCCATAATTATTAGGTGTTTTGAGAAATACCTAATAAGTGTCAAGCTAAAGATTAGGCTTGCTTAATATTTTTGCGACCAGGTTCCACATCATTTATAAGGCATAATTATGATAGAGATATACTGGAACGTAGATTACATCAAGGAGAAAAGAGTTGCAGTCAGAAATGAAACACACACTAAAACGATACACTGGTTTAATAAGTACCGATGAACAGTGATCCGAATTGGAAAACCTGGTCAAAATTGGTTGATACATTGGTTACTCGGAATGATATACATAAACTATTTTTGTTCAAATCAAAACAATATAGCTTATGTGTTTTAACAACAAAACAATACAACAATATGGGAATTGATTATATTTTTTTTGTTACCTGATTGGAGAAATAAATAATGTAACCAGTTGTAAATCTTTCAAACCTTTATGTGCAGGATTTAGTTATTAAAATAATCAGAAACACATACCTAATGATTTTACTTTTTTTTTTTTTAGATTTATAATTCATTAGATATAGCACTGATAGAATTTAAATTAAATAAAAAACTAACATTTTAATTATTTATTCTTTTAGGACAAAATTAATTTTAAGAAGATATTTCAAAATATTTCTCATGTACCATAAACTCTGGCGAAGAATTTGGAAATTCATGTTTGTATTTTGAAATAATTATTTCGATAATTTTTAACTCCTTTATCGTACACTTCTAATAAAAATATGACGTTAGAAATGCAAAAGGAATACGAATCAAATTAGAATATTATTGAGAATAGTTTTTGTAATAGTATAAACAAATCATTGATACACTAATTGAATTTGAGAACCAAATTATTATTCTTGCTGAAATTTCTTGTTGTATAAATCTGAATAACTATTTGGCCACATTTATAAATTATGTTGAATACGTTCTTAATTTATTTATTAGTAAATAATTACATTAATAATTAATTGTGAATTAAATATACAATTAATGAGCCCTCCCAACAGATAAAGTATTTCACTTTTTCTATACAAAACTTTGCCTGAAAAAAAGTTTATTTTTTTTGACAAATAATGATAATATCATTGCAGCCTGGAGGCATGGTGGTATGAGTTACTTTATGAGTATGTATGAGTTACGTTATTCAACTACTTCTTCTTCTTACTTCTTCTCAAACTTTGGGTAATTTATGTAAGATTTCAGAAACAAAAATTTAATTAGATATATTACATTTTAAACTAATCTGGGAGTAAAAACAATGAAATCGACAAAATGAGTTTTGGCCAGGTTTCTTAAAAAATAGTGGGATGTTTGCAAGTGCAATACGCGTTTATAAATAAATATTACAAATTCAAAATATGTAAGGTAGTAATACTACCACTTTTTTGAATATGTAATATTTATTGATACTTATAAATACGTATTGACACTCCAAAACATCGCGCTATATATATATATATATATATATATATATATATATATATATATATATATATATATATATATAAGTTATAGTCTGAAGCATAGTATTATTGTATTTAATACCAAATCTCTTATGTAAACAAGAACGAAATGTATATAAGTAGGATTACTAAGAGAAATAAAGCAGTCTTGATTTTGTCTCTGAACGTGTTGTTTCTTTAACCTTATTCTTTTTTTTATCTGTTTTAGCTCGCTGTCACGTAACTGGTGCCGAAACCCGAGACAAAGTACGGTCGGAGCTTAAACTTTCCGAAACCCGATTTTTGATTTTTTTTTTTTTTTGAATTTCGGTTGCGTGATTAGACAGCGTGATTGAGAAAGAGTGAAGATATGGCGAATAATGAAATACTGAGGCCACCAGTGTTAAATATACAGGCGAATGTTCCACCAATGCCGGAGATCCCACCAATGCCGGAGATCCCATCTCTACCGGAGACCACCTTGGCGGCAGCGCATGCGAACGCACTAGAGTGGCTGACAATTAAAACAGCGACGTCACAGGACCTGAGGAAGGCGGTATCGGACCTGGAGAGATTCACCGGAGAAACAGGTGAGCTTAATCATTTTTTAAAAGGAGGAGATCGCTTAATAACGAGAATAGAAGCGAAGGCATCGGAAAACCTGTTGGGCCGTGAAGACGCAGAGGCGTTGAAGGCAGCCCTAATATGCAGGATAAAAAGAAGTATCTTGAATCAGATCCAGGCAGACGAAGAAACACCGTGGACGATAGTTAAAGAGAGGTTAAAGAAGACGTTCGGAGGAGGCAGGTGGACTCCGGAAGAAGACATCTTCCAAATGTTCCGCGAAATCAAACAGCCACGACAGTCGAGCGGGCAATATGCAGGGACACTCTTAGCCCGGTACAATAGGATTACAGAGAAAATGCGAGAGACATGGAGTGTGGAAGAAGTAGAAGCCAGGATGGCCTTCCTGTCGACGATACTTAAGGTGCAACTGGCCAAAGAGACAGGGAAGAAAGAAGGCCTACCTAGAGAGCGGACCTTCGTTGAATGCGCTCAAGAAATGGTAGATATGAGCGCGAGAGATGAGGAAGCCCGGATGGAAGTCGAAGAGACCGGGTGGAGCAGAATGGTATATAGACGACCCAGAACTGCACAGACCAACTGGAAGAAGAGAGAGTTTGGAGATAGTGGAAGAGAGAGGGCCGCACTGGGGGAAAGAAGACCAGGACCATCAAGACCAAGGAACGGCGGTAGGAAAGAAGATCGGAAGTGTCACGGTTGTGGGAGAACAGGACACCTAGTAGCGCAATGCCCACGCACCAGATGTTTCGAGTGCGGAACCGAAGGGCACATCGCCCGGCAGTGCCCCTACATCTACAGGAGGATCTACAGGAGGAGAGAGACAGCACAGCCGGAACCAATGGAGGTAAACGCCCAAAGGGTTCGGAGGAGAAGTATCTCATGGAGACTGATTCATGCGGATCATCAGCTGATTCAACTGGAACATCCGAGAATTCTGAATCAGAAGACGAAGTAGACGATGCGGACAAGAAAAGCGGACAGAGGAGCGGGAGGAGCAGTTGGAGGCGAGTTTCGGGAGGAAGAAAGCACCGAGAGGATGTCTGAGGGGAGTGGCGGCAGAGAGGCGACCGCAGATTGGTAAGTTACAACGTGAGAGGAAAGCACAGCGGTCTGCCTATAATCAAAGTGGAGAGCGGAGTGAGATGTCTGGTTGACACCAGGAGCTCCAACACCATCATGTGCCGGGAAGCGCTAGAAAAGCTGAATGGCGGAGAGAGGACACTCCAGATCCAGGTATGTTGCTGTAAATTAATCACCCTGGGTGGCCCATGTGAAGTAGATAGATAGATAGATAGATAGATAGATAAAAGAACTTTATTCTGGGACTAGGTCCCTTAAGAATAACATGAAGGAACCAATAAAACAGTAACATTATCTGGCCATAAGACTATAGAATATAGAACAATTAATTTTTACAATATCTTCTGTAAAATAAATAAGCAAATAAATAGGTTTTTTTATCGAAAAAATATAATTGATTTGAGCAAAACAAAAAAAAGAGAAAAAACAAGAAAAAAGTAAAAAACAAAACAAAAAAAAACAACAGAGAAAATGAAAAATACAAAAATAATGAATGGATTAGCAAAGTTTGTACATTATCCAAATCTATTATCCACTTCTGATCCAGATGTTATTCCTAAACTGAAATTTCGCAATTAGAGAGCATCATTTTGGAGAGAAAGAAGGTGTTGAAAAAGGAGGGATTTGAATGAGGATAGAGAAGAAGCATGTCGGATATTAGAAGGAAAGGAATTCCAAAGGGTAGAGGAGCGGGCGAGGAAGGAGCGTTCGAATGTTTTGGTTCTGTGGGAGGGAGTATGGAGGTCAGAAAGGCGAGATCTTGTTTCCAGTGCGAGGACCGAGGATTTGAATTGTAGGAGGCTGTAGATGTAGGAAGGATGGTGGGTGGTGATGGTTTGGTATACAAAAGATCCGAGGAAATATTGTCTACGGTTGCAGGGGAAGAGCCACTCCAACTCGCCGTATAGGTGGGACACATGGGCCCGTCTCGAGGTGCCGAAGACAAATCTTAAAAAGCAGTTCATGATCCGCTTCAATCTATCCTCGAGCAC
This sequence comes from Rhaphigaster nebulosa, assembly GCA_948150685.1. NCBI lineage: Eukaryota > Metazoa > Arthropoda > Insecta > Hemiptera > Pentatomidae > Rhaphigaster > Rhaphigaster nebulosa. The sequence goes on from OX411306.1 coordinate 173,402,264, forward strand.
ATTCGAGAGGCCCCCGTATACCACACATCCGTAGTCAAAGTGGGGAAAGATAATAGAGGACACAAGGAGTTTGCGGGTAGGTTGTGGGAGAAGAAGACGAGAACGATGAAATAATTTAAGGGTACTTATTGACCGTCGGGAAATTTGGGCAATGTGGGGTTTCCAGGAAAGGGTTCGGTCGATAGTAATACCCAAGTTTTTGATTGAGGAGCTGAACGTGACGGGGTGATCATTTAGGATTAAAGTAGGAAAGGTGTCATTGGATCTGAGGAGGGAATTGGAACCTATGACAATGGCCTGAGTTTTCATAGCGTTTAAACTTAATCTGTTCAGGTTTGCCCAGGCACTGATTCTATCTAGGTCTTCCTGGATACTGGCAAACGCTACTAATAGCTCAGAAGGAGGAAAGGATAAATAGATTTGGAAGTCGTCGGCGTATAAGTGGTGGGAACAGTGGTGGATTGAATTAGGAAGATCATTTATATAGGTATTGAAAAGCAGTGGGGAAATACTCGAACCTTGGGCTACTCCTGAGGACAAGGTAAGAAAGGAAGATAGGGGTTGATTAGGAATGGTAACTGCTTGAGTCCGATCGGAAAGGAAAGATTTGAACCATTGGATAGAGCTGTTGGAAAAGGATAGTGATTTTAATTTGGTAAAAAGGATAGAATGGTCCAGGGAATCAAAAACTTTAGAAAAGTCAAGGAGTATTAATACAGTTAATTTTTTTCGGTCCATAGCGGTCTGTATGTCAGTGGTGATTTTTACTAGCGCGGATTGTGTGGAGAAACTGGGACGGAAGGATCAAGTAGTTTGGACTTTTCAAGGAAGTTTGATATTTGTGATTGGACTATTCTTTCTAGAGGTTTGGAAAGGTTAGAGAGGATGGAGATTGGGCGATAGTCTTTAGGAGTTATAGGATTGAAGATTTTGTTAATAGGATGGACTAAGGCTTTTTTCCACGAGGTAGGAAATACTGAGTTCTGGAGGGAGAAATTATAAATGAAGAGAAGAACTGGAAGGATTTCGGAGAGACATAATTTTAACAATTTAACAGGTATTCCATCAGGCCCAGTGGAATTGGTGTGAGATTTCATTATGGATGAAATAATATCGGTAGGGGAGATGTAGGAAAAATAAAAATTATCGGAGTTGAATGATGGAACTAAGGAAAAGCAGGAAGGAGGAGTTGGAGAAGTGTTAGAGGAGGCTGATAAAAAGTATGAATTTAATTCATCAGGTGAAACTGGGAAGACTGGTGAGTGAGAGGATTTACAAAGGGAGAGTTTGCGAAGGAGTTGCCATTTTGATTTAGCATTGGGAGTAGAGGAGAGGGCTTCATGATAGTTGTTGGATTTCGCCCTTCTAACAGTTGCCTGTGTCAAATTGCGGAGTACCCTAAACGCTTGGTAGTCGTCTGCTAGCCTAGTGCGTCTAAAGCGTCTACGGGCTGCCTCACGCCTTCTTTGCATATCTTTAATTTGTTGACACATCCAAGGAGCAGGCGGCCGACGGAAAGTAGAGGTTTTGAGTGGGGCATGGGTATCAAGGATGTGGATGAGATTAGAGGTGAGGGTATCGACCATGGAATCAATGGAAGAACAGGAATATATTTCATTCCACTGCAGCGTTTCAAGGTCAGGTAAAATATTTTCATGTGTGAGGGCGTCTAGGTTACGGAAAGTTATGGTTTTAGGGAGGATCGTAGGAGTTTCGATATTGTAGGATATTTGGATTAAGTCGTGAGAGGACAGAAATGGGACAGGTAGTTGAGAAAAGGAAAGGAGATTACGTTCTGAATCGATGACATGCAGATCCAACCAGGTGTCGGACCGGCAAGTGTGATGGGTGGGAGAAAATGGGACGATGAAGAGATGGAGGGAGAAAAAGAGATTTTCAAGGTAGAGTCTGTCGTTGGAATCAGATAGGAGATTGGTATTAAAATCACCGGAAATTATTATATTGTTGTAGAGAGGAACATAATTGTAGAGAGTTGATTCAAAGGATGAGTCGAAAGGAACCAAAGGAGGGCGATATACCACAGTGTGTAGGAGAGGATGTGCATTGGAGGAAATTTCAACGACAAGGAATTCAATATGAGGATGATCGGATGGGGATGAGGTATCTAGGATTCGGAATTTCAGGCTGTTATGAACATAAAGACCGACACCTCCACCAGTCCGGCCCATCCGGTCATGGCGGATAAAGGAATAATTAGGTAGGGAAACAGAAGAGGAAGGAATGTAGGGCTTTAGCCATGTTTCGGAGACTGCAATGGTATGGTAAAAGTTATGGGTAAAATACTGCAGAAATTCATCATAATGAGCTGGTAAGGATTGGGAGTTAACGTGACAGGAGGTTAGGACACTAGATAGTATGGAAAATTAGACTGTATACAGTATTTGGCGGAAAGATGCTAATAACTATCACGATCTGTAGAATAAAATCTAAAAAAAAGTGAATAATGAACGTAACAATTAAACAAATTGTTTAATTGTGTGTATATATATATACACATATATATATCAGCATTAAGAATTCATTAAAATTATAACGGGATAGTATCCTTTAGTATAGTATTCATATATATTCATATAGGGATAGTATCCATTAAGACAGTAGACTTAAATCATAATTCGCTTTGAGGAGATAATTAATAGGTACTTAATTTATTTAAACATTTTATTCATTTGGTTTATTATTTTAAATAATAGACCTTAGTAATTGACCAAGTAAAAAGCATTTTTGTCCTCTCCCCCCCCCCCCCCAAGAAATTACATGTTTTACGTTTCAAGCCGTGTTGAATCCAAATGTCGCATAAAATAAAAAAATCCGTCCGTCCGTCGTCCGCAACTTTTCTCCGAGACTACAGGACCGATTTTCTTCAGATTCGGCATTAAAGTCACAGGTCGCCCCAGCGTGATCCTCAGAACTCGTCTTTTCGTTTCAAAATGGCGGTCGATTAGAGATTTTATAAGCTCATTACTTACAAAGGGAGGGGAATGTAATGAGCATATCAGCATATCACTGAGGCATTTAAAGAATAAAATAAATTTTCAAAAAATCTACTTTAATGCTTTTGGTCTATTATTTTCCATAATAGACCGTTATAATCGACCAAGAAAAACAAATTTTAATCCCTCAAAACTTGAAGTTTTATGTTTCAAGATACATAAAATCCAAATATCGAATAAAAAAATATCTGTCCGTTCAAAATTGTTTTTGTTCGTATCAGCGCTTCGGGCCAGTATTAGCTGAGATTGCATCGATGAGATTGCATTATGAATTTTGTAGACTTAATTCTCCGGCGCTACGAGTCAGTCTGGCCCTAGGCCTTCTTACTTACCAATTGCGGACTTCTAGCTTTCTCACATAATTCTCCACTTCATCCTTCCTTGGATTATTTCTTCACTTCTTCCAGCTTCTTGGTCTTCCCTTTTTCTTTTCTCACTGAAGTACGTCTTCAACATTTTCATCTTTACCACTTCGCCTTCTGATTATATGTCAGACTGCCCATCTTAACCTATTTATTTTGATGCAGTTTCTTTTCAACACTCTTAGTTTATAGCGATCATCTTGGAACAAGCACCAAATTTTTACTCTATAGGTGCCTACTGCTTAATTTGTCTGCTGAACTAGGTAGAAATGTTTTATAAAATATTTTAAAACAATCCATATGTTCCTGTGGAAACCGGTTCACCTTTGTTTGTTTATTTGATAACTTGGTAATATTTCATCTTTGCCGAAACATCCCAAATGCTCCTTTGAAAGATATTATAATCTTATTTTCTTAACTCAAAACCAAAGCGATATGGAAAGTTCTGTGAATGGACAGACCAGATATTTTTGAAATATTAATATTTGGAAATAATTAACCATTGTGAAACAATTTGCAGCGTTTTTACTGATTAGCATTATATTTTCATTGTTGTGCACGAAAGATTTCTGGAGGCAGCATTCAGGATTTATGATAAATAAATGGAATACCATCTTAAATCGTAATTCCTTTTTTAGGAGATAGTTAATATTTAATTTATTTCAGCATTTTAATATTTTTATTTATTAGTACTATATTATTTATTTTAATAATTATTACTATAGAATAATGGTCAACCATATTAGAGAGTTAGGTCATTGAATCTCTCATTAAATTAATTGATTTTTAACAATCTAATTGAATGCAATTTAATATATATATATATATATATATATATATATATATATATATATATATATATTGATTTTTCAGACTAGATTATTAATGGATTTAGATATATGTATAGGCAATTACTTTATAGCCTGTGGTCTGGATTACAAGGTAGCAGAGAGGGAAAAATTGATTGAACTAGAGGATTGAGGTGATTTTGATACGCGATATACGTATTTGTTGTTCAAGCAAGATTTAACAAAGGCCAAATTCATTTCTTTGTGTATTTTGTGATTTGAAATAAACAATGATTAACGTAAAATTTGTCTAAAGGTTTTAGCCAAAAGGATTTTTATTTTGAGTAAGGTGAACCACTAGTTCTGCTTCCATAAGTTCTTGCCTTTAGGTAAAAAAAGACTTAAAACTTACTCCTAAAATATCATATTTAGACATAAAAAAAAATTTGTATATATTTTAGCAAATAATTTTTGTATTCCCAACTAAAATCAATAGCGAAGTAGGTTTAACTGATGGTATATTTCTTTTAATTTGGAATAGGAAGTGGAAAAGTTCAAGCATATTATAAAATGTTTGCTATTATTCTCCGCATAATAATACTTAGCCGTTTTTAATTCATAAAACAATAGCGAGTATAAAAGATTGGACTTGAAGTGCGGAATGAGTTCATTAGCTTTCTAAGAACGGAATAAGGGGAAAAAATAGATGCCTAGCAGTTAAGCATGGTACTTGACTTCGCTTAATTCAAGTCCAAGTTTAATTGGCCGTACTGCAGGAAGGAAAGCCAGTAATCCTTATCATGGTACCTTATTATTTTTAAACAGAATAATTTTTGTATATTGCTGGTCGTTCACCTCGTATTTTTTAACCTCGTTCACAGCTAACAAAATAAAAATCTAGGTCAGATCTAGTTTGGATACTTGAGAGCAGCCAAGTTTCGTTCCATGTATAGCATTCAGTTATGCTTTAGAAAAACTATCAATTAAATAAAAAATAATTAAATTTATAAAAATAAAACCTACAACGGAAAAATCCTTATCCGTCCTAAGGGATATCTTAAGCATATCTACTTAATTGATAGGCTGTTAGTGAAACTTGGGGCAGTAGTTGGATACCCGAACGTTAAACTTAAAACTCTTTTAACAATACAGTCATTTATTTTTTTGTAAATAGACATGTAAAGATCCTTGGGCATTTTCTCTAACATAACGTACGGCCCATGGTTTTTATGTGGTTTTCAACGTATAAATGCGTGGTGATATTGCTTTTTCAAGACACCCCCATTTTAAAATAATTAAGGGAAAAATAGATATCTAACATTCATTATTTTGGAATGGAAGCATTTTCATGAAAAACTAATATCTTTATGAACTAGTATAAATATTTATTTATTTTTTTGCACACCTTCCTCTATTATTGGTTGATTAATTAACATTATACGGTACGATAGACATTTTGTGTAGTGAATAACCTTTATTTATCTTTTTACACCAAAAGTAAATATTTCGAGCGCGTTTCGTTGCTCCTCTCAGGCCGAAGTTTTAATCTGTTTGTGTTCTGAATGGTCTACAATCTTTCCAAACACAAAAAGAATATACATACATATATAAAATTAATGACAAAATAATATTTTTGATAAATGAGACGAATAAACAGTATGGGACTCTTATTTTATTAAATATGATATCATATAAGAAGAGTCCATGGGACTGATGAGGTTAATTAAATAATTAGCATCTATATGTTTATACCAATTATTAATAATTGGTAACTAACTATATTATGATGTATTGTAGTCAAAATCTTGAAGAAGAGGTGGAACCTCAAAATGTCGACAGCATGATTTTGTAATGATATCAATAATATATTAACATTCAAGGTCATCTTTTCACTATTACTTACTAATATCATGATCTTCCAGTAACTTATAAATAAATATACAGATCATTTTTTTAGGATTTCTTGAAACATTTCCGACTTATCGAAACACATTTATTTGCGACTGAAATAGCTTCAATATTAGTGGTTTATAGCCGCTATTATTTTCAGAATTATTGACTAAACACCTTGAACACTCACTTGGTTAACAAACTCCTTCGAGATTCATCCGAAAGTATAATATTAATAACAAAAGTTGGGATAAATAAACGGAATCTTTCCTTTCACCTTATCTCATATTTTAAATAAGTTACTTTCTGTTCTTTCTGTTATTACGAACTTAAATACCCTAACTTTCAAAATCTATAATTATTAATACTGAAATGTGCACTCACTAGTTATCTAAATTTTACTCACAAATTATATCAAACTTCTTCAAGCAAGTATAAACTGGTGTTACTTACACAGGATTATATTATATTGCCATATCTTAAATCCCACACTATTCGAATTTAATTTTGGCAAAGATTTTCCCACCTCTACTATGTTTGGAAAAACCGACTTTTGGGCGGTTAGATTGGAACAATAGCCCCCTACGTGCAGCGTAGTCGGGTAATAATATAAACAATAATAAACTTTATTATACATTACTTTAGCACCAAAAAAAAACAACACAAAATATCTGATGTGGACAACACATGACTTCCTTGTACGCCTATTAAACTATAAATCGGTGGCTCAAAAAGTGGTCTTGAATATGGTTACTAGTTTCCGAAGATCGCAGTATCTCAAAAAAAAACACTCGGCGTCTCGACATCCATGTATTGACACACATACACACAAATAGGGAGGAAAACCAGTATTTTACACTCAATTTTAACACTTAAAACAAGTAATAAAAATGTTTAATTGGATTGGAAACCAAATTGCGATTGTAACCTTTATCACCGAAACATATGATTTATGTATTTAATTTAAATATAATTTTTTATATAAGCTTATTATGACCTTCAAGTAAAGTACCTTTTTCGGCTCACCAATTTTAACAAAAATATAGCAAATACATTCACATTAATATAAAAGTCCTATTTACCAAATTTGAGATATTTTACATTATATTTTAATATAATTTTTGATGAAAGTCTAATATGACCTTCAAGTAAAGTACCGCTTCCGGTTTTCCAATTTAGACCAAAATCTAGGATGTTATTTAAATCAATATATAAGTTATAAATACCAAATTTGAGAAGTTTTGCAAAGTATTTTAATATAATTTTTGATGGAAATCAATTATGACCTTCAAGTAAAGCAGTTCCGGTGATTAAGCAGTGACCAAAAAGGGAGGTTCACAACTAGATTTTACAACAAACCTAAATACAAAATTTCAACTTTCTTCGGCTAACCGTTTTTGAGTTATGCGAAATATGAACGAACGAACGAACGTACGTACGTACGTACAGACGCCACGACGAAACTAGACAAAATGGTTTCAGGGATGGTCAAACTGGATTTTTCCGTTGAAATCTGAGAACCGAAAATTTTCGCGATTACAATACTTCCTTTACTTCGTACAAGGAAGTAAAAATCCTATTATTTTTTTTAATTATAATGAATGTGTTAGCTCTAGCATTAAATTATTAATGAATAAGGCAACAAAAACATATAACACAATGAACAGGATTTCCAGAGTCCTGGTTTACGTATTCGTAACTAATACCTGTCTTATCGCAAGCTACAAACAAAAAACTTACAACTCACAAACTGGAGTTCATTCCAATTGTTTTGAAAATCTATTTATTTCACGTTCTATTACGACGCCCATATTTCTTATTATTTTTCTTATTTCAAGATCCTGAAGTAAACTCTTATGCTTTAAGATTATCGCGATGGAAAGAATCCATTTTCTTTCCCTCGCGGTAATTTCGGAAGCTCGATAGCTTCATTATAAGTTCCCTTTGAAGGGATGTCCTTTCCTGCCTATCAGCTGAAAGACAAAGTGTCACAACCTTTTAAGTAACTAATGAAACTTGTTCTGAAGTTTTAAAATGATTTAAGAATGAAGTTTTGGAATATGACACGAAGGCAAAACAAATCACAGACATCCAAAGGCTATGAAGTAAAGGTCAGACAGCATCATATGATGGTTTATATAAATTTCTTCTTCCTTAGTTTCTGAGACAATAAATAAACTTTGCGATAAATAACCTGAAACTAAATTTTTAAAAACATTTTTTGATACATTTTTTATTAATAATAATAATATAGACTAACTAGCACGGAGTTTAGATGCTTATAACACCAACAGCCACCCTGTTTTTACACCTTCCTCCACAGTACCCCGTCCAAACCTAAATCTACAAGATCAGGCTTAAAACAATCCTCCCACTCACGTTTCGATCTGCCGCTTTAAAGTTAAACCTTTGATTCCGTTTAACCTTTTTAGTTAAAGTTGCTATGCCATTATTTTAATTATATTTGGTGGTTGCCGGCCTTACACGATATGCAAAAGAAGCTCCGACGGAGGGTGCCAAATAATATTGTTTTCGAGAAATAAATTACAACTAATTATACAAATTTTTATTATTTGTTGGTCAGTATACCGGATTATTTAACTTGAACGAACATGCGTAGTGGGTCATTTTTTAACCCATTTAGTAATTTTAAAATTACTATTACAGTGGTTCGATATTTATCCCATTGAGTCACTGTGTGGAGAGTAGAGATATGAAATGGAGAATAGAGATCTTAACGACACGTGTTGTCAATCGTTGGACTATATTTTTGAACTTTTTAACAGTTTTCTTTCGACTTTTTAACTTATGTTATCTTTTATCAAGAAACTTTTTCTAATATTAAGGTAATGCTTCTTATAGGTTATAATATTAAATAATACACTACTGCTTGATGCCACAACAATCCATAACTGAATCTAGACCTCCTCTAGCCGGCTCCGCCAGTAGACTCTATCTGCAGTGGTTTCGGTACTGAATGATAACATGGGATATACATTGTGATAGTTTTTATAAGAACTAATTTTAAGTAATAGTCTAACTATTTTTTATAAGAACTGATTTTATTTAATTGTTTGCATTATCTAGAAACTAATGATAAAGGCTCTATCCCATATTTTTGTCTTCTCAAGGTCTTCCAGTATAATTTAAACACTGAGTTTGCAATTCCAAACACCAATGAATGTGCAACACGGAAGATCCTGACTGAACTCTATCTGCAGTGGTTTCGGTACTGAATGATAACATGGGATATAAATTGTGATAGTATCGTGTGATTGTTACTTAAATTAAAAATTATTATATATATATAATAATATATATATTAATATATATATATATATATATATATATATATATATATATATATATATAATAATATATATATTTAACGACCGGATTGAAAGTTTTGAAAATTGAAGCTGTGAAAATTGGACAAAAAGGTTTTTTTATTGAGTTCGAATATTTTTCATTCTTAACTTATGGGATTAGAAACTAGTAAAGGATAAAATAAAATAAAATAAATTAAATTAATGTAAACGGTTTTGAAAGCAAATTCCTCATAAACCATCAAGAATGTTACTGTACTCACCACATACTTTTTGGACTACGTTCTCTCTTCTGTCAGTGTATTATGTGGTTGATTGATCACAACCCCTAGGAGATCCAGTAATATTTCATACAAGGCTTTAACCATTTAGTTTAATATTGTGCCGGGATATCTGTTGGGAAATCAATTTCATACTTCAGAGCATATCAGGCAGCTTTGTGAGGATTTCCGTCCCCATGAATTTAATATTGTATACCTAATGCATATAAATGGCATTTATTTTCAATAATTTTCTTTCTTACGAATTGTCTTCTTAGATCATTTATTCAATTTGCACAGTAATCCATTTTGTGAAAAAATTCATCTTGATAAGTTAAAGATGAATAGCCATAATTGTGTTTGAAATCAATATTTCAATACTACTCATAAATTGAAAAATAATAGGATTAAAAATGGATCTACACATGCATTTCGCATAGTGGCTAATAGCTGCCTATTACTGCTATAGATATATAATTTTTAAGGTAGAGTATAAAGAACATTTTTATTTTTTTTAAATAGTTCCTCAAAATACAGACGTTTTAGATTTGGAATTAAATTATAAATGAATAACACCTTTTATTTATTTTGCTTTATTTATAATATAATAAATTATGTTTGTTTTATTTATTTTTACTTGTTATTTACTAATGTTTATGTTTATAATTTTATATGTGTATATTAGTAGTGAAAACTCTTTCTGTTGGTTAGGTAACGTTATGTTACCTTAAGGGATACATTGTAAAAAAGGGAAAATAATTCTATTAAAGAAGGGAGCACTCAACAACAACAAAGATAAAAGTTTAAGAGAGATTAGATTTAATAATATTAAGCAGAAATTTCTGAAACACTGAGCAATTTTGATTTGAGACCATCCATGATTATAATTTAATATTAAACTTAACTTACAATTGTTTTATATAGCTTTAACTAATACAGTGGGTTAATTTAACTAAAAATTTTCATAGCCTTCTTCCAAATTTATCAGTAACAGAATTTTCGATAATATATTAATATTTTCAATAATAACTTGGTAATCGGTCAAGAAAAAAATTTGTGTAACCTCTTCTCAAAATTTGAGGTTTTACGTTTCTAGATACGTGGAATCCAAATATCGAATTAAAAAAATCCGTCCGTCAGCGGCTTTTTTCAGAGACTACTGAACCGATTTTATTGAGATTCGGCACCAGTCACAGGTCACCCCGGAATGATCCTCGGAACTCGAAATTGCCATCCGTCTGTTTGTTTCAAAATGGCGGCCGATAAGAGATTTTATAAGTGCAATACTCTGCCATATGTAAAGATACAGGAGAAATGTTAGGTGTTTTGAAATCAGCATAACAAGGTATTAAACAAAATAATAATAATAATTATAAATCTATATAAATGTTTTTGGTTTATTATTTTCAATAATAAACCTTTGTAATCGACCAAGAAAAAAAATGTACAACCCCCTCAAAATTGGAGGTTTTACTTTTCAAGATACGTAGAATCAAAAGGTGATGAAATTCCCTACAAAAGCAAAACAAAATCATTTAAATCGGACTAGTATTAGCTGAGATAAAGAACTTCTTAGACTAATTCTCCGGCGCTGCAGGTCATCGTGGCCCTAGTTATCGTGACTTATCAATTGGGCTTCTGACTTCCTCGAATCTTTCTACTTAATCCTTTCTTGGATGATTTCTGCACTTCATTTAGTTTCTTTGTCTTTCCTTTTTCTTTTCCCACTGAAGTGTCCATCCAATATTTTTCTCTTTAACATTTTACCCTCTGATTACATGTCTTAACCATCTCAACCTACTTGCATTTACACAGCTTCTTCTTTACACTCCCAGTTCGGCACTCCCAAGGTGATCATCTTGGGACAAGCTTCAAATTTCTGTTCCTTTGGTCTCTATCGCTTAATTCCTTTGCTGAACTTGATAGTTATCTTTTATAAAGTATTCTGCACATGTTCCTTTCCCGAAACACTCCATCTCTCTACTGGTCATTTGAAAGATAATCTAATTACCTAAACTGTAAAAAAAATCAATACAGAAAGTCCTGTGAATAGACAGACCAGAAATTTCTTAAATATTACTATTTGGAAATAATAAACCTTTGTGTAATAATTTGCATCATTTTTAAATTAAAGGCTGGTGTATGTGTATGTGTGTATGTGTGTGTGTGTGTGTGTGTGTGTGTGTGTATTCCTGTTGGCACCATGGAGATCATTGGCTGCGCGGTTTGCTGTACGTAGAGACATTTATTGATTGCGGGAGCACACACAGCCTAGAGTGGGTCATCCAATCTCACGTTGCTACTAACCATGGTTCCATGGTGCAGCGGCAGGCTATCCATAGCTCCATAACCAGTCCCATTGTGGCCAATTCGAGGGTATACTTCCCACCGGTTCACTCGGTTTCAAGGATAGTGACAATTCAGTCAAGATCCACGGATTGTGGCTGTTCGGGGTCAGCAGCGCACGAAGATCTATATTTCTTTCTCCGAAGCAGACCGTCCATGGACCAAACCTCCGGGTGGCTATTATTCACAACCAACTACACTGGTTGGGGTCATCACTCCTATGTCCATATATATATATATATATATATATATATATATATATATATATATATATATATATTTGATACATAAAATATATTTTATATTAGCCTTCAAAGAAAAAAAAGTAAAATTTTGTAACATGGTGCATTCGCCTTTCTTTTTTGGAGTGCCAAATATTTGTATTTATCACAGATTCATCCCGAAGTTTCTTAATCTACCTCGTGTTGTTTTCCTTCTGTTTCCCATCAGTGTTGTCAATCTCGTTTGCCGGAGATCTCCGGTATTTTCAATGCCCTTAGGTTTTCTTCGGATCTTCGACATTTCTCCGGAAATTTGAAAATAATTTGAAAAATCATCCAAGTTCATTTTATTAAGGTTTAAACTTGAACGTGAATGGTCGAATGTATAATACCTTACTTTAAAATCGATATATTTTTTAATCGATTGTTGAAAAAAGTTTAATGAGAGCAGTGGTGACCGAACTGTGATGTGGGATGGGAGTTGACAAACTATGACCTATCGTTCATATTCGAGAATTGTATTTGAGGATTGACAGCGTATACAATTTTTGTTTTGTTTGCGTGTTAAGAACCTGACGCTTAACCATCTTTACTTTGGTGAATGGTGTTTTATTTATTAATACTTTATTTTATTAAAAAAAATAGTTTTAAGTAACGAAAATTAAAACTTCAATTTTACCGAGTTTTTTTTTTATACTATCCAGTGCTATTATGAATTGAATTTTCAATAAAATGATATCTTTATTGTATATTTATATTTGAATTCCTTAAAAATTAATCTGCCACCTAGACTGAACCCACCCTTAAACATATACCAACAAAAATAAAAGAGAAAGGCAGTAAATTTAAAAATACCTATGCGGCAGTTTAGGTTCACATTTCACTCAAGATCAATCTATAGCATTTTTTGGATTCGGTCTCCTGCTATAGACTTATTTGCAGGACCAGCAACGCTATTTCCCACCCATGCACTAAAAGGCAATCTTGAGTGCAATCTTCTGGCTTCTCTAGCTCAAACTTCACTCTTCCACCTTCTCCCCTGAACTCCCTTATCTCTGTCCTCTCTATCTGGTCTCCCTTTTTCCCCTTCTCCTTCTTGAAAAGATGTATTTTGTCCCCACTCTCTTTTTGGGACATCTTATTGGTTGACGCTATAAGAATATATGAAAAGGTCTGAACTATTTTCTCTATTGTCCCTATTTTCTGTAATCTTGGGCGGCAGATTTTATTACATAATGTCGACCTGGCCTATCTCTGACGGTTTTAAGCGGCATATCGGAACCCTCGACTTGTACTCCAGGTATAGGGCCCGACCGTGTATTTCTTTGTCCGAAAACGAAACTGATTTATGTTAATATTGACTGAACCAGGAGGCATCATTATTTAATTTATTCATTGTCTAATTACTATTATTTAGTCAATGATTTCCTTCAATCCCAGTATTCTCAATACATAACAATATATGTGTTCATTTTAACTGTTTATAATTTCATGTTTCTTATGTCTATTGTGTGTTAGTATAAAAAGGTGAACGTAGATATTGAATTATGATTTAAATGTCTGTAATTATTAACATCTCCTTTATTTCATTTTATTATTTAACTTTTCTTAATTATTATGTAAGCTAGACAAATAGTACAAGTACTGAACTTTTCGTAAGATTGTAACTTGTTCTTTATAAATTTCCAAAACTGCTTGGGCATAGATTTCTATCTCTTCCGAAATATTTTATTTTTAATATTTTTTTTTTCTGATTAATTCAATTTTGAGTTTTTACATCCTCGATATTTCTGCAGCTCGTCACCACTAGCACATTTCTGAGGTCATACTTTCTTTTTTTTTAAATATTGGCCTTACTTTGCGTCAAAGTTTTCTAATCCAAACGTTACTGGATACTCACTCAATACTAAACTTTTAAATATTTTTCATTTGGTTTAGTGTTAAATGATACTCCTAATCTATATGATCGAGCTGAGCTTGGATATTGCTATAGTTTTATTTTTTCCGTTTGCTTTAATTGTATGCTTTTCCTTCAATGTTACCAGAGTAATCTATTTTAACTTGTAGCTATGACATCGTAAGGTAGACTGTAAGATATCGAAATCGAAAACGGATTTTTCTTATTTGCCACATTACAGTTCCGCTAGACAAACGATGCGCGCAATAGCTGAATATCAGAAGTGTGATTGGCTAAGAAAGGCATATTTCTGAGAAAATGATACTTTCGATTGTCAGCGGTTATCATCACTCTAGCTCAACTATGTAATGTGACGAAAATGAAAAAAATCGTTTTTTTCAAATTCGATATTTTTTAGTTGACACGACGATCTTTGAAGGGTAATGACTCTTTTCAGCATTCCTTCTTAATAAAGTTCTGTTTCATCACTACTGATATTAATTCCGTCTTTTCAACCTTAATAACAAAATCCTCTCTTTCATTTCCGCTGCATACAATGCAAATAATAAGTTATCAAGGAACATGCCTTCTTTCAAGTGAATTTCCGTTTATTAAATTTCTTTTTAAATTCTTTAAAACATATATTTAGAAAGAGGGAATGTTCTGCACCCCTGGGGGAGCACTTTCCTTGTCTGCTTCACAAATCATAAATCTACTTTATACTTGACAGTTATTCTCATCATGCATTTCTTTTATTAAGTGAAATAAATTATATTATATGCTCCACAGGGAGGTCTCTAATGTTTCTCCTAAGTGGGAATTAGATCTTCAACGACGATTTCCACGTAATCAGCGTATTCCATAACGTATTGTTAAAAACGATGGGCTGAAGAGTGGCTTAGAGCTTACTAATGACATTTCTAGCAACTTAGTCGTATTGGATTGAATACCTCTTTCACTGTTGATCCTGAATAGGATCATAATGTTTTGAATAGTTGGAGATTGATGTCGGATGTTTCATATTGTTCATATTGCCTCAGCGGCGGTTCAGGAAAGGAGTTGTCCCTGTTGCTATTGTAATTTTCAGAATAATTATTACGAAGCCGGCTCAGATAGGATTTACTCCACCTTTGTGAAGTCATCAGAGAGACCACAGAAGAAATAAAAGAAAGAACTAAAGCTGTAGCGGGGAGAAGGATGCTGATGAGGTGAAACTGATGAAGCCTTCCTTGGGCCCGAGGGAAATCCTGCCTAATGGTGGCGACTGCCCTTCTGGCAATTACCAGGTCATCAGCAGCTGCCCTTCTTTATCAATGTCCCACCTCCTAATTATTGTTCGCAGTTAAGGCTTATATAAGCCATTGATGAAGCCCACAACTGAAGTTTATATAACAAGGATGAACTATAATGTAATAGGTATTAATATTGTTTCCCTACAACAAAAGTAATTGTAAGCGTTGACCTTGAGATGAGTAACTAAACTTATGGAGAAATACAATAAATAGCAGTAATTAAAGCACAAGCACATTTTTCGAGCATGCGAGTAAAGGTCTAATGAACAAATAATGCACAATTCATTTTGACTTGTTAAAATCCAACTTCTGGCTCAGTGGAACCCCCGTTATATCAATCATCCACTCATCGAAAATTTCCAGATATCGATTTATGTTAGGAGCCTTGAATTTTCGTCAGAAAGTATTGTTTGTAGGTACATCGAATAAAATTTCCATATATCGAACGAATATTTTCTCCATTTTAAAATTAAATATTTGTTTGCGTGTATTTTAAATAATTAAGCCAATGATTTTTTTTGTTAAAAAAAATAGTTTCTTTTTAAATAAATTTATTAAGCCCACCAATTATGCTCGAAATGTTAAAACAAGAGACAATAGATAAAGTTTATGTTTGGTTGGAACATGAAATGTCAGTAAGAGACTAATGAAAGAAAAACAAACTTTAACGATAATATTTTTATTCAAAGTAACATGGTGTTATCGTTTTGTGTTATGGTTTTTTTATCTCTTTTTTGAAGAAACATTTTGGCTTTGACTAATAAGCTCGACTGTAACAGTTCAAACACATAGCACTAGGAAGTTAACTTATTTTGGACCTTATTTTTTGACCAATAAGATAACTTACCTATGCAAAGAAGAAAACGTAACAAAGTTTTTATAAAAGTAATTACGCTGAAATTAGATAACTAACTGAATGCTCATCCGATAAAGAAAAATGGCATCTTGAAAGTATGAAAACAGCCCGAAACGTCATTGTTATTCATATAATAAAATAATGAAATTTTAAAAGGGTTAATATATTTCATGAAATAAAGAATCACATAGACTATTGGTATTTTTACAAGTTCGAAGTGCCTCCATCGTGATTTCTCAAATTAATAAATTTTACTTGCCAGCTGAATTGAACTTTGAAATTTGTTTTGACCTATTTCTAGAAAAAAAAAAAAAAACCTAACTTTGCTGACAAGACCAGCTTTAAAAAGTACAGAAGAATTTTTGTAACTTTCATCGTATCAGTGACTAATATGATGTCAACATAACAGTTGAAACAGATGACACTAAATTGAAACGAATGAGAAATGATCAAGAGGCTTTACCTCAGAAAAAACCTTCTATTCCCGAAAATTAAAGAACACCAAACAAGGCGCATACTTCCATTTCATGTAAGTAAAATATGTCTTTCCTATTACTGTTGGCTTTTATTATTTGGTATTTAAATAAATGATGAGTGACCTAAAGTATTCATCAGAGTCCATTTTTTAATTATGATACAATAAAATACATGGAAAAATGCATGTAAAAAATAACACACTTTTGAGCTTTTTTTTTTTTATAAATATAGTGTATTCCATAAATAGTATTACATTGAACATTTAAAATTGAATCGGGATATACCCTTATACAATACATTTTTTTTTTATACAACTTAATTGGACAAAAATTATATTTTATTTATTGGTAAAATTTCATTTTTTAATTATTTTAGGTAACAAATCTTTTTGGGAAGTTTAGCCGTCAAACATTGAATTTCTATTTTACTTTTTCATTACTACTATTTAAAAAAAAAATACAGGCATTTAATATTTTATTCTTTTGAGTGTCTCTAATTTAAAATATCTTGACTCCTTGATCATCGATCGGATTAATTGGAAGTAGGAGATACAAAATTGAATAATGGAGCAAACAAATCATATTTTGGTCGAAGAAGCGACCTCTGGAGTAAATTGCTTAACCGGAGTACCAAATTCAGGCTTTATTGCTCTATCATCCGAACTCTGCTGACCTATGCCTGTATAACTTAGACCCTAAGCAAAATCTAAGCTGACGAGATAGATTTGAAGATAAAGTGTAAGGTGTATTATGGGGTCAATGATAAAATAGCCGCCATGGGAGAAACAAAGGATCAACAAGCGATTTACGAGCTTCTCTTTCCGTGCAAATTATACATATCTGAGGTGAATTAAAAACTGGAAGACTGAAGACAAGGTGAAAGGATTAAGTGAATGAGGACTTAGAGTTGGTCGGAATCTCACGCTGACATTGACCTTGCATTGTGGAAAAAAGAGCCAAAGGGAGATTCGTGAGCACGTCGAGACAAGAAATAAATAATAATAATATATAGCAAACCTAATGAAATTTCTTGAACAACTAAAAATTTAAAGTTAAGTACATATTTTTACGATGGACAACATAAATGTGAATTAGATTAAGCCAACCGCGAAAAATATCAATATTTCTAAATAACGAAATTTTACAACATCGAATTTATTCTATCATTTATTGAACCTTCAAGTGCAATATAAAAATGTTCAACTAGCACCATCATCTGGAAAATGTTGCTTTTCTGGCTTTCCTAACCTAGGTGATTTTATCGACTTATATAAACGAAAGAGGAATTCGTTTTACTATGGCAGAGATAGGATAGCTCTAGCTAGATCAGTTTATGATCTATGTACACAGGAGAGCCCACCTGCTCTAGCTGTACCGAACCTGGACTATAAAAGAGCTAGATAATCCCGGTATAGGAGTCATAAAACTTGCACTTGCTATTGTGTAAGACGTCCGAAACCTTTCTACTTTTATTTTATTTCATTTTTCTTGTCTAGTGTTTCAGTTCATCTGGCAACGAAGATTTTCCAGTCAACACTTTTATCGAATGAGTGATCTCATAAAATTGTTGTGATAGCCTTTGCTATTTTCTACAGATTTCTGTGATAATTCTGACAACAGATTGACTTCTATAGCAAATATTCGTTTAAGGTATTAATTAAATTCAAACGTTTCTATCCTCCAATACAATTTACCATTATTAAAAAAATTAATGAAATTTTTTTTATTTAATCTCAAAACTAGTTACATCCATTCTACTTTCTCAACTATTTAAACTAGTAGAAGTAAAGGTAATGTGGGGTAAGTGCGTTTTGGGGATAAGTGCGTAATTGTCATAAATAATCATTTATTGTCATAAATCATAATTGTTAAATGCAAACCTTTAACCGGTAAGAGCTGCTCTTTATGGCACATGAAGCCTAGACACTGATATATCAGAAATCAGCAACGAACGTTTGCGGAGGTGAAGTATAACGAGTTGTAAAAATATTAGTTCCAATCTGATGATTAAGTTGTGTCTTCAAATTTTGCGGTATAGCTGTATCGGTGTTTATATATCAGTGGAAAAGTTTTTTTTTTTTTTTTTTGGCCTTAAGCGCAATCTGTAGAAGCTGTCAAAAGACTTTGTGATTTACATTTCTCTCGGACAGTTTTATATTTTTTAAGCGCTTGTTACTCAGCAAAATATGATAATAGGGGTAAGTGCAGACCTCTAGTGTGGAAGTGTGGTGTACACAACCATTCCTATCATATTTTGTCGGGGCAACTACGAACTAGTGCATAAACCAAAACTATTTTTTTTTTCATTTATTCTAATATATTCCACATTTCACTTTCAAAACTTAATGAAGATCATAAAATATGAATCTCGGACAACCTTTGCCTTTCTTCGATTAGACCGTCAGTATAATAATCATCCAGAAACCGAGCTATTTCGCACTTGTCCGAAACCGCTCCTGCTTGAATAATGAGTCTTCCATTTCCATTTCAGAAGGTCACCAAGACTGTAATTACTGGCTAGAAAAGTGATATATGTGTCCATTCTTACAATATTTATAAACAGTGGACATTAGGCACCGAGGGGGGACGGCATAGTTGTGGAATTGTTGAAGAAGGTTGGAAGCATGCTGCTGTTGGATGCATTATACCAACTAATTTGTGACATTTGGCAGAAAGAGAAACTACAGTCAGCATTATCTGCCCAATATTCAAAAAGGGAAGCCGGACAGATTGCCAAAATTATTGGGTTAATGTTCATTAATCCTGTCTACCATTATGTTGAAGAGGCTAACCCGCCATACAGAGGGTTTACTAGGTGAATATTATTGTTGATTTCGGTATGGTCAAGGATAACCGATCAAATCTTCGTGCTTCGTCTATTAATGGAGAAATTCTATGAATGCAATACATAGAATACATCCACTATCTTCAACTTCAAACTAGCGTTTGATAGTGTAAGAGCCAAACTCATAGAATGCCTCAAAAAGAATGGAATCCCACTCATACTGGTTCGCCTGATAAGCTTGACAATAAAAGGTAATCTAAAGTCAGGATTGGAAACCAATGTGGCCAAGCTTTTAGAATCAATACTGGTGTGAGACAGGGCGACGGACTTCGCATAGTTTGGCAAGTCTGCGCTTTTGCGGATGATATTGGCATCATGGAGTGCAAGCGCAGTCAAAGAAGCCTGTGAAATTATCTTGAGAAAAGGCGCAGAAGTGAACCTCCAAATAAATAAAAGTAACACCAAGTACCTTTGCATACCTTCTCTTAGGGAGAATCGGAAGATTACCAATACCCTGAAAGTTAGAGTTGGTAACACTGAATTTGAAAACGTCCCATGTTTCACCTACCTTGGATCGTCCCTGAATTGTGAAAATTCTGTAAGCCATGAAATTTTCAAGCGCATAATGGATGTCATCAGGGCTCACTAGAAACACCAAACTGAAACTATATACAATTTTGGTGAGAACATTGGAATGTTACGATTCTGAAACGTGATGTCTGTCTGCAACAGAATCTAATCGCCTCAAAGTTTTTGAAACAAAAGTTATAAGACCGGTCTACGGTCATAATTGTGAAGCGGCGAATATGTAGCAACGAGGAGGTTGAAAATATTCTTAGCAACGAGAATATTGTCAACCGCATCAAGGCTGAAAGACTGCGATATGCGGTGCATGTCCAGAAGATGTCAGAACAAAGAGACCCGCGGATGGCAATGGATATGAGAATGGAAGGCACGAGGAGAAGAGGGCCAAGGATCCGATGGGGCGATGAGGTAGACAGATTCAGTCGCCGATTGGTAGTGAGGAACTGGAGGGATGTGGCAAAGAATCGGAATCGATGGAGGGAAGTACTTCATCAAGCCAAGGGTCAAATTGGCCAGTAGCGCTGGGGAACAAGTAAGTAAAGACATTAGAGAAGCAATATTAGCCAACGAAATTTTCAGTATTTATACAACATTAACGATTTAATCGATAACTGATGTGATCACGATACATTTTTTGTAGGAATTGAAATTTTAAAAAAATTGTTGCAATGCGCGCATCATACAATTTGCAGTTTTCATCCTATAATAATTATCCATTTTTAAAAATAATTTTAAAGAATTCGCTTAAACACAACTTGAAATATTTTCAGCAGCATGCACTTCTTCACGACAAAAATACAAATACAAAACTACAATAAAAAAATTTTTTTTAAACAATCCAGTATGAGTACTCTGTGTATTACAAACTGTTGGTTTGTCAAGCTAAAAATAAATTTTAAAAGTTTCTATAGAAATTCTATTTAGTTTACATTAAATAATACAAAAGTAGAAATAACTAAATACAAAATTCACTTATATTTATGCGTTTTTCGTCACTCTCCATAACCTTCTACGACTTTATAAACTAGAAAATCTTACATATTTTTAAATCTATAGCTCTCCGACGGTATATTATATATCTAGGTATATTACTAATCCTATTTCCGGAAATTTGTCTTCTTCTTCTTCTTTCACTCCCTCCTTAGTGCCATCAGCGTGGAGGAACGGCCTCGGCCCATCTCGCCCACTGATCTCTGTCGCTGGCCCTTCTTCTCATATCCACCATCGTGCTTCCTCTGGCTCGCCCAAGTCTCTCCAGATAGTTTTGATACAGCATCCTGGGTCTGCCTCTAGGTCGCCTTCCCTCTGGTTTTGCTTCCAAGAGCCATTTAGCTTTTTGGTTATCGCCCATCCTGTAAACATGACCAAACCATTTCAGTTGGCGTTCTTCAATAATTTCTTTTACTGGTCTTACATTCAGTTCCTCTCTTATTTTCTCATTTCTCCAGCAGTCTCTTCTTGTTTTTCCAAGTACTCTCCTAAGGTACCTCATTTCTATGGCCGTTACTTTACTCGCATGTTTATCAAGAACAGTCCAGCTCTCCGCAGCATATAGAAGGACAGGCAGAAACACTGTTTTAAATAAAGCTATTTTGGTTTCTTTCTTTATCTCCTGTTTCCCTAATATTGTAGTGCAGATAGAGTAGAATATACCATTAGCCTCCTTGACTCTATGTAGAACCTCTTGGTCTATTCTCCCATCTCTGCTGAAAATCGTGCCCAGGTACTGGAAATTATCTACCTTCTCTAGTGGCTCATTATTGCATGAAATATGAATTGGGTCTTTCCCGTCTCGGCCGATAACCATCACCTTACTTTTAATAGGATTTATTTCCATTCCTTTCCTCTAGAGCTCTTCCGACCATTCATCGACAGCCACCTGAAGCCTTTCCTGGGTGTCAGCAATCAGGACCACATCATCCGCATATAGGAGAGCTTGTGCTTGTACAGGAATTAAATTCCAGTATCCCACTGTAGCCCTTGGTGTCCTTCGCTTGCAGACTTTCCATACTACATGCATGCATATTATGAAAAGAAGTGGGCTTTGGCTGTCCCCTTGCTTGACGCCTTTATAAAACCTAAATGGCTCTGATTCAGTTCCGTTAAGCCATATAATTCCCTTGGGATCCTGGTATACCGATTTGATCGCACTGATGAGAGTGGGTGACACCTGTTTTTCCTGTAAAGCATTTCACTCTTGGCGGGGAATCGAATCGAATGCAGCCTTCAAATCCAGGAACGCCAAAAATAACTTTCTTCCACTATCCCACGCTTTCTCAACAACCATTCGTAGTGAGAAAATATGGTCCTGGGTTTGTCTTCCTGGTCTAAAGCCAGCCTGCTCCTCTTCCAGACCATGTTCCACCAATCTCCTGGGCCTCTGTTCCAATATTCTTGTATATAATTTATATACTACAGAGGATAGGCATATTGGTCTATAATTCTCACACTTTGTCTGGTTGCCTTTCTTAAAAATCGGGATTATAATATTATTTTCCCAGTCATGTGGTATTATCTTTTCCACATTGAAATTCCACAGTTGAAATTTGTCTTCAACTGGGAAAAATATTTCTCCTTCAGGTAATCATCAATTTCTTTCATTGTTTAAATTATTTGCCTTAATTATTACTGTATAACCCCTGTTAACAAGCCATTCATTAACCGTCCTGCGGATTAACCGGTCTAAGATAAAACCAAAAAAAAAAAAAAAGACGACGGCAGAGAAAAGGTGCTGCACCTGGAAGGTGACGGGGGCACTTTATTTACTATTATAGTCAATTATTATTAATTGTTCCCACTTTCGTCATTTCAGTTTTCACGTTCGAGCAGGGCTTTTGTGTATTGCGAATTGATCATGAGTGAATCCAGTGCGAAGCGTAAACGCGTTTTGAATACGGAGACGCCCCTCCGGGCTCTGAAGAGAATTGATAGTGAGGAGTCTGTGGCAAAAATCTTTCGAGAAATGAACGTGGGAGAAAATACAGTCAACGGTTGGAAAGGGGACAGGCGTTCGAGTAGTGATTTTTGCCTAAAAATTGAATCAGCCAAAACGTAGAAAAAAAATACATCCACCGGTATTGTTACTGAAGATACAGATATTTTGCATTTAAAAATTCCGTAAATATTTAAAAAAAAAAAAAAGGAAGAAATTACAGACTTTTTTTTTTTAAACTTTGTTGTCATTGTTAATTTGTTCATTATTCATACTTCGTATTTTTCAATGTTTTCAAATGCATAATAAAAACTGTACAAACATATCAAATACGTCATAAAACAGTGTTGTTCTATATTTCTGTCAAAATTTCCTTTTGAAATACAATATGTATCTAAACCTCAGATTAACCGACCAAAAGGGGAACCGGTCAGGGTTCCAGTCCTGAGTTTGCAGGTAACAAGGGTTCTATTGTACTACTGATAATGAGAGATGCTAAATCATTTCAAAAAAAACAAATTAAAGGTACTTTAGAAGTATTGAATAAAAATTCGGTTTGTCCTGTCAATCTATTTCTGGGAGGACAAAACCTAGCTGACATAGAACATTCAATTATACATTGATTTAACAACTTTAATAAAAAACGTTAGAGCCGTTTTCGAGAAAATGTTATAAATCAATGATATAAAGCAGCGCTTCCGGTAAGTCGATTTCAGCGAAAACTTTATATATATATATATATATATATATATATATATATATATATATATATATATATATATATATATATATATATATATATATACCTTATATACATATATATATATATATATATAACATTATTTTGTACAACATTTTGTTTTTGAGCTAGGCTGGTCAAATATACACACAGACCATTTTGCGAAACTTGGCTCTTTGGCCTCAAGACACATTAAAGCGTGAAACTCGGATTCGAATTTTTTCTCGATCTCAATAATTCTCCTTACTATATATTTCATATATAGGTAAGTGAAAGTAAAAATGTTATTCCATGATTGCTAGAAGATTATTCCATGCGTACGTCTAGTGGATGTATTTATAATGAATACATTTTTTTTTAATATTCATACATCAGTAAAGAAGTTGAGCAGTAACATGCTTCAGAACAACGACAACACTCTACCTTGCGTATCCTTTATGAAAGACTTGAATAAACATGAGATGTACTAGTGAACTCATACCTGTTCACGATGATCTAAAAAAAAGTTAAATTTTCAACTTATGTCCACAAAGCTCCAAAATGAAAAATATGTTAAATCCGTTATGACTAGAAAAGCTATCAATAATCATTTTAAAATCGGTAAGATATTATGTATAATTATATTTGTAGATAGAGTTTCAGATTTAATATAATAAAAAGAGGGTGTAATTCAATATATAATATGTAGATCTAATTGACAGGAGAGGTATAAGAATAGTCTCAGTGGTTAAAATACACTAACATGGTCTACTATAATAAGAAATATTTTCACTACTTCCCGGCATCTAAGCTTCATAAAAATTTTTTCTTTAAATACTTATTTAACGTATTTGCCAAATGATTCCCTTGTTTTCGGAGCTAAAAGGGGTGGAAAGTTATTGAAAGATGTTTCGTGAAAAGCAAAGGTAGCCCGAAGGTAGTTCCGTCCTACACTAACATGGACTCTCCCTTGACCAAAGCAAATATTTTCTTTCCCATAAGGTAAACTGATTGGTGTATAGGATCTTGTCCTTCTTACTTAGGTTCAGCAACAGTCATCCTCCTTACTTAAGTTCAGCAAGAGTCATAACTGTACAACTTACAGTCGCTTTTCCAAACACGTGTCAAGTACGGATGTCATCTTGAATAATTGGAGATATTATTTATAAAATTAAATTAAATGCATGATTCAGTGTCATAGTTCATAAACTGAAGTAAAGCATTGAGGGTAATATTTATGTTAAATTCTTTTTGGTTATTCAGTCCGTATAAGTAACGTTAAGGTTAGGGTATCTACAATGGATTAGGGTATCTACTGGATATCTAATTATAACTGTCCTTTCGCTTACTATATTTTATGTAAATGCTTAATTGTTATCAATGACTAAGCAGCTTATTTCAAGTTCAAAAAGTTTAAGATATATCAGTATAAAGTCTTATATTAAAACCGTAAACCATTTAAGGAGAAAAAACATCAATTTCATAACTTAGAGTTATAACACTTATCTGTTGGAAATAACTATAATATATTTTCTTTTTTTAATTCTGAATTATATGTGAATTTACAAGAGACATGTTCTGTTAATAATAGAGCAAGAAGAGTTAGAGTCAATAACAAAGATTAGGACTGATTACAGTCGAATGTTTATTCCAGTGATACAATAAATGGATTAAACACACTCATGTGGTTGAAGATTATGTTAATGCAGAAAAATATTAATTACTCTTTGGCATAGCATATTAATATTGAGGTTATAACCACTACATATTTATATAATTAGGATGTATAAAACATAAAATGCATTGTTTATATTATATAATAGCTTTGAGTCCCAAACTATAAAGTATTTCGCATTAGTCATCTTCAGGATAAAACTTTTAGTTTTCCCTATTCAAAATGAATGCATTAATAAAAGAATTAACTTGTCAAATTTTGAGAACCAGGTAAATGATCACATCGAATACAGGCCGAGGTTTTCAGCCTTATATACAACTCTTTGGGTTATTATGGTATGATCTCTATGGATTTTATCCTGAATTAAATGTTACAATTTACGTGATACGAGTAAACTAGCATTTTATTCATTTAAAATATCAGGAAGAAGTCCCGTTTCAAGAATCACAGGGAAAAAATACAAACATTTTATTTATTTATTTAATATTTATTTATTATTTATTAATCTTTATTTACTCTTATTTTTTATAGCTCTCCACAATAAATTCGTTCACAAGTATTCTCTAAATTCACTTTATATCAGATGTTTTTAAATTTTCTATTGATATAGCTCAGAAATAGACATGGGGCAGGCTATACAGTACCCGCAATGCTGAACGGTTGTGAGGATTTAGCGGATCTAAACGATGCCTGATTTGGTGAAACGTCATCTATTTTCTGCTAAATTTTGTTTTGAGTGGTTAATGTTAATCATGAATATTCCATAAACACTCTAAATTAAATTTGTGTTATAAGGCGCACATAACTAAAATGAAATTACATTTTTAACATAAAGTTAAAAAAAGAAATAAAAACACTGAAAGCATCACGGTCATATCCTGAATCGATTATTGTATAGGAAGTAAAATAAAAATAATAAATTAAAAACACCTCGGCCAGAGAAAATTATAACAGAGCTTGCTGAGGTTAAAGGTTGACTTGGAGGAAAGAAACAGTCTGCAAGTGAAAAGCAATAGGAGAAAGGATTAATTAATCTTATTAAGTGGTAAATTAATTACCCCTGGAGAGTGTCATTTATCAAGACTACAACTTCCACGGACACTGGAATGGGGCAGAAAAAAATATTGTTTTATTGCAAAGCTGCTGACGGGGTGGGAATATTTCATCGTGTAGAGGCAGCTTTTAATAGCAACTTGAAGGAGGGACTGGGCCGAAATGCTTGTCCTGTGAAATTATAACAAGCACTCACCTCTGTCATTGTCCCAGATAAGAAAAGTTGTATTACTCTGTATCATGGAGAGACTGGGCATAGCGAAATAGTTTAGTATTCGTTTCAAACCACCTTCTTTCATACAGAATGTGGATCATTTTCAAATAGTTGGAAATTTCGCAGGTCTAATTGTCCGGAAATTTGACAACCCTAAAAACAAGGAATTGAAACATAATACTCATAATCATTTTGGAAATAGTTATGACCACAGTTGATATGCAGTATATCGGTCAATACGCCTTTTATTCATTAACTTACATTTAGCCATTAAGTTAGTGTACATGAAGGTTATATATAAACATATAATACATTAAAAATTGTGAAAGTATGTTAATAAAAAACCCATTGCTATTATAAATAATTTATAACATTATTAATGCTAAATACTACTAATGCTAAGCAATTTGGTAAGCAACTAAGGAAATCATGGAATTAATATATAATGAACTGAGATATTTAAGCAATTGCATATTGGTATACAGTGAGCATACCGATATGAATAGAGCAAAAATATATCATGTTATTATATTTTATTATATTATGTCAAATCACATCGCATCGCTTCGCATCACATTACATCACATCACATTACATTATCACATCACAATACATTACTATATTGGATATTATAATATCCAATATATTTTACACCAGTTAGATTAATGTAATACATATAGGATCCAATGGTTCAAAAGTACAGATACGTGTTGAAGATTAAGGTAGCGACGCGACTAAAACCTATGTGCCTTTTCATCATTGATGGATCTAGAACTTGCGGCCCCCGTCCACTCTGGTTAGGAGGGTTTGGAGTTGTTACTGGCATTAGTAATGGTAGCGGGAACTAGACCGGCAAGTGGGCCTATAGAATACTTCCTTAGTAGAAGGGAAGAACCGGGGTCCATCCGCCGAAATGAATTTGAAAATTTTGAGGCAAAATTGCAACATTTTATGACATCTAAGCTTTTCAAATTTACTCAAAAAACTCATTTATTCAGCTTCTAATTTTGCATTCTAGTTCCAATTTTCATGATTTTTTGTTCAAAAGCAAATTTGTATGATTCAAATTTCAATTTTGTTAATCAGACAGTTGTTGGGTGTTCTACCATGTAAACCCCATTCGTCCGTATTTTATAATTCTATTGTTTATTTTTTGTGCAAGGCTCGGGGCCTCGCGGTAATCTTCGATACCAACTTTAAATTCGCCTGTAATGTATAAGTCATTTATTTAAGTTTTGTATAGTGCCCTGGGCTGTCGCCCCTGTAGCCCTCCTTCCTGGATCCGCTACTGTCTTTAAAAGACAAGTCTGGAATTGAACTTTAAAGAATGTACCTTAAAAAAGGACAGCCGCAGGAATCCAAGAGTTATATCCAACAACTGAAAAGAATATGGCAGCGGCCCGTTTGAAATATGAGTATTGGTATAAGGCAAAGAAAGTAGGTCACGCAAGTATCCTATGAAATCGATTCCTGACAACTTCTGTCACGACAAAAAAGCTCACTCGGCAAGAAAAAGGCAACGTGGAAGCAATTTTTTATTACAAGTATTAAAAAATGTCTGAAGATGTCGACATTGGAAAGGCAACAGCGGCTGAAGCAATGAAAAAAGATGAAGAAAGTCATTAAGACCTAGAAGAGTTCAGCCAAGGAGTAGGAGGTGGAGAAGAAAGAGAGGAGAATTACGTGAGAAGAGTAGACAAGGAAGAGGGTCCTGGAATTCCACGATAAGATTTGTAAATGAGTCGACTAGATTTAGAGAAGAGGACCATATACTAGTCAGTACCATTAAATGATCAAAAGTAGGTCTTAGAGTTCATAATGCCTTAAATGCTGATAACATAAATCCAGTAACATAAATTGTGAACTCAAGAGTTTCTTATGCTCAAATATTAAGAGAGATAGAAGAAACAACGCAAACTCAGGTCCTGCAACAAACACAGCCCTCCATCCCTCAACAAAGGTATTTATCCAAAAATCCAGTCATCACCCAATTTCCTACATTACTCCTCCCTCAATTCCACAGACCTCAAAAGCTTACTGGAAACGTTCCTCTCTTAGAAAAGGAAACAAAAACGCGATTTATACAGTACGTCATTTCTGATTTCCATCAAAACTACCCATATTAAGCGACTGTTGGCCTTGAATATTATTAATCTTCATCAAATACGCTTAAAAAATAACATTTTAATAATGCATTTAATTTTTTTACAGCACTTATGACAAGAAAAGTTCATTGTTTGAGTTTATCTATGTACATTGTGCTTGTGCCGTTGTTCGATGGCTAATGATGTAATTTAATGCCATTACTGGTTTATATATGTAAAATGTCAGTCAAAGTAGTCAGTTAAACTCCCCTGGCTCGTTCTTAATCATACTCGGCTGCTACTCAGAGCAGCAGATCATCATCATTAAGGTCGTGTTTTCACAAAAATGCAAATAAAAGAGGTGAGAAAAAAAATAAGTGTACTTCTCTAGCATAAATTCAATTTACGTCCAAATTTTCAACCTTGTAACTCAATTCGGAGAGGCTGTAGAGGTGCGCAAAATTAAAAACCGCAAATTTTCAGGTAAACATTTAAAATTTAGACTTAAATTTACCCCCGCTTTTATGGTATTAGTATCCCTAGAAAACAACTCTTTATACCGAATTTCAGCTCATTTAATTAAAAGGGGACCACTGGAAGTATATATATATATACATATATATATATATATATATATATATATATATATATATATATATATATATATATATATATATATATACATATTTTTTTTACTTAATTTTTTTTCTGTTGACATTATAGACCATGCAGATCTTTGGCCGCTCGATTTGGCCTTTCTACAAACATTTAATCGCTTGTGGGAGCATAGACTGGAAGGGGTCACGTGACCGCACGTTGCTGCGAACCATCGTTTTCATGGTGATATCCTTGACGTCCTGACATTTTCTGTCTGTCAAGTCATAATCAACAACCAAACATTTTTTTAATTTATTTTATTTAATACTTTGATTGGTCACAATTCATAATAAAAAGGAATAATTAAACCAAGAAAACGTAAAATTATTACATAGCGACTCTACCAGGATTGGGTCGGTTCAATGTTGTTTGTTATAATGTACATTTAGAATCATCTTCAAAACAAAGAAAAATGTATATAAATTTAAATATATATATAATATATATATATATATATATATATATATATATATATATATATATATATATATATATATATATATATATATATACATTTTTCTTTGTTATATATATATATATATATATATATATATATATATATATATATATATATATTTATGTGTGTGTGTGTTTAATGTCCTTTCCTTCAATTATTAAGGCAAACAGGACAGATTGTTCCTACAGGTTACCATTCTATTCTAGCCTGTGCGGAAAGGTCGAGATTCATTCCATGGGATTCATTCCACGAAATAAATTTCAACCCGCCCAGGCCGGATTCCAACAGGTTCTGCAGCAGACTCGAGGTTGCTAATGTGTCGCCTCAACACTCTCGGCCACAATGGCCTCATATAGATATATCTGTATACATTGAGATTGCCACAGATATGGCCTCAATGGCCTCATATATGACATCTCCAAAACCCACATAATCATATTCTAGGGGTTATGAAATGGATATAAAATTCACTCTCACTCCTACCCAATGACATTGTATTAAGTGCAATAGTCTATTATATTGGGGTAAATTATGACTAACACATTATTGTACCAGGGCCTATGTATTATATTCAGTCGATCAGTTGATCTTCTTCTTATTTCGTGGTAATACAACTCATGTAGAGTCAGAACCTCCCGTAACTTCAACCACCAGGAGTCTCTGAGAAGTGTTGCTGCCTTCCAGTCGTGGCTTGGGCAAAAATAAAAATTTTATTCACAGTGAGTTTTATTTCTGATCACACCTCCAACCAATATCACGTAGATTTAATCCATAATTAACAGTATTTTCATATTTATTTACTTTTTTGGTTTACTGTGATTTTTTTATTATAACTTGTTATTTCATGTAATATTCTTTTCACTGTATTTTATTTGTAGTATTAGTCAATGTTAATAACCAAGCATATGTTATTTTGTAATTAAAGACCTGATTTTTATATATATATATATATATATATATATATATATATATATATATATATATATATATTATTTATCATACCATTAATGAATTAAATTGCCAGAATTAAAAAAAGAATAATGTAGAAGCATTACATGGTAACCTTATTTATTGATCTAACAAGTAAGTGCCGACTTACTTGCCAGGAGTGGTAGTCAAAAATGTTCCGAAAAGCAGTAAAGTCTCATGTTCTAAAGAAAAAGAATGATACCCTTGGTTCACTTCTCCAAGAAACAATTAAAAAACAAAGAGAAGAAATAAGAACTGCAATGATGAAATTCCCTTATTTTAATAGTTGGCCTGAAGACAAAATTAATCAATGTTGTGTTCATTCTATCATCATTAACTATGGTGAAAATGATATAGTTCGTGGTAAGTGATATTCCAGATTTTTTTTTTTAATTTATTAATAAATACTGTTCATATCTCTAATTGATTCTTGTTTTCAATCATCTAATGATGAATATATCTACAGCCTTTGGAAATAAATAACCAAGGTCACAAGAAACAATTCAGGAATATAATTAAAACAAGAAATTTAAATTATCGAAGAAAAAAGCAATCAATAGCATATGTTAAAATTTTTGCTTTTGCTTAAAAATTTGAATTTAAAAAGAAAGTTTTTCTAATGTTTTTATTATAAGTTATGTACAATATGGCATTGGCCTAACAAATTTTGAATAAATGTTCTGACTGAATAAACTTTTTTTTCTTCTATAATAACAAACCTTAATGCTAGGATTTCTGGCAAAGTTAGAAAGTTAGGCATCTTATTGTTGTTTCCAATACAAACGTAATGTGCCAATGGATTTTGTTCAAGTAGATTCCTTGTTATTTTTTTTTAAATGAGCAATACATGGTAAGCTTTGAATATCCAAAAACTAAGCATATTTTATTTACAAAAGTGTACTAAATTAGACTAGTCAATATCATTAGTAACAATTTTTTCCTAGTGTCATATGGTGAATATGTAAGAATAGTAAATTTTAGGTCAAAATAAAATAATTCTAATACTAATCTTAATTTTGTTATATTTCCTTTATTTTCTCATATTTATTTATTGTGTAATAATTTTTTTATTAATAAAGGTTATAATTATTTCATTTTATGATTGAAAAGCCTGTAAATGCTAGTAATTTATACATCTATAAATATAAGCCTCTAAGTGTGGTGTTTGAGGTTTGAATATAACAAGATTTAAATTTTTTTTTTTAATTTTACTAAAGATTGATGAGAAAAAAATGTACAATTACTTACCATTTGTATTCTTTTTTTTAATTATATCATTATATAGTCGCAAACTACAAGTTACTTCAACAAAAAAAATATAATAATAAGACATTTTTTATGTGTTTATTCATGGATTAAACTAACTCTGTGATCTTATGGCTGATTTACACGAGTAAGTTTTTTGATCAAAGCTTTCATCAAACTCACGTTAATAAAAAAAAAACTTATTTGTGTAAATCAGTCTTTATAAAAAATTTCAATATTTTCTCCAACAGCATTTTTCCTCATCATAAATTACCATACAATGCTGAATTCCTCTGTCTGTTACATTGTCCTCTGTGTATAATTTGCTCAATAAATAAAGTGAATCACCTTTTTTTTAACTGATAATAATTTATAAAATGATAATGATTATAATTTATGTTTTAGTGAAAGATGATGCCAATGTAGATGTCACACACTTTGTTCTCGAAGGGAAAGTAACTGTGATTCAAAGATTAGTGGTTCAAAGATACAAAGACAGAATAAATCCTGCCAAAAAGTGCTACAGACTTTATAAAGATCAAAAAGCAATTGCAAACTCCAAAATAAATTTGGAATCTATTTTTATGCAAACTTGTCATTTAAGAGATGGAGGAACCTTTGGATTGGGTATATTTTCTAATTCACATTGTCAGAATGTTACCTCATCAGTCAATCATTGTAACAAGTTTTG
Organism: Rhaphigaster nebulosa; assembly: GCA_948150685.1. Classification (NCBI taxonomy): domain Eukaryota; kingdom Metazoa; phylum Arthropoda; class Insecta; order Hemiptera; family Pentatomidae; genus Rhaphigaster; species Rhaphigaster nebulosa. Next base: position 173,435,057 of record OX411306.1, read on the forward strand.
TTCTCTCTAACTGTTCCAGGTGAAGAGCTATGTAAACATACAATAATAGCTCATAAAGGAACCAAGTGCCTAGTTATCCCCAGACATATAGTGATGCAAAATTTTGTACTTGACAACATTTGGGAAAAAATAATATTATTTTTAAATACTGTTTACCCAACACTCAAAGAAGTTTTTGAACAGTTCTTAATAAGTAGAAACTGGAAAGAATATTCTGAAAATTTATATAACAGCCTTTCCAGCAGGGCTCCACCAACAAACATTTGCATTCATGACATACCTCTAACTATCAGAGCCATGGATTTAAATTATAGCAAGTGCTTTCAAAGGGCAAAAAATAATTCTTTATACTTATTTGGAGAAAAGTCATCATCCTCAACTCGTGAAATAGTTTCAAAAAACGATATGTATAATAGAAAAAAAAATATGAAAAATCATCAAATTATAAAGGAAAAATGTATTAATCTGTAAATAATAATAAACAATTAGCATTTATCATTGGAGGGGTCCTGACGATTAAATTTCTTGTGTGCAGAAAAAACAGCTGTGTGATCAAACCAAAATTCAGTTTGTGATTGATTTGATTTATGCACTGACATAATTTAAAAACATACTATTTGGTATGTTGTCAATGTTGTAAATTTTCTTACAGAAAGATCAAAACTTTCTTAAATAATTGCAAATATCTGTTTTCAGCTATTCTGTAAACTCGAAATATCATTTCTTTTGAAATTCCATTGAAATATTTACTTTTTTTTTTTTTTTTTTAATGAAAATCTATAATAATTTATTTTAGTAGATATTTACAAGGTAAAAATAGCTGGTTCTGTTAGTTGTAACAACAAATATTAAAAGGCTCATGAAAATTCATTTTAATCCAATTGATTTCAGAAGGGTGCTTTTACCTTCATAATTACTGTTATTAAAGGCCAAATTTCTCAGAATTAGAATCAATATGGTAAAGCAAAATTACGTTTTAACCTGAACATCCAAAAAAAGCTGAAACTGGTCATAAATTGTTCCGGTAATAACTGCTAAAAAGTCCCGGAATTTCCTGCATCGGGTTTTGATGGGACAGAGGGAGAAGGATAGAAAATTGATTTATTTTCATTTTTTGTGAATATCTAAAAAACTATGAGATTTACTGCAAATATTATTCAATATAAAATTAAACTAATTTCAAATCTCTATAAAAATGTCTCTATATACTTTATTCTAAAATCAATGGTTATAGAGATATTAAAGGAATAAACATTATGGAATTTCCACTTTCAGTAAAAATTGTTCCCGACACCATTAGTACAGGAAAAGTAAGCCCAAATGGATTAAATAAACAACAAATTTTGTACATTCATGAAACTTTGGTCATATCTTCTTCTTGATAGTTGGAATCGAGATCTCCCGAGTCCACCCAAAGTTCGGAGAAACAACCCTCTCTATTGAGGTTGAAATGGTGGGTGATGTGTTCGTAACATAATTTGCTCAAATTAAATCGAGTGAGGTGTCATTTCTTATGTCTTTTTGTTTTTTAATCGAACTAGACCAATCTCATGATGATACAGTTAATACTTTAGAAGTTATTACTGATTTTAGGTAAAACATTTGTGGCTGAAGTATATAGAGGGTGTCCCGTTCATCACAGAAAATATTTAAGAGGTGATAGTAGATCTCAAAAGCAACAAAAAAGTTCTTATGTGCCCATAGTCTGATTCCATGCTGAAAAGCAAGTAAATTAAGTTTTGTATTATATTCAGTCTCTTCTTTCTTCTTTCTCGCCTCCTCTTTCAAAGCCTTCAAAAAATAAATCCCTTTGGAGAAGCTTTTTGCCAGAAAAGAATCAGGAAAGCTATGAAATTTATAAGATGCAGAGAAATAAAATAAAAGAAATGGTTTGGTGGGAGAAAGAGAAAACCTGGAAAGATTTTGGAGAGTTTATGGAAGAATACATAATGAAATCAGAAATTGTTCTGTAAAGTTCTGAAAAACACGAGCAATGAGAAAGAACACCCTATAAAGTTTATAAAGGCTAACTACGGTCAAATAATAAGTGAACTTCAACGTATATTGGAAAGATGGAGAGAATGCTTTAAAGAGTTGCTGGATGGGAGTGACATGAGCAAAGAAATGGAAGATTATCAGGAGACAAATGAGGATAGTTCGCTGATGACATTATGCTAATGGCTGAAAGTGAAAGAAAGCTAAAGGCAAATCTAGAGGTCTGGATAGAAGAGCTGGCAAAAATAAATATGCTTATTAGCATTTCCAAGAACAAGTGTTTGCTGGTATTCAGAACCAAGAAGAATCTGAGGATCCACATTGATGAGAAGACGATAGAGCAGGTCCCACCTTCAAATGTTTGGATGTAACGATGAGTGAGAGCGAAAATTCAGTGACGAAATTAATACAAAAATCGCCAGTTCAAGAAGGATGTTCTCCGCCATCAATAAAAAGATTTTTAGTAAGAGAGAAGTGGCAAAAGAAACAAAACTAGCAGTTTTGCTCGACGTTCGTCTCTATCCACACTAATTAGGCCCTAAAGCAATGTGATCGCGGCCACTTCCAAAGCATGGAAATGAGATATCTGAGAAAAATAGAGCAAAAGACAAAGAGAGGCCGGATGCGTAACACGATACGAACTACACTCGAAAGTGAACTCCTCAATCAGATAATTGGGAAAGGACAGCTTCGATGGTTCGCTCATCTTATGAGGATCGAAGACTGCCGTTCAGCTAAGCGACCAAAAGGAAAAGGGGTCGAATGGCCGGCAGCCAGGAGAGCAGCCCTTGACAGAGTCAGATGGCACACCTTGTGCAAACATCTCTACTACACCCTAAGGTAGAAGAGATTACCTAATAAGAAAAAGATTATTTCCAGTAAGTCACGTATTTTGTTGAAAAGGGACACCCTGTATATAATTCAGCCACAAAATGTGATTTTTCTAAGTGTTTTATCTAAAATCAGTAATAACTTCTAAACTATTGACTGTATCGTAATGAGAGTGGTCTAGTTCGATTCAGAAACAAAAAGACTATTAAGAAATGATACCTCGCTCGATTTAATTTGCATAAATTATGTTGCGAATATCCTGCCCACCATTTCGACCTCAACAGAGGGGGTTGTCTTTCCGAACTTAACTCTATCTTTATTCCTTATTCTAAACCCAAATAGGAATCAATTTGGAAGCTCTGAAACACCTTTAGGCGGTGAACATAAAACCAAATTTAAAAGAAAGTGCGGAAAAAGGAGGCACGTAGTTAACAAGAATGGTACTAGAGATCGCTAGTGGGACGGCACTCAATCCGATCTCTAGTAGGGTTGGAAAATCGAAACGCGATATATCGGGTCCTCAGTGTTCCTGGAACTTCGAGAACTCACAAACAGGCATACATCCCAATACATATCTCATGTTTTGGAAGATGTGTGCCGACGTTTTAACATCTCAAATGAACAAAAATTATCACTGACAATGGGGCAAACATTGTGAAGGCAGTGGATACGTTCTCACAGGCCAAACATGTACACTATTTTGCTCACTTGTTAAATCTAGTGTGCATAAAGACTAGTTGGAAGGATTATTTAGAAAGCTTCGTAGCATTATAACTTGGTTTGCTATTGTTGGCTGTGACCAGTTAAGAAAAGCCACTGAAGGTGGCACTAAATGCTAATTTCAGATGTTCCTACCTGATAGAACAGCAGATATTACATGGTCCAACGTTTCCTAGAACTTCGGCCTATTGAGTGAACACACAAGTGTTACAGATATGGTGACTGCACGGGATGTTGAAGAATATTCAAGAATAGGAATCGAGGTATATTAGGTAGATGCTAACAGTTAGTTTTAAATTTTATTATGTTTCAACATTTTTACAGTGTGTCATATGCATAGTAAATCATAGGTCTACTCGCAATTGTACTTTCGTACTTTATTATGAAATAGAATCCAGGTCTTTTCTCCTTACCCTTCAAATAAACTCAAAAGCTTATGATTACCAAAACAAAAAATTATATGGATCAATCACTCACCAAATTGAAATAAAGTAGACAATACTATAAATGTAAATAAACTGTTGCAGATAATCATTGGTTAAAATATAGCACATGTTAATTTATAAATATAATAGCGTAAATATGAGAATAAGTAATATTTAGTTGCCAAACAATAATTAGTAGATAACGTTGAAACACGTATATTGTTAATTAATTTTATATAAAGACAAACAGGTAATAGTATAAATGGTGATTGTACTAAAATATATATCAGATGAGTTACATGTTTTTATATAAATGTTTTGAGAATGCTCAATGTATGCATGGAAACTTTATGAAATACAATTTTTTTTTAGAAAAATAAAACAAGGTTTTTTTTTTTTTAAATTTCTAGAATAATATAATATATGAAATATGGCAAAAAGCCTTCAAAAATGTATTATAATACTTATTTTTGTTCCCAAAGTATTATTCTTTTCTATCTTTTTTTATAATGATTCATGGATAATAAAAATATTGTTAATTAAATAATAATTATATTATTTCACAACCTTCATCACATTTTAACGTTATATTCATTTAATGCACGGTTTCTTTGCTTTTTCATCCATTTTCTTTCGATATATCGATATATTGATATTTTTCTACCCATTATCGGTGGATATCGATATTTGGTTTTGCGATATATCGAAATATCGGATATCGATATTTTTCTTTCGATGTTCCAACCCTAATCTCTAGATATTCCTAACGGCCGCAGCGGTGCAACTACTGGTTGATAAGGACGAAGCTGATCTCGCCTCGACAATTGTACCAGGATAAAGGTTTATATTGTATATATGTTGTTATTATGAAAAGCCATTATATTTTTGCAATATATCATGTTATAAAATTATATATATTATCAATAAAGTATCATAGTCAGAAATGTACTCTTAAGATGCCTCTCGACTCAGAAGTTTGCTATGTGCTTATGATACTCGGATCGAGACTGGCTATTGCCAAGTTCTCTCTCAGCCTTCCAGAGATATTGTTCTCGGGAGGTGAGAAGTTCTCTCTCTGGGATTCCTACCGTTATTTTTGGCTATTATTTGTAGCAATACTGGATTTTTTTTTTTTTTTATATCCTATACCTCTCCTAAATTCCTGATTCCATAAGTACTGTGGGCTGGTTCCCCTCAGTTTGATACCCCCGAGGCCCGATGGCTTGTTCCCGTCGCTCGGCTTTCCGCTGGTTCCGACGATTGGTTCTCTTCGTCTGCACTTCCTATACCTTAGCGATTCCTTGATTGCTATGATTAGCGAAAACATGGCACGCGGCGCAGCAATGGCTCCGCTACAGCCAAGGCTACCGGAGAAAATATCCCCGTCGCACTAAAAGCCCCCGGAAAAGCAACGGATACCGGAGACGATACCCACTGCGTAGCAAGTCATAGCAATCACACCAGAGACAAGGCGCAGTAAATTACCTCGGCACAGCAACGTTCACTGATGCAGGAACTTTCATCAATGCAACAATTGCGAACTTAGTGCGTACACTCTGGAAGACTGAGAGGAAACTTCGACCCATTTAACCACAGAACCAAGTGCAGAAAACATCACCACAGTATTTCTAAGTGGCATCACTTTACGGACAACGTACAAAGCCAGCTTCAAACTTAGCCTCTGTATCGACATGACCAGGCTCCACTGAGCAAAATCAATCCACTTCTGGAATTACTCCCATAGAGACATCAGGAAATCCTAGGCAGCTGCTTGCTTTCAATCAACCGCATAAGTGCCAAGACAAGGTCAATCTACCGCACAAGGTCACATAGATTGGTCAGTAGCAACCATCTACTCTCTTTAAGGCTACAACCGTTGCCCACCAGCATAACGGAATACATTATTTCCCTAATCACAACACAGACGACTAGTCTCAGACTTTTAGCTCCAGCAGAACTCCCCGTGAAGAGGAATCCGCTCCGGACGCTCTATCAGGCCAAGTAACAATTACGGACTCCGTCTATTTGGGGAGGAGTAGTGTAACAGAACTTTAAATGAGCCGGGCGGCACAACTATGCGCTCTGGCTACAACCATAGGAACTAGCACGAGACAGCGCCTACTGGTTGGTAAATACGAATCTGGTCGCAACTGCCGCATCGGTGCCCTGAGCAGCGCCCGTACGAACTGACAGGAGACAGCTAGCGCCTACTGGTTGATAGGGACGAACTTGATCTCTCCTCGAAAATCAACCAGAATAAATGTTTATATTGTAAATATTTTATTACTATGAAAAGCCATTATATGTTAATATTAATGGCTTTATGTTATAAAATTGTATATATTATCAATGAAGTTTCATAGTCAGGAATGTTCTGGAGGGACTTCAAATTAATATACTTTTAAGACGGCTATCGACGCCGAAGTTTGCTATGAGCTTATGATGCTCGAATCGAGACTGGCTATTGTCAAGTTTTATCTCAGCCTTTCCGGACTGTCTTCGGGAGTTGAGGAGCTCATTCTCAGAGATTTTTCTAGTTATTATTAGTTATTATTTGTAGCAAAACTGGAAGTCCTGATTCCCCAAGTATTAAGGGCTAGTTCCCCTTAGCTTGTTAACCCCGAGGTCCGACGGCTGATTACCGTCGCCTGCACTGTTTACACCTTAGCGATTCCTGATGGCTGGTTCCCTTCGTTTACTCGCTTTCTCACCCTCCTTCACAAGTGCTTGACTTGAATTCTCTATTATTCACACCTTGAAGAACCATCTTAAAGAACACGCAGTATCGAGACCTTCGTAAGTCAATTTCACTCCTTGAAGTTTTTTTCTGGTCTTCAGAAAAGTAGTTAGCAATATTCAAAGTTGTTACTTATCACGGTAGCCACGATTTATGAACATATTATTTTTAAATTAAATTTAAAATCATATATGATCATACATGAAATTAATATGCTCATGATGGATAAGATGGATCATCTTCCAGCTCAAATTTATTTTCAATCATCTTTTTTGCTAATATCTTTCTGATCCTGGACTTGACAGCAAAATCTTTGATAGCTTTATTTACTTTTTTAATTCATAGCTAGTCAGATACTATTAGTACTTCTGCATAAAACCCTCCCCAGTTATTTTTAGTCCTCTAGTTAATCCCTCCTTTTTTGTAATTATTTAAAACCTTTTTTAATGTTACATCGATATCGATTATAAGTGAAAGATATGCCGACGTATACATCATTTGATACAATGTAAGAAATATTTCGAATTAACGTAGTGGGATAGAGGTAAGCCTTCTATAAAACTTCGTTAGAAAAAAATTATCACATATCTATCGTAAAAAAAACAAAAAACATATCACATAGCAAATATATCGATGTATTTAATCAACAAACCATTCCTAGTTTTGAGCGGTTTATGGTTTGTTACAGGTTATGTAAACAAAGTCCCCTCGTAACATCATATCTTTTATTTGGTTTATATCATAATATACTATGCGTCTAATAGTAGTGAAAGCTGTTCCGGCTTTCAATTTCATTATAAGTTATACACTTCTGATTTTTCTTTGATTTATATATTGACACAATTGTGGCAATCCAGGTTTTAGTATTAAAAGAATTTAAGAGAAATAAGACCTGCATTTATTTTATAAAATTTGAGATGGAGAAACATATTCCAAAATTTGGACGGTTAGATGTAAGTTTTAATATTCTATTCTAGATCGAATTCCGTGAAGGTTCTGATAATATTTTGCTTTGAAGTGTGATGTTCAAAAAATAAGTTGGTGCTTGATTTCACCTTTTATTAATGACTTTTTATCGAAAATGTAAAGTTGTGGTCTGTGTTTGTACAAATTGTTCAAAGAATAAAGAATTCAAAACGTTTACATTTATTAAAATAGATAATGCATCCAGAAATGATTTCTCTTTTTCTATTTGTCAGATCCTTGAAGTATTATATTTTTTTATATTTCTGTTATGTTTTCAGCTCGTTGTTGGACCAATGTTTTCGGGTAAATCTTCAGAATTAATCAGAAGGATAAGGAAATATAGACTTTGCAGCTATAATTGTGCTCTTGTTAAATTTGATGCTGATAATCGTTATTCCAATGATTTGATTATGACACATGATGGAAAAAGAATGACAGCTATTAATTGTCATGAACTTTATCATATTGTAAATATTGAACAATATGATGTAATCGGAATTGATGAAGCACAATTTGTAAGTGAACTATTTAGTTTTAAATTAGGTATTTGCTTTTTTTAACGTAATGTTATGATCAAATTACCTAGTTAATTATAGTTTATTCTATTCACAATTTAAGTTATTCTAACTGAGTTATAACAAAAACATCTTTTGATTAATACTTATATTCTTTTGATTATTGACTAATTAGCAATGTCAGAATCTGTAATTGATCTGAAAAAATAATACCCTTGTGGGTTTGATTTTTAGAGAACACAATGGCCTCAGACACTTTATTATTTTCCTTCCCTGTGAAATCACAGTATTTGATAAGAATGACATATCACCTCTGATGCCAATAAATATTTATATATTTTCTGATCTCGTTATTACATCTCCTGTAAAGTGCACCCATCATTCTTCTGGCAGTCTTCATGGTACTGGTCCTGTACTTCTTTGGGTCCCACAGCTGCCTTCCAGCTGGCTATGAACTCCTCCTTAGTGGAGATTAGATTCCTGCAGTTCTCACCATCTTAGCCATCAACGGTCATTACCACATGCTCTACATTCTCCAGAACTCTGTAGGTGGGATATAGGGGAATAGCATCCTTATCAAGGTTTGATGCATGACCTGAAAAGCCTTATGCCCAGTGAGAAATTGTGAAGATCAATAGTCCCAGAGCTCCCACTTTACCTGTAGCGATGATTGGACAATGAGAAAATATTTTTTAGAGTTCTCCTTGCGGGTGAATATTCACCCGCATTTGGCTCTATTCCCCAACTTTATTCTCCCGCAATATCTTTCTTTTATATTGTGCTTGTCAACAATCCTTACTCCTTCTTGTAGACATGTTTTGTCATTTCTTCTTTTAGGAGAATCTCAAGAGATATGCTTAGTTCGAACCTGGTCGGCTTCTAAAGGCTTCACCCTGAGAAGCTGAGTGATCCTTGTGCATAGCTCAATTCCTAACCTTCATTGCTGAGGTAGGGTTTACGGCTGATACTCCTATCCCACCGTAGACAATGATTATTCAATGAAGAACTTACCAGAAAATTGGATTTCCACTGCCATTTACAACAAGCTTCACATTGGATAATGCTTTGAGCTCGTATAGAAGCTGTCAAAGCAGTCGTAAATTAAGTATTATTGGTACAACATGCCATTTATAGTCTTACAAGTCTTCCTCAATAGAAAAATACACTAAGCACAACTTTGCCATGATACCTAAATCCGTTTTAAGAATTCTGTTTTACTAAAAACACATTTATTGGTATTTAAAAAAATATTTTCTTTTATAACTTGAATTTTAATGTTTTAGTTTACCGATATTTTCCCATTTTGTTATGAATATTTGAAGAAAGGAAAAATATTGATTGTAGCAGGACTTGATGCAACATATTTAAGAACTGGTTTTGAGAATATTTTGGCTCTAGTCCCATTCGCAAATAGTGTCGATAAGCTTTCTGCTATTTGCATGTCATGTGGTAAAAATGCCTCATTTACAAAGAGGACATCTGGAGAAGATAAGGTAATCAATCAAATTTGACAGCTAAAACAAAGTTTTATTTATTTTTCTTTTGTAATATATGATTTAATATTATTTTAATACTATTAATAGACATAAATCAAAAATACGATTATTATGCTAAAAACTAGCCGAATACTGTTATAATACTAAAAATTAGAATGGCCCTGATCTTATCGATAGCTTGGATTGGCTATATCGAGTACATTACAAAGTCAAGCTTAAAAGCTAGATAAATATGAAAAGATATTTACATGTTGAGTTTTTTATTTTAACAATTGAATTTTTAACAATATTGTATCTTGGCTGCTTTCGAGGAAACTAATCCATTAACAGGATTTAAACCGATAAAATATTATTTTTAAAAGCTTAAATTTGACGTATGCAATAGAATTTCGTATCTATTTAGAAGAGATCCTAAATCGAATGGATTGATTATATACTTAACACTTTGATTTATTCCATAGCTTATAGCTTAATTACAATAATCTCAAATAATAATAAAATTTTCAGATTGAAGTTGTTGGAGGGTTAGACAAGTACATGGCAGTCTGTAGAGATTGTTATAAAATCGCATCACCTCCAAAAAGAACTCCATTCAAGTCTTCTAATACGCCAACCTTTTCAGAAGTATCTAAATTGAACTATGAACCTCCTTGTAAACGGCAAATATGTATCTAGTGATGAAGGATTTTATTCATTATAAGCTTCAAATGATTATTTATGAATCGATTTCTTGCATTCCTCAAGTTTCATTTTTATTATTATTCTTTCTATAAAGCAGGTTTGTAATATAGTACTTAAGACTGTTTCTTTTTATGCTGCATTATGTAAGCAGTCAGTGCGATACTCCCACTCATCACTGTTGAAAGTATGAAGTTTGTTAATAGTAAACTATCTTTTGAATCCATTAGTATAGTGTATATGCGACCTGTGAAAATATAATCAATACTAGATTTATATAAATTCATCTATCATATAAAGTCCAGATCCCAGTTATTAATATTTTACATGTTTGTTATTTTGCATTTGTTATTTATTGTTATATTTGTGTAAGCTCAAATTTATGTCATATGTTTTAATAACTTACAAATAAGATTGTCAGTTGACATCCGCATGACGGTATAGAAGGATCAATCTAAAGATACGTTTTCCTCGATGCGACTATCACGATGATCGTTGAACGACTCTAATAACTGAATCGTTAAACGATCATCATGATAGTCGCACTGAGGAAAACGTACCTTAATTAGCGATTGATAAATTATTTGCCACTTCTATAATTTTGTTTTATTGAAAACTAGTTTCAAATATTATTAAAAAAAATAATGGTATAATGGTAAAAAAAAAAATGAATTTTTGTGTGTTTTTAGAAATTAAGATAAATGTATAACATTCGAAACTAGTTTTCAATAAAAAAAAAATTATAGAAGTGGCAAATAATTTATCAATCCCTAATTAAATAAGATTGTGATAAAAATTTAATTCAAAAGTTTGTTATAAATATTTTAGTATGGTAACTGAAATGATGAGCAAAATAGCCCATTAAACTCATCATACTCATTGATGCTGGTTCTATTTACTTAGCAAGTACTTGATAGAAGACCTTAACCCGACAGAGGTATGCCTTATTTTCTCAACATAACAGGAGTCCTATGAGCGATTCTCTCACTTTGTATTTCTGTTGCTTTAATTGAATTATGCTGTCTCCAAAATCATTTTAGTTTAACACTATTCTTAAAATAATTATCTTAAATAATATTATTATTCTTAAAATAAAAATTGGAATAAAAAATAAGGTTTATTTATTATATATATATATATATATATATATATATATATATATATATATATATATATATTTAAGGTTTATTTTTAGACCATTATTCTCTCAGTATAAACCTAAGCTCCAGCTAGACAGAAGGAGCAATAAAAACAATTATATAAATAACAATAAATTTTCAATAGTTGTGAGGGAAATGCTCACTGCTACACCTCTCTCGGGTTAATCTTACCTTATAATTCCTATTCCTAAAGATTTGTACTGTCAGTCTTGACTTCATTTCAGTTTAAGTCAAACTGCCAGTTTTACTTCCACAACTAAATTTTTGTATTAATAGCTGTTGGTTCAGATTTTTAATGAAAGTTTTAAGAAAAAACAGCAAATACCAGTGAAAATTATAATCCATTCTTTAGTAATAACTCACAATCAATCTAGAGTGACATTTTTTAGTTTTATTTGTTTTTATAGGCAAATGAGCTGTATCCTTAATGCTGGTTTCAGGTTAACTCCTCACCAAGATATTATATAATTTTTTTCACTTTGTTTTGTCATAACTTCTTTTTATGACTCTTAACTTGAATCATTTTTCAAGATCAGATATTTATAAATTGATACAGTGCCATTATTTTATTTTATTGTTTTTTTTATGTGAAAATGAAACAACAAAACTAAATGTGATGATTATTCATGGTGGTATTTTGTATAATCAGGGTGTCCAACCTTGAATACCTTAAAGATCGGGAATTCCGCTTGAATTTTTGGCATCGAGAAAAATCGGCAGTCATCAGGAATTTTTAGTTTTTAGTCTATTGATTCCATTTTTTCATCAGTACTAAGCAACAATCCACAAAATATAGAGAAGACGTAGTTGTTACTTTTGTCATCTGTAATTCCACGAATGCTAGAAAAAGCCTCATTCCACTAACTTTGTTCATCCGTTCCTCTCTCTCAAGCACGTACTCATTCTATATTCTGTTTATCTGTCGCTAAGTGAATTAGGGATGCTACAGAACAGCAGTTTAGTATATTAACTCCAAACAGCCTCTATTTCAACCAATTTACACTCGTTTTATAATATGTTCGCTCCTCGCCCTTGAGGCCGAGGATGGATTGGCAAGAATAAAGGGTTGCCTGGATTCATTTTATTCCTATACTTATGATTATCTTATTTTTATGTAAAAAATTGTAGTTTTATATAAAATAAGTTTTTAAATAAAATTATAGTGAAATTTATTCCAGTACATGAATTTTATTTATTTACAATGGTGAGAGTGTGGTTGACCATGAGACATATATGTAGGAGAAGCTTGGTTGGAGGTGGGATGACTGTATTTTCGAATCGTTTTTATTTTTGGCGACGCATTGTGTTACATAACAATTTTGCATAATCAAACAGGATTACAACCTTTATAAATATTCAAATTTATTCTAAAGTCTGAATTATACAGTTTATCATAAGCCGACCAAATACAACATTTTATATTTAAGGAAGAAGTTGGTTGGGTGGTGCAGTCAAAAACTAACATTTAGTAACTAATACTTATTTAAGTGTTAGTTTTTGACCACACCTCCCGATCATCTTCTTCCTAAATTATGTAAAAGATGACAATGATGTTAAAAAAGTTGACATTTTCATAATTAAAATAATTATAAAATGAAGAAGTAAAATATAAAGTAATGTAAGCCCAAAAACAAAAAAAGGTCAAAATCCTTCTAGCACAGTTGGTGCTCGGCTGATGGCCTCTCTGCCCTGATGATGGCCGAAACGGCACAAAATAAATAAGTATTACTTATGAAAGTGTAAGTTTTTGACCGCACCCCCCGACCAACTTCTTCCTTAAGTATATCTTCGGTCAACCAAAACTCACTCCAATAAAACATTTTATGATTCCAATTTTGTTTTATATTTCATCCAATAAATTGACAAAAGGAATTTTACAGTTTACAGCCTTGAAATCCTTGAATTGTGCTTGAATTTTTTCTGAATACCTTGTATAAAACAGGAATATCAAATTGATAAAAATGTGGGAAAATGTATTGTAATTCAAAATTTGAATGATATTGGTAATGTAAATAAAATAATAGATAGTCCTATATGTTTCATTTCTGCTTATTCATACCTGTCTTAAATAAACAACAAACAAGAGGATACATAACTCTACTTGTATTGTTAAAAAAATTAGTTCAGTACACAAATTATTCTTGTAATGTCAAAGTTTATCAAATGTATCTAAAAAGTAAGATATATATTTATTTAAAGACTATTGGAAAAATATTTCCAAATAAAATATAATGCATCTATAAACAGTTCGACCTACCACATTGTTCTTTGAGAAATAATGTAATCAAATTTTAATATGACTACGAATTCTGTTAAAGGTGCTTTAGTCATATTACATTCTCTTCAGTATTTTTATGAGTGGGAAAGATAAGGGTATTTCAATGAGACATTCTTAATCTGTAATATTTATTTTCCAGTTTTTTAAAAGGCCAAAATTAAAGAACTTAAAATTGATGGGATCATTTAAAAGAAAAAAACTATCATGATAAATATCTTTCCAGAGATAAAATATCATGGGAACAATGTGGATTTGATCCCCACCGGGGTCAGTTAATATTTATTTCATAGCGGTCCTGGAGAAATGAATCTTGATACACCCACTCTAGTTAGGTGTGGTGCGGTGAACTTAAAGGTAGCCATCAGAGGTTGATTAAAATGATCATGAGGCCCACTTGCCGGACTAGTAAAGTAGTAGTACCGATATTGAGAAAGTTATTTTTGGAAAATTGGCTTAAAAAGTTAAAGCTTTCAAGCTTTTACAATGAACATTCTCAGACAAAATTGTATACAATACCACTCACATAAGCTTTTCGGCATAAGCAAACATCTACTTACTATTCTTACTTTGAATGTTGTAAATACCAAATAACCTTACATTATTATTGTTCATATATAAGTTGATCTTTCATTAAAACTTAATAATCTAATGGTGACTTTTTTGATATTTATATCATTGGCAATACTTACTTCCATTGGTTAAGGCTGATATAACCCATGTAGTAACACTAACTGAATCAGCATTTTGTTTTCTTAATATTTCCCATAGCTGTATTGCCTTGCTTGATAAAGAAACAGGAGTGCAAAATGGCTATAAATTGTTTCAAAATTAAATAAGTTTTTATTCCATAAATAATAATTTTTTAATTACCAAATATTTATTTACTTACTATAATGAGTGTTAAGAGACTTGGGTCTAGTACTTTCATTAAGAAAGATATTGTGAGACCAAAATATAGAATTGTAGTGATAATTACTTTCATCCCAATTAAGTTTTGATAAAACAAGACCAGATAAATTAACACATATTCCTGCGCTATCAAAACAGGATATTCCATATAAGAAAGAGGAGAATATTTGTTAACATAATTGTACAATGCAGTTGTTGTATAGCTGAAATAGTATTAAATATAATATAGTTAAAATTAATTTTCTTTTAGTTTTGGCATTATATTATATTGTAAACAAAAATTGGAATTCAATTTTGTAATGTTTTGCTGTTGAATATAGTGGTTTGATATAAGTAAAATTTTAGCCGAAGTTTAATTTAATAATATTTGATAATTCTTTATAAAATGTAGTAAGAAGGTCACATTGATTAAGGAGAAGTTAGATGATACTTCAAAATTATTTCTAATCATTTTATATGATATTGAAATGTTATTAGAATCAAGTGTACAATGCTTTAAATTTATGTTTATTATTTTAAGTACAAAGAATGAACTTAAATAATTTTATTTTAAAAATTTTGTCAATATTAAAATGAATCGTGAATTAAATCAAATGTACAGAACGACAAATGCCGGTTTAAGTGCTGGAAAAAAATAGAAAGTGAAAAATGTTAAACACATTAAAAAATAAACTTCAAATGAATTAGGATTGGAACTTTATTTAAACCAAAGAATAAAATATGAGTGTAGATATTTAAGAATGGTTAAAAAAAAAATACAAAGCACACTGTATTTTGAGCGTCCAAATTAACAGTAAAATTCCATAATGGCAGTGGACCAATCTTCAAGAAACCAGCAAGCTGTGCAAATGTGCTTCAGTAAGTCACTGGGTCAAGGGCACAGATAAGATTTAATTCACACCTAACACTAGATCTTTAAAATATTTAGGATCTTGAAGAAATCAGATGAATTCAATTAAGAAGAGTATATAAAGACATCAAACAAAGTATTTCAATATTTAAAAATAAAACTTGGATTTTCTTTAGTCATTATTAATATATTTAAGAATAATTAATTCATCCTTTTTCTTTGTAAATGTTAAAGTTATTTAAAGCATTTAATATTTCCATTTTCGTATATTAATGTATAATCTTGTATAAATAAATTATTTTTGTGTTATTGCATTTTCGTTTACTCATTTTAACCAGCAATATTATTTTCTGAATGTTTTTGTTTACGTTATTTCAATCACATACACTAATTGGCAAGTTGATTTTTGTTTCAATAATAAAAGCTATAAAAAATGAAAAGG
Organism: Rhaphigaster nebulosa; assembly: GCA_948150685.1. NCBI lineage: Eukaryota > Metazoa > Arthropoda > Insecta > Hemiptera > Pentatomidae > Rhaphigaster > Rhaphigaster nebulosa. The sequence continues at coordinate 173,451,059 of OX411306.1, forward strand.
CGCATGTGCACTGAAAGGTTCTCTCTTATGTTGTTTTCCTATACCTGGCCTTTCATTGAGTTGGAGGATAAACGTGGGTGTTGAGTCTGAATTCTGACATCATATTCTTGTATAACTATTGGTCAAGAAGTAGCAGGTCCTTAACAAGTATGAAACCTAAGACCCTTCATGGTTTGTAGTGGTACAGGCAGGCTTATAGAAACTGAAGGATAAAGATTAGTTGGTTAGATTAGACCAGTTCAAAGTGTTGAATGTGATAATAAGAAATATCAGAGCATTTTTGTCATCTACGATAACTAACTAGTCAAACACCTCATTTCCCATTGCATGGGGCTCGGATTGAGATAATTCAGACAGACTGGACATGGGACAATCTGCAATGCAATGATGATGGATGACTGACAGGAGGTGCATTCTATGATTTCAGTTTCAGAGGAACATGTAAATCATCAAAAAATATTTGGCTAAAATATAATATTTTCTTAGTTCAAACTACCTTATGATATGTCCTCTACCTTCCAGTGAATAATATTATCTTGTTGGTAAAGGCTATTGTTAATCAATTTTCTCTAGTTTCTATACCACTGAGCATGTAGAGCATATATTAAATAATTTTCCGTGTTCAGCTATTTTTAATTTCAAAATCATTCCTACCCATATTTAAGCTATCTGCATATGAGTTCTTCACTTTTAAAGGAAGAATTAGGAAGAGATGGGTTTTCTCCCTATATATCCTTTTGGTCCAAAAATATTTGATATTTTTGACATTTGGCCTTCATTTAATAGGCTTCATAATTCCAAAACCTTTCAAATGGGTAACTTTTTCTATATAATAAGAGAACACAGTCTTAGTCCACTGTACTCTAGGAATTCTGTAACATTGAGGCTCAAACCTCACAACCAGTCCCTAGATCCTTTTGTTCTTGTGCTGCTTTATTGTTAAGATCTTAATATCTTTCAATTTGTTCTTTTAATGATTCAAATGGATTGGATGCCTGGATTGTCATTTACTAATATTATGTTTCTGATCCTGATGCACTCCAGCAATTTGAGAAACTTTGGTGTAATGTATTTGTTAATATTTGTCTTAAAATCGTGTTATTTTCTTTTTAAATATTTTTTTTTTAATTCTCTGTTTCATGCTAAACCTATTATTTTACTTCTTTTTTTTTAAATTTCTCATGGCATATCACTAGCTCATGATCTGTATGAAAGTAGTATTATAAATATAAAGAGTAAGAACAAAAATTCAGGAAAAATTGATTTTATTCTGGAATCTATTATTAATAGCTTTGAACAAAGCTAAATAATTACATACTAAGTTATGAAACACAAGATTTAAATTTACAGAATTCACCAAAACATCCCATTGTATCATTTTCACTCTGAGTACAGTTAAATTTATAAATAAAGTCTGGCATGAAGGGTCTAGGATTCAATACATGGTAAGCAAATACTATTTCTTGAGTTATGTTTGTGTAAGGTGATGAAGTCAGGATTAACGATACACTTTTGAACTAAGTGTGTGTGTGTCTTGAAGGTCTTCCTATACATTTATATTTAAAGGATAATATGTTCTTCTAATGTGTTTATTTTAATCATTAACTTCATTATTTAAAATGTTTAATAACTGATACTCCTTAATTTAGTAATCTGAAGTTAATGTTGCTTGAATTTGATGAATGCTCAGGAAAAATAAACTTATGCATCAAAGTTGTTAAAACAAGTCATATACTTGATTAATAAAACATAATTCATCTGTCCTTGAAACCATATATCTGCAGATGTGTATACTATGTTTGCATTTAGAGAATTAAGTCAAGCAAATCCAAATACTACCATTTGTACAAACAATGCTATTTATTTACTATTTAGTATTAAATTAAAAATCTGTAAGCAGGTTTGGAGAAAATATTTCATCCAAATAACACAGAAGTTTATATATTTTCTGTGCCAAGGAAAACAAACAAACCAATTTCAATAGTATGAGCATTCCTGATAACATTAATAACAAACTGTGCTGAGGTAAAAGGTCCACTCTACAATTTTGAGAATCAGAATACCTAAAGATGCACTTCAAATTATTCTTCTAAAAAGAGGCATGCTTAAAAACTTTTTTAAATATAAAGTCTACCTTCCAAGTTCCATGATTAATCCGTATATATTAATTCCCCTGGCATTTTTCAAACTAATAATGCTACGAATTTGAGGTATTTTTAAAAATAAACACATCGAAATAATAATAATACTAAACGAATCACTAATTATTTGAGTGATATCCATATTCATGATATTTTATGCTAAAGATAAATTTTATATCCCACCTAAATCAAATAAAAGAACAAAAAAAAAATTCTAATCAGAAAAAAAGAATCAAGAGTAGTTTGAATTTGAATAGGTTCAAATGCGACTAGAAGAAAGTAATAGGATAATGTAAAGCAAATTATAAAAACAAAAAATCTGTAAAATACTTCTTTTCTTTTATCTCTTAAGTATTTTTAACACCAAATTCTGTATAATGAGACTTATTTGACAAATTGGTTTAATCCGAAACCTAGTTGTTCATGAACGACTACTACAACGAATATCGAATTTATAAAAAGACTTAAGTTATCACACTACCACTATATCAACCAATAAAAAAAAATATAGACTCAAGGTTTTTCAAAGAATTAAAACTTTGCATTTATGTTCCATGCATAAATTTAGTAAAAACACAAAATTTAATTATTTTTTTTCACTATTTGTTTTTAATTAAACCTGTTTAAAATTTTTTTTTTAGTCTTCAAAGCCCATTACTCAAAAACTATTTGTCCTATAAAGCTAATGCTTGTACCATTATATTCAGAATTACTAGGATTTTGATTTGATATATCACTCAAATATACTAGATACGTTTTAAAATTAATTAATTTTTTAAGTTCAAACTCGTAATTTAGATTTTTTTAAATATATGTTTAATTTTCATAACATAAAAATCCATGTACACAATTTTATAGTAATATCTCAAAGGGATGATGATAAAAAAAAAGTTTTGTGAAAGTTCAATTATCAATTAATGGCTCACAATGTTGTTGTGTGCGGTAAATAACTTAAAACAGCAGTATGTATGTTTTAGCTAAGAAGGAGATTTCAATGAAACTTTTTCAGTGAAGCAAGATCGAAAAAGATTAGACACACGTCCCAGGGCTGTTGCTAATGCGGCCTAGAAACCTATAAAAAAAAATTATTTTATCCAATTTCAACAATTTTTTATATTATTGCTTTCTGCCTTTGCTCAACATGGATTTAAAAGTTCTTCATATGCCAATGAATTTAGTCTATTTTGTAAAATAAGAAAAAAATATTTCCGATTGTAGTAAAATATAAATATGCAATTAATTATAATTTATATTAATTAAATATAAATATACAAAAAACGACTCTAGTGGTCTTTCTTACTTCTTTAAAATTAAGTTAAATTAATACAGTTATTATTATCTATTATATCAATAATTTACTAAATTCATAAAATTACCTGTTTAGTATCGTACCCATGTCCTTTTCCAATACCTCTATCCAGTGGTTCTATCTTTCCTTTCCGATTGGACTCAAGCAGTTACCATTCCTAATCAATCCATATCTTCCTTCTTTACCCTGTCCTCAGGAGTAGCCCAGGGTTCGAGTGTTTCTCCACTTTTTTTCAATTTCTATATCAATGAACTTTCTAATTCGTGCCCACCATCTTTACACCGACGACTTCCAAATCTTTTTATCCTTTCCTTCTTCTGAGTTATTAGTAGCGTTTGCGTTTGCTTATCCAAGAAGACCAGAAATTTACTTAGTGCCACAAAAATCTTATTTGTAACATTAACCCAGTCACTGAAACTGGCAAAGGACTTAAAGATTTTCTGTTGAAGAAACGGTTAAAGCTTAGCAAATCCGAAACCTCAAGTTTCAGACGATAGGGTGATTGAACATGAATGACACTTTCTTTAAAGCTGCCAAAGTGAAGCGCTGGTCCGTGAATGTCTCCAAAATTCTTAAAGCTGGTGATCATTGTAAGTTGACATATTTTGATTACTATTACATTTCCAACCATTATCAAATTCTGATTACGAATTTATATTCGAGCATTATATAACACACCGCATAAAACACAAATCTGCAAAACGTGTAAGCATTGATAATAAAGACAAAGAATTCGACAGATATACGATACGTCTAATAGACATGTAAAGGTGTACTGATTCAAACCAAAATAATAATAAATTGTAATAAATTTCAATGTCAGTTGTCTGACGTAACGATGTAAATGGTCTAGAGCTTTGCGAATTCATTAGCTTTCCTTATCGTTCTTTCTCCGAGTTGAAATTACTCGCAGATTAGTGCATCTGCCTTTATTTTTATTTCTTCAATTATTTTGTTTATCACATATAGTTTCAACATATGATCTGAACATTTCATCTGCTAAAACGATATATTCAGGCTTATCCTTGATCTCATTTCTAACCAAAAATCCATACTAGGTCTGAGGGCTCACCGCCCGCTAGTGCTCCCGCGTACTAAGTCAGAGGTCTCATCCTCTCGGTTAGTGGCGTCCTACCTGCGGTATCTAAGTCCTACCTGCGGTATATACTCCTAACCCGCTCATCTCTTTTGCTTTGGAGGTTCATCCTTTCGACACTATAGACCTTCCTGTATCTATCTCTCCTAAAAACTTGCACAGTCTTCTGCATACCCTTACCTTAACAGATATGGTTCGAGGCTTTCTTGTAACACCTATCCACTACTTAGGGTAATCCATTTGAAAAAATAATTTTCCAGAGCCTTTCTTTCAATAATATAAATTCCTAGATAAGATTTCTTCCAATATCACTGTCTTTTATTCTTTCCTATAAATCTTTTTGATATAGTCATTCCTTGTCACCATCTACCATATATTTTGGACTGTTAGATGCTTAGAAAATTATAACGAATTTCGTTTATCAGAAATATTTTCACCATATCAATAAATATATATGGACTTAAAAAGAAAAAATATATTTTAGAGTTGGTTAAATACACATCGTTTCACAGGGAACTTTCAAACCACTGTAATAGATTGCTTATGTCATGAAAAATGAAAATTCATTTGTACCTTAGATTAACGCTTCTTTATGAGTATCTGCATCAATTAATTTATTTTCATATTACTTGAAAAATTTCTTAAGTGGCTGATATTTTTCTATAAACTATATGATCATTTATTTATGAATAAATCATTATTATTTCTTCTTATCCATGGACCAAAAGCTCCTAAAAAATAACCTCTTTGCTTTATCAGTACTATTTTACTCTGTGAAATTTGCCAAGATTTGGTTGCTAACTTGAAAATCTTAGGTCAGTATATTAAGGATTTCTTTATTTCACTGATTTTTTAAAGTCTGTTAAATTGATTTCGTCAAGTACTTGTTTGGAAATACTATATTTTTTAGGAGTTGAGATATATATTTATATATATATGGCAAATGAGGTATTTAGAGTGAAAGGTTTCTTGAAGAAATACGGCTTAAGTATACTTTTTCCTGTGCTTGCATTTACTGCTATTTACTCAGATTATAGCCATACACAGAATTGGAAATCTAACCAGAAATCTTTAAATAACAGAAGCGAATTTAGCTAGATCCTTTAAGTAAGGGGAAGGTATATTACTTTTATTATCTTGTGTTAATGTATTTATCATGTCCAATATATTTTAAAACATCTGATGATTTACACTTCTTACTTGGAATATAGCTTGTGGTACAAGTTAAGTGTATTAGTTCATTTAGAAAGAGAAAATGACTTGAAACTGACTTTGTGGTAATACATTTAATTTCTACTTTTCTTAAATTCTACTTTTATGTTATAATCAATTAAAGTAGTAATAAAATACAGAAGGCCTGAAATAGATAGATAGGTAGATAATATTGAATACTAAACCTTAAGCAAGTAACTTATTACCTGACTGTTCCCAACAAAATATTCATTAACTGGAACCATTTTCTATAGTTGAGCACCCGTTATATTAAAACTAAGCTGTTTATATATCATAGATATAAATGTAAACCAACGGATCACAAACATTGGGCTGGCAAAAAAGTAAATTCAGAAGTTTCTTCATTCATTCTGAGATGATTATGCAAATCATGCAGATATGTCATCAATCAACTTAGTAAATTAAAGGTTTTTCTTTTCATTAATCACTCTACACCATTTATCACGTTTCTGCTTTCACGTTTTCCTCTTGTGCACAAGGTAAAAAGCACCCAAAGCGAGTGCATCATCATCCGAGTTTATGTATACTCTATTATGTAAACTGGTGCTTGTTGTTCAAGCACACTTATATCATGTGGTGTCGAAGGAAAACTGTTTTATCAAAAAAAAATTAAACATGCATATATGTGTATTGTTGTTGACAGTCAATATCTACTTCCTTTGAAGCAGCTTGAAATACACAACAACAATTTGTTAATACACAACTTTTTAATACAGAATAGCTTTCGATGCGGTTGGTGCAGATTCATCGCACTTGGGCCATGATCATTTTTTTTTTTAATGGGTTCATTTTCTTTGTGATACATTAAAACTTTCTGCTGTCTCAAATAGTTTTAAGATGATTCTCTTCAATTATAGTTTTGATTTGATCATCATTAACTTCAGTAAGTCAACTAGAATATTGGTTGACTCTTAAATAAATCTCATGAATGTAATTTATTATACTACTGTTGAGGCAAATGCTCTGTTATGCAATTGACAGCATAAACTTAACGTATCTCTTTGTGATTATCAGACTACTTTCTTTCCTTTACAAAAATAAAAAATTAAGACGTTGATTTTGTTACTCAATTTAAAGTTAAGTTTAAACTAACCCCTAAAAAGAAAATTACAACTTTCTTCTAAAATAACCCATGCTTGACTGATTTCAATAAATTGATAAGCAATAAAATGACTTTTGGAACGATATAAAATGATGTCTTGCAATTTATGTGGCCAGACTCCGCTTACAGCAATATGTTACAGAACATGATTTCTATGTGTCCCTATAATGTAAAATGGTCTCACTGTATTTCATGAGAAGTAAAATCGGTTCAAGAAGTTCTTACCAGAAAAATATAACTCCAGTTGGTTGCCCTAGGGTTGTCACCAATAGCCCACCACCATCTGTTTTATGAAAGCAATTAGAAAAAAGTTCTAGTTAAGTTATATTAAAAAAAAATCAGTAAGTTTAATTGAAAATGCTTTTTTCTAGCCTTTTGATCGATTAATAATCAGCAAAGCTTAACCCATCCTGCAAATTTTTAACTTTTTTTTTTTAAGTGTTTGTAACTTTTCAAATATCAAATGAAATAATGACTTTAACTAGTATGCTGTACATTTCTGGTGATAATTCTAAGTTGCTTAGAAAATAAATTCACTTATCTGGAGGCACTTCTATATTTTAAAGTACGGTGATTGCTGAACTTTGAATTACTCAAATTTCATCAGATTTGATTCTGTTGCTAAGGGTCCTGACTAACGTGTCATCGTCTACATCATGTCATGTCCTTGGGCAACAACCTAGCTGTCCTATCAGCCATAACATTCATAGTATTAGTACTAAGTGTTAAGTATTAGTGTCAATCCCAACAGGGCAGCCTTGTGATAATTTCATGTCCTTCTTTCCTATTTTAGGAAAGAAATACTTATCATAATAAAACATCATAATGCACTCTTTCCATAATTGTTTTAGTATGACAACTTTTATTACAGTTGCTGATTCGGTTCCTGTTCCACATAAACCTGTTTTATGAAAGCAATTAGAAAAAAGTTCTAGTAAAGTTATATTAAAAAAAGAAATCAGGAAGTTTAATTGAAAATACTTTTTTCTAGTCTTATGATCGATTAATAATCAGTTAAGCTTAACCCATTCCATACTGAGATTCCAGCTTAACCCATTCCACCTATGCGCTTATCGGGCCCCTTCTCAGTGACTGAGCACGCACCATTACACGCCGGTAAGCTCATTCCCTTCAGTATTTATAATGTCTCTGTGCTCTCCAATCGACCAGGAGCAGGCCACCATTTTGGAATACCTGTCACCATTGAGAAGTTAAAATTAATAAATTAACTACAAAGGATTTTTTGTAATATTAGTTTATATTAAAAGACAGTATCAGTAACAGCCAAGATTTTTTGTTTATTACGTAGTATGCTCGGTAAGTTCATTAATTTGGCTGCTTTGCTGAATGGGATAAAGCTTTGTATAAATTATTAATAGAAATTAGTTGCAAATGTATATAACAGGCCAAGGGGCACTATTACTTCCTTGTACGAAGGAAAGGAAGTATTGTAATCACGAAAATTTTAAGTTTTCAGATTTCAACGGAAATATCCATTTTGACCATCCCTGAATCCATTTTGACTAGTTTCGTCGTGGCGTCTGTACGTTCATGTTTCGCATAACTCAAAAACGGTTAGCCGTAGAAAGTCGAAATTTTGTATTTAGGATTGTTGTAAAATCTAGTTGTGAACCTCCCGTTTTGGTCACTGCTTAATCACCGGAAGTGGTACTTTACTTGAAGGTCATAATTGATTTCCATCAAAAATTATATTAAAATACTTTGCAAAACTTCTCAAATTTGGTATTTATAACTTATATATTGATTTAAATAACATACTAGATTTTGGTCTAAATTGGAAAACCGGAAGCGGTTCTTTACTTGAAGATCATATTAGACTCATCAAAAATTATATTAAAATATAATGTAAAACATTTCAAATTTGGTAAATAGGACTTTTATATTGATGTGAATGTATTTACTATATTTTGGTTAAAATTGGTGAGCAGAAAAGGGTTCTTTACTTGAAGGTCATAATAAGCTTACATCAAAAATTATATTTAAATTAAATACATAAATCATATGTTTCGGTAATAAAGGTTACAAACGCAATTTGGTTTCCAATCCAATTAAACATTTTTATTACTTGTTTCAAGTGTTAAAATTTAGTGTAAAATACTGGTTTTCTTCCCTATTTGTGTGTGTGTGTGTGTGTCAATAGATGGATGTCATGACGCCGAGTGTTGTTTTTGAGATACTGTGATCTTCGGAAGCTAGTAACCAAATTCAGGATCACTTTTTGAACCACCGATTTATAGTTTAATAGGCGCACAAGGAAGTCATGTGTTGTCCACATCAGATATTTTTTTTGTATTATACATCCTGAAATGAAAATAAGCGCTAGTTACAAATTGGGGCAAAATTAGGATCATAAAAGGGCAGTATAATGTATTAATATCAACATCAATATATTATTAATGTAATTATTATTAATATTAAAATAGAGAATTAGGTATTAAAAAAAAAAAAAAGCCAGCATCGTGCATTTGAGGGAATGATGAAAGTAAGGTTACCTGGATTTTTCTATGTTACTTTCAATATGTTCTCTATACATTGATAAATTAATTTGAAATCAACAAGCGTTTCTCATTAAGAAATGGATTTAATTGATTACTTACCTTTATATTGAAGATAAGGATTTCCTTATGACATTTATTTACATTCCTTATGACAGTTATTTACTGTCAATAAAAACACACAGTGGTTCTGCCAGACTTATCCCCTATTCGGGAACCAATATGTGACTGAAAAATCTCGGCAGCTTCTTTATAATCTTTCCCCTTCAACATTATTCCCTGAGGAGAAAAGGATTCTCACCCTAGTCAGACTATACTGTGAAAAATATGGAAAACCAGCAAGGTGAGGGAATGATGAAAAAAGCTTGGGCACCCATTTTTGGGCTCCTTTATATAATATTGATTCTAAAATTTCATATATTTAGATGTTTATTCTTGGAAGATACCAACATCCCTAAGTTGTTAATCGCATTATAAATTATCCGTTAGAGAGTCAAACTTGGATAGTTCAAGTTTGGGCATGGTGAGGGAATGACTAATTCACTGTTAAAATTATAAAAAATTTATCTAAAATTTAACTGAATTTGATAAAGTTTGGTAATTTCTTGTATTTTTTTTTTTTTACTCTGAATACATTAATGGAAAGTGGTAATCACAACTGGACACAGATTGGTCTGTTCTGTGAGAATGGCCCATATATAACAGGACATCAACACTGTCTTAAAGAGACATTACACTCATAAGTCTTAAAAGGCATTCAAAACAGAAATGTCATTGTTTTGTTTTTTTATATATGTACGATATTAACTTAAATAAAATATGCAGATCTGAAATAAGATATTTTTTTATCATCCAGAATAGACATTATGACTTAGATATTTTAACATGTTTAAGTTGAGAATTATGGAATTCTATGAATTATAAAAATCTGACTATCGAACAATCACGATTTTTTTGGTTACATCCTTCTGCTAAAATAACAGTTTGGGATTATAATTAAATAAACTATCAGAGAAGAGGCTTGAAAGATGACGTAACATATTTGAACCTGATTCAAATTTAAATTTTCTAAGATTGGGAGATGTGATGGATTTCACTGTTCATTACTTTATAAAGACTACCACTTTTATGTAAAGTTAGTTTCTATGTTTCATAATCGATTAAAATCTAAACTAATCATTATGTTCTCCATTTGATAATTTTAAAATTGGTGTTGGATAAATTTTTAACTATATTTTATTTTATTTTAGGATGACTTTAGGTATCTACAGACAATATTGGCTTCTGGTGTTCCCTGCTACTGGTTATTTTTTGGGAAAATATATTGATGATTTTGAAACATTAAGAATGGTGCGATTTAGAGACAAAAGTGCTCTCTATGGTAGAGAATTACAACCCGGAGAGAAACCTTCCTGGCCATGATAGTGTAAAATAAATTTATCAGCTTAAAAATACATGAATTTATTAGTCAGGTACAATGTGAACCCATAATTGGGTGTTTGATAATTGTAAATAAAAATAAACATTCATAGATACATTTGTTTTGTTATTTTTTCTTAATTATATTGCCGTCATGGAATGAGCATTTTAATTTTTAGTTAAAATGTCTTATGAAACATAACATAAAAATAACAATGGCACAATTAATAGAATATTTCATCCCATAAAATATGCATGTAAAAAAATATTGAACTAATAGTTCTCTAAGCAATAATTATTTAATAAATACATTGTTAAACAAATATTAAAATAAATATAACAATATTTATGTTTTTAGTGTTCCTTAATAAGTTAGAAACATATTACAAACCAGAAAACTAGAATAACATTTTATGCAAAACTGCTCTTGCTACTAAGAGTTAAAATTTAAATTAAGAGCCATCTTTACAGGTTTCCCATAAATTTTCCAAGAGAATTCTATATAGATTTTGTAAATGGGATTCTCAATAAACCTTTCCTTATAATTTATATGGAACCTGTATTGAAGCCCTAACTATCTATTATATTTACATGATCAAATATATATTTATTTTTTTTTAGTTTCCCAGCGATAATGCTTATGGTGAAAACCAAATCCTTTTAACAGGTTTAATGACAATGGGTACAATAAGCCAAATCAAGCAGCAATGTCATATATTTTCAGACCTATAATAGTAAAGCCTATTTGTAAGGATTTTGCAAAGTATTTCACTGGTAAAAACAGTCCTTTCTCTTTTCATAAGTGGCTTCTTTTCTAAAATAATAAATTATTGCAGTGTATAATAACAATAATCATTTTTAAGTACTTTAAAACTATTTTGCTATCTTCAAAAGTATAATACTGAAAACAACAGCCTTAATATTTTTTACTAGCACTAAATTGTTGGTCAATTTTCTGTATTCACTTCATTTTTTTAATGTTCTTGAATGTATTAACATTTTCTTTATTTGTAGATTCTAAGTGTTTACTCTGAACATTATTTCTTTTTTGTTCTAACCACATCATTTCTTCAATCCTTGGATCAATCACGTAATGTTTTTGAAATTTATCTCCAGCTGAATGTGCCATATTAGTTCCACTTTCCTTTAATGGTTTCCTTTCAAAGTGAACATGTTTTGAAGTGATAGTTTTTCTACTCGAAGACAATCTTAAAAAGCAGGGTTTTGGCAGACCAGATGGGTTGAATTTAGCACTAGTTGGACGAATACTAGTATCACCTGGATCAGCTGATATATCACTCATGTCTTCAATACTATTGGATAGCTTCCCTTTTCTCCTACTTAAATAAAGTTGGGCTTGAGTCATTCTTTCTTTTGTCCTCTTTTCCAGTAATGATAAGTATTTTTCCTTGTTATTCAATGACTCTTCTTTCAGGGACAACATCTCTTCCCTCTCTCTTAATTTAGATTCCCTTTCTCTTAAACTTTCTAAACGGTTAAACCATCTTTCTTTAAATAATGCTTCACTTATTTCTTCTGGATTTCTTTGAGATAAACTTACATTACTAATACCTTTTGATAAATCTTTCAATTCTTGCATTGTTTCTTCTGATCTATATTTCATCTGAGGCGGCTTATTCGCTGTATGCGATTCTGAAGTTGCATGAGCAACCACCAACGGATGATGTATTATCATTTCCACAGTTGGCCGAAATTCTCTCTTAACAGTTAACATGAAAGTTACGACTGTGTGTAAATGTTCAGAGTAGAATTCAGGAATAGGCGGATACCTACAACAAAGATAAAACTAATCTTAAGTCAGCCAAAAAATTAACAAGTGGAATATAGTTACATGTTAATAATATTTAGGGAATAATATTTACATGTAAATAAATGTGCATTTAAAAATTAATAAATACCTTCAATTATAATTGTATACCAAAAAAAGAGAAGCGATTATAAAAACTATTCAAGAAAAAATATTGTTTTGTGAACCAAAAATAGAAGACCAATTTTAGAATAGTAGGGAATATTTTTAAATATGTGACAATCGATAACATAAGTGGTCACCTTGAGAACCAGAATCTGCAGATTGAATCCACTGTTGCCAGACCTTCCATTTCCCTGATGAAACCGAAAACCGACCCTTATGGGTACAACAGGAAACAGATGTTGGGATATAACTAAACATATCTTTATTACAATAATATATAATTTATATTATAATTATAATAATATATTAACATAGGACATAGAATGCAAACTATTTAACAATCCTAGGAAGTTCACGAAGACATAGAGAATTTTGCTGAGATTTTGATAGGAGAAGGAAATTAAACCTGTGTACAAATAAATGAAGATATGATAAAAAAACATGAAAGTATGGTGAGTATCGTACAAGACAAAATAAATGAAAGATAAAATATAAGAATCATACTTAATTGGCAAGATAAAATGCAGACTGTTCCCAATATTAGATAGATATGAATAGTTCGCCTTCACAATAACCTCATCAATGAAACAGCATAATAAGCATATTTATGTACAAATAGAGACCTCTAGTCCCTCCTATGACAACTGAAATCCCATAAAATGTAATTTTTTTTCATATATTCAAGATGAATACTAATAATGACTGATAGGTCAATAAATAAATGAACAGGGTGCCCAGCAATAAGGCATGAAAAATTGTAATCATAATTCAATGATTTGAAGGCTGTGAACTGCAATATTCAAGGCACTTTTGGTAAAATCAGAACCATAAAATGTATTTGGTCAGCTTCTGATACAATGAATTAAGTCGGACTTGAGAACGAATTTAAGTAATTATAAAGGTTGCATATCTGTTTGATAATAAAAAATTGTTGCCTAATTTCTTACATTGAGGGCTCAATGCATCGCGAAAAATAAAAAAAAATTAGAAAATACAGCACAAAAAAAATAATTTCAAGTATAAATAAATAATATTCACCATTTAAAATAACAACAACTTATAATTAAGCTGTCAGTGTTACTGAGGTATGGTGGGTTTTTAATAAATACACTATTAAAAAAATGATGAGCAGAGGAGAGGGGATTTTCTATGAAAACTGCAGAGAGGCAAGGAGAATAAAATGTTAATACTTCCTGGAAAATTATTTAATCCTATTAAAAATGCCATATCACTCTTTAGAATAAATCCCTTACTAAACTGGAAATGTAAATTTATCTCTCAGTGATGAAAATGAGGCTGTTCAGGTCCATTAGAGAAGTGTCCATTGCATAGGGAGTCTAAATTCTTTTATTACCAGGCCGGGACATTTAAAAATTATCCATAGAAAGGTGTGTTCATTGGAGAAAGGTTGAATTATGAATAGAATTGAAATTGAGTAATAGTATTAAATATATTTATAATTAAGGAGAATATTTTCATTTTATTTTGGTCGATTTGTGCATTTTTCAAGATTCAAAACTTCTTGAAAATAACTATTATCATTCTTATTCATAATTATAGAAATAAAATAAATCTTGGCAAGCGCTTATCCTTATCACACTGCCCTCGTTCTCAAGGACAAGAGGCGAACTTGTCATCAGAAGATGAGTGGTAAATCCGTAGAAATTGAAACTCAGAGCTGTTTGGAGCTTGAACGTCTCAAAGATGACGGAGCTAAAATGGTAGGAACTAATGCATTACTTAGCATCTCTAGTTTATTTTAACAGTTAAAGTGAGCCATGTAAGGTGAGACAGATAATAGAATCAGACAGTTTGAGACAGACTCATGGACTGATGGACAGTTAGTGGAAGGTGGCTTTTTCTAGCTTTCTTGGAATAGGAATAAGTAAGGGGATTAGCTACAATATCAACCTTCTTATTAATATTTTATACACTTACTGGTAATTAATAATGGAAAAATAGAATTATTTGACTATCAATCATAATTCCCGATTTTTTCCTGACGCGAAAAATTCAAGCAGAATTCCAGGTTTTCAAGGAATTCAAGGCTACTGGATACCCTGTATGAACGAAATGCTGATATTCACTAAAAGAAAGCCTTATCTAAAAGTAATTTACTATAATGGAAGTTTTTTTTCTTGGAGGATAATGTTTCTCACCAACTGATGGTTAAATGCATGAGATTTCAAAAATTTGCTTTGCGCATATATTTATTTCTCTAAACAGAAAAATGAAGAGCTTTGCCAAGATGGGCACTTTGGTTTTATAAAATGAGTAACTGATGAATACTGTAAATATATGACAAAGCACAATACACAACAACATATTTCTTTAAAATATCACCAATTTCATTAGTTACCTTCCTGCTTTAATATTTAGAACCAGTTCTTGTAGCGTAACTCCTCTAAATGGAGGAATGAGGGAACAAAGTTCATAAATTAAACATCCTAAAGCCCAAATGTCTGATTTTCTGTCATACTTCCTTCCTCTAATTATTTCCTAATAAAAAACAGTAAACAAATTTTTTAAAACTGAATACAAATATTTATTACCTAAATCTTAATTATAATTTAGATAAAGCATTAATTTATAGAAACAAATCATCAATAAGTAGGGATTGATAAATTATTAGAAGTGGCAAATAATTTATCGATCCCTAATTAGATTGATCCTTCTATACCATCATGCAGATGTCAACCAGCCAAATCATCTATAGAGTGATATCAACCAGTAAGAAAATTTAAATAATATAAGTACCAGAATATCTCAAGCAATTATTGCAATATTTACTAATGAATAATGCTTAGAATAGAACAGATATTCTAACTCTAATCTTATGTCTATAGCTTATACATCTCAAATAAGCATAAGAGTAAGTCACTATTAATACTTACTGGACTCATGTAATATGGAGTACCAACAATATTGTCGCATGAATTACAATCATCTTCACTCTGAGCCAGACCAAAATCACCAAGTTTGAAATTTCCTTTAGAATCGATAAAGATATTGGCAGGTTTGATATCTCTGTGCAATAATGTCATCTGAGGAAGCCTTGTATGACAAACTTGCAGAGCTTTGCTAATTTGGAAGAGGGCTTTCCATATAAAAGGTTCGTCAAATTTCTTGTTTTCACTAAAATAAATTTCTGATATTATATTATAATGGTATATTGCCAAATTGCGGCTTAACCTTAATCAAATAAAATGTGATTTAGAAAGAAAATATTTATAAAAAGTTTTCTTACATTTTACAAATCCTGATAAGAGCACTCAAATCTCCACCTTGACACCATTCCATTATTATATATAAAGTAGAAGTTTCTTTCCTAACTATTCTGTCAAAATATTCAACAATATTGGAATGGCGTAATTGGCTTAATAAATTTACTTCAGATACTAAGAGCTGAAATATTAGACATAAATTACTTTAAATGACTACTACAGGAGTAATTTTCAAATAGAGGAATTAAATATAAGCAACAGTTACTTTTTTCTTTTCTTCAGATAGTTTTCCATAGTCAATAGCCTTCCAAACATAAAACTGTTTACTAATTTTGTGACGAATCTTATAACATGTACCGAATGAACCTGTCCCTACTACAGAAATCACATCAAAATCGTCTAGTTTTTGAGACATGATTCATTTCATATGAACTTATTACTAAACATGACTCGGAAATAAAACTAAAAACATCAAATATTTCGCGTATTCAGAGGGGGAAAAAAAAACCCGCTTTCATTTGAACTTGAATTTGGAGGCCACCTGCTGCTTAACGGTTTTTGGGTCTGTAAACAAAATAAATACATATACTCAAATGTTTTTAATAAAAACTTATCAATGAAAAAAGATTATTCCAGTCCGTAATTAATTATTTAATCATTGTTTCTTATTGGATAACAATTTACAATATTTTCATATATGTTCAATAAACAGAGAGGTAATATAAGTAATGCAGAATTGATTTCAAGTTTAAATAAATTGTGGCAATTATTTTCTTCGTGTACAACATTAGTTCCATTTAAATATTGCTATAAGTAATTTCTAGTTTAAAAATGTTACTTGCGTTGGAAAAATGAGGATAACATATCTTGTAAACTCCATACGTTCTTTATGTTATATATGTTGAAAGTACAATACAGCAATTTCGTATTGTTTGTAATAATTTGTTTTTCTTATTTCACTATAAATATCTCACTAATCTCGTACTACTTGGCTAATAAAGTAAGCTGTCCTCACTCTTCCACTCCTCATCCGTCCCCCCACTCTTCCACAGCTCGACCTTCTCTAAATTGCTATGTTGTAGTCTTTGAGAATTTTCCATGCATGCTCATATAATTAGTTATTGTGTAATTGATAGAAGTGAATAATTCACCGCTTTGTTTTAAAAAAATCATTATCACCATTTAAAAAAAATTGATAATCCTTTAAACATTTGAACACTCATTTAGACCTTTTCAGGATTTTCATAGATATTTTTCCAATGTCTATTTCTTCCATTACAGTTGTGTGAAATAATAACCTAAGATAACATTTTTATGATTATTCCCAGATTTGGTCAGAAAAAAAGCAAAGTAACTCTTAGGCCTCGTCCACAATGGAGCACCGCCCTTCGCCCCAGTACCAGTGATAATCCCTCGCACCGACCCTAGTATCCTCGCCCCTAGCCCCTTGTTTGGACAGACATGTGGACATATTGTGGACACATTGGAGCACCCCTCTCCAAAACTAGCAGGAATGGTACCTCTCTGCCCCTTCAGTTGAATTTCAGATATCAGAAGATACCATCTGTCAGATTTACCATCTGTTCATTTTTTAAATAGGGGACGATATCAGTTTGGTGAATTCCATCACCTGTACCAGGATTTGAGACAAGATTCTGAAAGATTTTTCGGTTATATGAGGATGAAGAGCTCCACGTTTGATTATATCATTAATCTAATCAAACCTCAAATTAAAAAACATTGGAAAAATTGTCACGCTCAGCCAATTTCAACAGAAGAACAACTGAAGCTCACGCTAAGGTAGGTAAACATTGATATTAATGATAGTCGATATTAATGTTAATAAAAAAAGCAAAAAAAAAAATTCAGCACTTCTGTCGTAATGTCCACTGAAAGGGTGTTTGGACTGCACTTTCTTTTGTTTTATAATCTGTCGCAAATTAAACTTCAATTTAATAATAAACAAGATGCTAGAATTACATAATGTGAAACATTATTAATATAATTTAAATGCTCTTCAATCATTGTTTTCCATTTCAATCAAACATTCAGTGCAGTTAGTTATAAATGTTCTTTTTTTTTTAATCTTTATTAATTTTGTATATATATATATATCTATATATATATATATATATATATATATATATATATATATATATATATATATCAAAATAACTCGAGCATCAAAATAAAATAATTGTAGCACAAAAATTTATATTATTATAAATATTATTTTCTATTTTATTAGGAAAAATGATAAAAAATTTAATATTTGTAAAGTACATCATTATATGAGCAATTAAAGAAATTCAAATATGTCTTGGTTTTAGTGAAAATGAGATAAAAAAAAGATATTAATAAATCTCGACGTTCTGAGGCCGGGAGGTGCGAGGGTCGAGGGTAAAAGAATTGACGAAACAATTGCTTGGCTTGGTGCTAGGCTAGGGTCGAGGGTCGGTGTGCGGGGCGAGGCTTCGTTATGGCCAGTCCCATTGGAAACAATGTGTTCATTTTTTTCTTGGTTCGAGGGACTAGGGGCGGTGCGCGGGTCGGTGCTCCATTGTGGACGAGGCCTTAAAATACAATGGTATGGTCAGAATTATCTTGTTAGAGCCCGTGTAGGCATTGGCTAATGAAATCGAAACATCAAAATAAAAAAGCATCCCAAGTTGTTAGTTGGTAACTAAAATTGTTTCAGAATGCATTTAAGTTGAAGCTGCATTAGGCGATGACTGTTGGACGATTGGTGAAACCATCAGCACTAGACGGTAAACACTTGAGTCAAGGGTTAGAATGCATTGTTGTTAGAAGCATACCATTTTTAAGTTGATTAATTACATGAGCTTCGGAAGGGAAACTAATGAAACTATTCGAGATACTATCAAAGGGCGGTGTAGTGAGGTTTGACTGTGTCAGAGACACGGGCATGCTTAATATAAATATGATGACGTTAATGGGGAATATTTTCTTTAAGAACTTTTCGTAGTAATTCTTGAAGACTAAGAATTTCTTCGAATCTCCTTGTTTTATTTGTGATGGAAACATTTTTTTTATTGCCAGGATCAAGAATGAAATCAAATAATTACTCTGTTATAATTTTATTAATGAAAGGTCTGTGATATGAAAAGTGGTATAAAAACTGCATACACGATGCATCGAGACTTTTAGTAAAAGTTAAATCAATACAGGTAATTTCTAGTGTTGTTGTAAAGGTTTCGATGAACAGAAATTAAATTCTCAGAGCTCGAAGTCAGACAACGAGAGGTTTTGCGAGACATTAGCATTAAAGTAACCAACGATTATGATTTTTTTTACTTAAACTCGGCAACGAATTTGCGTTAGTCTCCCGGTAATCATCTCTTTTCGCTCTGTGATGCCTGATCGAATCCATGATAAAATTTAAAATCACTTTGGGCGTTATTAATTACATAAATGAATATGTATGCATTTCCTGTAATGCTAACTTAATGATGCGTACGCATCATGTGCTTTTTCATGTTGAGATATAATTCCAGATCATCATAAAATTTAAGCGGTTGTAGTACCGATGAATCCACATCGATGGATACGTTAATGAATTGCCGTTAATCCGAAATTGCCGTAGATGCAGTGGTAGCACTGCCTACGTATCTGCATGACCGGCAGACACGGTGATACTGGACGTGCACTGATCGGGTCAAAACCGGGCAACCCTTGCTGCTTAGGACTCCGTTCGAACAAGAAAACAAGGGCACTTTGTTCGACTTCAGTGATTTCCTTCACGTTTCATTCAGTTATAGGCCGCCATTGTTTTCTCTGACAAAATATTACTAAACAGCGTTAAATGTTTTTTTTGTGTTTGCTTCAACGTACGCTGAAACGAAAAGAATATAGTTATTAAACCTACACTAGCTGATGCCCAATATGTTTTCATAATCGGCAAGCGTACAAAAGTCATGTCTATACCCAGTCCTGTCATAAATATTGTTACAAGAAAATGTATACAGATTTCAACAGAAAATTAATTTTTTCAAAAACGTTATTAGAAAATAAAATGTATACATATTGAGAGTAAAACAAAAAATAAATTACTCAAAATGTCTCCCTTTTGCCTTGATACAGGCATTTAATCTCCGTCGCCAGTCATACACACTTCGCACACCGTCGCACACAGCACTTCTGGAGGAAAGCGCTCAACTGCTCGGACCAGGAATTGTTTGAGGCTTTCCCAGTTAGGGTGTGCTCTGTGGCATGAGATCCTCTCCAGGACCAAAGCCGGTAATCTGGTGGGTTGAGATCAGAGCTTCCTGAGGACCAATCCAAGGCAGAGATGAACAGTGGAATGTTCTTTTGCAGTTGACCTGGGCTTGTCAGCTGGAGCGGAATCCTACTGGAAAACCCAATGACTTCCAGCAAAAAGAGTATCAGAGTATCATTTAGAGGCTTGACAACAGATTTCAAAATATCGTCCTGATAGTTTTTAGCGGCTGTTCTAACTCCTTTTTCACAAAAATGGAGCTTTGTGGTGCCATCAAAGCAAACTCCCCACCTTAGACATTGATCTGACAGAGATTCCTATTTTCTGAGACATGATTTGTTGTTTTTGAATGGGATTTCTTCTGATTCGAGCAGCCACTGCTCTCACTGCATTTGCTGTTCTCACAGTGCGGGGAGGTCTGTCACATACAGATAAAGTCTCATTATATCTGTTTATAGTGCGGTACACGAACATACGACTGATACCCAAAGATTTCAAAGTGTTGAAAATCTCTGACCTACATTTTCCAACTTTGTGTAAGGCGATCACAGCTATTCGGTTTTCTTTATCACCCCACTCCATGTTAACTGAGCGAAAGAAAAATACAAACTATTATTATTATCCTGACATGTAAAGAAAATAACCTGATAGAGGTAAGGATTATCGAAATAATACCCAAGAATGCAAACAAATCTCAACTTTTGTAACAGTATTTATGAGGTACACTCTGGGGTTGATGTAGAACCAATTATATGATCTTTTATAGTTCATTCGAATAGGTTCCACCGCTCCTCGCGGCAGAAGTCTTCAAAAGGCCAATAACGGAGAAAAACTCATTATCTAATAAAGTTTTTTTGAGTGATGAATCGAATAAGACTAAAATAAGCTCAGTCAAACAAGCGCCAGAATTAAAAATTTGAAAGCGAAAATTCAAAATTTTAGGATGAAAAGTCAAAAACATAAAAAATAAAAAAAATTGTTGTAAGGTTCGCTTTATATGATTTTTAAGTTAATTTTTAAGAAAATGTGTATAGTCCCATTACAGCATTTTCATTTCGTCTGTAATGCAAAATTATGTTCATTCGCTTTTTCCCATTCAACTTGCAATTTTTTTAAAAAAGTCTATGTGTAGTGTGATTACACAAATTTTAAAAAAGAACCCAAGCGAAACTCTACGTTATCTTCGAATTTTTCGGTTAACGTTTTCTTGTAGATTCCAAATTTTGCTGTAGCCTGAAAAAATGTTGTAACCCGAATTCTTCAAGGCATCCCTAGTTGATAATTATTGAAATGTAGACAGTTTGCCTGGGTAATTAGAGCTAAGGCGTAGTAATGTTTTAATATTCTGTTATTATCTTCGATATTTGAAGAAGGAACGTCAATATGTGTTAGGAAATATTAATAATGGAGCATCTTTTGAACAGGTCAGGTAGTCTTCTAAATTCTTTAGAGGTCTCCCACAGCAAGAAGTACTGGCAACAACATGACTTACATCAGAATTGTGAGACAAATCAATTGTAAATTAATTGTTAATTAATTACTAGTTTTCAATAAAACAAATTTATAGTAGTGGCAAATAATTTATCAATCCCTAATTAGATTGATCCTTCTATACCATCATGCGGATGTCAACTAACCAATTGTAAATTCACCCTTCATCCACGTGTTACACTATTCAAAGAACTTTTTTCTGTTATAGTAAACTGATACCATTTTCTGTTTAAAATAAATCTCTAGTTAATTTCATTTAAGATTTATAAAATTTCTTTTTCATTTCTGTAAATTAATTTTCCCGAAGGTAAGGATCGATCGCATTTTTTTTTTTTTAATGAAAAATAGATCACCTAAAACACGGTATATGATAATGAAATCTGTCATATTTTCGAATCACGACACAACGGAATCGGAAATCCACTAAAAGTTGGAGGACAATCCGATTAATAACGGAATTTAATAATTGTTTAAAAAATAAACACCATCCTGAACTAACGTTGATCCATACCACTTCTGTCAATTAAATAATATAAACCACTTTTACTGTAAAAAGAACTTAATTAGTAAATAAACTGACAGTAATTATGACATGAATTACAGACTATGAACTAAGAAGTCATAGAATAGGAGAAGGGGGGTGACAAACTCGACTAAAAACAGAAACAGTGCCTAATGTTAACAAAATTGGCCTAGGTGAATCATTATGAGTAATCTAAGAATGTGACGGAGATTTCGATGTCTCTGACACTTTTAACAAAAATGAACAGTCGGAAAAATTGGATAAAGTTGGATGAGATGTTTACAGGACAGTCACTTGATACGCACTTTTACCCAACATAGGAAAGCGGAACTCTTCTTATAAGCTTCAAATAATCATCCAATCATAGTGAAATAATATATGTTATCATGATATTTTATATACGCTGTTTTATTATATTCCTGGAATATAATGCTCATTAGACACCTACAATGATAAGTGAGGAAGAAAATTTAAAAAAATACAATGCTGCGTGCTTAGGAACGCTTACGGTTTCCACTGAAGTTCGCTCAATTATTTTAAAATCCATATATGGTGAGATATGCTGAAATGGATTCACTGTCCAGATGCAATGAACACTAAGAGCAGAACTAGATTCCTCGATTAATTTTATTTTGGAAACGCTTCTCCGAACGATTTAAAAACTATATTAAAGCTGGGAGTTTTTCCAGCTCTGAGCCACTGTGCCATTGGTATATTGGCGTTTGCAGCAATGCTTAACTCGATCTTATGGGGTTTCACGAGTATCGTTGATTTACAATTAAGTTATTCTTTTCAGCCGTATAATTTTTTTATAATTTCAATTGGCTTTCTGAAGAGTATTGGCCGAAATTGTGTTGTTTTGTATTTTTATAACTTGTACCGTACTTAAACCCTTCCTTTAAACACTCCAATTTTATTCACACAATTTATAGATCATGATCAGAGCTTTCGATTAAAATTTAAACGAACGACATTGTTTCACAGTCATCTTACTCAGAAACAATAAAATTTGGCGAAACAACTCAAAATAACTGTGCGCCGCAGCCTCTACTTTACTTACATACATAACCGGCGCAACAACTCGTCACCGAGTCAGGGCCACCTCAAGTAGCCTCCGCCAATTGGCTCTGTCCTGTGCAGCAGTCCACCAGTCCCGCACGCCGAGAAGAGTCCTAGCATCTTCAGCCACACCATCCATCCCCCTTACGTTCGGTCGTCCCACTCTCCTTGCCCCAAAGATCTCTTCTGTGGCCACCTTCTTCGGAATTTCGCCATCATCCATTCTGGCTAGATGGCCAGCCAATCGAAGTCTTCCCAATTTTATGACTTTGGAGATCTCGTTATCTTCAAAGTACCCGTACAATTCCAAGTTATTTCGTCTTCTCCATGTCTCTCCTACTTTGATGGGTCCGTATATCCTCCTCAACATCCTCCTTTCGAACACCAAGAGCCATCTTAATTTAACCCTTCGAACATCCGCCTTCTTAATGGCCCATGCCTCCGAGCCGTAAATTAGAACTGGACGGACTATAATTTAGTATATAATGATTTTTGTCTTCCTTGACAGATATCAGCTCTTGATAAGCTGTAGTAGCACCTGTTAGCGGTTATTACACAGCCGTCACTGTACAAGTAAAACTTAAACACACATACAAAATCACATGTATATACAGAAGACCGGGAGCACAACTCGACACTTTCAAAACACTCTTACGGGAAACCGAAACAGACAACACATTATCGTAGGGGACCTAAACGCTAAACACCACACTTGGAACTGCACAAAGCCAAATGCATTAGGTACTCACCTCACTAAAACAAAATACACAGTCATACACCCCAACGCCTACACATACAGACATCACTCAAACCCAGCGTACACATCTACACTAGATCTGTTACTCACACAACAAGCACACAGATTCACAGATTGCACAACAATAGAATTCAGTGACAACGACCACATCCCCTTTATCTATCACCTCGGCCGTGACACAACAAGAATCCCACAAACAGAACACAAATACAACTTTACACACGCAGACTGGAAACTATACAAGAACACAGTCTAAACTAACACACCCAACATCACACCTCTCACAAACACTCAAGACATAAACAATGCCATGAACACCCTCCAAAACATCATACGCGATGCCACATACACCTCGATACCCACGTTTAACCCCACTCCCATTCTCCTACGCCAACCATCTGAACACATACTCGCACTAATTAAACAGAGAAACAAAATAAAAAACTGCTGGTATAGGACTAAAGACCCAACATACAGACCTATCAAAAACAGTCTCACCAGACAAATCACCTCTCTAATATTGCAGTGGAAAACATTCCTCTGGCACGATCAATTACGCCGTACCCATTACGACCCCAACAACTTCTGGAAACTAGTCAGAAGCCACAACACCAAATCAAAATAGGTGAGAATACAACGAGGCGATGAGCTTCTCACTCCCGCAGATCAGGCTACCATACTTGCTGACTACTACGTCGATAGAGACTCAGCACGTACCACTACCATTTACAACCACAGTCCACTGACTGATGCAACACAAACTATTTTTTCCTCCTATAAAGAACTGACTCCAACTCTGAGAAATACGAGGGAAAACAAATCAACAGGAGAGGACAGTATACCCCATAGGGCATATCCTACTCAAACAACTCCCCAGGAAAGTCCATATGTTTCTTCTCAATATTTTCAACTCATGCTCACGCCTGAGATACTACCCTACTCAGTGGAAACATGCTATAGTTGTTCCACTTCTCAAACCCAAAAAACGAGGAGCGGCACCGGAAGAATACCGGCCCATCAGTCTCCTCAACCACATCTCAAAAATATATGAGAAACTTATTCTTATCCACATCCGAAAACACTGCGACACACATGACATCATCCCCCCGGAACAAACTGGGTTCTCTCGCGGCGTTAGCTGCTATCATCACGTAGCAAAACTACAGTATGATACAGCTAAAAACCTCAATAAAAATCTTGCTACAGCAATGATCTCATTAGATTGCACACAGGCATTTGATTCTGTATCCCACTCCACCTTAATTGATCAACTCCGGCTTCACCAATTCCCGGACCAACTGGTCGACATTATTGGCTCACACCTCAGTGGCCGGACATTTTCTGTCCGTGTCAAAACTGAGATCTCCACCCCGCGCCCAATCACCTGTGGTGCTTGCCCCAGGGCTCGGTTCTTGCGCCAGTCCTTTTCAACATATACACAGCCCATATAGTAGGGCAAAAGATTGATGATGTACAAATCGCTGCATATGCTGATGACATTGCTATATATACAGCAAGCATGAATGCAGATCACGCCATGCGCAAGGTCGAAACAGTAGCCCAAAAAATCACAGACCAACTTAAAAACATTAATATCCACATAAACACAAAAAAAACTGATGCAGTCACATTTTCATACAAGAAAACACTTAAATAACAGCCAAAACTGAATGGGCAAACCATACAGAATAAAAGACAACTCACATACCTCGGTATGAAATTGGAATCACACCTATCATTTACAGCTCACACAAAACACAGGATACACATAGCCAAAGCCACTACACACCAACTAAATCACTTACTCTATTCACCAGGGCTGTCACTCAGACTCAAGATCCTGATTTACAAAGCCATCCTTAGGCCTACACTGCTTCACGGTGCCCCCATCCTGCACTACCTATACTCCTCAGCCCTGAAGTCTCTCCAAACATACCAAAACAGCATCCTACAAAAAAATCACAAAACGATCATCTCTCGAAAGACGGAACATGGCACACATTCACAATGAATTACAACTCGACACTGTTCAACAGCACATCACAAGGAGACACATAAAGTTCTTTGACAACATCCCTGCCTCATTTAACCCACTCTTCCGCGCCATCACCCCATCCTCCCTTCCTGCCAGATGACAGCGCCGAAAGGGACCACTCAACCCGATCAACACCATACTTTAATCCGCTTCTAAAGCACCCCCACTCCCAATATCCTATCCCATCGCCCCGTCCTGCCAACTTCCTAGTCCCACCCCAGCACCACTCTCTCATATCCATCCTTGTAAATAAAACCATGTAAATATTGAAAATATTATCATTATTAATCTTGTATATAGTTTTTAGTAGTAGGTATTTTATTTAACACACAACAAGAAGAGGACCCTCACCTCTAAATAATGAGAAAATTCCCTGACTGGGAAATAGCACTCCAATTGTATATAGTCATCAGACTTTCAAATACCAACAGGTAGTAAAAGGTAAAGTACATCAAGTTTATAATTCATCTAATTATTTGTTTTATTAATGTTCTTTTTTGTTTGAGGAATTGGAAAAAAAAAAAAATTATCGGTTCTTATCCTACGCTTAATTTCTTGGGAGATATCGTTTTGGGAGTTTATTTCGCTTCCGAAGTAGATAAAGTTGTTGACCACCTGAAATCTCTACTGTCCTACCTCGAAGTATTCCTCGTTGTTTCCTAGCCCTCCAAACTGCATATACTTTATTGTTTACTTTTAATCCAACTTTTTTGGCAGCTTCCTCGAGGGCAAAAAATGCTTCCCTTAGGGCTCGTTTGGATCTGGCCATTATTTCAAAGTCGTCAGCATAACCCAGCAGCTGCACCAGTTTGTTGAACAAGGTCCCACCAATCTGAATACCTGATCTCCTGACAGCTCCTTCTGCGGCCAGGTTGAAGAGCAGGCATGCGAGTGCATCTCCCTGCCTCACTCCGTTATCTGTGAAGAATTCCTCCAAATATCGGCTCCAATACGTACCACATATTTTGAGTTTCTCATGGTCATTTTTACCAAACGCTTCAGCTTTTTAGGTATTCCCATTTCCTTAAGTGTCTGGTAGAGCTCCATCCGGTCCACACTGTCGTACGCCGCCTTGCAATCGACAAACAGATGGTGAGACGTGATCTGGTGCTCCCTACACTTCTCAAGTGTCATTCTTAATGAGAAAAGCTGGTCAATGGTTGATCTACCTCCTCTAAAGCCTGCCTGGTTGTGCCCTAATTGTCTTTCAGCAAAGGGTGACAGCCGTTCAAAGAGGATGCTTGATAGGATATTGTATGCGCATGACATGAGTGCGATTCCTCGATAGTTTCCGCTGTCGGACTGATCTCCCTTCTTATGTATTGGGCATATTACGGCTTTCGCTCAGTCCTCTCGCATCCGCCCCTGCTCCCAGATCGTCACTATCATGTTGTGGAGTTCCTTCCGTAGCTCACCCCCGCTATATTTCAGGAGTTCTGGCTGGATCCCATCAATCCCAGGTGGCTTCCTCTATCTTATCCTCATCGGGGGGCTCACAGTCATCAGCGAGATCTTGTTCCTCTTCTTCAAGACTTGCATTTGAACCGTCTGCTCTGTTAAGTGCCTCTCTGAAGTGCTGTCTCCACCTTCTGAGTACATCCTCTGTTTCTGTGAGGAGGTGACCAGCCTCATCCTTACAGCATGTGACTCTTGGTTTGGCTCGTATTCCCTCATTCACTCTTTGGAAGAAGGGTCTGCATTCATTAGCACTTCGAAAGTTCTCAATTTTCTCCATCCGCTTGTTCTCCCATTCTCTTTTCTTTCTTTGGTGCAACCGTTTCTCAGCTCTTCTCTTCTCAGGATATGTCTCATCCGTTCTTCTGGTGTGCCTTTGGACTCTTTTGTTATATGCCTCGTTCTTGTCCTTGGTAGCTTGGAGACATTCCTCGTCAAACCATGGAGACTTTTGTGACTTTGGTCGGGTCCCAGTGCTTCCTCGGCTGCTGCTTTGATGGAATTAGAAATTTCCTTGCATTGTTCATCAAGGCTGGAGCCTGCTCTTCGTAGTTCTTCTGTGAACTTCTCTGAGAGTTTTTGCTGATACTCTTTCTGGTGTTCTGGTTCCTTTAGCTTCCTAGTGTTGAACATCTTCTTGGCTTGTTTCCTCGGGGCTTTCTTGAAAGGAAACTTTGAGCGGATTCTCGCTATGCTGAGGTATTGGTCAGTATCCATGTTGGCTCCTCTATATGTGCTAATGCTTAGAAGTTCAGATTTTTATCTGAAGCTTATGAGGAGACGGTCTATTTGGTTGGCCACTTTACCATCCGGAGATCTCCAAGTTTGCTTGTAGATGTTTCTTCTTTGGAGCAGCCTGCTTCCTACAGTTAGTCCGTGCTCTGCCGCAAAGCTTACTAGTCGGTGCCCGTTGTCATTGCTTCATATAAACTATGTTTTCCGATAATGGGTTGGTATGCCTGTTCTTGGCCGACCTGGGCATTAAAGTCTCCAAGGATTAACTTCACATCTCGGTAAGGGCATTTGTTTAGAGCCTTACCAAGATCTTCGTAAAAAAGGTCCTTATCCTCTTCTGTGGCAATCTCGGTTGGTGCATGACAATTTATGATAGAATAGTTAAAGAATTTTCCTTTGAGCTTGATGTAGCATAGACGTGGCTATATGGCATGAAATGTCTTACAAGTTGCCAGGCTCTTCCCCCGACAATAAATCCAGTTCCAAAAGTGTGATGGGTTTCATGACAGCTATAGTATATGGTGTACTGATTCATTTCTTGTATTCCTTTTCCCAGCCAGCGGATTTCCTGGATTCCTGCTATGTCCACCTTGTATGAGTCCAGTTGTGTAAGGAGATTCCGTAGAACCCCCAGTCGGTTAAGTGTTAAAATGTTCCAAAATGCTATTTGTAGTTCCTTATGACGGTCGTATCCATTGAGACAATCCGGTTTCTTCTATTTGAGAATTCGTGACATTGGTTGTTTAGGAAGTGAGGCTAGTCAGCCCTCGACCCCCGAGTCAGGGTGTTTACTGTTGATGACCTTTGTCTGTAGTGTGGGGGTGAGTCTAGTGTGCTGTATTAGTGTATTGTATGAGTGTGAGTGTTCCGTTCCACCAACCTGGAGGGCTAGTGGTTGTCTGCGGTGCTATGACCGGGCGATGGGGCCGCCACTTTCCTAGCCTCTACTTTAAATAACGAATTATTTGATGAAAAAAGTTCCGCAGAGCTTCTAGTGGGTGTGGCCTGCTATAATAACCAGGTGAAATTCGTTCTGGCTGATATCCCCGCCCAAAGATTAAAAAAAGGGTGGAATCATTGATCTTTCAAGAGAAAGGTAAAAATTAAATATATAATTACAAAGAAATTGATCGTCAATGGCCGCCTTAACAGACTTGGCATTTGATGTACAGACCATGCCAAAAACATTAGCTGACCTGTCAAGATTCCACGTCCACACCAGTAGCTGTGTGGAACTTTTACCGAACGTTTGGCTATTGAGTGTAGTAATTAAATTTAGGATTTATTTATCGGGTTTTGCGATTTTCTCAGATCCCGGTCCCCAATACGCCTTCCCTCCAATATCTTCTGTCAAAACAGTCTTCTTCCGTCAGACCTCTAGCAGCCATTTCTTCTCTGACCTCTTCCATCCATTGCCTCCGAGGTCTTCCACGTCTTCTTCTTTTCTCAGGGCATTATTTAAGTGCTCTAAGGGGCCATCGTGTCTCGTCCATTCTCATGACGTGTCCAAACCACAACAGTTTTCTTTTACTGATGCCATTGATAATGTTGAGTTTAGTCCCCACCTTATTTCTTATAATCTCACTGGAGACCTTCTGCAATCTGGATATGGCACAACTTCTCCAGAAATCCATTTCTAGAGCCAGTAATTTATTCGCATATTGCTTTGTCACTGTCCATGATTCTGGCCCATATAACGTTGTGCCAACCAAGAAGGAGTGGTATATCTTCTTTTTGGTTTTGAGAAAGACCTTTTTACTCCATAATACACCGTTTAAGAGACATATTATTTTTTTACCATGAATAATTTTGTTTTGAATATCCTTTGGAACTGTACCCAGACTGTCCATCGTCACTCCAAGATACTTGAAAACAGTACTTTGAGGGATCGTCCACCCTTCTATGCATAGAGATGAGATAGGGGAGTTGCATGCCATGTATTCCGTTTTTTCAGTATTTATCTCCAGGCCCCACTTGGTGTACTCCTCAAGGAGTCTTGTTATCAGAAATTCCATATCATATTCATCTGTTGTTATGACAACCTGATCGTCTGCAAACTGTAGGGTTAACAATATATTATTTCCGACCTCAATTCCCATCCGTCGGCATCTTTGTTTCCATGATTTTAGTGCCTGTTCAATATATATATTGAAAAGTGTTGGGGAAAGTGCTGCATCCCTTTTTCGTAATTCTGAAAAACTCTGAGACTTTTCCTCCTATCTTTACCATTGATTCCTCTCCAATATACAAACTTTTTATGGCTTTTTTAAGGCCTCTACTTATCTTCATCAGATCGAAGGTTTCCCACAATTTCTTTAGAGGAACACTGTCATAGGCTTTCTGTATGTCAACAAACGTCGGATGGGTTTCGAGGTCGTATACCATCCTTTTTTGCACGACTTGAGTCAGGGTAAAAATGTGGTCACTACACGATCTTCCACTTCTGAAACCTGTTCTTCCACCATCTGATCAGAAACCTCCTCCTCTAGCCTTTCCTTTAGGATTCGACTATAAAGTCTGCCAACACTGCTTAGCACCGTGATTCCTCTATAGTTTCTGCATTTGTTCTTTTTTCCTTTTTTGTGGATAGGGATGATGTCTCCCATTAACCAATCCTTTGGTATCTTACCTGTCTTTAAGCAGTTTATGAAAGTCTTTGCTAGTATCTCTTTGAGTTCAACTGGTCCTGCTTTGATAAGCTCAATAGGTAGATCCTCCGGACCGGGTGATTTTTCCATTTTTCATCTTCCTTAAGGTTCTCTCCACTTCTTCCAAGGATACATCATTAATATCGTAGTTAGTCCGGTCTTTTTCCTGGTTCTCTACCATGTATTCTGACCTATCTTCCTGCAGTAAATCAGAAAAATACTTATTCCATTCCTTTATTAATATCAGTCGAGAGCTATTCTTGTACCGGGCTTGGGTCTTTATCGTTTTTAGCCTTTTCCATGCCTCTTTCACTTTTTGTCCTTGGATGCAGCGGTCGATCATCCCACAGTTTTGATCCCAGAACATCTCTATAGCCTCTCTCTTTTTCTTTTTAACGGCTGTTTTTGCTTTCCTATATTCATTCAGTGAAATAGAGTCATTCGCTGATAGCCATTTCTTATATACCCCCTTCTTCTCTTCTACAGCTTTAGCAACCTCATCGTTCCACCAATACTTATTTGTTAATTTCTTTTCCTTTCTATCTCCTAATGCTTCCCGGGCCGCTTCGTGATAAATCTTTTTTAACACTTCATAGGTCGTATCTTCTTTTATGGACTTATCTCTTATTTTGTCTTGCAGTCTCTTCTTGTAAAGACCCCTTATCGATTCCTGAAGAAGACCATCAATATTATACTCGATTTTTTCCACCTTATCCCCATTTATGAGGTTTTTTGTTCCTGGTGTCGAAGTGAATTTAAACAAGAGTTTAGCCCTAACCAAGAAATGGTCCGATCCGCATTCTGCTTCTCTCATTACACGAAAGTCCAGCTGGATCACCCGGCCGTTTCTTCTCATGATGACGTAATCAATTATTGATTTGAGATTTCTTGTGTGTTGTTGCCATGTATATTTATGGGTATCTTTATGTTGAAAGAAACCTTTCAGTATCGTTAGCCTTTGTTCTTCACACAGATCTATCAGACGTTTTCCATTTTGGAAAACGACCACCTACTTGGTATTCTTCCTGTTCTGCTATTAAGATCACCCATACATATTTTTGTCTTTCTTGGGGGAATAGATTCCATGATATGGTTAAGCTTATCGAAGAATATGTCTCTCTCACTGATGCTCGTACATTCTGTAGGAGAATAACTCCCACAATGACTACTTCCTCCCCGAATAAGTTAATTTCTAGCATGATTATTCTTTCATCCACACATTCTTAATTTACTACCCTGTTCTTAAGCCTGTTATTTAATAAAATAGATACCCCAGCACCGGCTCTCTTATCCTTGTCTACACCGCTGTAATAATGGCTAAAGTTTCCCAAGGTCTCTTCTCCTTTTCCCTTTTTCTTTGTTTCTGTCAATACAGCTATATGTATATTATACTTTTCCATATTTTCCTGCATTTCGGTCTCTTTCGTCCTGAGTCCTTGAACATTCCATGTTCCAATTTGTTTAAGCTTTAGTCTTTTTCCATTGGATCCATCCGGCTTTTTTACATTATTGAGTCTGTAACCGATTTTGATTTTTTCTAAGGAGATGGGGTGCTGGCCCAAATCCTTAACCCCCAACCTGGAGGACCAGAGATTTGATTTCGGGGTGTCCTTCCCCTAGACAGGTTGCCTTTACCCAGCGAGGAGCCCTATCTGCTCCACCGCCTGTGTTAGCGTGACCCAGGGGGCACCACGAGGAGGTACAGGCCGGATTTTTACCTCCTAAATTTAGGATGTAAACGATATATTCAAAACGGCAATGGAAAACTGTAATCCCACGTTAGTTTATGATCGGTTGTTTTCAGGATTGCCCTTTACTATAGTTGCAAATTCAAAGCCATGTTCAAATCAAAATACTCAGTGTCCTGTGAGTGGTCGTTTGTATTTTTTCAAGTAGTACAAGAAATCTTACTGGATAAAGCTGTTTTTTTTTTTTTTTAATAGTATCATATTTCTTATGTATTGTTTTAGTTCCCACGAAATCACTGGTTTAAAAAAAAAAATATTTGAAAGGTTTAAATCCATTAGAAGATTGAAAACAATAAATAAAATATTAATACATACAGTTATGGTCTTGTAACTTCAGAACAAGTTGTCTTAAGAAACTGAAATTTTAAACTTATCAAGTTTACGCTAAATAGTTTGTTTCTTCCAGCTTCTTTGTCTTGATAAACAAACCTTAGCACATGATAGTTCTTATTTATTAAATTGCATTATATTGTGATTTGTTGAAGATTTTTATTTTTGAAAGTTGACATGTCTGAAGATGCTGGATTGCTAATTAACCAGTATGCTGGTTATTTGAAAGTTGACATGTCTTTTGGGGTTAGAATATCAATCAAGTGTGATTAATTTAGCTAATTTTTTGTTTTCTCATTTATTGATACACATATTCACGTATTGTAGGCCAATACAATTGAAGAATCCATTGATGAAACACTTACTCGTTTAGATGAATATTCTAGTTTAATTGATATGGTTTGTTCAATACTCCTTTTTATTTCTTTTTATTTGCCCGATTACATACCTTAATATTTAGCTTAATATTTTGTAGGTTCGTACAGAATCAAGTGTACAAAAATGTAGTTCTCTATTGGATTGCAGAGATGATTTGCAGGTTCTCTTTGAAAAAGTTAGGAAACTCGAGTTCATGGTGGCTAGAATAAAACAAGATGTGTATAGAGTTGAGGCACTTGTTGATAAAGCAGAGTCTGATCTTGGAATTTCTACTGAGGGAAAATTGAAACATTTCTTGAAACCTTTTTTTGTAAGAATTGCAGTGTTTTAAATTAATAGTGTTGTGCTCAAACCGAGGTTAATAATAAATTTCTGGTTATAGAGGCGGGCAAATACACTACCACAAGAAAGAGCACGGGCCAAATTTGAACCTCCGGAGTTGTTTACTACTAAGGATTTTTTAAAATAATTACTGGATGTTCGACGAAAGATTATTTTTCTATAAATTATGTTTTTTAAAAGAAGTTGTTAATGTGAAATATTAATACCAGAGATAAAAGTACAATGTATGAATTTTGTAACTTATTTCTGCCTTTACTGTTGTTAAATACCTATTTTGTATTTACTTAGATTAAAAATGATTATATGAGATTTTTTATATAGAAACTGGGCTGTTCTTATTCCCAATTTTTCATATTGTTTTGTATAAGTTAGGAGGTTTTGTTAAGTTTCATTTTGTGTAAACTTGTTTTTTCAGCTGTTCTTGCATAGACAGTCATGGGTTCAAGTTTTTAAAATACACATTTAAGGTTATGCAAAATTTTCTATTACGCTCACCATGCCTCTTGTAAGTTCATAGTCTTTACTAATTTAATGTTATAATATGATACACAAAAAATTTCAATTTTGTGTTTAAATTGTATTCAGTAAAATTTTTTGTTCAATTTAATATTTCAGAAGGATAGTCTTTCAGAAGCAGAAATACAAACACTGAATGAATGTGCTATTGAAGCTTTTTATAAAAGGTCAATCCCATTAATGTTTGTTGGTGGAGGTGGTACCTTTATGGCTGTATCCTCAGGTAAAAGTGATAAATATGGGTATTTCTCTCAAGTTCATATCTTATTATCGAATATTTCTATGGAATATTTCAGGAATATTAAATCCTCATCCTAGATGGGGTGCAACTCCAAAAGTTTTTTTAGCTTGCACTATCGCTTATTTTCTTGGCCAAATGTCGTATGAACCCATTTGTCGCCAAAAGTTAATGAAAATCCCAGACAGTAAAATAGGTGAAATGATCAAAAAACAAGAGTATGGAGTTCCGTGAGTATCCAGTTCTATTTTATTTATGTTTTTATTTTGAACAAATTGAGATATTACAGTAGTCAATATAATTGAATAGTTTAAATACAATTTATCATTGTTATTTCAACTGTAGCTATGAATTTTATACCTCACTGAAAAAGATATTCTATGGACTATTATCTCTGTCTAAGATAATAATTTTATAATAGTTACTATTTATTTTTAGTGTTCTTACAGTAATATTTTTAATTTTTATCTATAAATTTTATATTGTCATTGTAGTTTAGTATGAAATAAAATGGTAATGAACATATAACAGCCATTTTTCTACTTTTACAACTTTGTTGACTCTAAAACATTATACAATATCCTCCCTATGAAATGCTTATGGAGAACAGCAAAATGGGCTACTAAAGAAGAAGAATTAACAGAAGACAAGTTTAGGAAGAGCCAATTTTTAAAACCAATTTTCTGTCATCTGGTTTTGATTAAAAATGGAAAATTGTAATTAATGTCTTAGTTTAATTGGTTCCTAATAAACCTAATTTATTATTTCTGAATTTTTTATTTCATTTTTTAAATGTTTTAAGTTTCTTCATTTATTTGTGTAGTTTTAATTTATAGCTCAGCTATCTGTGATGAAAGGCTATTTTAATCTTATCAAGATGCTAAATTTCAGGGAAAATTGTACCTTTCAAATTTCTTTTCCTTCTTTATTGATTACACTAACAACGTTTCGGACGGAACTAGTTCATTTTCAAGTCTAAAAAGATAATATACAAAAGAACTGTGTCAACAATTACTAACCTTAAAAAATATTATATAATAAATAAATTTTCTATATATATATCCAACAATTACTATGTAAAAAGATTAAAAATCACTATCTTCACTAAAAAAAACCATCTCATAACATCACCATTGGTCAAATCATTGAGAAATAGCCAATAAATATTTATAATTAAAAGTTATTTCATAAAATATCTGCATAGTGTCTTCGTTACTTTTTATTATTTCAATTTTGCGTTTAAATTGTATTCAGTAAAATTTGTTGTTCAATATAATATTTCAGAAGGATAGTCTTTCAGAAGCAGAAATACAAACACTGAATGAATCTGAATCTGAATTAATATCCAAACCTTGGATTATTGTCATTGTTTTTTTAAATAATACATTAATTGTATTTGTCCTGTAAACAATAAGTTCTGCATTCATTTAACAATAATTAATGCAACAGTTATATCAATGAATGAATTATGTTAGAATACTGTTGCCTCCGTTCCCATTGCTTCTTGTGAAATTGAACTGTAGACTGTTTTTTCGGGATTGACTAATATTGCTAATCACTTAGGAGCTTACCTTTTGTTGTAATTATTACATGTTAATTTTATTGGTAATGTCTACATAATGTTGACCAATTGACCCTCTTAAAATTTACGTTTTTTATATATTTAGTGATATATATAAATTCTATAAATTTTCTACTTTTATTGTCCTCCATATTTAAAATGTTTGCATTATCAAAATCAAATTTATGGTTGTTGACCATGGCATCTATGTTTTTGTGATTTTTTACATTATTTTTATGTTGATGAATTCTCATTTTTAGATTTTGTGACGTTTTGCTTATATATTATTGATGCGGACGTTGTTGGCAATTGATTTTGTAAATCACATGGTCTATTATTCTTTAGTGTTTGTGATAAATTTATTCAATTTATTACTATTATACACTCCGAACATAATTGTATTGTGTTCATAATTTAGTGAATGCTATTTTAATTTTATCCGTAATTCTCAGGATGTATTTCAATTTATGAAATTGCTTGTTGTTTGTATTTTTGCTTATTCTGTTATAGTTTTTTTCTTTTTCAATGCTGTTTTTATTTTCCTTGTTAATTATTTCAATATAATCGGTGAACATACCTCTTTTTCCTTTTTTCATTTTATTACATTTATCATTATTATTACTCTCATTTTCCTTTTGATTAAGGCATTTGAACCACAGATTATTTATTGCTCTATACAGATAAAAATTATTTTTCAAAATTAAAAAAAATATTATTTTTTATGAGTTTTAAAAATCTATTGTCGTTTAATTTGATTGCTTTCATAATTAAATTTTTTTACCGTGTTCCAGATGTGATTTTTCGAATGGTTTGAATAGTAATTTATAATCGTGTAGAATGCTTCAATTTCGTTATCAAAATATATATTCATTTCCATTTATCTAATAATATTATTAATCGGCGATTCGGTTGTAAATTTTTATTTATTTTTTGGCATTTTTCAATGATTCTAACAGTTCTTTATCGTCATCGTTCTTCATAATTATCAATAAATCATCTATGTACTTTGTGATCATTATCGGTTTTTCAGACATTTTGTTAATTTGTTCACTTAAAAATTTATTCATATTACAACCACTTAAGATCATTGACAACCTGCCCACCCATCGTTAACCCATTCAACTTTTTGTAGTAATATTTAAATTTAAAATAATTATTACCGATACATAATTTTATGCCCTCTATAAAGGTTATTTTGTTTTTTATTTTTGTATTATCTTTAATTGAATTCCAATTATCATCAATAATTTGTATGCATTCATCACTTGGGACATTGGTGAAAAGATCCTTAATATTGAAACTAACGACTTTATATTTGATATTATTTTCTAATACTAATTTTTTAAATTTTCCTTTTACCTTTATATTATTTGCAATGTCAAAGTTATGTAGTGTGTTTAAACAGTTCAATATTGGCTTTTGAAGAAATTTTGATGAATCTTCAGTTGGGCCATTGATATTATTAATTAATGGTCTCAGTCCTTTATCCGGTTTGTGCAGTTTAACTGAATTCTTGGATCAGTGTAGTTATTGGAAGCTAATTTAATTTTCGTGTATTTATCAATGTACCCG
Organism: Rhaphigaster nebulosa; assembly: GCA_948150685.1. Lineage (NCBI taxonomy): Eukaryota > Metazoa > Arthropoda > Insecta > Hemiptera > Pentatomidae > Rhaphigaster > Rhaphigaster nebulosa. Next base: position 173,488,657 of record OX411306.1, read on the forward strand.
CATTTTTGCAGCTTTTCAACATATTTATTGATCTTATTTACCAATTCCATTCCAGGGTTATTTCTCATTTTTGGGTACGTTCTTTTGTCTTCTAGCAAATAATCAATTTTATGTATATATTCCTTTTTTTTAATTTTTTATAGTTTGTTTGTTAATGTTTTTTCAACATTAATAGTTTAGAGTTCTTTTTAAACTCAGATATGTAATTATATCTTTGCCTATCACCTTATTATCAAAGCTAAATACCATTTCTGCACCACTGGCTCCAATATTCTCCCTTAAAGCCGACTTGAGACCTAAAAGGACAGTTGGCAGCGTTCTTGTCCATCCTGCAGTGTACATCGTTGCCTTGATGCACCTGTGCCACCACTCCGCGCATCTGTTGGACTGAGGATGGTAACCGTGGTCCTACTTCTCTTGATGCGAGTCAGGTTTATGAAGAGATCTGACTAAAACTGGCGCCCTTGGTCGGTTGTAATCCTGGCCGACGTACCATAGCGGCAGATCCTCGTGCCAGCGATCGCTTCTGTCATTTTAGCGCTTGTGATCTCTTCTAGTGGGCACGCCTCAGACCATCGTATAAATCTGTCGATCGTTGTTTGACAATATCGCATTCCGTTGGAGGGTGGCAAAGGTCCGACGAGATCCACGTGCTCTAATCTACGGCTGGTTGCGAAGGTACCTGGAAGAGTTACGTGAAGGACGACATTTGACCCCTTGCAGGGTATGCAACAACTAGTCTACTTCCAGACGTCAGCGTTCATACTTTGTCAGAAAAAACGCTGAGTAACTAGTTTTTAATTTTTTTAAATTTTTTTTATAGTTTGTTAATGTTTTTTCAACATTAATGGTTTAGAGTTCTTTTTAAAATCAGATATATAATTATATCTTTGCCTATCACCTTATTATCAAAGCTAAATATCATTTCCGCACCACTGGCGGTCTCGAGGTTTATAGCCTGGGGGTGGATCTAGAATCGTTCAGAAGCTCTATAATCACTGAATCCTTCTTCTGCTCTGCCACAATGCGCGCATAGTTCTCGGTAAAGTCGAGTAGGTTTTTCTGATTTTGAGCGAAAGCCTTAGATAAAAATCCTATGGTAGTGCTGAAAGCGTCGCACACTAACATGAGTTGGGCGCTCTCCTTCGGATGTCCAAGCACTGTAGAATTCTGGATGGCAGTTGTGCAGCGTTAGAACATTTGGGTGGCTTCTACGTCCCAGTCGATAGGCTTCTTGGCGTATTTTTTCGCTCCAGCAGGTAACCTGTTAAGAGGCGCTTACAAATCCGCCGCTCTGGGGAATGCAACAACGATAGAAATTGAATGTACCCAGAAAACGGGGCAGGTCCCCTTAGTAACTGATAGCATGCGATGGCATTCGCCTTGGCTGAGAGAGCACTGATCCTCGAGTTCACCGTGTGGTCCAAAAACTAAACCTCCTAACGAGCGAAGATGCATTTCGTCAGCTTCACAGTGAGATCGTTGCCCTCAAGTCGCCGCAGGATTTCCTCCAGGTGTTTTGTGCTTTTCTTCATCTCTTGATCCGATAATGATTTCGTCCAGGAACAACCAGGCGAAGTCCGAAGTTCGATGCACTTGGTCAAGGACCCGTTGGAAGATCTGCGAGGCGTTCCTAACGCCAAAACACATACAGAGCAATTCGAAGAGACTGTGAGGTTGTGATTTATGAGCAATTTGAAGAGGCTGTGATTACAGCCGTTTTATTCAGCCACCGGAATTTGGTAATATGCACGATTATGGTCCAACGTCGTAAAGATCTTCTTATCATGCATATTAACGTTGCAGCTGTGAGATTGTAACCTTATCATTTCAACCCACACTGCTGATTCGTGTTGGTTTCAGACAAGCATGAAACCTAACTATTGCTTCAATTGTAGATTTTTCTCTAATTGATCCAAGAAATACTTGGAAAGAAGGGAATGGAGCACTGAGGTAGAGACCATTCAGAGTTTTCACAATGGCTTTTTAAAACACAGACATGTGCGAAGTAAGTCAAGTTTAATATATCACAACTAAATTAGTTTAAATATTTTCTAACTAGATTCAGAAAAATTTATTTATCATTGAAATATTATAGCTGAACTTAAGCGTGAATTGAACAGTTTTTGATTTATTACAATATTTAGTTCATTTTGTAGGAGCTCAAACATACCTTTTCGGAAAAGTTATAGCAAGAATTTATTCTTCAACTATTCAAGGACTGCAAACCACTGAAAAAGGTTCTTTTCATGAAAAGGGTGTATTTTTTCCATTCCCGCCATTGTGCGATACGACTCAATTTAACACATTATTTATAATCATTGATGGAAGGAAACTAAAAGGGTAAACAAATAGGATTAAAAATAACCGTGTAACTATATACAACACGATTGAACAAGATTTCAATAGGTAAAACATGTTATTCTTCCACTATTCCCGATGATTGGACACCTTTCTAAATATGCCTTGAAAATATTATCATTTAAAATTCAGCAGGGATCGAAGTTGGAAGCATGAGCGCCCCTATAGGGAGCCAATAGATCCCCTTGGCCAAGGAACTTTTTTTTAAATTAATATTTCTGACTCATGATAAATGATCCATAAAGTAGTTATAAAATATAGAAGTACAGCAATTAATTTGTGTAAAATTAATTGACCTTCAAACTAAACGGCAACAGCTGTAACTGCAAAATAAGATGCCTAATTTAAATTAGTTTCAGTGTAGAATAGGACTGAAGATGCTGCATAGTTCCGAGTGGTGGGGTGAGACATTTCGTTGATATCAAAATTTTTCATGTATACGCGGTTACATTTCATGTATTTTGTTCAACGAGTGTTAGCAGTTCAGATTTGGACGGGAACGAGACAGGTTTTTTTTTGCGCATGTGATTACTGTTTTTCTAGATTGTTGAAAAGTTGAAATATACAGCCTTTTAGTTCAACTTTTCAACAATTAATATCATTATTAATATATCATTAATTAATGATATATTATTAATATATCATTATTATTTCAGACATAAACGACATATTATCGTTTTTGTTATTGTTTGTTTTATCAGAAATGATTACGGAGTGGGCTGAAGAAATAGAAATAAAATAAGAGAATCATCTAGTTTGCATTTTAGGATATGCAATAACAGTGGCAGATCCAGGAATTTTCGAATAAAGAAAGGACGCATATGCAAACCTGATCTCCTTTAATTCTTCCCTCCCCCTAGAAACTTTAAAACATTAAATGCTTTGCTCACGTTTTAAAATTCATATTAATCAATCAAAATTTAATTATTATATAAATAAAAGCCCCTGTTGTATACGTAGTAGATGTGTTTTAAAAGCCATTGTGAAAACTCTGAATGGTCTCTACTCAGTGCTCCATTTCCTTCTTTCCAAGTATTTCTTGGATCAATTAGAGAAAAATCTACAATTGAAGCAATAGTTAGGTTTTATGCTTGTCTGAAACCAACACGAATCAGCAGTGTGGGTTGAAATGATAAGGTTACAATCACACAGCTGCAACGTTATCAATCAAGCAATCGTGCATATTACCAAATTCCGGTGGCTGAAGAAAACGGCTGTAATCTTCGTCCTCTTCGAATTGCTATGAATGTGTCTTCGCACGTCAGGAGGTTTAGTTTTTGGACCACTCAGTGAACTCGAGGATCAGTGCTCTCTCAGCCAAGGCGAATGCCATCGCATGCTATCAGTTACTAAGGGGACCTGTCCCGTTTTCTGGGTACTTTCAACTTCTATCGTTGTTGCATACCCAGAGCGGCGGATTTGTAAGCGCCTCTTAACAGGTTACTTAATGGAGCAAAAAAATACGGCAAGAAGCCTATCGACTGGGACGTAGAAGCCACCCAAATGTTCGAACGCTGCACAACTGCCATCCAGAATTCTACGGTGCTTGGAAATCCGAAGGAGAGCGTTCAACTCGTGTTAGTGTGCGACGCTTTCAGCACTGTCAGGGAATTTTGATCCAAGGCTTTCGCTCCAGTGCAGAAAAAGTACGCCGCTTACGATAAGAAGCTATAAACTGATAGATTCGATCGGAAGATTAACTGTTCTAAAATTTCTGTGGTTTCTAGTGGTGGGATAGTTGTGAACAATTTCTGACGTGGAATGATATTAATTTCGCGTTATCCGGAATTACCATGTTCTTAATTTTGTTGACTAACGCTATAGAGTTTTTTTACCGTGTGCTGTGGGGAAAATGAGATTCTGGTTTCGAATAAATTGTTCAAGTAATGGGCAAGTTTTTAGATCGGGCTATTGATGCAACTAACGACTGGTCTTATGGGAATTTCCAGTTTGTTGTATTTTTGGTATGTCATATAGTCGGGGAGGAGCGGATTCATCTCAATGACGAAGTAACGGAAGTATTGTATTCGCGAAAATTTTCGGTTTTCAGATTTCAACGGAAATATCCATTTTGACCATCCCTGAATCCATTTTGACTAGTTTCGTCGTGGCATCTGTACGTACGTTCGTTACACATAGAAACGGTTAGCCGTAGAAATTGGAAATTTTGTATTTAGGATTGTTGTAAAATCTAGTTGTGAACCTACCTTTTTGGTCACTGCTTAATCACCGGAAGTGGTCCTTTACCTGAAGGTCATAATTGATTTCCATCAAAAATTATATTAAAATACTTTGCAAAACTTCTCAAATTTGGTATTTATAACTACTGATTTAATAGTATTTAATAATAATATTGATTTAAATAACATACTAGATTTTGGTCTAAATTGGAAAACCAGAAGCGGTACTTTACTTGAAGGTCAGACTTTCAACAAAAATTATATTACAATATATTGGAAAACATCTCATATTTGATAAAATGAACTTTTATATTGATGTGAATGTATTTACTATATTTTGGTTAAAATTGGTGAGCCAAAAGGGTACTTTACTTGAAGGTCACAATAAGCTTATATCAAAAATTATATTTAAATTAAATACATAAATCATATGTTTCGGTAACAACCGCAATTTGGTTTCCAATCCAATTAAACATTTTTATTACTTTTTTTAAGTGTTAAAATTTAGTGTAAAATGCTGGTTTTCCTCCCTATTTGTGTGTGTGTGTGTCAATAGATGGATGTCGCGACGCCGAGTGTTGTTTTTGAGATACTGCGATCTTCGGAAACTAGTAACCAAAATCAGGATCACTTTTTGAGCTACCGATTTATAGCTTAATAGGCGTACAAGGAAGTCATGTGTTGTCCACATCAGATATTTTAGACCAATTTGGGTTAGTTTACCAAAATTTGTCTAAATAATATATAATTCTAAAATATTCGACTTTTGTGGTCTTGGCAACTTCGAAATCTTCACAGTTTTCAACCCACTTGAAATTTATATATAAGAGTTAGTGTGATGATGATTCCTGACCAATATTCCTGTTTTATAATTTTATGAAACTTTCATAATATTTATAATTTTCGTACTTGTGAAAATAGAAGTTGGAATCATATAATTTTTGGATGAACAGGCGGTAATAATCGGAGTCTTTAAGGCTAACCCTCACGGACTTTTAGTAAAATTTTTTATCGAAAGATGGCGACAAAGTTTATTAGCTAGTTTATTTGAAAACGACTGAGGAAACTAAATTGTTTTTGCTGGTTCAATAAATTCACTATAATAGAATATCCTATAACTATTTTTGATGAAAAAATTTAATTGATTAATTGGATTTTTAATTTTCATTTCTCAAACTGTATCTTTAAAAAAATTTTTTTTTATAAAACCATGGAAAATCGTCTATTTATTAAGGATACAACAAAAAAGATTCAATTTTTGATCTTTTACTTACCCTAAAAAGTAAAATAAAATTGATTCGAGGTCATGTTCTTTGCCGCTAAATCAGTAGGGGAGTTTGTCTACCTGGAGTACCGAGTGGAGGGGATGCACGGCTGAGGCAGTGTTCTGTTTTGGAGAAACCTGGCAAAAACTCATTTTATCGATTTCATTGTTTAAGGTCCCAAATTATTTCAAAATGAAATCCATCTAATTAAATTTTATCATTGGAAATCTTACACACATTACCCAAAGTTAGAGATGAAGCTATGTCCCCAAACTCCGATGATTTTATCATTAAAAACAATTATAATCTGGCAAAGTTATGTATCACAAAAGTGAAATAAACTTTAAAACTTAAAATGAAGAATTAAAAAAAAAAAAATGATACCTACTGAAACAGTGAAATTATTGAATAAGAAAAAACGATTTAGTTTCATTCAGCCGTTTTCAAATGAACAAGCTAATAAATTTAGCATGAATTTTGTCGCCATCAGTAGAAAAAAATTTTGCTAAAAGTCCGGGAAGATTAGCCTTAAAGAATCCAATTATTACCGCCTGTTCATCCAAAAATTACATGATTCCAACTTCTATTTTTCACAAGTACGAAAATTATCATGATGATGAAAGTTATATAAAATTATAATACAGGAGTATTGGCCAGGAATCATCATCACGCTAACACTTACATATAAATTTCAAGTGGGTTGAAAACTGAATATTTCGAAGTTGGCAAGACCACAAAAGTCGTGTATACAGAGAAGGCACTCGTAAAATTCCTATAACTATGTTTTTTGTTACAAGAAGATATTCATGGAATTTGTTTTTCTAAATATTTTACCTTTTTCATAAGAAAGGAAAGGTAGAAAACTCAGAAGAAGACAGAAATGTCACAGTGAAAGCGATACCACCAAGTACGGCCTTGCCAACTAAGAGATACTGTTACCAAAAGACTTTATGATGCAATCTATTAATTTTACCAAAGAAGTCTAAAACACTGGTTGGAATTCTTTGATCATAGAAAATAATTCTACTTAGGAGAGAGGAACTCATTACATATCAGAGTCTAAATAAGGACATGAGTAAAAACAAGATGTGGTAGAATTCTAGACTACCAACTAAAGAAGAAAACTATTATAACTTTTATTTTTAGGTTTATAGCCAAAAGTCTTCAAAGTATTATAATTAGCTTAAATATGTAAATTAGTAAATTTTAAAGAATTAAATTGCGTAAATTTTATTATATAAAATAAAATGGCTCCTTGTGGAGCCACGCAGAGCTATCTAAGATAATGGTTTATTGTATATAGACTTTTACTTTGTAAGGCTGTTCTAGCTTAATCTGATGTTTAATTTTTTTATCTTCAACTATTATATATCATTATTATTATATTCATTATGATATTATATATCATTTTTCAAATTATTGTGCTAAATATATTCCTTGAAAGTTATATTTTGAATTGTAAAGGTGTGGCAGCGGTGGGGGTTCAAAATGGAACTTACCGAAATCTTCCGCCTTCCTAGGACTAGTTGAAAATTGATACCTAAATGTACCTTTAAATGTAATGATATTTGTTGGTAATATAAAAATAAATGCCGAATAGGAGCTTAAATAAAATTATAATCTTTAACTAATAATAACATAGTATGAATTTGTTTCTAAATTACAATCTTCAAAATTAAAATGTTGAAGTAATACAAAATGATTATGAAATGAGAAAAAAAATAAAATACCTATAATTCTTGTTTGAAATAAATGCAAAAAATAAAGTTTACAAGATTAAATTTGGTATTGAGAACCACTTACAGTATATTAAATATGATTACAATGATATAATACAATATACCTATGATTTTTTCATTAAAAAAAACATTGTAAACAAAAATTTTCAAATGAATAATTATTTAATAAAACTTATTAATAACTATATAAAAATTAAATTGATTTATCCAAATATATTGTCTAAAAACCGGTATCACTAGTTCAACGTATTCATTGTTAACTTTAAATAAATTCAAATATAGTTTTGTTTATCTGGTTTTGAAGTAACTGTAACACCTTCACTACTGAGGTGCATAAATTAAAATTAATGTAAAACATTCATTGATGAATGAATGAAAAGAGAGAAAAAAAAAGGAATATTTAAAAGTCCAGAAGGAGTTTGCTCTGAACGCATGACTTTTAGTTTATAGTTGAACACTTCACCACACAGCTATCATTAATTTTTATATTAAATGGCTGACAATACCTCCATTTGCTTCCTTTCTCCATTCGGAGCATGTTGCTTCGCTCGTCTCTCCAAGATTGTATGAAAATTAAGAATAATTTATTATGGTTATGTGAGTACTCAAAGAAGAATTTTATTATAAATTGACGAACAATTCCCCAGCCATACCTTCCTCTTCCATAGAGGCTAATGAAGCGCTGACCTGCTGATTTCCCAAATGTGGGCGATACAAAAGTGCAGCACAAAAGAAATGCATAGGAGTTAACTGCCGTCTTTCTCTTATGAACGTAAATTACCGACTGAAATAAGTCTAACTCTGGCCGGAATGTACCGATAGAGTCCGTCTAATACTTCTGTACGGCTATGTGTGCATACTTAGTAGATAACTTAAATCATATGTTTATCGACCTACAAAAAAAAAATTAACACCCTCTAAAAATTTGACGTTTTAGGTTTCAAGATACGTAAGATCTAAATATCGAATAAAAAATTTGATTTTTGCTATGGCTAATCGAAAATTCCCTACAAAACAAAAAGTAATCATTTAAATCGCACAAGTATTAGCTGAGGTATAGCTTAATGAACTTAGTAGACTAATTCTCCGACGCTACAGGTCAGCGTGACTCTTGGGCTCCTGACTTCCTCGCATCTCACTACTTCTTCCTTTCTTGCATTGTTTCTGCACTTCCTTCAGCTGCTTGGTCTTTCCATTTTCTTTGCCCACTGAAGTGCACATCCAATATTTTCCTCGTAACATTTCACCCTCTGATTACATATTCCAACCATCTTAGCCTACTTGCATCGACTCAGTTTCTTCTTAACACTTTCAGTTCTGCACTCTCGATATATCTACATTCCATTTTCAATGAATATTTACATGTTGGCCACAACAAAAGCTCTGGTAGAATTTGATCAATTGTTTCAGCAGCACATGAAATTATCATAAGGTGTGCCCTCCAGACAATCCTTAGAGAATCTTTTGCACTAAATTTTGAATTGATTTAATTCTTTTGGCTCATTGGACTTACTTTTGAATTGATTTAAGTCTTCTTTCAGCTCATTGAAATTTCAGATATTCGGATTTACTATAACTTCTGATTCTTATGTCTACTTGTTTGTTATTGATTTTTGGTCAGAATTTTCTATTACTTTCTGTTACTGTTTGATGGTTTCTTTTTTCTCTTTGCTTCGTAAGCCCTTTGATAAATGACAGTTTCACTCATTTCTGCCCAATGTTGCAAAAACGCTACATTAATTTCAACATTTTTTCCTGAACACAAAAAAAATTATTTTTAGAGTTTCTTTATTTTATCTTAAACTATCTTTTCACCAGACTATTATGTTTTTGAGTGTTCTGCAATTTTTTGAATTGTTCATTTCAGGTCATGTTGAGCATGTTTAGAGCATGAGTGTGAGAAGTTCCCTTAGGTATATCTTGTTTTTAAAAAATTTCCAATTATAATCCAATGAATGAATGATTTTGTATACATTTTTTAGTAAAGCTATATACTGTAAATAGAACATATGTTTGTATATTATTGAGGTTACAGTTGGGTTTATTATGATAAATACTACGTTATGTGCTTTGAGTATAAAAGTGTTATTCGCCTACAATTATTACAAGGTGACAGCGGTGGAATAACAATGGCAACACTGGAAGATATAACTAAAGTTTTTTTTGAAGCCTTGAAGACGAATGAAGGAGGAGTCAGGTGAGTATTAAGCCGTATCAACAATTTAATTTCCAAGAATCAAGCAAATGGTCTCAGTGGATTAGGAGCTTTGAGATCTATATGTCTGCTAGCGGTCTCTGTAATAAAGGTGAGTCCCAGCAAATTAATTTCTTAGTTTATTCCTGGGGATTGGAAGGTGATGAATGTTTAACATCCATTGGCTTACCTCCAGATAACAGTTAAAAAAGGTATTTTATGACCGTTCCAAATTTTTGCTAAGAACACATCAACCTAATAAATCGATTGACAATTTTATTCAAGATCTTTACAAATTAGCAGACAATTGTGATCGGGTCTGTGAAAAATGTAATGTATGATCTGAGTTATTATTATTTAGGTTGGTTACGGGATTAGCGGATAGACATCTTTCCACTGAACCACAATTGAGCCGAAACTTAACAATAAAACAGGCGATTGAACGAACCAAATTAGCTTCAGTGATTGAGATACAGCAGGACATTATCCGAGGTCAGGGCAGTTTGAGCCCTATTTAGAATGTGAGGTAATTACTAAATATCAGCATAAAACCAGCCGTCAGATAAAGAGAGAAAAATATCCTGATAGAAATTGCTTTACGCGCGATGCGGCATATAGTTTTCAGCATCGAGATAGATGCCCAGCTAAAAATTCTACCTGCTTCATATGTAAGAAAACAGGACATTGGAAGTCAATCTGTCGAAGGCCATTGACCAATTGGACAGAAGTCCCACCAGTAGCAATGGATCACAACTCGGAGTCATCTATTTGACTTCTGTTACAACCTCTCAAAGCAATAATTTATTTTATTTTAATATCCAAGCAGATGGAAAGGAGATTCGATTTAAGATTGATTCAGGAGCTGATGTGTGTGTTTGCGGTCCACAAATGGTCGATCTACTGCTGTTAAAGGTTCACCACACTTATAGAACTCTTAGCGGGGCAGGAAGTAGTAAATTTTCCATTTTGTGTAAAGTTAAAGTGGCCCTTTCTAAAAACGGAATTTATCTTTCAGAATCTATTTATATTATTAAGGGGCTGAGAGAACCTCAAGTAAACCAGCCATTGTAGTTTTTAATTTATTGCAAATTTCTGTTCAAGAAGTTGATGAAAAATCAGATGACTTTGTTAACAATTTTCCTAACGTTTTCTCGATTCTTGAGGAAGTAAAGGAAGATTCTTATTTAATTAAACTCGCTCCTAACGCTAAACCTTATTCTGTATCATGTCTCCGGCGAGTACCAATTTCTTTAAAAGATAAATTATAATTAGACCGAATGGTAAAAGATAATGTTATTACCCCGGTTTCTGATAATACAGGGTGACGTTCACCGATCGTTGTCCCAAAGCGAAGTGGCATTATTCGTTTATATGTGGATTTTACTGAATTAAATAAATTTATTTTAAGAGAAAAGCTAGTTCTTCCCGCCGTTGATGAGTTGGTGGGTAAACTGTATTCAGCCATATTATTTTCTAAATCAGAAGCAAAAAGTGACTTCTGGTAGATTTCCCTCGATGAAACGACTCTAAAGTTGATAAAATTTATAACACCATTTGGGAGATATTATTTTAAGCGTTTGCTATTCGGGATATCGTCAGCCCCGGAATACTTTAAAAGAAGAATGGCGGAGACAATTGAAGGCTTAGAGGGCGTTACTGATTAAATAGATGATTTTTCTGTTTACGGGGACATTGAAGAAGAACACGATCGTAGACTTGTTACAATCTTAAGCCGCCTTCAAGGATATGGCATCACACTTAACGTTCAGAAGCAGATATTTTTGGGGTATCTTTTAGATAATGCATTCTGAAACCTGACTCTGACAAGGTAAATGCCATTGCTACAATGCATGCTCCGAAGATTTAGAAGGATTTATTTCTTAGGAAGGATGATTTATTTAATTCCCTATCTTTCAGATCACGTTAACTCGTTACGAGAATTATTATGTGATAAAAATACCAAAGATCACGAGCTGCACTTTTCTAGTCTCCCTAGTAACATTAGACCCAAAGAGAGATACCCGTATTTCAGCTGATGCCTCAAGCTTTGGAATAAGAGGAGTATTAGAAGAAAAAATTATTAAAGGTTGGATGCCAGTAAAATTTATTTCACAATTTTAAGTGCTGTAGAAACACAATATGGCCAAATTGAAAAAGAAGCATTAGCCCTGACATGGGCATGCGAGAGGTTTTCTCAGTTTATATTTGAGTTATTAACCGATCATAAGCCGCTGGTTGAAATTCTAGCCCAGAAGCCTATAGGTAGTTTGTCTCCACAATTGCAAAGATTTAAAATGAGAATAGTACATTTTACTTCCACCTACACCATGTGAAAGGTAAACAATTTATCAATTCTGATGTTTTGTCTAGAAACTCCCTTGAGGACCCAGGTGACAAATATGCCAAAGATGAGATTAAACTCTATATGTCGGAAGTAGTTTCTTCAATTAATGTCACAGATAAAAGATTTAATACTCTCAGAATAGCTCAAAACGGGGATGTGGTTTGCCAGCTCCTAAAAGTATCTATTTTATCCGGTGATTGGACTAGATTTGAAAATACCCAGTTCTAAAAAGAGAGGGGTTTTCTTGCAACTCAATATGATTTGATACTTTACGGAAGTAGAATTTATGTTCCGAAATCCCAGAGGGTAGAATCTCAACAGCTTGCATTCTGGACATCAGGGGTTTACTAAATGTATTTCTCGAGCCCAGAACACTGTATAGTGACCGGGTATTAGTTTAGATATCAAGAAGGTGGAAAACTGTTTATCGTGTTTAGAAAATTCATTTGAAGTTCGCGAACATTTACTTCCCAGTGATGTAGCTCAGGGGTCACGAGAGAAGATGCATTCGACCTGCTAAAATATGAAGGAAGACATACTTTGGTAATGCAAGGTTACTCTTCTAAATTCGTTGAATAATACAAATGAAGAAAATTGATTCACGGCCATTATCACTGCATTTTTAATTTACAAAACTGTATTTTCACATTATGGCATACCAAACACAGTTCGAGTCGACAAAAGCCCTTTAAAATAGTAGTGAATTACATATTTTCGCCAAGAAATACAATTTTGAGATTATAACATCAAGTCCAAGATATACTCCTACAAATGGTCAAGCCGAACGGGCAGTGCTAATAGCAAAAGATATACTAAAAACGAATGATTATGTATATGAGGGACTGCTGACATACCGTTCAACATTACTAGATTGCGACTTGAGTCCGGCAGAACTTCTTTTCGGAAGAAAATTAAGAGCGATTGTACTTATCTTCGACAAAGAACTCGAACCAGCTTGGCCCGATTTGGTCAAATACAAAAAAATGGTGGAAGTATTCCAAAATCCGCTAGTTGGAAAATTTTGATTCCCGACACTGAGCAAGAGGAGTGGGGCAGTTGAGAAGGGGTGAAAAGGTGTGGGCTAAGAATGGGCAGAAATGGGTTAATAAAACGATAGCATGCCTGCTAAACTGATGTGTGTTGGTAATTAAAAGAAAGCTATAATCTTCCTTTTCTGTTACCACTTTTCTGAAAGATATTCGTTGTTTTTCATAATAAAATATGTTTTAACTGAATCTTTATGTCCTTTTAACGATATAATGGTCCCTAGAAATTCTGGGGGTCATAATATGGGTAAGATGATATTTTACGATCCACTCTTTCCTAACAGTCCTAACAGCAGGATCTGGGAATAACCTTAAAAAAATAATAAAATAAATAAATAAAATGGATTAGTTATACTTTTTTGTTCATTTTTTTCTATTGCTTTTATAGAAACCATCCATATTTATAAAAATACCATTTTATGTTTGTACCATTTTTTTTTTTGGAAAGAAATTCCTTGTTTTATATATATATATATTTTTTAATTTTAATTTTTAAAATATCAGATGTGGACACCACATGTCTTCCTTGTACGCCTATTAAACTATAAATCGGTGGCCCAAAAAATTATTATTATAGTTTAGTATAGCAGTAGGTATCTCAAAAACGACACTCGACATCGCGACCTACTTCTATTGACACACGCACATAAAGGCAAACAAACACACAAACATATAATTATGAAAATGTTAAAAACTATATAGTTTTTATTGATATCAGCATATCACTAAATAACGCTGCAGACTTGTTCAGCTCACAAATGGGGAGGAAAACAGGTATTTTACACTCAATTTTAACACTTAAAACAAGTAATAAAATTGTTTAATTAGAGTGGAAAAAAAAGCGTTTGCAGCCTTTATCACCGAACCATCTGATCTCTGTATTCATTTTTATATAATTTTTTATGTAAGTTTATTATGACATTCAAGTAAAGTACCCCTTCCGGGTCACCAATTTTAACCAAAATCTAGTAAATTATTTATATTGATATAAAAGTCTTATTTTCCAAATTTGAGATGTTTTACATTATATTGTAATATAATTTTTGATGAAAGTTTATTATGACCTTCAAGTAAAGTTCCGCTTCCGGTTTGCCAATTTATAAGAAAATCTAGTATGTCATTGAAACCAATATATAAATCATAGATACAGAATTTGAGATTTTTTACATTATATTTTAATTTAATGGAAATTAATTTTTGAACTTCAAATGAAGTATCACTTCCCGTGATCGTTTAAGGATCAAAAAGGGAGGTCACAGCTAGATTTTACAGCAATCCCAAAAACCAAATTTTAACTTCCTACGGCTAACCGTTTTTGAGTTATGCGAGATGCGCACGAACGAACGTAATTACTGACGTCGCGACGAAACTACTCAAAAGGATTCAGGGATGGTCAAAATTCTAGATATTTCCGTTAAAACCTGAAAACCGAAAATTTTCGTTATTTCAATACTTCAGGAAGTAATAATTATGATTCTTACTATATATCTAATCTGTGAAGACATTTTTAATTGTTTGTTAACTATTGAATTGAAGGAAAACTTAATCATTCCATTTTTATGTATTCAACTGATAATTACGCATGTAAGAGATAGTAATAATAATTGCAGAAAGGTTATTAGAACAAGGTTTCCTTTTTAAATTTATAGTGATTGTTTGCTTTTGGTTTACACTATGTATGAATAAATATTTAATCGCAAATATATAAAATATTCTAGTTGATTTTAATGATTTTAGTAACGTAACTTAATTGACATACTTAAGTACAAGTCTGCCAACTTAATGAAGTTTATTATCGTGAATAGATTTTGACATCTTTCCACAAATTAAAATCTAGGCTCTTTGGCGTGTAGTTCGTTTAAGCAGATTCTAACCTGAAATCAGCGCAGCGGTGTTATAACAGTAAACTTTAAGTGGTTCTGTTCTGAAATATTGCAAGAGATACCTATAAAATTAAAGATTTTTACTTTTACTTAGATTTTTAGAAATGGCTGCACCTCCTCCTCCTACAGTAAGTTTTATTTTGAATTTAAGAGTCCTTTACACAATTTTTTGATGGAAATAGTTTTCATTCTGAATGTGATTTTAACTACTAGGCTTGTTTTTTCTGAATTTTAGCCTTACAGGTTTTCCAGTGATGAAATGAGAGTACTCCAGGAATGCAACAGAGAATCTTTTTATCAAAGATGTTTGCCACTTAGTACACTCTTTGGTGTTGGCACTTATTTGGGTGTGAATGCAGGTTGGTTTAATTGTTTTTATTTTTAAATAATTATGTCATGATTTATATAATTGTTAATCCTCACACTGCTGTGCTGTAAACAGGAACAGATTGTATTGATTAATCTTAATTTTGAATACCAGGTTATTTGAAGCCCAATCCCAGATTTGGTGCTGTGCCAAAAGTAATTGGTGCTGTTGTTGTTGGCTATTTGATGGGGAAAATATCTTATCAAGGAAAATGTGCTGAAAAACTAATGGCCTTGCCTGACAGTAAAATCGGAGCCTTACTGAGAAACAGGCGTTTTGGCGGTGCTGCCCAGAACTCGTTAGTATTTATTCCTTTATCTTAAGACACTGGGGTGAAAAAAATAAAAAAAAGTAGCCAATCTGTTTTTATTTTTATTTTTACACAAAGCAGGGACATAGCATTTTGTTTTTCTCCTAACTTAATTTTTGGTAATTTCTCCGCTTACTTGTATATCGACTTATAATAATTATTAAATTAGATGTGGCATTGATCTATTAAGGTTTTGAATAAATTTCAAAAGATATGTTTTCCTAATCTTTCCTCTGAACAATCTTTAATTCTCACAGTTTTGGGGCGTTTTGCATTGTTCCACAAGCCTGGTAACTCCTCTCATAGATAGGATTTGGATCTGGACTACATGATGCAATCTTAAGTATCAAAGGGAAAAAATTCTATGTATCAGAAGAGGGGACAATACCTAAGTTGTCCACGTTTTTTTTGCCTCTTAGTGTGTATTTTTTTTATTTCACAAAGTTAGAAGCATATAACAGACTCAGATTTCTTGTAAATAATTACTGTCTATTTATCAGCATTTATATTATTAAAGCTTTTATTTATTCATATTAATCACAATTAATCTGATTAGTTTTTTTTAGATTAACACTGGAAGATCAAGATCTTGAAAGAGTTTTAACTGATATACCGGAGTCTGAGAAATATTCAGATATATCAAATAAAGGTCTTATGGATTTAGATACTGATAGACCTCTCTCGTCTGGATTCGATGATTTCAGACCTAATTTAGATGGTATGATCTCTTAAGTTAAATTATGTTTAGCTCTATTTTGGTTTATTTTAGCTATAAAGTTATTATTATTTTTGGCTATTGCATATTATTTAATGAATTTTTTGTATTTTTATTTTGCCTAAGTTGATTTTTTAATTCTTAAAGGTATTTTTAAGAGTGCTTTCTTATTTTGGTTTACCATATTTAATTACAATTACAAAATAGCCTTAAAGTGTTTAAGCTTCGAGTCAGAATAATTTAGAATTGCTTATAATTGTATCATAAAATATATGAGGAAGTGAGAAATCCAGATGTACAAACGATTTTTTTCAAAGATGTAGTTATGTGCAAATATGGATAGTTAATGCGTATAAAATTTTTTCAAAAGCAATATTACTCAATATTTAAGAGATATAAAGTAGAGCCATAATACAAGAATGACAGAGACTTATAACTAATAATACTTAATCGTTTTATTAGGAAGTGATAAGTTATTTGCCACTTTCATAATTTTGTTTTTATTGAAAAATAGTTTCAAATGTTATTCATTCATCTTCAGTTCTAAAAACACACAAAAATTCAAAGTTAATCATTTTAGGTTTTATAAAAATGTTTAAGTTTAAAATGCTTTTTAACTAAATTATTTAATTGTAACTTGTACCCCTTTGCTTCTCACCCCCTCATATCTCTTTAAAATATTTGTTTATGGCTATTAATTGTCTTTCAAGTGGAAAGATAGTTTGAGATTATCAGATTTTGTTCTGAAAGTCTGTGTAAAGATGTTATCTAATATTTAATATTAAATTGCTCTATTCTCATGACATGATCATATGGATGATTCTCATTTTACGGTCAAGTCCACTACAACTTTTACTTAATTAGTAGGTCTAACCTGAATTTTTTCCCACTGCTATACGGCAAAGAAATGTTCCTTCATACTGAAATATTATATATGAAAATATTATTGAATAATTTGATTTTATAATTACTTCAGCTATTAAAATGTCATTACCATGCACTGTACCACCCTCAGTTTTCTAGTAATTATGTATTTTTTCTCTTTCGCAAACTACATAGTAGTGAAATTTATTTCCGTTCATAAAGGATAACTTAAGCATTCTGAATCATATATTTTTTTTTTGTTAACAGTGAAGTATGTTTATGCACTTTTCAAACTTTGTCCTCTATTTTTGATGCCATAACCAAGAAAAAAACGAAACGTCAAAGATAAAGTGTTGAAAAACAGGGAAAAATAAGAAAAGTTTTTCAAGTGTAGTTGTAGCTCTGAGCTGAAGGACCACCCACCAGCGAACAATGGACGCCAATTACAGAGCTTACCTCAACTCATTTTTGTTTTAAGATAAGTCGCATACCTTTATTGTTGTCATTATCATGCCCTATATTATCACACTACCTTTTCAAATTATTCCATCAATTGCAATTTAAGAAAGTTTTCAGAAACAATATTTTTAAGTTTTAGTTTGGCCGAGTAAAATATGTGGAAATGTTATTACCAAGTTGACAACTCATGTCATTACCACACCCAAATTATTAGCATGGTAATAACATAAATTGTGCAGCAATGAAGCATTTTTGAATCATTACTATCTAAAATTTGTTGATTACTCTTCTGAACTTAATATATTTAATTCTAATTGTCTACTTAGTCTTTTAATTTTTTATTTATCCACACTTATCAAAGTGTGTCTATAATACTCCTAATCTAATCTTTTTTTTAAAAAAAAGCTGTGGCTGCTTGCATTTTTCTAAAATAATAGTAATTATTTTTTTTCAATTTGTAATTAAAACATTTTTGTTTAAATTGCTATTTATAATGTCCCATACATAGAGGGTCTTGTACATGAAGTTCTTCTTTTGCCCAATTTCACTTTTTTCCTTACATATATATCTGAAAGCAAAATAATTAAATTTTAGTCACTTTCATGCTGATTACCGAGCTTGCCCGGTCATTATTATGTTTTGAAAATATAAAATTTTCCATGAAAAAAACAACTTTTGACTTTGCCCATTTGTTAAAATTAACAGCTGAGCATCAATATAAGGTGTAGGCACTTAAAAACTTTTATTTAAGCGCAGTCAAAATTATTAAAATTTTTATCAAGAAAATTGCTGATAATCTGAGCTGAGAATCATCCATATTATAATATGATTCATGAGATAGATCTGCTTCTCTTCTATAAATATAATTTTTCTTATGATTTTATTCTTGATATATGAACATTAAAACTCATTTATATGATGCTAGATTATTTTATATGCAGATGTTCACATGGATGATAATGTTCCTTCTCCGGACCGAATGAGAAGTACTAGTTATGATGATTTAAGAAGGAGAAACAGAGAAGAATATGAACAAAAGAGGACAAAGCCTTATAGGTAAAAATATTTCTTTTCACACTGTCACTGTTTTCTTCTGTAATGATAATATGCATTTATGTTATGTGCTGGTAATTTTTGTAATGAAAGACTACTAAGAGGCTGAATTTCTTTGAATGAAAGGTATAAACCCACAATGCACTACTGTACACTACTACTACTCTATGTAAATATCAAAATATACCACTTTGTACTTCATCACTCTTCTGGCCTGGACAGCTGTGGATGACCAGGTTTTTCACCATGTGCTAATCTTTGTTCGACATTTTTTATATCAACCTTCTACACAATTTTTATTCAGATATCTTTTGCTTTAATCTAGTGATGTAAAACTATCGATAGTATCGGTGGTTTTAAACTATCGATAATACTATCGAAAATAAAAGAAAACGGTTTTTAAAAATTCTTTTTCCAGAAATAACATCCAAATCACTTAATTTCTATGTTCATAAAATGTAATTATTTTAAGGAAGGAAAATAAAGGATGTCATAGGTAAATAAGTGTAGTTTTACCTATTTATTTTCAGGAAAATATTGCACATAAGCATAACATGATGATAAAACATACCTAATGAAAACAAATAGATTCTTAAATAAAAAGTTTGAAAAAGTCAACAAATAACTGAAAAATAAATTTTTAAAAACAAATGTTTTTCTATGGATATTACATCCCTATCCAATTCTTTTAAAATCAGTGTCTCCAGGTCTGTCTTGTATTTTCCCCTTAAACATATCTATCAAAATAGATTAAGTCAGAAATGCCTAACAATAAGATTGGATATCTGTCAACATAAAAGTGGCACCATATTAGAGCTTACATCATAAATTTTTTCTGGATTGAAGATATCAGTTTTTAAGCCAAATTCTCTTCATTTGCTGAAAGTTATGATTTTTGCCTTTCATTTGAAGAAAACTGCGGCTGAGGTTCATGCAATGCTCTCAATGCTGCTCTTAGTGAAAAAATGTGTCGTGAGTGGTTTTAATGCTTTCAGTAATTTTGACGTCGAGAACCTGCATGTCGGTGGAAGGGAGAACATTTTCCAAGATTCGGAATTTGAGACATTACTTAATGAAGACGCATCCCAAATGCAAGAAAAATTTGGCAGACACATTGTGAGTGACTCACCAAGCCATTTTGAAATGTCTCGAAACCATGGGAATGATTCAACTGTAAGGGAATCGGGCCCCATATGAGTTGAAGCCGAGAAATGTTGAGTGGCGTTTCTTTATTTGTGAACAGCTGCTTCAAAGACATAATTGGAAGTTGTTTCTATATCACATTGTGACTGGTGCACGGCGGGGTATTTGACCCGAAAATCTGGCCGAAATATCCTTTATGTGTCTCACACTGTTAATAATGGTATTTATGATAAATATGATATTATTTGATATTAGTTTTAAGTTAATTAGTTTTTTATATATGATATTAGTTTCAAGAACTTAAATGCTTAAAATAATGGAAGACTAGATGGAAATATTTAACATACAAGGTATTTGTTTGTTGATTTAGGTGAATGCTTTTATTTATAAATATAAAGGCAGGCTGTTGCTATTTCACCTATGACGGCGGTGATGACTGAGATGACTTATTTTTAAAATTTGACGCTGTATATTTGGACTTAGTCTGGATTGGACTTAAATATGACATTAAATGCATTTTGAATATTTTTTAGGTCTTTTACATTGATGCCTGAGGATGGTTTATAGGCCGAAAATTTGCATAGAAATAAATAAAATTGGTGAAATAGCAGCATCCTGCCTTTATTTTTAACATACAAAGTAAATCATGGCCTGACCACATGTGTGTATTATGTCAAGCACTAAATATGTTATTTTCATGTTGGGAAATATTTATTTTTATGTCATGAATATTAGATATCATGTAATCAGAATTAATTAAATATGATCAAAATAAGACATGTTATTAAAAAAATACTATATTAATACCTATGAATCATAAATAACATTTTTGGCAATACTTTCTTCATCGTCATTTGAATTGCCATTCTATGATTTTTCAGCATATTGTTCTGGGAGAAGCATGCCATTGGTTTCCGGTGTGAAGGGTCTGGTTGATTTTATATTAGGTTTGCTTCTAATAGTTGATATTAATGGGTCAAATGTAAGTAATATTCTATTAATCATATCGAAATTATAATTTCTACGAGAGGATTTTCGAGCAAAGTTTTCTCGATATGCTCGAAAATGTTTATTCCGTGCTTCCGCAGCTTCTTCGGAGAGAAGCCCGAGAGGTAACAGAGTGTGTTTTATAACTATAAATCCATCCAATAAAATTTTATGTAAAATAGGTACCTTTGGGTGCCAGAGTTACAAATCGACATACAATTTTGCAGTCTCCAGGGTAGAACTAGAGAAATTTATCAATGTCAATCATATGACCGTTAGAAATTACCTTCAGGATGACGTTAAATTTGTAAATTAGTTCTCTATTGACCCATGTTTCTACTGAGCGGTCAACATCTTCGAAAAATATCCTGCTTGTATTTATGTCATTGGTGTTCCCGTACCCTGGTTGTGGGAGATCAAATATTAAACATAATTCTT
Organism: Rhaphigaster nebulosa; assembly: GCA_948150685.1. Taxonomy (NCBI): domain Eukaryota; kingdom Metazoa; phylum Arthropoda; class Insecta; order Hemiptera; family Pentatomidae; genus Rhaphigaster; species Rhaphigaster nebulosa. The sequence goes on from OX411306.1 coordinate 173,510,005, forward strand.
TTTTAATAATTTATCATGGATAATTTTCTTCCTGTCTCTTATTTCCAATTTTTCCTAGTTCTTTCTTATCTGCCATTTCCTAATGCTAATTTTATAGGAGAGGTGTAAAATGAATTTAAAAAAATTGATTTTAGAATTTAATGTTGATAAACCAAACTTCTTAGAAGTGTCTAAATTTATTTCTTTTGATTTTGTAAGATCGTTAAAGTCTTTAGATGTGGCTTTACAAATGTAATATCTCAGACTTGATGTTGTATGGGAAGATGCATTACATACTTTTCCATTTTTCATGGTCAAAAGCATAGTATGTTTAATATATCTTTTTTATTATTTTGGTCAATTATTGTTTTTAGTAGTCTCAATTTGCTTTCTGATTATTTTTTGATTAGTGATGTCAACACTTTCATGAACAAATCTAATTCTGATGGGTCTACAATAGCGAGGAGATGAGGAAGTTGGATTTTACCATATTATGATATTTCTATGGCAGTCGGGGTGGCCGAGCAGGTTAACACACCTACTCACAAACCCAAAGGTTGTAAGTTCGAATCCTGGTACCGGCATGAATTTAATTTAATTAAATTAAATAATTCAAGCAATTTATCCCTCCCCCCCGGGTATGTGAGGCCCGTCAACCTACTTGGAGGCAACTCACAAAGGCGTAGGAGCGATGACCCTACCCCATGTACCTAAAATTGAGAATCGCGGTGTGGTCTTCCATGTATGAATACCACATCCCGCGGCCAATGGTCTCCATGGTCTACAGTGCCAACTGGAAAAAAAAAAGAAGGAAAAAAAATGATATTTCTATTGTTACCGTTAATCAGTTGAAAGGTGTACTAATGAAGATTGCAAAATGTATTCATCAGATTCGGTAATATTTTCAAATTTATGCTTGTAAGTTACTTGCTCATGCCTACACAACCTCACTTGGAAACAAATTTGAGAGAAATATTTATAGCATCTTCTAGGTATGGCATTAAGCGTTCAACTGTATGGTTTAGTAAATCTTGAGGGTGCACTCTAGCACATGTTTCTGTCATATGGTAGGATTCACGACTGGTGTTGCATTTGTTTTGCCTTCTGTAAACGAGAGTTGCAGAGGTTGTATTTCTTATTAGTATCTCTGACAACTTCATATTGATTTCTTGTCAGGTTTGCATCCACAATCTATAACTAACTTCCACAAACATGCTTTAAGAAAATTTAGTCTTAAATGCCTTTCTTTCGTTGGTAGAATAATTTTTGCTTTTACTAATGTTTTTTCCATTAATTCAAGGTTTTCTCTAATATTTTTGCCTGAAAATAGCTTCATTTTGTCATATATTTATTTTCTTGTAATAATTGTGATCCGACGGATCTGGTTCAGGTGTCATTCAATACTCCAAAGATCTGTCTACTCAATTGCAATACTATATAAGAGTAAAAGTAAACATTTATTTTAAAAAATCGACTTTTGGCCACCTTTTCAGGTCTTAAATGGTTCAATGGCGACGGAAAATGCGAAAAATGTTCACTACGAAAAATGTCCAAATGGTCCACTACGATAATCGCAAGCTCAGAAAATTTTGGAAAATGCCCAGATTTTTTTCTCATATAATTGTAAATTTGTCTAATTTTTATTAGATGATATAAAATTAACTGAATTCATCTCATTAATTTTAAATTTATCACTCCAAGTAAAAAAAAAACATAATAATTAATAAAAACATTTATTTAAAATATTCCCAATATTTTTAATACAAACATATTCTATGTACATGATTCCGGATGATTATTTTACATGGAAACACTGTTTTAAGAATGACTGGATTTGAGATAATCACATTTATTGATAATTATAGCAAAACCTACTCAAAACAAAAATACAATATTAGTTTAATAGTGATATCAGTGCCAGGGAGGTTATGGTTGTAAAATGGGTTTGCCAATGTATATAAAATTAATTATTTCATTTTTTCGTTTTTCCGCTAAACATTTTCAATTAACTAATTTTCTTATTGCAAATTTCAATAGTCAAATTTTCTTGCGTGTTCATTGGCAAGCCTATTAATTACCTCCCTGAAAAAGTTGTTCTGTTGAGAGCTCTCTCATGTGTGTATTGTTGTCCAATAATTCTTATTCTGCTATTTTCTCATTTTGTTCCAGTATACCTTTTATGTACCAATTGTTTTGGAAAATAAAAGCACGGCTTTGAATTATTATCAATTATTTAGTGTACATCGTACCCCGAACACCAATTACATTAAAGTGGTGGTGACCCCGACGTGACGTGGGGTGGGCCGAAGCACCCAACAGCCTCTGTGTTTTCGTGCTTTCTAACCGACTAGGAAGAAATCAGGACAAGAAAATTTGACTATTGAAATTTGCAATAAGAAAATTAGTTAATTGAAAATGTTTAGAGGAAAAACGAAAAAATGAAATAATTAATTTTATATACATTGGCAAACCCATTTTACAACCATAACCTCCCTGGCACTGATATCACTATCACTGCCCAGTCGCCACATCACTCCCCCCAATGACATCGGCACAGAACCGCACCTTAGGCTTCACCTCTCTACCAGAGCGAGTGCGGTAACCACGTTGCAACGTAGGAGGGTCTGCGTCGAGGTCATTCGGATGGTCGCCTGAAGGTCCTGCGGCAGGTGTAGGAGTGGGTCGATCTCTGGTGGCGGTGCTTTCTCCGTTGTCGTCCAGGAGATGGGCCGGCTTCAGTCGATCCATGGATATGACCTTCCGACCGGAAGGCAGCTGGACAGTGAAGGTCTTCTCTTCCCTCGAGATGACTTTAAAAGGGCCAGAGTAGGGAGGAGTCAGTGACTTACGGACGTGGTCATCCCTCAGAAACACATGACTGCAGTGCCCTAAGTCTCGGTGGACGAACGTCTTGGCTGTGCTGCTGCGGTGAGGAGCTGGGCGAAGGTCCTTCATGGCCTGGCGAAGAGACTTCAACGTCGACTCGGTGTCTTCAGGACGTCTGGAAGGCTCGAAGAACTCGCCAGGGAGACGTAGAGGCTGCCCGAAGGTCATTTCAGCAGCGCTGGCCCCGATTTCCTCTCTAACGGCCGACCTGAGACCCAAGAGAACTGTTGGCAGCACAGTCGTCCAGCCATCATTGTTGAGTGCTGCCATGAGGGATGCCTTAAGGGACCTATGCCACCGCTCGATGCACCCATTGGACTGCGGATGGTACGCCGTCGTGCGACAACGCTGGATACCAAGGACACTAGTGAGACTAGTGAAAAGGTCTGACTCGAACTGGCGTCCCTGGTCGGTGGTAATCCTTGCAGGCGTACCATATCGAGAGATCCACGTGCCCAATATTGCTTCGACTACCGCAACACTGGTGATTTCCTCCAATGGGCACGCTTCGGGCCAACGGGTACATCTGTCGATCATCGTGAGGCAGTATCGCTGTCCATTAGAGGGCGGTAAAGGTCCGATAATATCCACATGGATGTGCTCGAACCGCCCGCTCGGCTCGAAATTACCCGGAGGGGTGACCGTATGCCGAACCACTTTGGAGCGCTGGCAGGGTATGCAACAGCGAGCCCACCTCGAGATGTCGGCATTCATGCTCGGCCAAAAAAATCTCTGGGCAACTAAGCGTCTGGAGGTTCGTATGCCGGGGTGACTGAGCCCATGTAGCCGCTTGAAGATGTTCTGACGCATGGATTCAGGAACGTAAGGTCGCGCATGAGAAGTGGAGGTCTCGCAGAGGACCGCTGTTGAGCTTCCAGGAGGTGTCATCCAGCGAAGTTGGAGACGAGGATTCTTCTGCATTTCCTGGATCGACGAATCATTCGCTTGCTCCTCAGCTAGACGAGCAAAGTCTTCCGTGCAGTCAATATCCTCCACTCTCGACAGCGCGTCGGCGACCGTGTTGTCATTCCCGGCTACATGGCGGATATCGGTTGTGAACTGGCTAATGAAGTTAACCAACCGAATCCGCAAGGGCGTCGCTGTGTCCGGCTTCTGCGAAAATGCAAACTCCAGAGCTTTGTGGTCTGTCCAGATGACGAATTGTCTCCCCTCCAGTTGGCATCGAAAGTGCTTGATGGCCCGATGGATCGCCAGCAGCTCCCGATCGTATGTGGAGTATTTCTGCTGGGCTGGAGCGAGGGACTTAGAGAAGAATCCTAGAGGCCGCCAGGCGTCGCCCTCCTTCTGCTGCAAGACAGCACCCATTGCAGTGTTGGACGCATCACAGACCAGCACGAGGTCTGCATCGTGCTTGGGGTGTCCAATCACCACCGCTGCTTTAATGGCGGCCTTGCAGCGCTCGAACGCCTGGTTTGAATCTTCACTCCAAGTAATTGGCGACCTATCATTCTTCTTCGCTCCAGCCAAGTACTTGTTAAGCGGACCTTGCAGCTCTGCCGCTCTGGGTATGCAACGTCGGTAGAAGTTAAACATACCCAGAAAGCGTCGGAGATCCTTGACCGTGCCAGGTCGTGGGTAGGTGGAGATGGCCTCGACTTTAGCAGGCAGTGCGGTGACGCCCTCCGAATTCACGTGGTATCCGAGAAACTCGACGTCCGGACGCCCGAAGACACATTTGGCCAAGTTTATGGTCAGCCCTTGGTCATCTAGCCGTCGCAGTACTTCCTCCAGATGTGCTCGGTGTTCCTCTTCGTCTCTGGAGCATATGACGATGTCGTCCAGGTACCACCACGCAAACTCCAGACCTTGAAGAACCCTATCGAGAAAACGCTGAAAGGTCTGAGAGGCGTTCCTGAGACCAAAACACATCCGGAGAAATTCGAATAGACCAAAGGGAGTTATGACTGCTGTCTTCGGTATGTCCTCCTCTGCCACCGGAATTTGATAATATGCACGGTTGAGGTCCAGCTTGCTGAAGATCTTCTTACCGTGCATATTGATGTTAAAATCCGCCAAGTTCGGAACTGCATACCTGTCGGGAATTGTCTTGGCGTTTAGCTGACGATAATCTCCGCAAGGTCTGATTCCACCGTCCTTCTTCTGCACGATGTGGAGAGGGCTAGCCCAAGGGCTGTTTGAAGGCCTGCAAATCCCTTCCTCCATCATCTGGGCAAATTCCCTCTTGGCGGCGATGTACCTTTCCGGTGGAAGGCGCCGAGCTCTCGCTGCTACTGGAGCTCCCCGTGTCTCTATGTAGTGCCGCACGTCGTGCTTGGGCTGCTTCGTGAACGTGGTCGGGTTCGTGACGCTGGGGTACTTGCGCAGGATCTCTGTGTACCATTCTCCTGCTGGGACGGAGTACACAGTGGGAACTGGTACTGTCGCCAGCCTGCCGCGCGTCGTTAGCCCAGTGATGCCATCTACCAACTGGCAACCGGCGAGGTCTACTAATATGTTATGGCGATATATCAGATCCGCGCCGATAATGGGGTAGCTCACCTTTGCCACGACGAAACGCCAGGGAAGGCTCCTCCGCAGCCCCAAGTCCACGTTCAGCAGTGTGCTACCATAGGTCGGAATAGGGGTGCCGTTCGCTGCATACAGCGTGAACTCCTCGCTCATTCTTCTCGTCGGCGTCTTCACCGGGAACACAGATAGGGTGGCTCCTGTATCCACCAAGTATCTGTGCCCGGACTTCTTGTCCGTGACGAAGAGTCGGCGGTTAATTACCTGAGCGACAGAGTCCGCCTTGTCCGTCGCTGCGACTAGTTTCCCGATGGCTTCGGGACGGGTGAGGGCCTCCAATCACACGGCTGGCGGCAGTTTGTCGCTTTACTCCCAAACCTGTTGTGGTAATAACACAGGCGGCGACCCTTACTTCTGCTACGGCTTCGTGGCCGGTTCCTCCCCTCATACCTTCCTCGGGTTTCTAGAGCTGCAACGCGATCGGTCAATCTCTCCAGGGCCGCTAGAAGTCTGTCTTCTCTGTCGTTGGAGGTGGAGGGCCGCATGGCAGCTACTTCGCCGGTTCGGTACCCCTGGATCTCGGCGATGCGGTCAGCAATGGTGCTGAGTTTGACCATGTCGGCCGGCTCCGCAGCTGCTAGCGCTGCCTGCATCCCATCTGGCAGTCCCCGTAGCCAGATTGACTTTAATAGGTCGCTAGGCAGTGTGGTTCCTCCCAAAGACTGCAGTTCCCTCAAAAAGTGCGATGGGCGGCGGTTCCCGAGACGTTGGTCTTCGAGGAGTTTCTTGATTCGAGTATGTTCGGAATCACCGAAACTCCCCATCAGCCTGGCCTTGAGTAATTCGTAGGGGTTCTCCAATGGAGGTTGCCTGATGAGGTCTATGACATCTCTGAGCGGCTCTCTGTCCAATTGCGTGGCCACGTATCTAAATCTAGTAAGCGAATTAGTGACCCGGTACAGGTCGAAAACCATTTCGCACTGTAAGAAAAACATCTCCGGGTCACTCTTACGAAATGTGGGCATTCGGGCCGCAACTGTGGCCGCCGAAGCAGCTTCGATCACCTGGGGAGCAAACCCCGTCTCTTTGCCCTCATCGGCTCCATCGAGTGTCAATAAATCGAATTTATTGCTAAGGGGCATCTTCACTTATAGTCCTTAGCGTACAAAAAAAAATTATAACAATTGTACTCACCGATCACGTCGGGGTCACCACTTTAATGTAATTGGTGTTCGGGGTACGATGTACACTAAATAATTGATAATAATTCAAAGCCGTGCTTTTATTTTCCAAAACAATTGGTACATAAAAGGTATACTGGAACAAAATGAGAAAATAGCAGAATAAGAATTATTGGACAACAATACACACATGAGAGAGCTCTCAACAGAACAACTTTTTCAGGGAGGTAATTAATAGGCTTGCCAATGAACACGCAAGAAAATTTGACTATTGAAATTTGCAATAAGAAAATTAGTTAATTGAAAATGTTTAGCGGAAAAACGAAAAAATGAAATAATTAATTTTATATACATTGGCAAACCCATTTTACAACCATAACCTCCCTGGCACTGATATCACTATCACTGCCCAGTCGCCACAGTACTTTTCGCTCTTTTGTGGGTATTTCAGTTGAGTGATGTTTTATTGTACTGTGTTGTCTGGAAAATAATGCAGGATTTCATGTTTTCTTTATGTTAACCCTCTATATAACAAACTGTTTATGTTTGAGCGATTATGCATTTATATGGGTGTCAACATTTACTAATCCTCTTCCAAACAAAAATGTTTTTTTATCTTCAGTAGCATTTCACTATTTGGAAATAATTCAGTCTATTTTAAATGTTAAAGTGTAATTTTCGCATAATTTCATTTTACGAGTTTAAAATCTGTGGGAATAGGGTCCAAATGGCCAGAAACCATAATGAAGTCTAGGGTGATGGCAGAGTAAGTGAGTGCACCGTTCAACGATGATTTAAAAAATTTCGAGAGGGAGACTTCACCCTTGAAGGCAAAGATGGTTTTGGGAAGACTTCTTCCCTTGAAAAGGATGTTCTGCGAGCTTTGGTCGAAGAAAATCCCAGAACAACTGTTGGAGAACTTGCAGAGAAACTCTCAGTTAGCAAATAGACCATCGCTGACCACCTCAACGCAATTAGAAAGGTGAAAAAGCTTGAAACTTGGGTTCCTCATGCATTAAACGACCGCCCAAAAAATCTTATTTATGAAGTTTGTGCTGCACTTCTTTACCAAAACAAGATTGCCTCACCCATCCTACTCTCCAGACCTCTCGCATATGTACTATCATTTTTTTAAACATCTGGGCCGATTTTTTAAAGGTTAAAATTTTTTTGGCCAAAATTCGAGGGAATAGAAAAGTTACAAACACGTTGGTTGAAATATATCGAGAGTAATGGAGCATATTTTGATTAATAAAAATAGTTCTGTATCATTTATTTTATTTGTTTTATTTTAAAACCATAAACCTGCATTAATTTCCAGAGAACCCAATAGTTGCCAATATTCTGTATTAAAGGATTTTCAGAGACTACGGTTTTGTCAAAATATGATTTTGCTTGTGCACCAATAAATTGTTCTAATGTGGGAAGATTTACTTCACGGAGCATTTCTGAAATATTTGTTTAGCGTGGATTATTGTTGATCATCATTCATATATTTTGAATTCTTTCAGTTTGTAATTGGTTTTGCAAGTCGAGTTTTACATAGGTGAGCCATAGCAAACTTTAGCTTGGATAACTGTTTTAAATAGTGTGAGTTTATTTTGGGGGTTCTGCTGAATTTTTTGTTGAAATACGGAAACATTTTGAAAATGCACTTTTTAGCTTTATCAGATTTTCTATTATTGTGTTCCGTGAATGTTAAGAGTCCGACAAGAGGTAATTGTAGGTAATTTATTGATTTGTACCAGGGAATGTGTGCTGTGATAAATGGTTTATGAGTTGCCTATGCTTTACAAAGATTATGGCTTCGGATTTACTTGGGTTTATTTTTACTTTCCCTTACCTTTATACGAAGTATATAGTAAGGGGAAGTATTACGATCGTGAAAATTTTCGAATTAGAGTTTTCAACGGAAATACACATTTTAAGGTCCACTGAGTTCAAATAACCAAGTCTCGTAAAATGGTAAATTATTTATAGAATTGTATGAAAGGTAATTAAATTATCTAAAAAACAAAAAAAATAATCATCAAAATCAGACCAGTATTAGCAAAGATACAGCGCATTGGACTAACCGGAATCAGATATTATATATTGGATTTTACACTTTTTTACAATTTTCTCGTAAACGGCTCTAACGATTTTGATGAAACTTGCCTAATGTCTTCTCCTTAAAGGCCTTTAATTTTTCAAATAAGTAGTATATCAACGAAAAAGTGGAGGAAAAACAGTTATGACGAAAAGAATATTTTATTTGCGCTTAACATAAAAAGCATGTAATTTATAGTAAATTATGTATGGAATTGTATGAAAGGTTATCTAAAAAACAAAAAAATAATCATCAAAATCGGACCAGTATTAGCAAAGGTACAGTAAATTTATGACGAGCACAACACTCCAGATGGATAACCGAGCACATCCGAAAGGAGATGGATGCGACCGAACCTCCTCCCACCAATCCACCAATCTGTTGTAAACACTATGCTCTGTAATAAAGTAATTTAAGAATACAAAAGCGGAAATTAACTTAATAATTTCTACTTTCACATTATTTAATGGAAAGATAATGTTTCCATGGAAACTAAACCGAAACTTTTAAAATATATTTGCGACTTGGCAAAGTTAAAATATATAGTTAGTGTACAGAATTGTTGTACTAAATTGTTTAAAAAACTGTTTTATTGTACTTAAATGGGAGGAGATGTGAAGGAGTGAATGCTGCTGAGTTTATTTCAAGCAATGTTTATGTGAACTCTTTAAAATTATATTAAAAAGATAATTATTATAGGATGGTAAGAGAAAGTTGTGTGATGTGCACACAGCACCAGATTTTTAATTTCCAATTTGTCAATGTTTATTGATTTTTTTTTTTAAATTATTATTTACTATTGTATTAATGCGATAAAAGGAAGTCTATAGTGCTGTGTTGTCTGTGTAAAAGGATCTTATTACGTGTGGGTGACTTGGAAAATCTGATATAAATATGTTAAATAGAGATGGGGATTAGCAAGGAATATGTTGGAGACCGGCCATTTCAGGAAGTGCATTGGAGGTAGAATTATTTATTTGGATATAAATAAAAACATACAGTTTATTAAATATTGCATTTGATATTTAAAGTTATTTTACTGAAAAACATGTATATGAATCTTCAAAGGTGCACATCAAATATTGAATGAATTTTATGTTTGTTTTTTACATATCACTGCTTCTTATAATGCAATTGCAAAGAAAAAATAATAATAGTTTATAATTTATTTTTATAATTTTATTTATTTTTTTCACAGAGGTGTGGTTACTCCAGAAGAAGTTCCGACTGCCCTTAATCCTTCGGATATGTCTTCGATCAATACACCATCAAATCCTCCCAACATTTATGGGGACATGTGGGAAAAGTAGGCTTTTAGAAAATTTAAATTTTAATAAATGTGTAAAACAAATATGCTGTAATGTTTATGTAGAATAGTTATTGATATTTGATCATTGTTGTTGAAAATTGATAATACAATTGTTATTTAATTTTTTAGATCTTTTTTCATTTTTACCTTTCAATATTGAAGTATAGAACTTATGAAAAATTATTATTTTGATCTTTTTTCAGATTTTTTTTTTCACCAATTACTTTTCTTTTCTTCCTCCTTTATATATTTAAGCTCTGCTTCCAGAATAGTGTGATCATCATGCAGAGGACATTCCTTTTAAATTTCTGTTTTTTATTTTCTACTGTTTCTGTCTGAATCCAAGTCTCTCTACCATATGTTACAGCAGGTTTTACTATAATTATAAAATAAATAAAAAACCAAAATTCTGGAAGATAAAAATTATTTAGTTTATATGATTTCTGATAAAAATAGTATAATGAATTAACAAATAAAAGTTCACATCCTAGACTTTAGTCTTATTTTTGTGGTTGCCTGGTCATTGTGGAATCCCCGGGAACAAAAGGACAGATTTGCTGGCAAGATTAGTATAGTCGTGTTAAACGTCACAGATCGAAATTTTCCAGGACAGGCACTGTAATGGCAAAATATAATTTTACATGGTCAGTAAGGATGACAGATGGAACAAATGAAAATAAATCGACATCAAAATCTGAGACTATGATTTTCAATAACTGATATGGATTGACACTCTGGATGTGATTCACTGGGACCAATTACCGGGTCATTCCTTATGAGATCACCCGGTCATTACACCCACTTCCTCAGATTTTGATGAAACTTTGAGCGATTGATCCTATTATCAGGAGATAACACCTGTAAAATTATTTTACCACATCATTTGTAGTTTTCGTTGAATTAATCTTTTTGTTTTTTTAATTTGGTTCTATCTGAAGCCTCGGAAATCTCAATTTTAAAAATACTTTTCTTGAAAACTAATGAAATCAGATGAAATTTTGCAAGAAGTTTGTGCATTATAACTAAAATCAGCAAAAAAATGCTATAATTACTCAATCCCACAAAAAACTAAAAATATTCAGATATAGTTTTTTTAGCAATTTAGGAACCAGATATTTTGTTTAACAAAACCCACAATATCTACAGTCTCAGACCTGATAGAATGCTCAAATTTGTTTTAAAATACTCAAAAATATATGACCTATTTTAGATAAGTTAGAATTAGATAAATTAGATATATTATGAATATTTTATCTAGATAAATAAGGAATATTATGGCTTTTTAACATGATTAGTTACAGTGCACAACAGAAGAAAATCGCGCCTTTAACATGCACTCATCACTTTAAAAATATTTTTCTTGAAAACTATTCTAGATATCATCATGAAACTTCGTGAGAAGTTTGTATGTTATACTTAAAAGTAGAGAAAAATGCTCTTGTTCGAGCCGTATACATTATTTTTGTTGGTTACTTTTAATTAAATAGCAGTAATATCTCTTTTTGTTTTGTATTGAAACGAGAGAAACTTCAGTTGCTATTGTTTTGTTTTACGGTACATACAGTTTAGGATTAAGAGATAACTGTGCCCCCCTTGCCCTACGGGCCAGTTTCCTTAGGAAGGCGGAAGAGAGAGGAGCCACAATTTTTTGTCAGACTTCGTTCGTCATCCTGGACATCGTAGTTTCATCCGACGAACGACGTCTACCCAGCTGCCAGCTGCACCTCTCGTCGATGGAAGTGGAAAATAAGGCCTTCCTCTCCATACCACAGTTATAACACTAGCAAGGTAACAAAGACCTTTTTATTTCGTCGACATTTTGCGTTGCTGGTACCCCACTTAATTCACATGAAGAAATCGGTGAATTTAACAAACTATTAAGTGTTATAGATTTAATGGAAAATCAATCTGTTTGCTTTTACTACACATATTAATTTTATAATAGTAGAACAATTTTTTTATTCATAAAAGTTAGTTTCAAATTCTCTAGTTTTATATTTTAGTTGTAGATTTATTTTAGTTTTTATTATGATTTAAAGGAAAATTGATTTTAGTTTAATTTATGTATAGTTGTATATCACTTTTGTTTGTATTAATGAATTTACAGTTTTGCTTATACTTCTTTGTAATTCTCTCGATTCAAAATTAAAATTAATTTATTTTATTATTTCGCAACTATTTTTTTCCAACATTATTCATTCATTTTTGTTGTGCTCAAAGACCGGCGTTGTAGAAACGGGGTCGAGATATATGTTTGTTCTATAACATCGCTCATCCCAACAGCTCTTATTAACCTATCTCAATCCCCTAAAAAATAATTTATATTTAAATATAATTTTTTGAAAGTTAAGAAACAGATGTTTTGTTTTACAAAACCCACAATATTTACGAAATCTCATTCTCAATAGTTTTAAAGAAAAATATTTTTAAATTTGTGAGTGTATGTTAAAAACGCGATTTCATTCTTTTGTTCATTGTTATTAAACATGTTAAAAAGCCACCTATATATTTTATTTATCTAATAGCCTATATATTTTAAATATTTTAAGCATTCTATCAGATCTGAGACTGTAGATATTCCTATTTTGTAAAACAAAACACCCATTTCATAAAATTCTAATATAATATTTTTAGTTTTGGAGGGAGATTGATATAAGTTAATAAGATCATTTTTTGTTGATTTTAGATGTAGCATACAAACTAATCTTTTTTTATCAAACTTTTTCTGATTGGGTTCATGTTCAACCATCTTTAAATAACTGTGTGGCTGCACAATATGATAGCAACTGGTAATTTGGACTACTTAGTAATTATTGTCATTATTGTTGGCCTCTATCGATCTTAGAACTTAAAGAATGTACTATTGAAAAAAAATTGTATCAAAAAAACTGAAAGCTGTTGGATGAAGTGGAAACAATATTTCAATCAGCATTAAAATGCATTAGTAAAAAAAAAATTATAATATCGATTGTGTATTTATTTTGAGCAATATATAAAAAATATTCTTCTGTTGTGCACAGTAACTAAACATGTTTAAAAGCCACATATATTTTTTATTTATCTAATAGCCATTATGTTTATGAGTATTTTAAAACAAATTTGAGCATTCTATCAGGTTTGAGACTGTGGATGTTGTGATTTTTGTAATACCAAAAAAACTGTTTTCTGAATTTCTAAAGAAAATATATTTTAATGTTTTCAGTTCCGGGGTTTTTAAATAGGTTAATAACAGAATTTTTCTCTGACTTTAGGTATTATACTCCAATTTTCTATCAAATTTCGTGATTATATCTCGAATGGTTATTAAGAAAAGTATTCTTAAAGTTACAAGTGCACGTTACTTCCGAGGCTTCGGATATTGCCAAATGACAAAAAAAAAAAAAAAAATTAATTAACAAAAACTATAAATGGTAAGACAAAACAATTTTTCAGGGATTATTAGGATAGTCATAGGATCAATTGATCATAGTTTCCTCAAAATCTGAGGAGGTGGATGTCATGACCGAGTGATTTGATATGGAATGATCCTATCATTATCAGTGAGATGATACTGAAACTCTTGATTGATATCTACATTTAAAATATTTGGTTTAGATGTTTTTGAATAGCTAAAAAAATGATTGCAACCTTATAGAAAAAAAACAACAAAAACAGTAGTATAAGGTCATTATATAGCTGGAAGCGAAAATGACGAAACTTCATTGTCAGATGACTCATTTCCCCACATGACTACTTTATGCTAATTATGAAAGAAACTGGGTGACGAAACGGTGATTTCATTTCTTGGGTACTACCTGAATTTTTCTTTGGAGTTGTTTATTTATGCTGCTGTAAATATTTTCTTTTAAGCCATTGCCAAGATTTCAAGAATGAAGTTAGTTATTTGCATTGAGCTTTGTAGTTATGAATATTTCAACTTCCCTAGGGATATACATTGGGCCTAATGACCAATCTAGCGTGACAAAAATAACAAGATTAAGGGGTTAGAAATTGAGCCTAAAAACACGCATTAATCAGTAAATTACACACAATAGCCATCTCTCCAGATTTTTTTTTCCATATTTTTGGTAAAATAATGAATTTGGCAATCTACTGGAAATTTTAATAATAAATAATCTGAAATCTATTTAAAATTAATAATTACAAAACTGGTCACGAAATGAAAATTACTAACAAACGAAACCTCTATTTACAATAATTTATTCCTCAATTTAAAAAAAAAAAGGTTAAATTTGATAATTTATTAGGAAATAAACTTTAAAACTATTTTATAGTTTCTCTCGCGAAAGGTTCATATGCCTCAATAATAATAAGTACCTTTATGAGAGCGTATTTAAAACTACACTGTATCGTTTTATTACTCGTTCGTCTTTGTCAGTGATCTGAGAATTAACGATATAATTATTTAATAATCATCGGGCAGTGTTTCCCGTCGTTGCTTGAACCACCTCCATGTTTTGGTATATCTGCGATCAAACCCCTGCGATCAAAATTGGAATCATCAATGTTGTTATCCATATGTTTCTTGTTTTTTCGGTCTTACCATTTTTCAAATCAATGCATATGCAACAGCTATTCGAACGTTCGGATCCATGCCTGAAGCGTGGAAGCACCAAAGCTTTAATGCTCTTTTATTTCATTACTAACGAGTGTGCGCTAATATGTTGAATAAAAGTTTTTAGACGTGACCCCGCAACTATAACATCTTTGTGTGGAAGCAATGTGAGTCGAAGTGTTCACTTCTCCGTCAGTCATGGGCAACCGGACATAATAACTGGTACTCTACTTCAATTGCCCGGTTACTGATAACAACATGTGATGGTTTTAAATAAGCTAATTCTGCTAAAACAAGATCGGTCTCGTTTCCGACAATTTTGAGAGTTTCTATCGTAAAAATTAACTTCTAAGGATCAACTTCAAACATTAACGAAACCTTGTCAATCCGCGTGTTGGTTTTTGCCAAGCTCAATTACTCTTAATATCAACCTTTTGCGGGCTCAACTTTATTGGCACAAATGAAATTAATAACGGTATTCATCGCCGACGTCTCCAAATATAATCGAAAACTTTTGTTTATACATGCTGTGGCCTCTCATCACATCTTTACTTATTTATCAGCTTGTACGTGTCAGTAACGGAGCCACAGCGGAGGAAAAGAGGAAAGTTTTTCCTCCCAAAATAACCACTGAGAAAAAAATACGGCTCATTCAAAATATATCTACTAATTCCAATATTCATAAGTAACTTTGATGAACTATCATTCATTAGTTAGTATGGGAATTAATCTTGGCTCACCTTGTGGGTAATAGATCCTCGATATTGTCATATACAATTGACAATTATAATTATATTTTTTTATTAAATAAAATAAAATAATTGTGTTAAACTTTTATCATTTTATTATTTCTTAAACCTGATGATTACACAAAACTTATTTATGTTGCTGGTTCCATATAAATGGAATCCTAATCAAGGTAAAAATAGTTTTAAATTAGTTCAAACTGTATCCTGTGTCATTGGGTTATTAATTGCAGAGATGTCCTGTCAATCCCTCCTGAAAGAGGATTAGACAACACAATCACAGAATTCTACATATCATTCTTGTCATACTCCCTTATAAATATGCATTGCAAATTAAAAACGGTTGGCACCTAAAAGGAAGAATGTATGCAAACATTTAAAAATATTAAAAAATGTGTGGCATAAACTCAGTCTACTTCGAGCGAAATTTTATTTGTAGATTAAGTAAAACATATTTCTTTTTCTAAGTGATTGTATTAACTTTAATTCAGCCAATGTTAATGTTAGGAGATGAGAGTTGAATTTTATTGGATGAGGGAGAGAGAGGTGAACGATGTGTAGCTAAATTGAGCTTGCCCCCTCCTCCCCTTTCATGGCAAAAATCCTAATTCCGGCCCGTTCTCCCCTAAAATCTGTCTCTGGATCCGTCACTGGTACTTATAAAGCGCTGAACCCAATAAATTAATCAGCACAGGTTCTCGTGCGGTACATATTCAGTGAGCCGTAAGTAGAATTGGGATATCGAAACGCGATATATCGATATATTGTGTTTTGAAAAAACGACATTTTCTATCGATATCTTAACATCGATATAGCGATGATATTGAATGTTGAATATTGAATATTGAACGATATTTTAAAGTGTATAATTTATCGATGATACCGACATTTTAAGATAAAGCACTGTAGAATCTCGATAATTCATATCCCGGGTATTTCCGTATATCCTTTTAATTCGTATGGATTCTCTGGTCCTTACGCAATCCGGTTCCCTTGATAATTCATATTTATTTTCGCCTTCCTGTAAACGTTTTATAATTCCTTATAATTCGAATTTCCCAATACAAAATCTGGCTAATTCTTAATCTTTTTTAAGAGGGGAGGAGAGTGAGTGATAGGGGAATCGTTTCTATGAATTTCGGTCGGTTTAGGCTCTTATTTTCTATTAATCTCTCTTTAAAAAAAATTGTAAAAACCTTTAACCATATTGTTAGCCGTCAACATGGATCGATCAGAAATTTGAAGTTCGCTCATGATTAGTAAGTTTCGGTATAGATAGACTATCGTGCAAACACAGAAGTATGAACCAGAAGCGAAATTCAACGAATATCAGATAAGGAATAAAAAACAACAAAAATCTTCAACTGTTTAATGATAATTTTACAGCCTACAACAGTACTCCATCACAGCAATCCATCACAGCATCACAGCAAATGTTAATGTTCTGTTTTTGCCTCCCAGCAAACCCCAATGCAACCTCTGAACTGCTGTCTCCAGACGGCCATAATTAAGCGAAGGAAGTAGTGATGCAACTGTTTGACAACATCGAGGATGGGAATCACCTACCTCAAAATGAAGAAACTACCATAACTTTCTGAGATTTCGTCTATTTTGACGTAGGCTTAGCGGTAGCTGGGATCTTAACTGAGAAGAAAATTTTGACTTCATTTGAATGTCGGCGATTAGTTCTAAAATGGCGAAATAATATATTTATAACGCGCGTCTTAATTTTAATTAATAATTTCCTTTATCAGGCAAAACTTCAGAATCGTAACCTTTTAAGATTTTTAAAACCTGACTATAACTTTGAGCTGCGCATGCCCACAACAAATACTCAAATAAATATTTATTCAACAAATCGACTTCCGCGATTTGTGTTATAGAATTTTTCTTTTATAATTCAGCATGGTTATATTTATTGTGGGTTATCGTTTTTTAGTTCTGTTAGTATTAATCAAGTATTAATTGATAGTTAGTATTAATTGATTTGTGAATAGACTTTCATTGGGGATTTATCCCTCGAGGGAGCGGAAGTCTACAGCAGTAATCTAATTAAATCAGTAATAATTTAAAATGCGGTAAGGCACAGACCTCAACTGATAATGATCAGTTTGTTTGATTGCGAGTATTTGTTGTAGTCATACGCAGCTCGAAGTACAGTCAGGTCTTAAAAATCTAGACATCCGCCATGTGGGGGTCACAATTATGGAGTTTTACCAGTAAAGATAAGAATAACCAATATTTAATTAATAAAAAATAATTAGTAGATATGATTTACATATAAATAATGTTAATTAATCCTATGTAAAGACGAACAGTGAATTATATGGTTTTGATGAATGTTTGTATTGTACCAATTGTCTTTATAACTTTCTCCTCTTTTCTTATCAAAACTAAACACACAAGATCAGAAAACTAAATTCTCTCCTCTACATCTTAGTATCTCCCGTAGGACGGTTAAACTTTGGACCACCAATTATTTAGTCCAGCAACTTTACACGCCGATTTCAATTTTCAGTTATATTTACCTCATGCTTGCTTGACAATTCTGCGTTGTGCGACCTTCTAAATTTTCTACTTGCTTCATATTTTATTGTGCCAAATATGTACCATTTACTTCACTTTAATTCTTCTTGAACCTCATTTCTTCTCGATATTTTAGAACCGAGATTCTTGAACTTCTCTACGTATTTAAACTTATTCTTTCTAATGTCCTCGATATATTTTTCTAGCCCCGTTCTTTACCTATATCCATTTTATGTAATTTGGAATCTCCCTTTTCTTCGCCTAGCAATACCAAATCACCACCATTATCAAGCACGGTATTTTACCATCTAGTGTTGAACCTTTTTCTGTGCAAATTACATTTCAAATGACGTATTTAATTGCTTATGCCAGGTAAGATAAATTATATTTTATTAAATGAATCTAGAGGAACGAAACAGTCCTGTTTTAAACCAGACCTCCAACTTCTCGGAATTCAAATTAAAGTAATTAAATGTTTGGAACATGCACATCCTTACTTGATTAAGCAATTTATTTGGTATTTCCTGTTCTTTGGAAATATTACGCAACCTTTGGCGATCAATATATTCGCAAGACTTTTTGAATTGACGTAAAGCTAGTGAATTAGACCTTTGTATTCTAATTTATTTTTTATTGATATTTCATTACTAATTTATTTTGAAGTATCTTATAATAAATCTTAAAGCGTCAGCTAAATTAAGTGTGATCTCGATATTTGACCCATTGCAAAAAAAAAAAAAAAAAAAAAATATGTTTCTTTTTGTTTAGATAATAATGTATATCAACGGTGCCAAGGCAGAAAGACGTTCTTTTACAGTTTACATTTATTTATTTAGAATTTTTTTTTCGTTCTTTAAGTTATTATTTCGTATTAATTTATTCACCAACGCCAGAATCTTCTAATAGTGTCCCTAGGAGGAGGGAGAGGGAGCACAAATACTACGGATAGACCAACCCCAGGTACATCAAACAACAATCCTACTAAAAGGAAAAGTGGTGATACCATCAAATACAACATAGATGTTAAAAATAGCTGTGATATATTTTCGGATATAGATGAAGATGAAGTCTCAGACATTTCAGCCAACGTAAACGTTAAAAGTAAGCCAAAAAATCAATATCGTCCTATGATAGTAAATAGTTCATATAATAGCATTAAAGAGATAATCAACCATATTAAACCAAAAGTGAAAGACTTATGCATAAAGTATAATGGTAATAGAAAAACTTTTTATGTTTACAATAGTCAAGACTTTGCTCTCATTAAAAACGAATTTAAAGAACAAAACCTCGGTTTTTATTCTTACAATCCGAAAAATGAAATGAAACCAAAGGCAGTAAGGGATGCCTCCTGAACTTCCATTAGATGAGGCCATCACCTCACGGATGTTAGAGCGACACTAAACTACATCGCTTACAAAACAAACAGCTTATATTCCCGGCTTTATATAAACATAATCACAATTCAACCTTCTAATTATCTTCTTTCACCACTATTATTATTTTTAACTTACTTCTGCATTTAAAATTAAAAACCCAACGATAAATGTTAACTAACAACGAGAAAATCAAATTTATGATGTGGAACGCCCAAACAATTCGAGGAAATGATAAAGAATTTAAATTATTTCTACAGCAAAATAAGCCTCACATTGTTTCAGTTGGTGAAACTCGGCTTTCCCAGCAGGACAGATTCTCGGTTCCGGGATATGACATCTACAGAAAAGATCGTAATAGAGCAGGAGGGGGCGTCATACTTCTAGTTCGTTCCGACATCCAACATCACTACACATTTGCCCGACTTAACGTTCATTGAAGCAGTAGCCATTAATACATCAATTAACAATAAATTAATTTTAAATCATATCTGTTTATATCCCACCAAACAAATTATAAATCAACGATCTCTCTAAACTATCTCGTTTAAATAAACATATAATAATCTTCGGCAATATGAATGCTAAACATGTTCAATGGAATTGTCACAGTTCCAACAAAAATGGCAAATTCCTACTAAACTATACAGTTAAAAAACAAATGTAGTTTCACAGTCCCTTTGAACCTACCACACAACTAAATTACAAACCTAGTATTATCGATTTAGCTATCACTAAAAATATAATAACTTATCTCCACTCATCGCTTTATCATGTCTTAACTCGGATCACAACCCCGTTATCTTCCGTATAAACTTATCATTGACCACTCATCCTAATAACAATAAATTCATTTTCAAAGAGGCTGATTGGTATAACTTTCGGAAAGTACTAGATTCTCATATCAGCAGAAATCCAATAATTAACAGCGCACATGAAATAGACAATCACATAAATAATTTTAACCTAAACATTAAACAGTTTGTGACAAAATCAATACCACAACATTCCTTACAGCCCTACCGCTATTATAATTTACCATTCTCATTATTAACTCTAATAAAAATAAAAAAAATAGACTAAGGAAAAAATACCAACATATGAAAAACCCTCAATCGAAGACAGTTTTTTATAAATTTAATAATTATGTACGATCAAGTATAAATAGCTGGAAAGACGAAAATTGGGCAAATACTCTTAACTCTTGTAGTACTGGTGAAAATAAAATCTGGAAAATACATAGAACATTCACAAAAATATCTTCCAAAATTCCGCCACTAAAATAAACCAATATCTATGTTTACCAGGATAAAGATAAAGCCGAATTATTAGGAATTCATTTCTAATCTACTCACTTAACCACCTCAAACTTTGGGTCAAATCACCATAATCGAAAAATTCTAAAATCAGTCCGTGACTATTTAAAAGTTCCAATCGCTACTAATTTCCCCGCTATCTCACTAAGGGAAACAGGGAAAATTATTAGAAAATTAAAAACAAAGAAAGCTCCAGATGACGATGGCATTCCGTCATTGCTTATAAAAAATCTAAGCAAAAAAGCCATTTACTATTTAACCAAACTCTACATTAAGGTACAATTATTTTCCTACAGCCTGGAAAACCTACAAAACTGTCGCGATCCTCAAATTTAATAAAGATCCTAAAAATATCTCAAATTACATACCCATAAATCTGCTGAACATATTATCTAAAATTTTAGAACGTTTACTTTTAAACCGCATTCACAAGCACGTCGACAGAATAAACGGATAATAGAAGAACAGTTTGGCTTCCACTGTCGACCAACTAGCTCGCCTCACAGATTTCATTACCGAAACATTTAACGATCGAAAACATACCGGTATGATTTTGTTAGTTCTTGAAAAAGCTTTCGACACCGTTTGGCATGCTGGTCTTATTCATAAATTAATTTTATAGAAATTTCCTCCGTATTTAGTCCACATCTTACATTATTTTCTTTCCAATAGACAATTTTATGTTCAAATAAACTCATCCACCTCCAAAGTACTCCCCCTCTCTGCTGGCCTTCCTCAAGGTTCCTGCCTATCCCCAATCCTATTCAATCTATTCTTATCCGATTTTCCGAAATATCCCAATGTCATTAGGTCTTTATACGTAGACGACACAGCCTTATACACAGCATCGTACCGCATTGATACAATAGTAAACCGATTACTATTAACTTTCAAAAAAATTAACAAATACTGTCAAATATGGAAACGGAAAATCAACACAAATAAGTCAGAAGCTATAATTTTTACCAAGCGCAGGCCAGACAGAGATCAGGATCTGACCCTAAATTCAGAACACATCCCATGGTCTAAATCAGTTCAATACCTCGGTTTAACTCTGGAAAAATCCCTAACTTTCACAGAACACATCAACAGGAAAATAGATAAAGCCAAAAAAAAATTATATTTAAAATGTTCCCATATTACAATAAAAAATCCAAGCTAAGCCCCCAAAACAAACTTATACTCTATAAATCAGTGATCCGAGCTCAGCTTACCTACTCCTCTCCAGTGTGGAGCTCAACTTGTAAAACCAATTTCAATAAACTTGAAAGGATTCAAAACCTTTCTATGAGGATCATAAATAACTACCACCGGTATAGTAAAATCACGTCTATACTCCAAGACCTAGACCTTCCCACAATTTAACAATACGTCTTCGCTATAACCAAATCATATTTTGCGAGAACAATAGTTTCCGAAAACCCCTTGATAAAAGAGATCGGTAATTACAATAAAAATTTCCTTCGATGTTACACTCACAAAAGAACCAAACACGTAATCCTAATCTAACATAGTTTGTGTGTCAGATTTATTATATTTTACTCTAATTATGTATTCTTCTTATTTATTTTTTTTTTCCTAAGTGGGTTTTTATTTTCTATTTTTCCTACTATTGTTATAGGAACAATGTAAATATATAAAATCCAATTATTGTTTTAAAAATTATTAATCATGTAAAGGACGTGAAACCCGGAACATGATTACTCAGAGTTTTTTGTAATTTTAAAAATTGAGAATAAAGCTTTATTATTATTTCTTTAATTTCTCGATTTTTTTTTCACTTCAAACGTAGCATGAGATGAAAGAACTATCGCTTACGTAACTTTTTACCTAAAAATCTCAATTTTGTAGTTTTGGCGCTCCTGCCTTTCTGCCTTGACACCATTGATATTTACTCCTTGAATGATGTACACAAATAAAGTATAACAGGTTTCTTTATATATTCACAACCTCTCAGCTGAGTTGTAGACATAATAAATTGGAAGTTAAATTACGTCGCGTTTAAAAAAAACAAACTTTTAATTTGAGTAATCCGAACGAAGTGAAATTCGTCGGTTTTCATTTCATATTTTTTCAATATTGGAACAATGAGCAACAGTATTAGTCAGAAATTTAAATTCATGGAAGCTACTCTGCGTCATATTTCTCATTTTCATTGGTTTAGCCGGCTTAGAATTACAAGCTGTAAAACCTGTTGTTAAGCTAATAGCGCGATTCGCTTTCTGGTGTGCTGTATAATCAGTTAATAATGTGCATTTTTTTGTTTCTCCTAGGTAACCATCTCTGACAGGGGCATATTTCTTACTGCAAGATTTTTCTCTTCAAGACATTTTTATTTATATTTCTAATGTTTTATCTTTTAGTAAAAAAAAAAATAAAACAACAATTGCATGCGATTTTATAACTCTTACGTAGTCAAAAAATGACCTGTTGAGAGACATGCAGAATGCAACTAATATTCAGCAACGTTTATAAGAACTATTTCCCTTAATCTGTTGTTCTTGAAGTCTACCTTCATGTCACCTCATTATAATCATCTTTCATTCGTACTTTTGGACTGTTTATGGCAATAATACCGCTTTATCTAATTTTGTTTAAATGCATGTGTCACTATCTTCTTGTTGCAATTTTTTCACTCACAAGAACTCCACTTTAGAATATGTAATATTTGATATTTTTCTATCTAATTGTAAGGTCCGAATAGATGAAGAATCTTGCTATAAAAATGCTTTCTTCTTCGAGGTCTCCAGTCCTGATGGTTTTTATATTTATTAGTCGGCATCAGGCTTCTTGATCCGTTGCAAAGTATAAGTGATTGTAATTTTATGAGAAGTATGATCGGCACCCAAATGTTTAGTTCCGAAAACCTTCTCCTTTTTAAAATTTATCTTCGGTTTTTTTAGCTTCTATTTGTTGAGTTTACCATGGGGTCTCCATTTATTTATTTCTGTCAAATGCCTCTTCATTTCTTGTGAAGTCTTTACTCTAGCTTTCCCAGCCTGGATAAACAGTTGTTGTACATAAGCTAGGTACTTTCTCATGCCCAGTGCTTACTAGTATGTAGCTCTCATACATCTGGACTCATTCTGGATAACATGATCTTACCATCTTGACTGTTCGTTCTCCAGAATCTCCTGAGTATTAGGGATGTTAATTTTTTTCTGATAGTAATATTTATGAACGTTTTTTAGATGTTACTCTTCGCAGCTATTTCATTTCTGCCGTGGCTATTTCACTGAATTCCTTTTTTCAATAAGGACCTAGCTCTTTGCTCCTTATAGCACTTTAGCCACCTAGTAATTAAAGGAGCGATGCAGTCATGGTTAATCTAAAGATTTATAAAACAATAGTTCCGATGTAGAAAACAATGGTGATTTAGGAATGGCATAATCTCAAGTTCATTACTCTTCATCCGACGTAGTAGAACTGCTATAGTTAGGTTTATAGCTCGATTTGCATCTCATCCTGCAGTGCTGAAGACAAGTTTCCATGGCATTCATAAAAAATATATTAATATATGCATATATGCTGAAATTTAGGCTCATCCTCTTTGTAAGAGTGGCAATGGCGTAGCCAGAGGAGGAATCCAGGAGCTCCAGATCTCCCTCCTTCCCCCAAATTACAAAATGCTTTTACTTATTCTTATCTGTTTTATAAATAATATTCCTAGGCGTAGAAAATATTATATAGAGGGAGAGACCCTTACTTCCCTGGTTGGGGTAGGTTTCTTTAAAGTAGAACCTTGGATGACCCACTTCCTCTCCCCTCCCTCCGAAACGATATCCTGGCTACGCTAATGAAGAGTGGGTTCCCGATTTGGAACAATCATAATTGCATATTGGAAACTACCTAATATGTTAAAAGTCTTCATTGAATCTCCTAAAAAAGTACAGCTTGTTGCGGGTTTGGGTCCAAACCGTTGTTGGCGAACCGATGTTGCCATCCATGTGTGTAGGCTGCTATAATCAAGTCTTGTTGCAAATATAATTTTTAGCCTACATAAAATTTATCACTGATAATTTATTATTCTAAGCAAAATATTTATAAATAATGAAATAGTAAAATGAAGAGAACCAGCTTGTTGATGGCGGTAATTGTAAAAAAAAAAGAAAAAAAAAAAACCCTGAACAGTATATCAGGTTCAGTGAATAACGCTGCAAAAATTTTCTTCGGTAACACCTGTTTTTTTGTTTTTTAGAGTTCGGTTGGTCCCCTTAAGAGATCTAAAAATTATCCTTATTAACTTGAGCTCTAATGTTGACAGCAGAAGAGTTATCAAAAATATTGACAAGGAAAGTTGTCAAAAATATTTTGAAAATTCGAGACGCCAGAACTTTTTGGTTTCGCTTTCAAGGCCTACGCTAAGGATTCAATAAGTTAAGGATTATCCATAGAACTCCTGGAGAGGCTATTAAAACTAACAACAACCTGTTACTCTGAAAAATGTTCACCCCTCTGGATTTGTAATATTATCGTCCAAATTTGGCAAAAATTTGCGTCGGTAACATCTGTTTTTCTTAAGAGTTCTGTTGGTCCTATAAGAGTTCCAAAAATTACCCCTATTAACTTAAGCTCTTAAGACAGTAAAGGAGTTATAAGACTAAAAAGTTGCGAGAAGCACGATGTAGGCCTCTCGTATCTTAAGTTGCTATTTTTTTTTGTATTATCAACAGAACTATTTCGGAAAATTATTGAAAACTCTAGAACTCTTAGAGGAGCTATCAGAACTCTAAAAAAAAAAAAAAAAAAATTGACTTTGAGGAGCCAATCTCACAGGGGTGAAGGTATTAGACTACATTGTAAGAGATACATAAAAATTTCCGTTTCTTATCTCTGAAATTGATCGCGACTAATGCCAGGTTAAGTTAAGAATATTTATTTTATTACAGATCGAATTACCGCTATTTAATTATCACTCTTAATCAAAATAAATTTCCTTTCCATATCAGTATCCTCAAAACATATCATATTATCGTTAGCTATTTAAGTTGTTTTTGATGTTTAATTCTGAAAAACGCATTTATATTCCGTAAGATAAGCGATGTTAATGTTTTTGATAAATCAAAGCTCAAAACTTGTTTGTTTTGCGTTAAAAAGATCGTATAAATATGAATTTAAACTTTTAAGTGATAATAACTAACATTTTAAAGATTGAGAAAACACTAAATAAAGGCTATAACTGGATTGGGACCTATAATTAAGGAATGTTAAGGCCCACGGGTGGGTTCGGAACCCGCACTGACATAAGTGGGCCAGATACCGGCCACATTTATTAATGAATTATATTCCGGCCTTTAGATAAAGACTGCTTCGAGCTCTTTTGGCGTTAGGCGGAATGATTTTTCACAAAGGCTCGACTTTCTCTACAAGGTCTCTTCTTTATCGTAGAGGCCCTTCCTATACCGCCCGAGGGTTCGATATGAATAGAATGAAATGGACCGAGGGCCGAAGGGGGAATATTTATCACTGGGCTCTCTGTAATAATTTGTGTTTTATTGAGAATAATAAGTACAACTAACTCACTGTAGCGTTTGGGGCTGATTTTACTAATTACTCAGTGTTTAAATTCAAAACTAATTAATGAGTCGTCTTTCTTACTCATTAAAGTTATTACTACGCATTTGTTAAATGCTGCAAGAAAAATGACTTATTCCGTAGAACTATCATACTCGTACTTTGTCTGTATTCAGCCACTTTCCTAACACATAATTATTTGTTGTTATTAATTTTTTCAACGAGAAATATATTTTGATGTTAGAAAGTTTTAAGATTTAAATAAATCAATAATCATTCGAAAAATCAAATTTTTTTAATTTTGAATCCTTATCGACAGATTGATCATGGACACAAAATTTAATTTTTTTTTATCGAATTCTCAGTTATTCTTGGTATAGAGTGCCAATATATATATATACATATATATATTTATTTATTTATTTAATTTAATTTAAATTTAATTATTTTTTGTTGTCAAGTAATACAATTTGCCACACGTCTTATATGCAACCATTCATACCACATTTACCGACAAAAAAAAAGTAAATATCAAATAAGTAAATTTATTAATAAATAAGATAGATACATTACAAATAATATAAATAAATAAACTAAATAATGAATAAACAATTAAGATAAAGAAAATTAAAGTTTGAATTAAAATCACTCATACTCATACTAAGCACATTCATACCTATGATCGCTTTATTATCTTAGTATGGATATTTTGTTGATTATTTTTTTTTTAACAACTCTAATTTTTTTTTAACTATAATTTAATTTTCATGTTTTAGAGTGAAAAATGGCATTTTACCGTATTTTTTTTTATAGCGGCTGTGCCTTATTTCTAAACGACCTTCGTTCTCAGTCAATTGAAAATGAAGAACAAAAGTTTTTTGAAAAAAAAAATCTCGAAAGGAGGATTAAAAGGTCTTTCTAAAATTTCGAAGCGACATTTACCAACTTTAGTATGCACATAAACTGCATTTTTTACATTTAATTACCTCCCTTAATGTTAAAAAAATGAATATTCAGAGGTTTCACCATAATAACTATTTTTTAGTGCAAAATGCATAATAACAAATCTTTTAGAGGATTGAATTTCATACAATATGCATACAAAATATTTGTGATTACTCTCAACAGAAATATTGATATAACAATTTCTCTTTCTCTAAAATTGTTATTTCAGTATTACTTGATATTGATATCAGATATTGACATTGATATTGATTTTGCAGATATTTACGGTCTCCCATTTCATCAGCTGTTTCGACTTTTAAAAAATATTACTCTCAAAACTTGCTGGAAATTTAACCTAATTCGCTCTGGAAGCGAGTTACTGAGGTAAATCTGAAAAAGGTCTTCTTTCTCTAAAATTCTTAAAACAATATTTCTTGGCGTCTGACAGTAATTACAAATATTTTGTATGGATCTTGTAGGAAATTTTATCCTTTACAAGATTGGTTATTTTGTATTTTGCACTAAATAAGAGTTATTAAGGCGAAACCACTGAATATATAACTTTTTGCGATATTTGACATTTTGCAGATTTGTACGGCTCCGTATCTCAGTAGCTGTTCTTAATGTAAAAAAATACTAAATATAAAACTGGAAATTTAACGTTCTTTGAAATTGGCGATGTCAAAGTTTTCCCTAAAATACACTGGAAGCGAGTTACTGAGGAAAATCTGAAAAAAGTGACAAAAATGACGAATTCATTGACCAATAAAATTTGATCGGAACCGTTCCAGGAGGGCAGAACCTATTTCCCTGTGATAGTACTTTCGGTTAAGATGATCAAAAATTTTCTCGAAATCAAACACGTTTTTATGGCCTCAGTTCCCGGACCATGCACTTACTATTCGATATCGCCTGCAGGCTGTCTACTTCGGATTAGTCATGGTTTTCGTTATTTTCGATTAATGCTTTCCGTTTAGTTGCTTCCCAAGGATGGATGCGCGGAAGTTATGAACGATTTTTCGATTTAGCGCCTTTTCAATATTTAAGAACGATGACTGGGCTAATGGAGATGAGGAGGATGATTCATGGCTCATTGCATATTAAGTGGTTCTCTCTTGTGCCGACAATTTCTTCATTTCACCTTTTGAAAAATTGAATAGTACGAAAAAAACGTAATCAACCGAAATTGAATTTGGCTATGCTATCTTCTCCACAAAGCTATTGAGAAAATATGTCATGGCAATGGCATGTTGCAGTTATGGTAATATTAACAGGTTGAAGGAATCTTGTAATGTTCCGACACAATATTGCATTTTGTATAAATTCAAATGTTCATAAATTAGTACATTGAACAAAAGATGAAATATATACCACTCACGAAAGTACTGATCTATTCAACGTCAATATACAACGACAATAGTGTTCCGCAGAAAGAGCAAATTTACATTTTTGTATCTGGTAGTAAGATATATTACTTAAATATTATACAGAGAGAAAATGAAATTTATAAAGTAACATTATTATAGCTTAATTTTAAATTTAGTTTGATGATCTTAATGTTCATAAGTTATTTTTCCGTTATTATTATAAAACGTTAGAAATCGACAGTTTCGACATTTTAAGCGGAAGAACTCGCTTAACTTATTCGTTATTCTCCTGCTACAGACTTGTTCAGCTCACAAATGGGGAAGAAAACAAGTATTTTACACTACATTTTAACACTTAAAACAAGTAATAAAATTGTTCAATTAGAGTTGAAAAAATCGCGTTTGTAACCTTTATCACCGAATCATATGATCTCTGTAATAAGTGTTAATAACTTTTGATGCAAGTTTATTATGACCTTTTAGTAAAGTACCCCTTTCGGCACCCCAATTTTAACCAAAATCTATAATATTATTTAATTGATATTAAAGTCTTCTTTATCAAATTTGAGATATTTTACATTATATTTTAACGTTTTTTTGATAAAAGTATAATATGACCTTCAAGTAAAGTACTTGTAGTAGGTACCATTTCCGGTTTGCCAATTTTTACCCAAATTTATTATGTTATTTATATTAGTGTTTGAATCTTATATATAAAATTTGAAAAGTTTTGCATTATATTTTAACATAATGTTTGACGAAAATCAGTAATGACCTTCAAGTAAAGTACCATTTCCGGTAATCATGTTGTGAAAGGGAGGTTCACAACTAGATTTTACAATAATCCTAAATAAAAAACTTTCTACGGCTAACTGTTTTTGAGTTATGCGAAATACGTACGAACGAACAAACGGACTTCACGGACTTCATGACGAAACTAGTCAAAATGGATTCAGGAATGGTCAAAATGGATATTTCCATTGAAATCTGAAAACCAAAAATTTTCGAGATTACAATTCTTTCTTTACTGTGTACAAGGAAGTAATAATGTGATTTGGGACTGTCTTTGGTATCAAACCTCAATTAAAAGTAAAATTTAAATAGGTTTACCTACAGTTGAATAATAATTTTTATTGGTGATAAAAATTTCACACCATGTGCGTGCACATCATCGAGATTCATAAATAATTTAATTGAATCGTTGAGAATGACCAACTATGCAAGTCCAATTTTGGGCAATTTGGAAAAAGTATTTTTTATTGATTGAAACCTGTAGAATTGAGCGATCGAATTAGGGGGCTCGAAGTAGGGGCTAGAATTGAGAGGGTCGTGCCAGAAAAAGTAACTCATTTCATACAAAGTAGAATTTGTTTTTTTCTTGATCGATTAAAAAGGTTCATTATTGTAAATGATAAACCAATACAAAAAACTTAAATTTCCTGCTTTCCTATGGGGAATGTGACCATGGTTCATATGAACTTTTTTTTTGTTCTTGAGGTGCAGAATCGACACCTGAAGTGCCCTGGTTTATATCTTGTACACTCTGTATAAATAAATTGTTTAAGAACTATTTTTTCCTAATTAAATGTGTGATGAATACTTGTTATATACTAAAATATGAACAATTTAATTCTTTAAATTTTACTAATTTTCATGTTTAAGCTGATTGTAATATTTTGAGATTTATTGGCTATAAACCTAAAAATACTTTGAAATATTTTGAAAAATGGCCATATAATGCCTAAGCACCTCCTGGGAGTAGTAGACTTTTCACCATCGCTTATTTTCAGGCATTTTTATAAGAATGCATTAATAAATATAAACTTTTTGAGTCCAAAAGACAAAAGATGTGACATAGTTTGTGGGACGAGGATTCAAATGTGGTACAATCCCACCTGATGTAGGACGTCTGGTAACTTCATATTAGATCCAAAATTTGATGCTCTTCAATCAAGTGTATAAGCACTTTTTCGATAGAATGCGATAGAATGTTTAAGAATTATAAATGAAAAACCAAAAAAAGTTCTAAAATTTCGAGTTTTTTTTACCCCATTTTGTATTCTAGTGGCTATAAAATGCCAGATATGTATTTTTCTTGTCAGGCCTGTGGACATGTTCATTTTATATGCGTCATAAAATGAAATCAACTTTGCGTCTAATAAGTACCACAACATAATTTGCGTAACTGGTGTGGCCGAACACTACGGTCGCTGACTCATATATAGTAATCAGTCTGTTTTTGACAAAATCATCGTTTTTGGCCGTTCTTTTCGACCCCACCAGTTAATCTAATTATTATCTTGTGGTAATCATTAGACGCATAATTTGATGTTCTTTAATTTAGTAAACAATAAGCTTTTCGATAGAATGCACTGTTTAGGAATTATAGGTGCAAAAACAAAAATAGTTCTCGGACTGATTGGTAGTGATTCAGCGCACAAGCGAACCTTTGGTTGTAAATATTACGAAAAACTGATTTAGGACATGTACTGTTCTCATATTCACCGATTCAATTATGTATCTGAAAAAAGTTAATTAAATTTCGTTTTATTTGAATTCTATAATTTAATTATGCACCTCTCTAAAAACCGTTATCCCCTTCCCTTCGCACTATAGTCTGTTCCTATTGGTTTATCTTCCGTTTCTTGAAATCGAAAAAGGTTGAATTTGTCTTGGAAAAGCTTCTGTTTGAAATGAAAAAGGTTGAATATTACTTGATAAATATTGAATATGATCTGGAAATGCTATATTCAGTTAATAATTTTTTTATTATTTTTCTTAATTTATTCTTAAGTTTATACTCTTGTTATAGCATCCAAAAATTGGTTCAAAGGACTTGTAGTAGTTCCATGTAGCGGCTATTCTTTTGGAACAACGTCACGTGAGGTATAAGGTCACCAATGTGGTGTGAAAACTTGCATATTAAAACATAACCTTCCAGAAGGTGGTGGCCGTGCGTGCTGCTCCACTCCGGCACGCTCCAATCTGGAGTTGACTCACAGAATAATTCCTGGCCTTCACATTCGGCTAGAATAGGTTTGGTAACTTTAATAAACTAACATCAAACAAGCGTAGCTAGACATTTAAAGCTACGATAAAAGTTTATTCACAAGGAAATATACAATATTTTTGTTAAATCGTGCCGACATTTGTAATTACTATGTTACGCTATGTTAGTTATTGAACTGGATCTGATTTGACTTTGTTCTCGAGGATTCAACGAGATAATGTTTCTTGTGAAAGTCAAATCTGTGACGGTGTTATTAAGCGTAGCCGTTGAATTTGGTTCAGAGTCTAATGTGAAATTAGTATGAAATGTACATCGTAACGCTCACTTTTTCAAGTATGAGGACAGGTATTTGAGCTTTTAAATAATCTGGACATTCCCCATCTGATATAGACGCCGCATAGTGGAACGAAATGCTTGATTTTCTAGACATGACTTTAAATAGATATCTTCTTATAATAATATCAATGGGGGTCATACTTTATGGATTTTGTCATACTAACTCCGTTTGGTAGTAGGAGTGATACAATAGAATTTTTTTTTTTTTTTAATTCTATCCTAAACCAACCTAATTATAAAAGAAAAAGTAAACAACTTTTTTTTTAGTATTTCAAAAAACCAAAGGCTAACAGCAGCCCACATTGCGAATCTCGTAAAAACATAAAAATCCCAGTTTGTTTTCAAATTATCCATTTCTAAAGTCCATAATCCAAGCCAAATCATGCAAAAACAAAATTCTTAAATAAAATTAAGTCCATTAAATTTCAAATAAGTTCCGCTTCTGTATCAAATAAATTCGAGGTAATTAATTAAACATAAAACTGTATAAATAGAAATATATTTATTAAATTAAAATAAAGGTAAAAAAAATGTTGCTCTGTCGTCATCGTCGTTGTAATTTTCTCCTACTATTGAACGGATCTTACAAGGGAAGAGATTCCTCATGTGCCTCCTAGATTTTGATGAAACCTTTTTTGATGGATCCAAGCCTTAAAATATGGGAATGTAAAATATTAGGGGCCAACGGGCTCCGGGAGCTCCGGGAAGTTTGCATATGCAAAACACATTTTATTTTTATATCTCTGGTTCTAATGAAGGCCGAAGTATGAGCTTAGCACCCAAATGTTCCTATTGCCAAGTGAAATAATAAAAAAATAAGACATCAAAATATTGAAGTATAATGGTTGGTAAGAATGTTAAAAACATCAAAACGCCCTCAAAATGGTGATTTTTGGGGATAAAGATAGTTTTCTTAAAAAATCGAAATCATATTTGGATTTTCTATCTCAAAAGAAAGTTTATTTCAAATTTTCATGAAAATCGAAAAGCAAATCTTTTTTGCTAATAAAAACATTCAGCCAAAGGGTATAAGGACCATCATTATGAGGTATTATCAAAACAGTTTTACATTTTTTCTGCTTCACGTGTACAGTGCAGGAGTTTGAAATTTTTCTAAAAATTGCACTATGATCTAAGGTATTTAAAGAAAATTGTACATTTTTTAGAATCAGTAAAAATACTTTTTTGGAAGCCGAAACCACAACTAGTTTTTTTCATTTTTAAAACGGTTTTCCACTAAAAAAGCACCAAAATATCCCTATTGCAAAGCGAAATAATAATTCATTAAAATATTCATGTAAACGCCATCAAAATTCGATATCATATCGTCGGTTTTCTCAAAAATCGATATCATATTTGGATTTTCCACCCTATCAGACAGTTTATTTAAAATGTTTATGAAAATTTAATGCAAAATTTATTTACTAATAAACAGCCAACCAAAGGGGACCATATTTACTTTTTTAAGCGTGCAATATTTGAAATAGGTCGGTTTATTCAGAAGTTATTTCTAAAAATATGAATGGCCATAAAATCCTATTTACACTTGGCCGGTGTTTATATTCCTCATTATAATTGGCTGTTCGAAATAAAGGGACATTCAGTTTAACTAGAAATAACGTGAAAAAATCTTTAAATTCCATTCTTATTTCGTTAAAAAAAAAATATATATATATATATATATATATATATATATATATATACATATATATATATATATAATTTCAATAACCACAATTTGTAGTTGTGGAGGTAGGGTGACGTGATCTTGCCTTAATCTGCAATTTAATATCTCTCTTAACGTCATTTATTTCAACCATTGATAAAAACTTTATGATGAACTCCTGTTCCGCCTGTCCAGCAATGCGTTGTGACAATATTTGGAGTTATGGGAATTTTCCATTCCAAAAAAAGTAATTATTAATCTATATCCAGTATAATCGGTTTCTAGATTTCTTTCCAAGAAATAAGCTCGGATTGCTGCTGCGTTCATTTCGTGCATGAATTTCATCCGCTGTTGATTATTTCTCCAGTATGAGGTATCTCTTTGTCGCACGACAGGCTCAATATCATCAAAGCACGAACTGGAGACTGGTACGTCATCAAGTGGCTGATCTTACGGTTCCATACGCCATCGCGATATTTCTCGCACTACTGTACCTGCCGATGTCAAAAGCTGATGGTTCAATCCCTCCAGAGCAGCTCTGAGTCTGGATTCGTACGAAGGGGTTTTTCGTTTTCGTATCTCCATATTGTTGGGTGGGGCGAATTTTATACCTGCTACCAGGTCTTCTCAGGGAAGGGAATCCTAGTGTAGGTACTGTATCTTTTGTCTCAGAGTATGTGATTTAGTGTGGTGTAATGTACGCATATGTGTTGTAGTGTTGTAGGTGTACTGTACTCAGGAGCTCGGGGGAGCGTAAAACTCCAGCAACTGCTGCCATCGGCTGTTCCCTGCGAGTATATATTATTATTATATTTTTTTATATATTATATTTTTTTCAGTTGACACCATACCTTCTTTTTTTTACTTCTTTGCCCGCGCGATATTGTCTTACTACAGACATTAATCGCTTGCGGAAGCAGAGATAACCAGAATGGGGTCACCTAAGCACAATAATAACTATTTGCACTTGTGTGTGTGTGTGAAATTAAATAAAATTATTAAATTTGGTTTTCATACTTATACCATTAAAAATAAATAATAAATATACATTGAAGACAAGTTGAGGCGGCCATCAAAACTAAAAACTTCTTAAAAAAACAAATGAAAAACTTCGAAATATGCACACCAGTCTAAAGCAATTATTTCATTCAAATCCTTAATTTCATAACTTTTCAAGCAATCTTTTTGGCATCATTATTATCATTAGTATAAACGAGACCTGCTTACCACTTCTTCTTTTTCCTTGTCTGAAAGATGCCTTAGCTTTCGAGTCACCCAGTGTCGATAAATATTAATTTCGATGATGATTGCTATAAATACAATAAGAAAAAAATATACGTAAATTCTAAAAATGAATCATCTAGTTGTATTTGTCTAGAAAATAATTAAAATTATTCCAAACTTATTTTCTACACCAAACTGGTTTATGTATGAACTAGTTGTGCATAGATCAGCCTTGGCAATAGTCTGTGGGATGCAATTTATCTTCCTTGCTGCTCTTAAATTATAATGCAATTATAATATCCACTGCTATTATTTATGGTCGGAAAGGCTACTTGCCACATCATCCTCTCAGCAGTAGATATTCATTTCCATCAAAAGAAGATGGAATACTTAATATGATTATTTAACATAATATGATTAGTGATCAACAGAAGTTGATGAATGATTACAGCATTCTAATAAAAATTAGAAATAAAATTATTTCTAAAGGCTTTTATCATTTTATTTCTTGAATGTGACAATGAGTGGCGGATCCACAGGAGAAGAAAGAGAAAAGGGGGAAATTTCTTCTCCCAAAATTATCACTCAGAAAAAAAAATATGGCTGAATTTAAAATACTCGCGATTAACTGTGATAAATTATCATTCATTAGGTAGGAGGGAAATTTTGTCACCTCGTGAGAAATCGATCGTCGAAAATGTCAAACGTAGTTATATTATTGTCAATCGAAGACATGAGTGAATGAAAGTGCTATTTTATAAATTGAAACCAAGTTAAAAATGTTTTTATTTTTTTATGTATTTTTTCATGCAGAATAAAAAAGCATTTTTTGTTTCCAGAATCAGAAATTTCCACTCTCGTTTTACGTTCTAGACATCAAGGGACAAATTTGATTCCGTGTCTATCTGTCTATTGTAAATCCCTAAGACTTACGTAAAATCTACTACCGTTAATCCGAATTTGATGAAATTTTCAGGAAATGTGTGGATTGGCTTCACCTAAATGGTCCCATCTCAATTTCATCACACGTCATCCACTACGTCTACTTACGCACGCGCTAACTCTAAAACCGAGATCATATTTGGATTTTCCACTCCAAAAAAACATGTATTTCAATTTTCATGAAAATCAAAAAAACAAAACTTTTTTGCTAATAAACAGCCAAACAAAGGGCTATACGGACCAACCCTATATGGCTTTTCAAAACAGTTTTATTTTTCCAGCATCGCACAGTGCAGGAGTTTGAAATTTTGCAAAAATTAAATAAAAAAAATTAAAAAAAAAATTAGCATTTTCTAGAATCAATAAAAATACGTTTTTGGAAGCAAAAACCACAACTCTGGTTGTTTTCATTTTTAAAACGTATTTTTACTATGAAAATTTGGTCCGAAAATAAATTTTATACACTTGTTTTAGTCATTACAGCTTAATAATTTAAGAATGTGTATAGCCTTTGAAATCGGTCAGTTTACTTAGAAGTTATTGCTAAAAATGTGAATGGCCATAAAATCCAATTCACTATTGGTCGGTATTTATATTCCTCTATGTCTCAGGCTGTTATAAATAAAGGAGCATTCCATTTTAACTACAAATAACATGAACAAATCTTCGAATTTCTTTATGATTTCGTAAAAAATGAATATGATAAGCACTATTCTGCTTTTCCAACGAGTAATTTTGAAATATACAAATAAAAAAATCCTTAAGAACTTTTGATAAGTAAAGTTATCAATTAAGTCCAGGCAAGTCAATAGTTATTCTTTTTTCCCCTCCGTTACTTTTCAAAAGTTCTGAACGATTTTTTTTTATTATTTATTTAGCATGCTATATTTCAGAATTATTTGTTGGAAATAAAAGAATAGTTCATGTCATATATATATATATGACATGAACTATTCTTTTATTTCCAACAAATAATTCTGAAATATAGCATGTTAAATATAGCATATATATGACGCACTTATATATATACGCATATATAGACGCATATATATGAAGCACTTGATGACGTACCAGTCTCCAGTTCGTGCTTTGATGATATTGAGCCTGTCGTGCGACAAAGAGATACCTCATACTGGAGAAATAATCAACAGCGGATGAAATTCATGCACGAAATGAACGCAGCAGCAATCCGAGCTTATTTTTTGGAAAGAAATCTAGAAACCGATTATACTGGATATAGATTAATAATTACTTTTTTTGGAATGGAAAATTCCCATAACTCCAAATATTGTCACAACGCATTGCTGGACAGGCGGAACAGGAGTTCATCATAAAGTTTTTATCAATGGTTGAAATAAATGACGTTAAGAGAGATATTAAATTGCAGATTAAGGCAAGATCACGTCACCCTACCTCCACAACTACAAATTGAAGAAACCAAAGCTCCTGTAAAGCTTTTAAATACTATCGACGAAGTGGAAAACTCTAATAAAATAAATCAAGCAACTATTCGGAACTTTTAAATGCTGTATCATTTAAAACGCCATAGCGTTCCTATAGAGCTACGTCATATCATCCCTATTGTATCATATCGACCCTTTGGAATTAAGAAGGTTCCAACTGACAAAATCGAAGAAAATGAGAGTGTTAGTGTGACAAGGTTCTATCTAACTTCTGCTAAAAGTAGAAAGTACTCATGCGGTAATATAACAAAGCACCTGGGCCAGGTAAAATTCAAAACTATTGGAAGTAAAATTTTAAAAGCTCCCACAAGGCATAACTACGTACTACTAGAAACTATTATGCAATTTAGTCACTCCTATTAAGGACTTTAAATTTGATTTTGAAACAAAAGAAGAAAAACCGAGAACCAAAGGACTATCGTCCGATATCCTGGGTCAATAGCGTTTATAAATTTTTGACCTCTATAATAAGTGGTAAACCCAAAGAATATTTAGAAAAGAACAGCCTGAAGGCAGTTGAGCAGCTGGGATGCAAAGAAAATAGAACACCTACTGATTGACTCGTTTACTGCGTATTTAAAAAGTGCCGCAATATATCCATATCGAGGATCTGCTACCAGAAAGCCCCTTATGATTGGTTAATAAAAGTTCTTAATATCTATAAAGTTGATAAAAAGGTAATAGAACTTTTACAATGCCTTATGAAACTACGGAGGATATTTAGCACTGACTATAGAGCACTAAACTAAACTGCTTCGGCAGGAACCAAAGGAGAATCTAACTGAACCATGGAAATGCAAACCTCTTCATGGTAGATTTTACATCGCCTTGAATACCCCATGAATAAATTTTGAATTATCTGACCGATGGCTAAACAATGGAATTATCTTCCGAGAGCAGAAGGCTAAACCATTTGACTAAACAAGATCAAATAATGTTAACAAGCTCTTACAGGAAGGATATCTTGCGTGAGACAATCGATGACATGTGTCGTCTATGCAAAGCTTCGAATCAATATAGCATGTTTGATTCTGGGCTGTCAAGCATTAGTAGGTAAAGAATACTACCTCTAAAGACATAGTAATGCGGGAAATGTACTAATATCAACTAAATAACGATCACCAACCGTTCTATAAGTATCAGCCAGAAGCGATGTTAGAAAGTGATGATGTTAAATTATATTGGGATCAGACAATGATAACAGACAATCATATTCCACATAATAGGTCAGCTCATTGACACGAGGTTAAAGAAAGATCAAATTAGATAAGTGATTATAACATAGAGTAAACAGTAAGTGAAAATATAAGGAAATATCAAGAGTTATGCGAGGAATTAAGACATTTATATCGGCTGGTGGAGATAAAATGCTTATCGGTAGTAGTTTCAAGCGGTGGCCGAATTCCGGAAGAAATATTTGACTCAAACATAACGAGGAAGTTCAAATAATGTAAAAAGCGGTATTATTGGGGACTGCAAGCATCGTAAGAAATTTTTTATATAGTAAGAACTGTAAATTGGATTTATCCATGACCATGGACTAGATAGACCAATTTATCCTTTAATAAATGTGCCAAGAAGAAAGGAATAATATTTATGTTGTCTACATTCACCTGTATATTTAAATATACGAATACCTGCATATAAACATTATATCATGCTATTCATCTATAATTGTATTTGTTATTTACAAAGATTTAAGGCAGTGGTGGCCTTACTTGGTCTACTTTTAAAAGATATTAAATTAAGTATGTACTTGAAATCCAAAAGAATGAGAGAAAAAAAGATAAACCAAAAGAAGCAGTTGCTCGATTAATAAATTGTTTTACATCTGCTCCCTTTTTATAAAGCTGTATAACGATGGACAGGTTTTTATCTACTGCTGGAATATAATAAGTTTTTAGGGATCGATGTAATCCCATATTGAAACTATTTCAATAAGAAATTTGCTATCATGTCTAATGAATAATTTTCATATTAGTTTTTTGGTTAATATAATTTTTTTCTAAAAAAAAATAATAAAATTTACTTCTTTTTTACGGATTCCAAGAGTGAGAATTTTTTCATTGAAATGCAAGACGATGGAGGTGGGGAAAGAGCGGCTCTAATGAATGGTGCCTGTAGAGGCGGTCGCCCGGACAGCTATGTCAACACAAATCTTTGTCACAAATATTTGTTTATTAACTTAACCATTTGTGGCTTTGAACAAATCCCGTTGTTGTCTTGAGGGTTCGCCCGCTTACAACCTATCTCACTTTCATATTTACCCTGATTTATGAAGGCAGATCCGTAATAATACGGAAAGGTCTTAGCAGAAGGGCTACGACCCAACTGCTATTCTACATCGGAAGATTTACTACATATTAAAGTACTAGATTAGTCCACGGGTAGGATAACTTTATTGCCTCTGTCCCGTAAATTACTAATTGTGAAACACTTGTCGTCGTTGTCCTATACCTTTACAACAGATCTTGCCAATTTTAATGTTTAATTCTTTGTGATGTTTTAAAAAGAAAAAACTTCTAAAAACTGCTAAATGCTCTAATTTACTGAGAGTTTATATATGAAAATTAAAGTTAAGTGAAACTGGAGTTTATTCACAAAAAATGTGGAATATTTCCACTATTCCATCGTCTAGAACGGTAAAATATTTTAGAATTATTATTAAATAAAACATTCCCATTTACATGATCCATGAGCAAAAACAATGATTTTATGATATGGAAATAAAATCATTTATAAGGTGATTTCAAATTTCAATATGAAATCAAATGTATCACCCAAATACAATTATGTACGAGAATAATTTTCGATTACATCGGAATCAGTGCTACAAAACTACATCTGTTTACCGATAGAAGCATTTATTGAAAACACTTCAATACCCACCAAACCATAATAATGCTGGTCATTTTAATAAATCATCATTAAAGATATAAATAAATAACATTCCGTATACTATGTTTAAATACTTTGTTCTTTTAAATTTACTATTTATATTAGTCGTATTTTCTCCGAATATAATAGAATTTTGCACTGTACCGGAGGTTACGGGAGGTCTGAATATATATTAATGAAGGTCTGAATGGTCTTTAATAGATAAGGATCTCTCGAAGGACCTCTATCCACGCCAAAAGTAGTATTACTTGTAGAGCGTTACAATATATGTATACATTCAACCCACCTCCTCCCCCTTACTCGACCTACCCTTCCTCACGCGATTACCTAATAGGCTTTCTGGGCCTAATAGCTTCAACGGGTATGAACTCGGGGATTGCTAAAAACAGTGGCTTTTCGTAGCTACGAATCTTGAAATTGAATGCTTCATACACCATACGCTGACAATGCAGAGAGTCTTGAAAGATGCATATTCATCGTTCACGTTAAGTGTAATTTATAAAAATAAACTGGAAAAGGAGTATTTCAACCTTATTACTATAGTCTTGAATATATTCCTTGCCATCCCACTTTCTGTTTCTTCTGGGGAAAGAATTTTCAGCAAGCTGAAAGTGTTTTTGTCAATATAGCAAGCTGAAACTGTTTAAAAGTTATTTGAGGGACACGATTGCTGAATAAATCTCAGTATAATCTCCATTGCAAACGAGCTGCTTCCATAAACTATGAAGAGATCATTATAAATTTTGCTGCAAACAAAAATATCAGAAAGTGAAATTTTAATGTTATTTGTAAATATTCATCATTTTAATATTCTATTTTTTTGTTTGTTTGATTAAACCTTACTTCAATAAATAAAATTTGTTAATGCTATGATATGATATTTATTTTGAAATATATTATCTGAAATACAATTGTAAAACATTCGAATTATTTATTGGGGAGAGGGAATTAAAGAAGGAGCGGCAAAATTAAGCTTATACCCCTGGAAAAATTCTAGATCCGATCCTGGTGGTAGCTCTGTCTGTCAGAGATTTTCCGCGAGGAGGTTCCTTTCAGTTGAATGAATAAAAATGGATGTTGATTGGTATTTTTCAGGTGCGTATTATTTGAGTTGTAATTACCGTGGGCTCTTGTTTTTGGCATTCTACTTTTATCTTTTTATAGACTTTAAAAAACTGTTTTAATTATATCAATAATACCATTTTTGTAAGATTTTTTTTGGATTAAGTATTTCCACAAAAAGTTCCCTAACGCTAATTACCACGCCAGAAAACGTTTAATTCGCTGTGGATTATAAACCCAGGGTAAATTTACTGAATTTATACATTTTTGATGTAAAGTTAACGAAATCCTTCGAAGAAAAAACTCAAATAGCCAGAAGGAGATTAAAATTAGTTTTGAATGGGTGACATAGAGTAATGTGTATGTGATATTAGAAAATCCGAAGTGTTTTTTAATAAAAGTCATATCATATTTTTTAATTAGATTAAATCACATATATTAGAGCTGCATTTAAAATCCGTTTCATAACCCATTGAACACAGTTTTGGGGGTTGGATCAAATAAGCATTTTTTAGGCCGAACAATACTATAGAGAAGTAGAAATAAATTTCAGCCAAAATTTCGGCCACTATTAAACATTAAACGGTTTTTAAGGTTTCATGCTCCTCTACAATATTTATCTACAAGCCCCACACATTTGTGTTTAAGGTTTGAAAATTTGGATGTGAATTGAGTTGGTATTAGAGATGTTTGTATTTTAGTGAAAATACGCCCGTGAAGAGGTTTTGCTTTTTTAAAAATTTATTTATTTCTTAATAATTAAACTTATTATTTCTTCTTCTTTCTTTTCCCTGATTCACACTCAATTAATATACTTTGCTCTTTTGTTCTTAATAAATCTATTCCTTTCTTTTGTTGCTATGTAATATTTTTCTTTTTTAAATATTTGATATTCTTTTTTTCTGATCAGCTCTATTGATATAATTTATTTCTTTGTTTTGATTTATTACATTTCGTTATTATATTCTTCTTCTTTACTTCATTGATATTATTTACCATTTGTTTTGGTTGTCTCTGTTTATCTAATTTATTTATTATTATTGGGTCTAATTCTCTTTTTTTCGATATACCTTCTATTGATATAATTTAATATTTTGCTCTGATTTAATGAACGCATTCTATTGTTTTTATTTCGATGGCCACCTTCACAAATGTTATAAGTATCAATTTGGTCATTACTGCACCAAGAGTTGGAAACTGTTAGGAAATGTTTAATCTACATTACATATCTGGTTGGAAATGAATCTTATAATAATATCAAAGCAGTCAAGTATAGAAAAAAACAAAAAACAAAACAAGCAAATTTAATTAACAAGGAATTGCAGGATGCGGCCAAATCTTATACCTTGTTCTACTCCAGACTATAAAATTTGTACTCACAATATTTGTGGCGTTGTAACCAATCGATTTATCCTGATTTTTAAATTGTTTTTAAAAATATATCGTGTTGTTCATTAATAATTTTTATAGTTTATAAAATACACCTGCTTATACAAAATTGCTAAATAAAACCCAAAATAATTATAATGGACTTGGAGAAGGTAGAGTGGTTACGAAAATCTATGCTAATACTATAATTGGACCTTTTCTGTTTTTTAATTAGTTTACTTTTTGCATTTTATTACCAATACTTTAATTAATTATTTATATAATTAATAATATTTTATGATTAAATATTATTTTTCAGGTCTTTTTCAATACGCGTTATGAAAAGAATTGCCTATTGATCAACCGCTAAGCACAAGGTAATGAGACCCGAACGACTCAGGTATAGATCGATAACCTAACACGTGGTTACGATGTACAATAAAAGAAAAAGGCTATGGGAGCCGGCTATGTAAAATACTTGTTAACGAAGGGATAGACTTATCTGCTAGATTGCTTTTCTGATTTATTCATCTCCTACGTTTCAAAAATAACACTCCATTCAACAATAGAACCGACTGCTTGTGCTCCAGCAACCAATCTTCTCAAGTTTTATATATTAAGAGGCTCTCTAGCTACCTTATGCTCCTGGCGATACTCTTCATTACGCATAGAATCTATTCCATTTTTTTTTCTTGTTCATATGTGGTTGCAATAAAAAACAACAACAATGTATACAACAGAACAGTACAACTGTAAAACAACAAGTATCTTGTAGAACAGGACGTTTACAACCCCAAATATACCGAATCAGGCGTATGATTATAATTTAAACTAATTATACATTTTTAAAAAAATTATATCTGTTTATTTATTTTTAAATATTCATAAATTTTTTTGAGGGCGGGAATGGGAGGGATTGGTTTCATAGATTCGGAAATCATTCATTAGATTTTCAAAGTTTCTAATGTTGAGTTTACTATCGAAATTTTATCCGTTCACGAGCATTTCTAATTATTTATTAGTTTGCAAAATTCTTTGGCATTGGTATGCTTTATTAGGTTTTCAAGGGCGATATTTTCGAATTTATTCTAAGATTTTTGATCGTACATGTGTATTCTGATTTACTGTTACTGTTGAAGTTTTCTTTGATATAGGAATCGTTTATTAGGTTTCTGGTTCCGTTTTTTATTTGTATTTTTTAAGGAGCATGCGTGTATTGCTGACTCGGTTACATTCGAACCATATTATAAGATAGAAGGAAGACAAATAAAAACTAAGAAGAAGGAAATAAAATAAAGTAAATAATAATTAAATACAAAAAATATTTTATTAGAATTAGACCAATCAAAGCGATATACAATACAATATACAATATAATTTTACAATTACTAGTTTAAGCCATGTAAATTCTTCATTTGTTTCCAAAGTACGTTGTCATGAATCTTGCTGCGATAACTAACTAAATAACATCATG
Organism: Rhaphigaster nebulosa; assembly: GCA_948150685.1. Classification (NCBI taxonomy): domain Eukaryota; kingdom Metazoa; phylum Arthropoda; class Insecta; order Hemiptera; family Pentatomidae; genus Rhaphigaster; species Rhaphigaster nebulosa. Next base: position 173,553,724 of record OX411306.1, read on the forward strand.
TTGTTCTTTTTTATTTGCTGCTACTTTCTAGAAAAAGTAGGATTTTCCTGTTAATTGCTGCGTATACGAATACCGGAAAAAATCACTGTTACCTTTTGAAGCTCAATAGAAATACAAATTCTTACATTAAGTTCAAATTACTTAGATTTCTAATTTTGGCAAAATGAAATACTCTTAGATTATTTTTGCCCATCGTTAATTTGAAAATACCATCGAAATAGTTTGAGAAACTAATAAATATAAAATGATTGCATAAAATATTTTATAAAACCGCATTTTGAACGACTAATCAGTTCTGCTAGAAATAGGCTTGTATTAAGTATCGTTTATTCTAGAGTTAAAATAAATATAATATTAATAAAAAATTCTAAACACTTATAAATTAAAAAAAAAAAAAATTGAATATTGTTTATCTTGCAATAGTCCTCCTAAGTGTAACTCCTTCAAAGTTAGCCATGATAAACTACAAAATAAATATAATTTTTAAAATTTTAAAATTCAAATGATTAAAAAATAGAATAATTTAAATGAAACGATGATGAAGTGGGTCATACTGCCAGAAGAAGTAATACCAGATTCTTTTATTATTATTAATTTTTTTTTAATTTATGAAGATGATGTAATTTCATTGCCACGTGCCGTGGTCCACTCGAGAGAAAACTACATGACCTAATACAGTTCTAAAAAATTATCTGTCATAACTTTGTCCAGAGATATCATCGAATTCGCCTGCTGCTTTGATTTCGAAGTGGATATTTTGAAATTCGGAATACCCGTGAAATTACTTAGTGATGCAACCCAACTACGTTAGCGAAAAAGAAAAACAAAGCAAACAAGTTGATTTATATTCTTCCTAACATTGCCATTAGGAACGTGAATACCTTATATGTCACTATAAATTGGATACCGTTAAAATAATAGCTCTGCCTCAGTCTGCTATTATTTCAAGAATGCGATTTTTCTCACATCGTAAGAAACTGGAACATATTTGATATCGAAATTCTTGCTGAAATATTATTATCTAATTTAAAAAAAATATTCACCTCGGACCAAAACAGTTCACGTCATCTCTGAGAAGCTACCAGTATCATAGGTCTAGGTAATCTTCTAAAGACCAATTTTGTTATTTTACATATTCAATGAGATGACACAATGCCATCAGTTCGACCTCACCAAACTTATGCTTATTCCTTCGGTGTGACCAATTCCATTCTTGGCGAATGATACACAACCTTGTCATCGGTAGAGGTGTTCTTTTAAACACGTGTTTCTGGTACGTTTTATACGTTAATTATGTGTTGTGCTTTTGAAAGTATTATTGCAATTTTCGATTTTTTTTTTTACTTTTTATTACAATATTAGACTTAACATTAGATAATCGAATTAATTTTTTTGGATGACATCTTCTATGCCATGAAAAAGTAAATAATAAAATTTATGAAACATGGCAGCCTCGTATTACTAAAAAATCTCAGGGATTGAATATGAGATTTTTTTTTTTTTAGTCCTGGCAAGATTTTTATTTTTATAATTTATTTGTTTTGATTTTTGCCAAGAGATAACTTCGATTTATTTGACAACAGATTAAAAATCTCTTCGTAATAATTAATATTGAGTGAAAACATTTAAATAAAAAAATAACCCTTACTTTTGAATGTTATTTTTTTGATCAAAATAAAACTCAAAATGCCAAACTTGCTTAATATTAGAGGTAGGGAATCGAGAGTGGTCCCAATTAACTCAGCGTAAAAAATACTGAAGAAGTAAGCATCGAGAAATGAATGGTTTGATAATGAATGTGAAGAAGCAATAAATAAAATAAATCAAGCTAGATTAAAAACTCTCATAAAATGGTCTTTTAATCACTTTTTTATTAATGGCATATGCCGAAAAATTAACTACCGACAAACCATAAAGTATGCAACAATATTTTTTAATTTTTTTACAATATTACAATAACAAATTTTAAAATACAATAATATTTTTTCAATCTATTTGATCATTAATCCTTAATTATTGGTTCAAAATATGTTAAAACAAGTTGTTTACTTCTATTCTTAAAAATATTTGTTTTTCTCTTCCTTCATTCAATCATACATACTTACATGGTTTTCTCAATTCCATACAAATGTTTTCATATTATCTTCATTTAGACGTTGAATTTGTGAATATACCCATATGTGACGTTAAAAAAAAAACATAATTCGACGTGCCTTCCAATATAGTTCAGAATGTCGCACTAGCAACTGAAAAAACTACGAAAAAATTCTGATCATTTTATGAATTTGGATCAACATTAAGTAAACAACCTGTTTTAACATTTTTTGAAATCATAACTAAGCATTAAAGATCAAGAGGTCGAAAAAATATAATTGTACCATGAAGGTTTTATATGTGGTTTATTTTTCAGCATGTAGTATTAATAAAAAAGTGGTTAAATGACTGTTTTTAATTGTTTTTTTCGCGTTAAATAAAATGGAACGACTCTTGATTCGCCTGCTATAATTTTGAGTAAAAAGAATAAAGCTAAAAGAAATAATAGTTTCGTATTTGCCCCCTAAACAAAATTTATCTAAAAAATGTTGGTTATTTTTTAACTGAAAACAAATAATTAGTTAATAACGCTTGAATTTAATTTAAGCAAATATAAGTCATAAATTTACAATTAATTCATAACAAAATACATAGATGTTTCCGATTATGTTTTATTTATTTAAAAAATCGTGAGCAATTTTTATTTTTTGTATAAAACGGTAACTGCTATATTTTGATTTGGCCAAAAAATTATTTCTCCAATTCAACCTCTAAAAAATCTTTTATTAAATTTAAGATGTTTTAAGTATTTGATTATAGTTGTATATTATGTATAAGTCATTTTAAAAAGAAAGAAGGAATAAGAAATGTTAGAGAGGGAATATAATATAACAAACAAGTTAGATAAAAAAAAAATGTATGTTTTACCCCAATAGCTAGGTGGGAATTAGAAATAACTTCATAAAGAATTGTGAACAAAAGTTTTCCTATTATTCACAGCCACCACTGATATCATCTTTATCCACATTGATGTTAGTTTGAACAGGGAGAGATTCTATAGGAAGAGATGCAACAAGGTGCCCGGCTCTTTTATTAAGTACGGGTTGAGGTTTGAGAACCGTATTTTGCCTGGACTTATTCCCAGGAGGCTCAGTAAAATTAGGAGAATAGCCCCGAAACCATGAAAGACTTTGTGACAGAATCGTTGATTTAAGAGGTTTTGAACTTCATGAATTTAAATCCTCATTTAAATTCCCTCAAAATTTGGATTTTACGTTTCAAGATATGCAGAATCAAAAAATCGGATTGAAAAAACCCGTCCGCACGCGGCTTTTCTCCGAGGCTACAGGGTCGATTTTTTATAGACTTGGCACCGAAGTAACAGATCACTCGGTACTCGACATTACCATTCGCCGTTTCATTAAAAAATATGAAGTGTTTTGGAATCATTGTACCAATGACGTAAAAAAAAAAAAAAAAAAAAAAAAAAAAGAAGCAGATTCTTTTAGATTATTACTTACTTTCAAACGCTCCAAATTTGAGGTTTATACGTAGAATCCGAAGTTGAATTAAAAAAAAACAAAAAATCCGTCCGTCCCCCTTTCGCTGTCCGCAGCTTTTCTCCAAGACTACTGGGCCAATTCTTTTAACTGTTAACCAAATTCACAGGATGATCTTCAATACTCGACATTACCATTCGCCATTTCATTTAAAAATTTTGGCCGTTTAGAGGATTTATACCCCCATAACTCTGCCATAAATGCAGATAGAGGAAACATATTAAGTGTTTTAGAATCATTATACCAATGGCTTAAAAAAAAAGGAATTTTTTTTAGATTATTATTATTTTTTTATGATTTCAAACTTTTTCGCCGTAATTAATGGTGTAGTCCTTTCGAAAGATTTCGCCTAGCAATCATTTTTGTATGACGTCTTGGAATTTTTTTTTTTAAATCGTATTTAAGGTTGTCGCCTTTTTGTTATTACAAAAAAATGTTCATATTTGTTTACAAATTTAATTATATGTCCTAAATTAGTAACTGTTCTAGTTTAAAAATATCCAAGAATTCCATCATCAAGCGTACTACTGCTTAATTTATGTAATAGTTTTAATGAAAAAACGTGTGAAAATATGTTTCCTGCGCTTTCTTTGCTAGATGTTGTTTTTTCTAATTATAAAGAAAATGTTTAAAAATGCTTAATTGTTTATAAAGGATAAAATAACAACTCTGAACAATTGAAAAAAAAATACAATTAATATTTCAAATCTTCTGACATTTTTTATATATCTTATATCAAACATTAAATATAGGTATTTAATGTTTTTAATATATCTAATTTAGATCTATCTAAATATTAATTATGACTACCGAAAAGATAAAATTTATTTGGTGTCATTAATAATTAAATAGGAAAATGGAGAAGTAAGTGGGAGAGTAGGTAGGTGTAATCTTCTAAAGCTGTGGTTCCTAAAGTGGCTGCCGCAAAATTTATACTAATTAAGTTACATTAAAAATTAAAAATTTAAGTATAAAATAAAATAAATAATTGAAGCAATTATAAAAAGTTAATAAGTTTTTAAATTACATTTATATAATATTCAGAGAAATAAAGTGGTTTGGAATCATTATAGCAAAGCAAATCCAAATAATTAGATTTTTTTAGGGTTAATTTATTTTATTTTTGGATATATAACTATTTGGAAATGATAAACAATAGTGTAATAATTTGCAGTATTTGCTAATTAAAAAATGCAGGACAGTGGTCATGATTAACATACAAATAGTAAAAAAAGAACCTATTTATTGTATACAAACTTTTTGGTTCACATTGCAAGTCATCAGGCCTGCAACCTTCCTTATTCATCTCTACATCTTTATCATTATTGCTTTTATTCTATTCATGTTTACCATATTCCTTTATTTAATGGGCTTATTTTCAATATTCAGCTTACACCATTCGGAGGTTGGATCTTCATTTCTTTTATATCAATGTTATTTACTTTTTTCTTCTTCTATCATTTATATAAATTCATTTTCTATACTTCAATGGTCTGCATCTTCATTGAATCTTCAAACCCTGAAGAAGGCCTACAAAGTGTGAGAAAATGTCGGCATTCAATTTTTAGTTATTTTACTGTCATAGCTGTTAATCTTGACCATACTGATCATCTTCTCCTTGATTATTAATAAGGTAAACTATTCAATATATAATTTTTATTTTAATCAAAGAGTTAGGCATTTTGTAGTGTAGTTTGGTTTAACAATGGTATTCGATTTCTCCTTCTTTGCTTCGGTAACTTTTGAGAACGACCTATATTTAAAAGATTGGAGAAGCAGAGCTGGAAATGATTTGGCAGCTGCCCTCTTAATATCCTTGTCACTCAGTTCATGCCTCCATCATAGTTCGCCTTGACGTCCGCTGCCAGGTTTCATCGGCTGTGTCGTTGGCTGTTTCAAGTGTACCGCCAATCTGTCAGTCCGTCTGCCAATTGTTATTTCTATCTCTCCAACCTTCCTTTCCTGTTAACAATTGGCATGAGAGGTCGTACTACCTTACTAAAGATTCAAGGTCGTACCTATCCGATGAAAATAACATGGCTAAGTTGGAATATGCAAATGATGCAATGATTAATTACTTAAACCTGTCCATTCAAGGCACAATGTTTCTTTTCTTCAACCGGTATACTCAAAGCCATTTTTTCCGCAAAATTTGAGGAATTTAAAATTTATATTTTATAGCTATCTAAAACAAACTGTATCTATCTGGTTGTATCACATAAAATATCAGTTTTAGGCGTAAAATCAATAAAATACGAGTGGATATACAATATGAATTTAATAATTATTAAATTTCGAATTAGAGTAGAACTATAAGTATGAACTAATGATCATCAGTTTCGTAATTGCCCTTGCAAAAACCTTCCAGGCTTCAAAATTGAAGTTCTTCGGTACCCATCAGACTTCGGATGCCTTAACTTGTTATTTTATTAATTAGTACAGCTTGTTATTTAGATGGCTGTTCCTCTATTTTGAAAATTAATTTCATTTTTAGAAGTAATAAAGAAGAAAAAAATATTTTACTCGATCTCGCAGTGCCGTTCTAGCAGATTTTAAAAGAAGGCCAATGACTCGGGTACTGCTACTCATTTCTCATTCAGGGAGTGGGAAATAAAATTGATATTTCAATACAAAACAAATCCCGCGTACACTTCTTCGCGCGTCATTTCCCTAGTCGTTGGTATAACGAAAATAAATAATCCCTTATAAAATAATTGACCTTCCATAGACAGATATGGAATAAAAACTATCATGTGAGAAAAAATAAAAAAATCAAATAATAGTCTCTGGAATATAGATAAGATTAAAATAAGAATAAATTAAAAAGTCTGCATTTACTTTTTAATGAAAATCCTAATAATACAAAGGCATGTGTAAACGGCCCACTTCCTGAAACTCATCTGGACCCATGAATACAAATTTAGGGACGCCAGGAGAATGTCTAACCCAACATATTACAACGATTCCAAATTTTATGTATGAATGCCCAGGAACCTTCATATGCCAGAAACTGACCAAGATTTTGACATTCAAGTAGTTCATTTGTTCATAAGCAATTTTTTCAGACGCTTGTACGCCAAAATGGCAGGGCACTCCAACCCAGCACATAATAAAAATACCTCAAAACGCTAAATAACTCTTTTTTTTTTTAAATGTTCCAACTTATATCTTTTAATTTTTTTCCTAGAGTCTAGAGGAATGGTTTGATTATTGTATACTATTATTCCTGTAAAGACAAGGGGGGTACATCGTGGAGTGTCTGTCGCCGATTTCGATCAACATTTTTTTTCGTTGGTCCAATGTCGTTTGGCCCTAGGAGCTGAGATAAAAACATAACATGCTGAAAATACTTTATTTTATATCTCGTGTTTCAAAAATGATTTCAACATGTTTTTTTTCAGGAAAAATATAAACATTATAAATTAATTGATTTTCGGTCAAATAAATTGTTTAAATTATAAAGTAAACTAGCCTTATAGATTTTTTCACACTAAAAATGACGGCAGGTTTGTATTCAGCACATCAAAAAAACTTAATGTTGAAAACATCACCTAAAACAAAAAAAATAATTGTTTCCAGTAGGAACTGGAACCACACTAGGAACACTCTAGGAAGTGTGGTAAAAATGTTTAAAGTAAAAAAATTACATTTGGGTTTGAAGCTTTGTAGCTCACCTTCAGTTTACCCGATCGACGTTCTTGGACTCATTTAAAAGAGGTGAGTTTCTTCTTTCCTTACACATAAAAACTATCTCATTATCTTAGAATATCTGTGTAAAAATAGATGATTACCATATAAAAAGAAAATTGAATTTCTTTACGGATGACGTTGGTTTTAATACGGGAATATCACGCTTAAACCATATCGCGTAGTAAAACCTTTCCCGATGCCCTAAATGTGGTTTGAATCGTTAATAGGATTCCTGATTCATAAGCGATTATTTAAGTCTTTAAATAAAAAAAATTGATTGGTAGACCCTTGGCAAAATTTTAGGTCAAAATGTTTATTTTTACCTAACAGGTAAAGTATATTACACGTTTGTCATTGCACTGCGAAGAGAAAACAGATAATATAAAAGTAGTAATAGAGATCAAGAAGCTAAAATAAACAAACACCTGCTATAAAAATAAGGTTTAATTTTTCTATTAGATAATAGTTTTGTTTTTTAAATCTAGTTTTAATTTGTTATGGTGATTGGAATATATAAAATCTAGGGTAGATGCGGGATTGTGCAAAACCAATAGACTTGTTGCTAAAAATAGAAGCGGATACCACCATCTTAGGTCATGACAATGAAATGTTTATCGGATTGTTGTTAATGTAGTTGGAGTCAGAACTCGCAGCTGTTTTTACGATTGAGATTATTCCTAATTGCAAAGAGTAGACTACCTCCTCGGCAAGTGGCTGGCTATCTTCTCGCTTATTCCTTATGGGGCTGCTCGCTTGGAAACTGGTAGGCTCCACAACTGGTTCAACTGATAGACTTATAATAGGAATCATTTCCTCCTTGGTAAGAAATCACAGCAGGACTATTTGCGTTGTACATAAACAGAAACTCCTTACGTTCAACCCGAAGTCAGGGTATGTGGACATATACACGGGCAGGAATTGTATATAATATAACAGAGTCAATTAAATATGAACTATGGAGGTGATTGCAGAGTGAGGTTTCACCTTGTTGCATATTGTGGCGTAACCTGCTTCCATTAGTCATCTCATTGGGGCGGAGCTGATCAAGTAGCCAAAGCTCGATCGCTATCATCCAAGATTAGGATCGGAAGTCCACTCGCCTTGGAAGCAAAAGCAGTCACCCAAACCATAATGGTGTAGACCATTACATATGATCAGATATCGTCAAAGGTCACCAATCATATTTTTTAGTCGTTAATATCGCCGAACTCTTGTCATAAGAACTACGATGGATATTTTTATCAATACAATTTTCTCAATTTTCTACGGATACCTGCGTTTTATCCTGAGTCCAAAAAACGTATTTCCAGCCATTGGTCTTTTAACCTCAACCACCCATAACAATGTCGGGCCCTTCGAAATGTTTTCACTCGGACCTACAAGCACCAATACCTCAGCCAATTATTGACTTTGGTTATTTCAAAAGTTGTAACTATTGATCTTATCAATAAATTATTACCTATTTAACATATCAATAAAACAGATAAAAAATTAAAAAAATTGTGATCCCTGATGATCCCTCTCCCGATCAACCAGATCGGGCCCCCCTGAATGCCGGGCCCGTTGGACTGATTTTGCTGCTTTTTTTAATTTTAATTTTTTTTTTTTAGTGATTCGTATTCCGATTTATTTATGCCAGATCGGACACCCTGTGCGCAATAGCCGAAAAACGTCTTTTCCATGGTTTCTAGCGCCAAAACGATAATAGCGATTTTTTTTTAAACTTTCCTATTTTTTTTTCATTAAAGCTCTTTTAGTTTTCTATATTGTACATTCCCTACAAAAATCCCGGAAAATTTTTTTTATAAAAAAAATATCTAAAGAAATGTAATCTTTATTTGCGCCTTACTCGAAAAGTATACATTTCCAAGTATTATGTACATAATTATTTGAAAGACGATTTAATTCTGGGCATGTTCCTATGGAAACTCGTAAACTCTCTTTTAATTTTTCGAATAACTTGAAAACTATACATCTCCTGGATTATGTTCATTTGAAAGATACAAAGCTGGACTTAAAAAAATTTTGTCTGACCAATATTGGCAAAATATACAGCAAACATTGTTTGTATTGGACTTTGCACTCAAAGTAGTAAAGAAAGCCGTCGAACCAATTAGTGAATACAAATTTGGAGCTAGTTTCCATTTCGAAATAATGAAGTTCGATTGGGGCTGCGAATTCTCTTTTATCAGTAATTGATTCGTCAAATATCAAATGGATTAGCGCTGTAAGAATATTAAACCAAGTTATATGTTTAATACTAATTTTTGAACAATCTATTTTTCATAAATTTGCCATATTTTGTATTTCTTGTTCTTTATAAAGAATGTATTCAAGATTGATCATCAAGATGTCCTGAAGATATATAGATTTTTTTTTAATTATATAAATAAAATATAAAATAACGATCCTTAGAGATTGAAAGAAATATAAGAATAAAGAAAAATAGAATATTAGTAAAAAAAACTTGTAGGAATAAATTGTTTGACAAAAATTAAATGCAAGCTTCCGACTATTGTTTATAGATGGTGGTTCAACTGATTGGTAAAGAAAACAAGAAAAAACAGCCGTGTGTAAGGGCTTCAGTTTCTCTCATTTCCCATCCAGTCACCTGATTACCATACTTGACTGGCTTTAACCCATCCTATAACTATTATGGAATAACTTAATGCCAAGATATCTGTGTGAATATTTATTTACATTATTTTCATATTTTATTGTAATCCCAATAATTTAATCTCATTCTGTTTCATTGATATTGTCATAATTATTCTCTAATTGAAACGAAAATTATTTTGTTTTTTGGATGGAAAAATCAAATCACGACTAGATTTTTATTTTTGTAATTTATAAATCATTTTTAGATTTTTGTCAAGAAATAACTCTGATTTATTTGAAAACAGATTAAAAATCATCTCTTAATAATTATTTTCGAGTAACAAATTTGAATTTAAAATAACTCTTATTTTCGAGTATTATTTTTTCTGCTCAATATAAATCTATAACTTCCTTGAAATTAGAGCTTGAAAATTGAGAGGGGTTTCATTTTATTCAGCGTGTATGAAACTATTTAAAGACAGCCATTTAATCTCTTTTTTACTAATACGATATGCTGAAAAATAAACTACCAAAAAATCCAATATAAAATGTTATTTCATGGTTACATGGTACAATTATATTTCAATTTGATCTTTAATTCTTAATTTTTGTTTTAAAATATGTTAAAACTAGTTGGCTTCTGCTATTCATACAAATGCTCTTTTATCCCTTCATTTATCCAGTCTTACTTAAATGCTCTCCTCAATTCCATAATTTGTCTCCATATTATCTTGATTAATCAGTTGAGCTTGTGAATTTACCCAAACAGGACATGAAAAAATAACATTTACTTGCCTTCGAATATTGTTCAGAATTTCGAAGAGCTAGAGTAAAATCTGCGAAAAGATTCTGATAATTTGTATCAATTTGTATCAACATTTGTATGAATAGAAGCAGATATACAACTTTCTTTAATACGTTTTGAAACAATTACTAAGAGTTAAAGATCAAATTGGTAAAAAAGATATAATTGTACTATGAAGTAAGGTTTTATATTGGATTTGTTGGTAGTTTATTATTCATCACATTATCATCATATTATCATCATATTATACTACTAAAGAAAGTTTAAATGGCCCATTTTAATAGCTCGTTTCATGCTGAACAAAATGGAACCCCTCTCAATTCGTGAGTTCCAATTTTAAGCGAACTATAGCGTTTTGAATTTTATTTTGAGCAAAATATTTGTGACATGAAAAAGAATGCTATAAAAGCGATAGTTATGTTTTAACTATAAACAAAATAATTAATAACGCTTGACTTTTATTTCAAGCGAATGTAAGTCCTAAATTAACAATTAAGGACATGGTACGTAATTTTTAACATGATACGTAAATGCTAACGATTAATTTAAACTTTATCCTAACCATCATGGACGATTTTTGTTTATTTTTATTAAAAAGTAATTGTTATATTTTGTTTAGACCAAAAAAATTCTCTAATTCAACCCCTGTAATAAATTGAATAATGGAAAGCTACCGTACCGTACTTAAGGAGAATATGGCGGGGGTGAGGTCAGGAATGAAACACACAGTGAGATACTATATCAGTTTAATGTTTTTCCGACGTTTCGGCCTAAGTTGTAGACCGTCACCAAGGCTAAGGAAACAAGATACAGGATTTAAATAAGAAAGAAGAATCAATGAAAATGTGAAACACATTGACATTAGCTACCTTTCCACTTCATATTATTTTTATACATGTATTTTTTATGACAAAAATAAATTTTTTTTACATATTATTTGTATTTTTTCTGCTATATTTGTTTTTTTTTGTTATTTCTCCTTTGCTACCATATTTTCTTATTGCTTTGGCAAATAGTAAATTTTAATATGGCCAAAGATATGCACCGCTCTAATTAAAAAAAAAAAGTATGTAATCTGTTTTTTGTTTTTTTTATATTTAAATATTTCATTTATATATTATTCATATATTTTCATATCATACTCTATTTCATGTTTGTATGTGTGCTATTTTAATGTTTCATGATCCTCCCAGGTTCATCTTTCTTCTTTTATACTTGTATGCTTGTTTGCTTAGCCAATGCGAAGGTCTAAAACTTGGTCCGAAACGTCGGTAGACATTAAAGCAGTATATTAATATGTTTCTTTCCTGACCGCACCTCTAGCCATTTTCTTCTTGATTACATGTCAACAATATCTTCATCATTACGAATCAAAGTAATGATATTTATCTTTGACCAACAAATAGCCTCCTCTCAAATTTGGCTTGTAAACATAGTTGTGTTTTATAAAAAAAAAAGAAAGAAACTAGGTACAAAACTAACAGAAAATATTTTGATTATCTCAAGAATTTTTATGGTTGGTTTGCTACCTTGAAGAGATTGCTACGTCGGAGTCAGTTCTTTATCGATGATTTTAATATCCATGCCAATTCCATCTTGCTCACGAACCTTTTTTCTTATCTTTAAGTACTCGTACTACAAATCCGCCAGGTAAGAAAAATGAGCTAAGAAAGACGTATTAGGCCAGAGTGACTTGTGGATGAGGGCTACCGTGTAGCCCTTTGTATGATAATGCGGACCTACCGCGGTACACCTCCTCATATCCATCATACTCCTGACGGCTATATGTTTGGGGTCCGCATCTTGATTTCTTGCAGCCTGGACATAAGCGTTTCGATCCTCAGGGTGCGTATTAACTGTACCTTTAGGCGTAACACTCTCTGATCCAACTGTTCCAATCCACCGCCTTGTACGACTGTGGTTGAGGAACCTCTTTTTAGCTGAAATATTCATTATGAAACGTTACAGATAGAATGACGTATTTAATTTATTTGTCAGCAAACAACCATTCATAAGTATTTCATCCATTCGCTTTTTGTGCTGAACAATAAAGATTAACTTCAATGACAATCTTATATTCAGCCTTTTTGTATTCAGCATGCATTTATCGGTGGCTTAGATTAAATAGAGGTTCTTATTTTTGGTTGAACCTTTGAAAGTAAGATGAAGTCGATATAAAGTGCCGTCTCTCCTTTTCCTGTAAGCCATGTTTGAAGACTTTATCACCGATTTATTCTAAGAGTAATTTTAAGTAACGCGTTCTGGGGATCACAAAACTATCGTTAAAGATAGAATAAAATGCTCTAAGAGTTATTAAAGCTGAAAAAAAATCCTTAAGTACTAAATGCTTTAATTTTTTTAGTAGGGCTGTTTTCTTCAAGCAGAGCTTCTAGAATCTTTTTTCAGTACACCATTATTATATTTCTTATTTAACTTTGAGTAGTATTAAAATATAGATATCTATATACCTATGTTAATATTCAGCCAGAAAAAGAGAGGTTCTCATTTTATGGAGATGGCAAACCAACTTAGATTGCCTCAGGTATTTATCTTCTTTCCATCTTCACGTCCACATGTAATGTAGGCCTTGTGGGAGATAATATATTTGTATGAAAAATCAACAAGCACCATCAATAAAACGTCTTTACAAAAAAAAAAAAAGTACCAATTTTTCCATATTTCTTTTATGTTACAATCATATATGCCGGTAAGTTGAATAATATGTCATTATAGAACATGACGCCGATATCGTTTCAGCGTAATAAACTATCTCTTTCGGAATCTTTGTCATTGTAAGTAGCAGGAACGCGCTGCTTCGGTCTCAACTGTTGCAGACAAAGGTCACACGTCAAGGAACACAGAACAGCCGGAGGCCGACGAAGCCCTTTATCATTTCGCTGCTTCATCGCTTTCGGACGAGGCTACCGCAATCAGTGGAATGTTCAATAACCCAAATTGGTAAAGGTCCGAACCGCCCACTCCAATATGTAAATGTCATGCCTCTATCAACCTTGGCTAAGATCGGCTGCCGAGAAATTATTGTGCTGAGAGGGTTTGACATCGCCTGCAATATCGTATTTCGGAGAATATAGAGCAATCTTGAGAGGTTTCAGCACATACTTCTCTCCCAGAACGCACGAGTTTTAGTTCAGTTCGAAAATGGTATCGAAAAAAAAGTTCGTGGACTGATGAATCCTAGCGTGTAATATACGTAAATCAACTAAATTGCTTTTTAGTTACCTTCAATGTAATTTCATTAAAAAAATTTCAATTAACGCATAATATAAAAATAAATAATTTTATTAATTGTATAGAATACTAATCGGATTTGGGGAATAAGGAATGAATAAAATACACTAAGATAACAATATAAATACGACTGAACCTGTCGTACGATTGAGTATTAATAAATACAACTGAGAATTAAATCGTTTTTAATTCTTTTTTTAACTGAATTAAAAAAATGAGGAGTTTCTGAGCATATACATATTGGTAAGTATGTTTAAGTTCCTTTTAGTACAAAACATATTTTTGAAACATATTTAAAAGATGGGGATAACGGTAAATTAATGAAAATAGTCATGAAATACTTTGACGCATAGTGATTGGTCAATAAGCTCTTTCTAGGAACCAAAACAGAAGCAGTAAAGATTTTTACTTTATTTTTCAACTTTATTCCTTCGTCTATACGTGGCATTATATTATATACTTACGACAAGCAGATTGATTGGCGTAATAGGCATACCAGCGTTAATCTTCTGTGGCATTGTTCTAGAACGAGGGTCGCCAAACTTTTTAGCCTGAAGCCTAAGGGAGGAAAGGGAGGTCCATCCAAGGATCTACTTTAAAGAAACCCATCCTAGCCTAGTGTGTAATGGAGCCCTATCTAAATGTAATATTGTCTATGTCTAGGTATATTATTTACGAAATAACATTCAAATAGGTGTATACAATTTTTATTTACATATAAGAATAAGTAAATGTATTTTGTAATTTCGGGGGAGGGAAGAGGTGTGAGAGTCCGAATCTCTGGACCCCCTTCTGGCTAAGGCCACTCTGACTCCGCCACAAAGTCCCTAAGGCCGAGATTATCACCGAGCTCGTCATACCAACATGCTCATATAATGAATTATATTTAAAATGTTCAGATTTATTGTGTATATCAGTTATTGTGTTTCTTTCTTGGCCTTTAAATAAAAACGTCTGAATATAATACTGCATATTACTACAGGGCGGCCGAACGGGTGGTGCTCGCGGGTCGTTTGCTGGAGCGTTGTTTGGAGCCCTCTGTTCTAGAAAAAGAAGTAAACTAAAGAAGATCTCTCATTCATGTTCTTTTTAGTATCTTTATAACTCTCCAGGATACTCGTCTCGCGGTCATTGCTATTAGTGCTGTAGTGTGACCGTGTAATTTCTCATGAAATCCTTTGCAGTACCCAAAAATTTGAGATACGTGACTCCATAAAGGTGAATAAGGTTTGAAATTTTTTTTTTCAAACTATCACCATAGCCTCTTTTGCCTATATATTACCTCAGACAGTTGAAGAAGTGATATTAGTAACATCTTACGTCTAGCGTAAATGAAATTTTGGGCATGGAGGCACGTGCGTGCCCTTAAATACAACATCTGACGAATCTGTTACATAGAAAATGCGCTGGAGCTCAAAATGGCATGGGCTGGTAGAGCTAATGCGGTAAGGCTAATGAGGCAAAGTCAAACAGCGGTGGTTATTAATGACACTCCAGGGGAAGGTGTCAGCTGGTGATAGATGGAGGTTACGCTCACGCAGGGCCCGGAGTATTCGGTTACTGTTCCTATATCAGATTGATATCTGCTTCGAGGGGTCGAGTAGTCGTTCACTCTGTTATCGCCCTTAGTCTCGTCCAAAACTATCAGGCGAGTCGACGATTGTTTTAATATATTATACATCCTAGAAAACAAGACTTTTTATCATAACGATAGTTTCGTACATTGTATAGACTATAAAAGTTTCCGGAGAAATAAAAAACGAAAAATGACATCTATCTCTTAATAAAAAACAAAATTCTGTTAATGTTAATAAGAAATTAGGATTATCCACTTAAATTAGAAATTAATTATTAATAGAAACTATTTATTTATTGAATAATTTTACATTCTTTCTCAGCAGGGACAGTGGTAATAGTGATCCAACAAATCATTCATACCATATTTAAAAATATCTGATGTGGACAACACATGACTTCCTTGTACGCCTATAAAACTATAAATCGGTGGCTCAAAAAGTGATCCTGAATTTGGTTACTCGGCATCCCGACATCCATCTATTGACACACACACACAAACAGGGAGGAAAACCAGTATTTTACACTAAATTTTAACACTTAAAACAAGTAATAAAAATGTTTAATTGGATTGGAAACCAAATTGCGTTTGTAACCTTTATTACCGAAACATATGTACCACGTCCGGTGATTAAGCAGTGACCAAAAAGGGAGTTTCACAACTAGATTTCACAGCAATCGTAAATACAAAATTTCAACTTTCTACGGCTAACCGTTTTTGAGTTATGCGAAATACGAACGAAGGCACGTACAGACGCCACGACAAAACTAGTCAAAATGGATTCAGGGATGGTCAAAATGGATATTTCCGTTGAAATCTGAAAACCGAAAATTTTCGCGATTACAATACTTCCTTTACTTCGTACAAAGAAGTAAAAACTTAAATTAGAAAAAATCTTTTATAGAATCATATGGAATTCAGCGCTATCGAAATCTACATAATTCTAAAGGCTTTGGAGTTTCGAGACGAAAGGAGTGTTTAGATAACGACCGATTTATCGAAATTTATTAACTCCCTCTCTTTTTTATAATCTTTAGATATTAGATCTATTAGCACTTGCAGTTATATTTTCAATTTTTTTTTTTTAATTCTGTGGATTTGAGGACAAATCTTTTAATTGCTATGTGATAATAAATTATAAAATGAAGACAATCCAAATTTAAAATTTAATTTGCTCAACAGATAAACAGTCATAACAATCCATTCATTTAACGAAGTTTCTTCTTCATAAAATGGATATTTCATGGTGGACCCACGGAATGAATCTTGATCTTCTCATTCTGACTGAAATTGGTAAATGACGTGTAGCGATAACGTACACGTCAGTGTACAAAAGAGTTTTAATTCTAATAAATAATAAAATGAGATCATCATTTCATTTTAAAATATCAATAAAAACTGCTTACAGTCCATGTACGAATATCATGGATTTTACTATTACGTACGCAAATCTGGGCTGCTAATTATCAATTTTTTTTTATTGTTCCACAGTTATTTCTTTATTTTATCACGTTGTTTGATTTTACTATATCACTTTAAATATATAATCGTGAGAGTATGGTTGGAAAATCTATGTAGAAGAATCTTGGTTGGGGGTCAATGAATAAACACACAAATAAGAAAAAAACAAACAAAAAAATTATTTGACTTATAACTGTGGTTATTTTCTTAGCTTCCTATTAGGGTCAGGTATTAACTATTATAGAAACACCTTAAATGATTTCTGATCCCTTGTGAATGATGTGATCTCTTGACGCCAAAGAACCATTAGGGTGGAGGCGTTGAAACAAATAAAAAAAATTGTATAAAACTTCTCAATGTCTACATTTAAGTTTGACCATATTCAGGTTTATTTTTAGTGTAAAATTCTTTTATATTATTTTTTTAAAATGTATTTTTGTTTCTGTATATATTTGTATGTTATTATCATAATTATTATGTTGAGTTGAGGCCAATTTTATTTGTATGAGAGGCATTCCCAAATGACAAATTATCAAAGAAATAAATAAATGTAAAAAAAATAAAATATAAATATTAATAAAAAGTAAACAAAAATTTTTAGTGGATGTATAATTTCTTATATGCTTGAAATTTCCAAAGAACCGGATAGTCCAGCACATAGGGGAAGAAAAAAGAGAGTTACCTTGCAAAAGGTCATGTTCATAGTTCTGATTTGTTGATTTATTTCATAAATCAAGGATATAGTTAAAATCCCAAGTTTTCGACCTCCTCCCTGTGCGCTCAATAAACCTAAAAATTTTTCGACTTTTCTTATCTTCGTAATGGTAGATATTTGGAAAAATTGTGTTTTTGAAAAATGTTATTTCCGGAACTAGTAAACATGCAGAGCTCTATAAGGCCCACATTTTAGCAAATTTATTTTACTTCAGAATGTTTTTTCACGCGGTTGGCACCTTTCAATATATTGAGTAGTGAATGAAAAATGAACGAACATTTTAGATTTTCCTTGATTAAAGCGAACTTCCAATTATTGAAATATCAATAATAGTTCAATATCTATTTTTCAAGAACTGTACCTGTACATGTTGTGAATTCTAGGTACAAATTTAATTATTTTTTAAGTTAGAATACAAAATTAATTAAAAAATAAAATATGAAAAAAAAAACATTTAATGAGTAAACATTTTACTTCATGATGTAAGAAATCCAATAATAAAAAAAATGAAAATCCATCAATTGTAATTGGGTTTCAAGGTATAGTCCTAATTGAAAATATTTCATAAGCCTGCGACAGACATCTTTTCTTATGATAGCAGTAGGAGTCTGTAAGATTATCATCTGTACTTCTTTTTTATCATGACATTTCAAAGATCCCAGCGAAAAAAGAGTAGATAGTATTGATAACTTGGGTGATGGGTGACTATCACCAGGGGTTTATTATTTTATTATACAATGCACCACTTATATATACATATATATAAATATTATTGGTACATGGATATAATTTTAGTATTGGCACACATTTAAAAAAAAATTGTACATCGAACAACCCAAAAATACCACTTTTTGCCCTCCAAGACCAAACAAATTTTTACAACGCACTCGGTACATCTGACGAGAAGAAACGCTTGAATTGACTTCATAACTCAGTTGTTCCGTGGATATTACCGTTGAAGTAAATATCATTCTAATCTGGGATCATTCTAATTACGCCGACATACCCGTCATGTTAGGAATGACGAAATGAGAGATTCTCATTTTGAAGTAATCGCTGAGAGAAAGTCTCCCTCGATTCTTTCTCCATTTAACATTCCTTAAGTTGCATTTCACGGACCTACTTAGCCTTTTCATTTAATTTCGACGAAACGGTTATTAATAATTTATTTAAAAGAAAATTTTAAAGTATTCCATAGTTTCCCGCTTCTCTTGGTTGAATTTTAGGGTGAATGTGGGAGGGTGATGCAATACTCTTTTATGTGAAATCAGTTCCTTTGTAATTACTTGAAACGACTGAGCATAAAGGGATATATTCTTCGCGAGGAATTACCGTACTGTACAATAGAGTATGATAACCAATGATATAATTGGAACTTGGACTCATTCATCACGCTAAAATATGCTAGTAATTTCTGATTACTTTTAATGCAGAATCAAACTGCTAGCTATGTTTCCTATATTATTCTTTATTTAGTTTAGAATGTGAAACTCCCCTCCCCTTCCAAAAAAAAATATAATTATTTTGCTCTTGTTGCAAATTAGAAATATTGGTACCTACATAATAAATGCTGGGAAACATTAAAGGCTGGGGAAAAATTTTCGTTTCTCAGAAAATGGCCGTAGTTGTTATTCTACAAATTCACGAAGAAGAAAATAATTATAAACAAAATTTTTGATGAAAAATATTTGAAAAAATGATTACGTTTTATGAAGAATCTGCCTTCTGCTTCGTGCTCTCGAATAAGGAAATGTTTTCTCTGAATACGCTTGGTTCTGTGATGGTTTTCTGAAAGACTAACAGCAGTAGCATTGTCAATATGGAGAACTGGAACTTATTTTATATCGCCCATTGAACTTATAAGACGACTAAGCCAAATAATTTCTTTTGGAGCTTTGCTAGTGGCAACGACTTCTCCTTGTGTGGTGGAACCGATAACAGATCTCAGTCGTTGACTAAGCCAGGAAACAGTAAAAACAGATTACATAGAATAGAGTAACAACTGTTGGCTATCGCTCTATTTTGATACATCCACCAAAATCTGCATCTAAAAAAACAATTAAGGCTGCCTTTATATGCTTCGTGAGATATAACAACCCAAAATTAAGAGTGCCTAATTTGAATCCAAAAACTCGTTTGAGCCGCGAAATGTCCTCAGCTGTAGGATTTTCGAAAGATCTAGATATAAGACCAATTGAAATAGACTAAGTCAGGTCTAGAGCCTTACATCAGATACATCAGCGAGTCTACTGCTTGCCGATAAAAAAACTGATTTGTTTCGTCTGTCGCTTTCTCTGACATCAAACTCCCTCGGTTCTGTATTATTGGCGAAGAAACAGGTTTAGAGCTGACGAAATTGAAACGTTCCAGTATTTTCTGTGCAAAGAACTTTTGGCACTCGCCGTATGACTTTTCGGTTTCTAGTCCAAGAAAATACGACGCTTCTTCAGACACAATCTTAAATTGGACTCTAATTTGATTAAAACATTCTTCTCTGCTGTTGGACGCTGTGTTATCATTGTCTATATAAGTGAGAATTGTTTTAACACAATCTTCATCTCGAATGAACATACAAGGTTCTTCTACATTGACTTTTAACTCAAGCGATTCGAGGAACTTACCGATGCACTTGTTCACCTTGGTGCCTATATGCGTCTACTGAGCCTCTACTGAGGCTTCTCTTATGCTTTCAGACTCCACCAGTGCCATCATCGTACTCTATTGGCAGTTTCATGTACATGGTTTCATCGAGTTCACCACACAGAAACGCTATGGTTACGTAGAACTGAAATAAGTACATCATCTTTGAACGAACCCGAATACTTTGCAACAAGACTATATGTTTTTTTTATAGTCGATGCTCTTTATCTGGTCATGGACCTTGGCTCAGGTTTTATGCTTCGAAATGATACTATCTGGATTACGTTTTAGTCGAAAGATCCACTTGCATGAAAGGACCTTAGCTCCTTCAGGCGGTTCCACTAACTCAAACGTATGATTCTTTTTCATGGACACCATTTCAGTATCCACAGCTTTTTGCCAGGTTGCACTATCGTGTCTCTCAAGTACTTCTTCATATATTTGTGGCTCTTCCTCTATTGTCATTAGCATGCCAAAATCTTGAAAATACTTCGAAGGCTGAATATTATCTCAGCAACGGAACTTTAGAGTATATTCGAACGGTTTCTGCGCCTCTTTTATTTTGTGAGCCGGACTAGGACATTCTCAGAGCTCGATTTGCTCCCTGGTTTAACTGTCAAATCATACTGCAGATGCTTCTTCTGCTGATGGTATGATCAAAAGAGGTATTTTTACTTTCTCCACGCAGTCTGAAATACTTCTTGAAAACGAACATCTCTGGCCAAAAAGAATCGCTTTTTGTCTTTTATGTAGATGCGTTCATCATCATCATCATAGCCAACTTGGTAACCTTCAGCTTCCTCCTACGCCTTAAGCTTTCATCAGGCCTTTTCAACGCAGGAATATATAAATATAAGGTCGAACTGATGATTCGAAGATGGCTGATATGTAGTTTCTTACCAAACCAAATGGAATTACACCTCACTCTGACGATTTCCTTTTCTGTTCAACACGGAGACTACTGCGTATCTAGTTCAGCCCAAATCGCTTGTGCTCATCTTAATTTAAGTACATGAAAGTTCGAGCCATCTCGACTATCGTTCTATTTTCTCATCCTTCCGCTATTCTGCTCTAATTTATAGAGGGACGTTAACCGCTTACTGCGGCAATGTAGAATACATAACCATTGTCTCTGAGTAGATCTTTCTATTACAACTATTTTTCTGCTTATCAAACTAAGCGACTAATGCTTCTGGGACATTATCGTTACCACTCGTAGAAGGTTTTATATCGTTCAAAAACATAGAGTTAATTTAAACTTTCAAAATTACTTAGAAAAATATGCAAAAATACATACATACAAAAATGAGGTCTTGAAGGGTGTTTACATTTTTCTGTTTCAAACCGTTATTCAACGCGTTCCACAGACCTCTCAGCTTGGCTACATGCGTAGAACCGTGGTAACCCGATGTCCAACCAAACGAAAAGAAATCTTCACAAATCTTGAAAAATCGATCATTCGACGTCGTCTCGAATTGCTTCTTCAATGCCTCCCAAGCTTCACGGGCAGTAACTTTATCCATGATCTGATAAAATAAAGCATCGGAAGCTGTACTAGTGATCATCGACATCGTATAAATGTTAGCTTTTCAATACAAACCACAAACTTCTTTGTGTTCCTTCACTTCATCTTTTGTTGCATCTTCCTTAAGGGAGCTGCTTTTTCTAACTTCTTGCCGATACAATCTAAACCTCTTTCATGGCAATCGAGCGAATTCCGAATCTCACGCTTTCAAACTAGCCAATCGGCTTCACCGGTCCGTGGTTTAATATACATTGCTAAATTCATTCTCTCTTTGAATTTAACAATGCTTCACAGTAACCGAATTGAATGATTTTCTTTACTTACTGATGTCCAATAAGCGATATATGACATCTTCTAAAGTCAATGAACTATTAAAACTTCTCGGTCCGTAACTTAATAAAAAATAAATTGCTTATAGTAAGAAAACATTCGAACACTTTTTCTTAAAACACATATTATAAACATACTAATAATTACTGAACCAATATACAAAGTAAACAAGCTCAGGTAAGTCGCAGAGAGCCAATGTTGCCACTGTACATTTGAAAACTAATCTGAATTTGAAATCTACTTTTTACTTTTAAACAATTTTCTTACTATACTTTAACAGAGATTTGCATCATTTTGGCAAATACGATGGAAACTGTTCATCATAAGGTTCTTTCTACGAAGATAATCATTATAAATTAATTTATGGTGCATTCAACTTCCTCTTTGAGTTTGAGTGGTTATAGACATCTGCATGTCTAATATTTCCCGAGATAAAGTTTTAAAAACAAATTCTAAAAAAAGCGAAATTGCCATTTTGTGAATTTATTTTGGCAAATATCATGAGAAATGTTCTTCCTCCGAAGATAATCATAATGCACAACTTTTTGGTGCATTTAACTAGCTTTTATTTGAATGGTAATAGACATTTGTAAGCCTAACAGTTCCCGAGATATTTCAAAAAATACATTGTACACGATTTTGACATTACGTAACATGAATGCGTTCTTCATAAAAGTTAGATATCTCGAAAACTTTTAGACCTGTAAATATCTATTAACACTCAAATTATAGCTAGTTAAATGCACCACAAATTAGTTGATAATACTTATCTTCGTAGAAAAAACAGTTTCTTTTGCCAAAATAAATTCACAAAATGTTAATTTTTCGTTTATTGGAAAAAATTGTTTTTAAAAATTCTATATCTCGGGCACTAGAAAACGTATAAAAGGGCTGAAATGTTATAAAATTTAATTTTCTTTAAAAAATGTAGCATTATGTTTTTCGCGTGGTTGGTAGTGTTCGAGATATTGAATACGGAATGAAAAAATAGCAACAGTTTTAGAATTTCCCTTGAATAAAATGTTACCATTTTTTAAGTTACCGGTTTTGGAACGGCATATAAGGATATTTTACTTAAAATGTCCTATATTTTCGTAATTCACATTCGACCCTTCTTCTTAAATGAGCACCCTATTTTGGTTCTATCCTCTCTCTCCTCCGCCTTATATCCAGAAAACGGTTGATCATGCGAAAAAATAAATACGGCCAAACTTGTAAAAAATTTGATTTTCTACAAATATTAGAACATTTAACGACGTTTTGGACGCATAAAAAACGAGATATTAAAAAAAAAAGATTTTTGTTACTTTTTTTTTTTTACCCTTAGTAACTTGAGACGCTTGACACGAAATTTTATGTGACTTTTTAGCCAACATTCAGAAAGTCATAATAAAGGTTCATACAAATTTTAAGCTCAGTATGTTCCATTCTTAGGTTCCATTTGACAGGGCTGGTAAGGTATATCTGAGAGTTCATATTATTTGGGAAGTTATGAAAAAATTCGTGTCTAATTCGTGGAAGAGTCGCAGTGGAGTATATTAACTTGCATACTGTACGAAAACCATGCCAGCAATATTAACGATAAAATTATCATCAAATAACTCTTCCTCATATTTCAACATCATTTTTTCTAAAGGCACGTGGATTATTTAACTGATCCGAATTGCTAATAGGGTTAGTTTAAAAAATGCAAATGGTCTTATTGCTCCTTTTGCTAGGGCACTTATTGACACTGTTTTGTTCTGCTGTGAACAATAGAAATGAATTGGCTTAAGGAGTCCTTGAGTGATAAAGGCGAATTTAATTTATTGTAATTAATGGTGGGTAGATTCCGGTGATTAAGACTGATTAACATAGCTGGAGCTACACCATTATCGCCTACTCCACCCGTTCTGTAGCGGGGGAAGGGAGGGCATTACCGTTGGAACAATGGCTGGCTTCGCTTCTCCTCGGTGGGAGGGCCAAAAATAGCAATATTAAAGTAGGAAATACCAAAGTGAAGCCCCTACGAAAGTTGTAACAAAAAAGAAAATTTAATTATCATGCCTAGTAAAAAATATTTTTGAAACTTTATACTATATCCTTCATAATGAGGAAGCATCAAGGCAATGCTGAATGCTTTCGAGATAGTACAGTGAAGTAATACTACTTAAGCCACGTGTTTACCTGAGCCAGCAGGAAGTCTGTGCAAGCTCTTGTCGGGCATCTATCAATGTCGTCCATTGAACAAGAGTCATTATTAATGTATTATTCTTGCCCACGGAGAAGGAGGGAGTCGATACGGGTTATTTTACAAATTATGACTGGAATAAGTTACTATGTTTCTTTGCTGACCCTGAATGTGTTGGGAAAAATTAGTTTCTCTGTCAGAACAATGACAAATTTAAAATGTTTCATTACCGAGCTATTCCTACACAGCGAGTTTTCCGATGCTGTTAAATGGTCATGTTCATATGCATTTTTAAATAAATGGTGCATTTTTAATTTAATGCACCCTTATCTACAAATTGAAAGTCGTTGTCAAGATTACGATAAAATATCAGGTCTTGAAATTTAAGGTTAACTTTTATTCTTTATACGTTTCGATTAAGAACTTTTATTTAAAATTTCTGTTAGAACAATTCATTTCACCAAAAAGTAAATCTAAAAAATGCTAATTGTACAGAATTTACTTGGCTACTAAATTTGATTTTCCATCAATTTGAAAAACTCTCATTCTATTCCAGATAGTTTATAATTTTATGGAATGGCGAGCTCGGTATCTATAGCATTAACTCTCTTATAATGCTTTAATGCTCTTATAAAGTTTCTTTAAGAGACTCATCCTGTAACTTGAACAACAGAAATGTGTGTTATAATGAAAATTAAATTACTTTTTTTAACGGGATTTTGTAATCTGTTATGTAAAACTCCTGACTAAACTAAGTACTCATTGTAATCTTATTAAGTAATGGTATTTATTGTAATTCAAATGAAGTTGTCATTTAAGATAAGTTCTAATGGCCATAATTAACTTGTAGGAGAAGGTATCAAATGTGTTACATATCATTATCAGTACTATCTATTATTACGGTACTATAGATCCCTTTTTCGGCTCTCAAGAGCGATGGATTTTGATGAATAAGGTATCAAAAGAAAGGGAATTTCATGGAGATGTGACGAATTCCAATTTTGTTCCTTAAATTCTTACTAGGGCTTAAATATAAGTGATGAAAAAACTGGGAAGTTTCAAAGCTTTGACGACTGAGAGTCGGCGGATCGAGACGGATAGGATAAGCTGGGCTTTAAAGATTTTGACGGTGCCCTCAAGATCATATACGTTCCTCTGGAACATATTGGTCCAGCGTTTTAAAGCCCTAAAACCGAGATAACGCACTGTATAGGTCCGCACGGGCCCTATGCCATCTTGCGTACGTGTCATTGTCATGGAAACTTTTTATCAATTTGAGTCTGCTTACAAAAACTTTTAGTGAGTAGGAAATTATATTGTTTTTCTCATGTCCAACCCTAAAAGGATACTGTTAAATATGAATACTACACATAGAAAATGGTATAGCTGAACCTAATTGCCTAACTGCTAAAT
The DNA here is from genome assembly GCA_948150685.1 of Rhaphigaster nebulosa. Classification (NCBI taxonomy): domain Eukaryota; kingdom Metazoa; phylum Arthropoda; class Insecta; order Hemiptera; family Pentatomidae; genus Rhaphigaster; species Rhaphigaster nebulosa. The sequence continues at coordinate 173,579,489 of OX411306.1, forward strand.
TGAAGAGATGTTTTCCAGTGGGGTAAGCTAATTACTTATTAAGTATGAACTGTAAATTCAACATAGTCATTACAAACAATGTAGCTTCACCAAATGTGTGTTAAATAAACTCTGTTGGTAATATTATATTATTTACACGAATAAATATGTTTTCTTAATATCGCTTATACTTCTAATGCATTAGGGATGAGAAGAAGGATTGATAACTAATGCGAGAGTTCTCGCTCGTGTATACTAGTCTACTGTTACTTGAGTCGTTTATTTCCAAAATGAACCCTAAACGATTTTTTTGTAAATCGGGGCCTATTTAAAATTTAAATGATGCTTATCTAACATTAATATGATTAACGATTTTTGGAAATATGTGCTAGAATGATGATTTTTCTCATATATTAAAAAAACAACAACTTGGTTTTGATATATGTTATATCTCTAATAGTTACAAGGACGGAGGTGTATTAAGAAGACACTTTATAGGAACAAAATCACACTTTAATTGTATTAAATTACACACATTGAAAATCGTAATCATAACCGTCCATAAGGTTAACTCCTAGACACAAACATGGAGCTTGAGTCATGTGACTGCAGCGCCTCTAGAGAATTATAGCAAAATCACAATTGGAAGAGAAAGTATAGTTTTTCGAACTACCTGAAACTTGGTGTTGATGATGGTGATGATCACGTTACATTTTGGAAATAAACGACTCATATAAAACGGAATGAATGTTAGGAGTCGAATGTTGTAGATTTGTATGCCTTTTCCTCATTCGGAGTGCACAAATGACTAAATACGAAAAACAAATCTAATTTTGTATCCATGATAATATGTCCACATGTTGTTTACACCCATATGCACACTATGCCAGGTTATAAGTTGGCACTCTTATATTTTAGTGATGCTTTCTGAAGGAGGAAATACGCGAATTTCTTACCCTAACATTGGTTTATGGGAAGAACGAACTACTTGCAATCAGCCGGCGGGCGCTGCATCCAGAAATCGAATTCAGGTTAGAAAGAATAAAATTATTTTGTTTAAATAATTAGGCATTAATACAGTGGTTTCAATTTTTCATTTTTCAATTTAGGCTTAATTAACTGTTATGATTTTATAAATTCAACTTGCCAACATCAGTGAAACTTGTGCTCATGCTCATTTATGTAGGTACTGATAGTGATTTTTACCTTCTCACTTTGGCTGAATTAAAGCTCACTGATTTTAGGATAATTATGTTTTTTCTTTTCTAGTTGAAGCACATAACCCAATAAATAGACCGTAAGCCAAATAAACAAAAATGGTCTTTTTCTGTTCTAATAATAGATCAGTATTCGAAAACCTTTTGCTAGATAACGTTCAAAATTCGAATTCAATCCTTCTTGTCGTTCCCTAAAAGAAACTTTCTTCTCTTCTCTCATATTACTTGTTTCTTAGGTCTTCCTCCTCTCATCAACTCCTATTCTATTTAGATAAATTATATTCCTGAAGTTGTATCTTACAATCAAATATGCACATACTTCTATATTTATTTATTTACATTATATTTTCTGACTTCATCTAAGAGAGATGGAAGATGACATCAACAGCATTTAATAACAGCTGAATACAGTGACTAGTTCCAATAATCTTGCCTATTTCTTTGTTTTGAACATGTTTGAGTACTTTTAAAAACTGTCTGAGATGTTGAGGAGAAATAGAAGGGCTATATTTATCGGTCCGTGGTAGTGATATAGAATCTGCAGTTCTGGGATCACTTATTACTTTAATAAGCTCTTCTTTGTTCAAAATATTTGCATGATCTAAAAAAAATTCTACAACCTACCGAAGTTCATACTTTCACACATCTAACTGTTTCCGTAGGCGAATTCTTTCTTAGACATACTTCCTATTTTCAGTATCACTTCAATCTTTTCTTCAATCTCTCCCGATCAGATGTAAATTTTAATCATAGGTTAGAAAGACTAAAAAAGTAAGTTTAATTTGATAAGTGCTTCCAGAAACTAAAAGTAAGTAGGTGTTTAATTGCATTGTTCTTAGAGACTTGATGTTTCCTCCCTCAACAAATACCCAATAACCCAAAGCGCTTTTTAGAACTTTCAGAAATTTTCTCATACAACGGGTTTAAGTAATTCCTTTTGTTCTGATCTCTGACGTAGAAAATATCACTATCGCAAATGAATAGGTTGTTGGTGAAACATTTTTTTTTTTTTTTTTAGAAAGTATCACTACTATATATTATTACGGAAGTGTAGATCCCTTTTCTGGCTCTCAGGAGCGATGGATTTTGATGAGTGAGGTATCAAAAGAAAGGGAATTTCTCGGAGAAGTGACGAATCCTAATTTCAATTTTTAAATTCTGACCTGGGCTTAAATAAAAGTGATGAAGAAACTGGGAGGTTTCAAAGATTTGACGACTAAGAGTCGGTGGATCAAGACGGGATAGGTTGGGTTTTAATGATTTTGACTCGGGCATCAAGGTCATATACGTTCCTTTAGACTCCAAAACAGATGTTCCTTTCCACTTAGTCCGCTTATTGCTAAATCCGCCCTAGCTAAGCGATAAAAATTTCGGTTCCTCCACAAAAAAAAAAGTTCCAACTTAAAAGGCATAAATAAATTTAACATTTTATTTTTTTTTTTTTCGATGATTTTATCGAGTGTTTTTGATCCTTTTCGGCCATTTCCGAAATCTTTAAGTTAAGAAATTTTAAGACCTAGGGATCCCGTCGTAGCCCTGTGCTGTACGGGGTTCCACGCGGCCAATGAATCCGCTTACCGTTTAATCCTCCTCTGAACTCTGGCAGCTGTAGCATCATTACGAAGCAATCATCCTCTCGTACAAGAGATCATTACTGACTATTTTAGATCGGTGCTTTAATAAACTGGCATGGATTAAATAATTTAATTGTGTGATTCAGTTATTCCTTTTTCATCACCTCAAGGGAAACAGATCCTATCCTTATCTCTATTTTCCTACCCCTAATAATGAACGTAAGAAGGTGTAAAAAAAGTGCTCGGATCAAATGGCGCTTCTGAACTCGTAGGTGAAAAATTGGCACATTGACTACCAAAAGTTGGCCACCTCTGGTTTAAACTATACAAGTCTGGAACGATTGACCAAAAGGATTTGTGCTAGTTTTTCGTTGTGCAATTTCTAAAGTAGTCACCAAAATAAAATATGATTAATTTCTTGTATTTTAAGTGGCTTAGCGGCAGGTTTTGGGTTGAAAATTTCTTTTAAAGTTAATGAAAGCAAACCGGAATATATTATTTAACAAAAATGGAGAGAATATTTTAGAGAATAGATGCAGCATTAATAACTTGGAGTAGAAGAAACCATTGGTTTTTGGTTACACACCAAAGGTTTGAACAAGCTAAGAAAGTAGTTAGCACATGGAAAGTGCCCTTAAGAAACTTGAGCAGACGGGTAGAATCGTGGTCGACTTTCGGTTAAAGAGGTAGGAGAGAAAATGTTGAAAGCTAAAAGAATCTATATAGGAAAACTCTCTATATATTTTTTTTAGTTATTCTATTGAAATTACCTTGAAGTTACAACGTTGAATAACAGATGAAGAATTATTAACAGGAAAATAGTTTTTATATTTTATATTATATTTAAGATAGTTTAAACACAAAAATTAAAAACGCATTTTCTCTGAGTTTTCTTCCTGTTTTTGTTTTGTTTAAAAAACAAAACAATGGAACACCTAAATGCTAAATAGACAAATAGATCAAATGCTAAATAGACAAATAGATAGAACCTAAATGCTAAATAGACATAAAACTGATAGTGCTCTATTCAGCATCCTAGAAAAATTAAGCTACTCCCTTGACAGTTTTGATAGATTCAGATTCGGAATGGTTCTTGCAAACACTATTCCTTTAATTATAGAAACCTATTATTGAGGGACAACTGTTAGACGCCGGAATACAGGAAAAAGCAGCATCAGTGCCATACTCCATGAAATTGTCTTTGTATTGTATTCTATTTTATTACCCTTCCATATATTCACTCTACTAATAGATTTTTTTAATCAAAAATGCCGTTTTTATTTTGTTTTCTTTCAATCCTGAGTCGAAAGAAGTAAATAAACTTAATTTCTTTCTTTTTTTTTGCTGGAAATTCAGCGGGTTTCTTTTTCATCTGCACATTTAAATTATTTAGTAATTATCTGTTTTTATTTAAACTTTAACCGTTTTATCAGTAATAATGGTATATTTTTCAGATGACGAAGCCAAGCGTTATCTCTTCTACAAGTCTGGAAGAGAAACTTCTAAATCATCATCCTCCTCAACGGCAAGCAGTAAGTCCAATATTATTTCATATTAAATTATTCTCGTATATTCTGAAATTATATAAATTGTAGTTTTTCATTTATTATTTTTTTAATTTTCAAAACATATAATATATTACCTCTTAAATTTATTCTAGGCAGAAGAATGAAGTTTTTAGAAAGAAAACCACCGAAAACAGCAATTCCAGAAATTAGAAGTGAGCATTTAGAAGAAAAAAAAGAGATTCATTTCAAGTTTTTTGTTTTCATTTAAAGAGGAAAAAGAGTTTATTTCAATATTTTAATTATTTAAATAAAACCAGGAGCGGATTTGTTATACTGCCGTCCACAGGCATGGCTGATAATGCTGTCCTCTACAGCCGCTCCTTTAGCTTATCATTTATTTATATTGTAAAAGATAAAGTAAATAATTTTCGTATTAATTGCGCTTAATAAACTGTTTTTATAAGTACAAATCAGTTTGAATTTAAAAATATAAAACCAGTCATATTTTGCTGCTTCCTAAATTCGCTACTCCAGGCAAGTGCTGCCTGTGCTTAAATTCATCACTGACTAAAACCAGACATTGATATTGCTTTGACACATTAGAATTAATTAATATATATAAATGAATATAGGAGTAAGTTTTGTTGACCGAGGATATAATTAAGGAAGTTGTTGTTCGGAGAGGGGAGGGGGAGAGAGAGGGAGGAGGGGAGGGGTGCGGTCAATGATGCTGATATTGCCTCTGTTGTTTTCAATTTTTATATTGTTTTTTTCTTTTAGCCCTGATTATGGTATAAAGCTTAGGCCGCAATGTTGGTACAGAATAAATAATTGTGTTTATAATGGACCGCACACCACAACCAACTTCTTCCTTAATATATATATATATATATATATATATATATATATATATATATATATATATATATATATATATATATATATATATACCTTGATATATAAAAACCTTGAAAGTTATGATAACAAATTGTTCTTTGGCCGAAAATAAAATTATATATATATAATTTTATTTTCGCCCACGAAATGTTATGCCGATCCAAAGAACAATTTGTTATCATAACTTTCAAGGTTTGTCTTAGAATTATAAAATTACAGCCGTAAATTGTGACAAAACTTTTCATGAACAATCGCAACTCCGGTAGGCCCATCTATAGTCAAATTATAACGAACAGACTCAAATGTTTTATACAGAAAACGATTAATTTATAATCTTCTTAGCATTGGTTGGTTGTTAACCAATGTTCTTTATTTATAGCTTATAGCAAATATTTTGTTTCCTTCTTCAGATAGTGACGACATGCCATACTTCACTGGATATCAAGGTTTCGCTGAGCAAACGGTATTGTGGTCAAGTAAGTGGCCTACATTGAAATTCTGTTGTTTTTTCGGATTTAGTAATTTTTTCTATATATTTTAATTTTCTTATCTTTAGGACCGGCTTGTCTGCAAGGAGAGAGTTATCTAGTTCAAAGGAAATCAGGCAAGTTTAGTATATTAAATTGTGATTGATAGAAAATAAAAGTTAAAATAAGCATCATTCCCTTTTGGAAATACTCAGATACGATTTAAACAACTGTCATAATGCTGGTAATTGTTAGAAAATTACAATTACAATTAGAAAATTAAAGGGTATATTTTTTTCCTCATAATCATCTGGAAAAATCATATATACTCCTCAATAAGAATTGTTACACCAATTGATACCTCATTCGAGGCTATAAAGAAAATAATTTACTAAATGCAAATATATATAATAATAATAATAATAATAATAATGGTCTCATATTAAAAAGCACTAGAGAGGGTATAGAAGAACTTGGCCTTGATCTTCAGAGCTTGAAAGTAGCTCAAAAAGCAGTCCTGCTTAATACTTGCAGGATTGTGAGAAAATTTTTAAACAAATAAATTACATTATATCATCTACCTTTCCTTGAAGTGTTTCCCGGAAAGAAGATGTTAAACCAGGACACTCAGAAGAATAAATGTAAAAATATTAATCATAATGGTGGTCCTTCATCTTGGTACTATCATTCTCGAAACTGAACTCACTAGAACTCTCAAGCTCTGTGCTGACAAACTCAAGCAAAAGCTAGATATGCCAACAGAATACGAAGATATACAGCAGCAGCTCTTCGCAGAGAAAACAATAAGACTTATGAAACAGACCAGCGTCGGTTTTATAAAAAATTAAGCGGCGAAAGACTAAATCTGAATGCAAAGATACCTTCGACATATATCATGGAGTTGTTTAGGAAAGAATTATGGGAGCAATTAGCACATCATGATGCAAATGCTACATGGTTGCCCGAAATAAAGGATTCACTTGAAAAAACACCTTTGATGCTTCCACTGATCATTACCACAGAGGACGTAGCTGAAGCTGCTAAGAGGATGCATAATTGGAAGAGACAAAATACAGGCTTATTGGCTTAAGCAATTCAGTAGTCTACATAGAAAATTGGCGGATCTCTTCCAATCAATTATAGAAGGATCAGCGGAAAAACCTAAAGATTTTGCAGAAGGTATAACTAACATGATACCAAAGGAAGAAGTCTAGAACCTAAAGACTTCAGACCTATAACCTGTCTAAATACAACATATAAACTCCTGACATCAATAATTGCTTCGAAAATGAGTAATCATTTGATAAATAACGGTCTCTTACCACCAGAGCAATTGGGATGTAGGAAAGGAGCTAGAGCCTGCAAGGAACTTTTAATGGTGGACACATTTATTGGCAATCAAGCATGCAAAAAATAGCGGAATTTGTCAATGGCTTGGATTGACTACAAAAAAGCATATGACACTGTACCACACAGTTGGTTAATCGAAGTACTAGAACTGTACAAAGTCCACCCGAGCATAATAAATCTTCTGAGCTTATGCAAACATGGAGCACTATGCTGACAGTGGACAGAAGTCACTCAGGCTACAATACCGGAATCATAAAAATTTGTCGAGGAATTTATTAAGGGGATTCTCTCAGTCCTTTATGGTTTTGCTTAGCCCTGGCAGCTCTAAGCCAAATCCTCAGAAACAGCAAGATTGGATATCAATTAAAGATTGGAGACAACAGATCCATTATCAGCCATAGTCTTTATATGGATGACTTGAAGTTGTATGCAAGAAACAGGGTACAGTTGCAAAGCATGATGGAACTTGTATCATCATTCAGTAACTCAATGTGTATGTGTTTCGGTCTCGAAAAGTGCGCTGTGGTGAATGCTCTAAGAGGAAAAGTAAATGACAGCAGTTCTTTGCAATTTAGATCAGGAGCCACTATAAGACATCAGTCTTTAGGAGAATCCTACAAATACTTGGATATAATACAAGTCATTAAAATAGCCAGGAAAGAGGTGCTCAGCGAGATAACTTGTAAGTTTAAGAAAAGACTGCAGTAGGTTCTGAGTAGTCATCTTACGGGTAAAAATAAAATCCATGCCATTAATACATGGGCGATTCCATTGGTAGCTTATATTTTTGGTATAATAAGCTGGTCAACTACCAAACTTCAAGAAATGGATCGTCTGGTGCTCACAATGATGACCAGTGCTAGAGTTCATCACCCAAAGGCGTCTATGGCTAGACTTTATTTGCCCAGGAAGGAAGGTGGTCGTGGTCTTATCTCTATCGAAGACTCATGTCGGAAACAGGAAAACTCTATGAAGGAGTATTTTATGGAAAGTTCGTCTGTAATCATAGCTATGATGAGAGAGATGGATGAAGATTACTTAGATTAATCTCAGAGCTCCAACGCTACATGACATTGGAAGTGAGGATCATTTAAAAACTATATGGAAGCAAAAGGAACTGCATTATAGGTTCTACCATCAGCTGCATGAGCCGGAAATCGATAAGGAATGCTCAGTTGATTGGTTGAAGACGGGTCAAATTTTTGGTGAAACAGAAGGGTTTTACATTGCAATACAAAACCAAGTTATTACAACTAGGGCTTATAGGCGGCATATCCTAAAGGACAACGTCGTTAAAGATAAATGTCGCCTTTGCTTAAAGGCTCATGAATCAATCCAACATGTTACAAATGAATGTGAATCTTGGGCTGGGACAGACTATTTGATGTGGCACAATAATGTGGCAAAAATATTTCACCAAAACATATGCAGAAAATTGGGATTATTGGTCAATAGTGAGGTCCCATACTATCGCTATACTCCAGATAAACTAGTTGAAAATGCATATATAAAAGTTGACTGGGATGAGCAAATTATTACGGACCACAGAGTAATACATAACCGACCAGATATTCTGATTATACACAACAAAGATAAAATGGCCAGAATAATAGACATAGCTGTCCCAAATGACTCCAACTTACTCACTACAAGGGCTGAAAAAATAAGAAAGTACCAGGAGCTCGCCTTAGAACTAAAAACACTTTATCACTTAGATAAAGTAATAATAACTCCAATAATTATATCCGCAAATGGTCTCCTATTAAAAAGCACTAGAGAGGGTATAGAAGAACTTGGTCTTGATCTTCAGAGCTTGAAAGTAGCTCAAAAAGCAGTCCTGCTTGATACTTGCAGGATTGTAAGAAAAGTTTTAAACAAATAAATTACATTATATCATCTACCTTTCCTTGAAGTGTTTTCCAGAAAGAAGATGTTAATCCAGGACACTGAGAAGAATAAATGTAAAAATAATAATAATAATTCTTTGTTGGCTTTAATGTACAACATGTAGCAATTAAGTCTGGCCCACTTAGTGTTAATTTGGTTAGTAATTATTTGAAATAAAACAACAATCATAATTATTACAGTCCGACCTCTACAATATAGGTAAGCTTATTAGCTTATATGCATATTGTCATTTAATTACAGTTATTTTTATTTGCAGTTATATAAACAATCTGTAATTTTTTTTAATTAACACTGATTTAATAAATAAATAAACAAAATTTAAGTCAGGACAGAATAGTATTATTATAACAATAGAATAATAATTTTCTAAACAAATGACGCAAATAAGGCATGTACCTAAGGAACTAGATAAATACAATGAAATTAAAGGAATTAGGTACTAATCCGCAAATACTTCATTGCAACGGTTAACTTATTCTTTCTGTATGTTAAAATTAAGATATTGTAGAACTATATGAAACTATTAACTATTAAGGTGTATGTGAAACATTCACGTTAATAAACAATGATTAAAGCCTGGATTCCGAATTTTTACATATAAACTGTAGATAGAAAAAAATGTTTAATTTTTCCACGCTTTCCATAGTGAGTACATTTTGCAGTGATAATTCATCATCATATTGGACAATATATTTTTGCAGAAATTGTTTCCTTGTGTGAACAAAAAATTTACAATGCAATATTATATGTTTAAATGCAAATATATAAACAATTAAAAAAAATGTAGAAACACACACACACACATGTATTTATATATGTACACACACATTCTCGCATGCACGCACGCACGCACGCACACACATACACACATGTATAAAAATATAATGTTATAAACTATTTGTTCTTTTCAGAGAGTGATAGAGATTCAGACCCGTGTCACTGCTGTAATTCAAGTGAGTAAATTATCTGTTTTTCTAAAATAACCATATAAGAGCTGTTGTTCATATCGATAGCCTCACATAACAACGTCACAACTAACTTTTTTGCCGTAAGTTATTTTTAAATTTTAAACTCATGTTAGCTCTGTTAACTGAGAGCTGAATTGGCTTAACTATTATCAAAACTCAATTTATAAATTATTTAGAGCATTTACGCCGATTTTGAAGCTATTATCAGATAGGAGGTTTAAAATATACTTAAATTTTAAAAATAAATCACGTCAAAAATATCAGTTACGAGGTTACCTACCATGTGAGGCCATCGATATGGAGTTTAGCTTATCTTTTATTTTATTTCTTGTTATAATTCTGTAGACCAATTAAACAAATGAGCCTTTGAGAATTATAGTGGGTTAAATCAACTTTCAATAAATTAATTTTTTGTATATATACTAAAGTGATATTTTTATACTATACATATATTTATATACTCAAATGATACATATAAAATTTATACATGCATCATTAAAAGGGGATTTACACAGTTGGATCAGCTGCAGGTGTCATCCCTCAGGGAGAAGGAGGAATTCACATAGAATTCCCGAGTGGAAAAACCTTATACAAAGCCATCCAAGCTGGTATCATATGCAGGAATTCGTAAGCTGAAAAGGAGCAAATCTTAGAGCCGAATAATGAGGCGACTGCACAGGAATCCAGACTCTAAAATACTGTTTTTTCAGATGCGGCAGCCGTACAACAGTCCCTGTAGGCCAAATGGAAATCAGGACACCATACTCTTGTAGAATTATTAGAAAAACGCTCACTCCAGTATTGCAGAGTAGCACTCCAATGGAGGACGTGACGCCGGAAACGGCATGAGTTCAATTCCCATCTGAATTAGTTAATATTTTTTCGCGATGAACCGAGGAAATGAATTTGATACTCCCACTCTGTATGGGACTAAGGTGACGGCCCTTTATTCTCCACCAGGGGTTTGTAAGAAGAGCCACAAGGCCCACCTGCCAGACTAGTTTCTCCACCTGTATAAGCACTCTAACGGGTATCCGGGCACTGAGGACTGCATGGGAACGATGTAGCCGATCGAATTGCGAAGGAAGGAGCAGTATTCCCTCAAGTTCATTATCCTCAGACTCTCCAGGATGCGTTTTCCAGATGGCAGCTATACGCTAAAGATGAAACCCATTGGAGGGATCAGGACATCACAAGCAGGTCTGGCCAAATGCTACTGACTAGAGTGAACAAGCTCTAGGATAGTCTAGTGGATCTCAGAAAGACAGTCGACTTTACAATTTTAATGCCAGACCTGACCATTTGAGGGAAGTTCGAAGAAGAAGATGTACATTTACAAAATTAACTTTATCGAAATAAACGGAAATTCGACATACACCACTTTCATTCTCACTGACATAAATGTTTGTTGCTACTGGACATGTATCTATTATTATTATTATTATTATTTTTATAGCGTTGCTATAAGTATATATGTATATAAATATATATATATATATATATATATATATATATATATATATATATATATTGGCTGTTGAGCCATTTTGTATCTTGATGACCCGTATAGACGTGCTTCTTTGTTGACAAGGTCTTTCTCATCTTCTTGGAAGTGGTTCAGAGCTCTGAAAGTTCTCAGGTGGTCTACAATGATAGTTTCGTGGCCACAGAGTTGCCATGCTGGAAAATTCAGAACTCGTATGTAAAGGAGATTCTAGGCGATGGTGATGATGATGCCCGGTTTCTAATCTAAATGCAATAACGCTGAGTGCTCGATGGAGGCTGTAACTTATAAGGCTATGCGTGACAAGGTTCTTCCACTTCTTGCCTCCTGCTGTTTCTTTGTAGTTTTTGCCTAACCAGTAATTAACTGCGGTGTTTATTTACGCATTAGTTGAGCATAGAAAATGCTGAATGGCTGAGGCAGATAGGTTTCCATCTTAGCCAATATGTTGGTCATTTCATTACCTTATATCAAAATGGCAGAGAACCTGCTATGTTATATCTAGGTTGAGTTGAGCTTGATATCTATTTAGCTGATAATACATTAGTCTAAGTATATAGGGATGCCATTGGGCAATCATTGAGGATGATTATCCCAAAATTAAGTAAGCTTTTGAATACTTTTGAATTTCTTACCTTGTCCTCTAAATTGGGTACCTTTCCAAGGGTCTGGTTTGTGGTTAACATTATTTAATAATTAACCAAGATAATGTTCCTACTTTTAATTTTAATACTAATGTTAATCAAAGTTACTGCTATCATAATGAAATATATTCAAATTAAATATGGACATGGTTACTAAAGAACAATTTCCTTGCGAACATTTATCTTTATTCCTCAAAATTAAAATAACAAACTATTACAATAAAAAGTTAACCGTGGAATGATTCAACCTAGTCTTAGCCATTAATTGTTTTAACATAAATCTCTTATCTGTACTAATTGGTATTGATGGTCAGCATCTCTCCCTCTGGTTCCCCTGCATATCTTCAGTCATGGAGCCAGAGCGCATGATCAGAGTTCAGAGCTGCAGTCTTTCATCAGCCGAGAACAGCCTAGAAGTCCTTTTTTTCACCTCCTTGCTTCTATCCCTCTTTCTCTCTTGTTCTGCCTGAGAGGGGGTGGAAAACGTTGTTCATTGGCCGACTAGTTTTATAGAGGGAGGAAATTCCGGGATTTCATCGGATGGCTCCACCCCTTGTCCTGACAGCCGGTATCTGCGAACCATTATCCAACTAGTATAATTTAATCATACCTTTTCCAGGCGGTCTCCACTTTTTCCTCGAGGTCAGCCGAAGCCTAAGAGGAACAGTTCTTAAAATTGATTAGGTATTCCAGCTTTTGGCTTTGTTACAGTGTTAACTTCTCGGTATGGTTTTTAAATTAACTTATCCCTTATCTCTTATGTGGTGACATCTGTCATCGCCTGTCAGTTACTCTTCTTTCTACCTGCTCGTCCCTTATTTCTTTTGTTCGCACCTGGTCTGTTTAAATTATATAACGATAATATTGTCCAATATCAATACATATTAAACCCTTTGCAGTATCAACTTCCAGCCTTGGCATCCCAGTTCATTTAGCTTCTTTCTGCATTCCAAAGTTCTTTTGCAAATGATGCTATTGTTACAGCGTTACATGTCAGATTCCGCATGGTTGCTTTCGAATCGTCAAAGACAACTGCATTTCGTTTGGAAACGATTAATTCAAGTTAGGCGGCGGCTGCTAGGATTGCGGCAACCTCTCGCTAAAATTGCTTTGTAGAGATAATGTTTGCCAACTGCAACTTGCATGGTTCCAAATGTTCTCGGTATCGATGATCCGTCTGGGTGAATGTGTAACAATTCCTGTCGTAAATAATCTTAAACGCATTGAAGTTAAGCTATTTTGAATAAAAATAGTATCGCTAAATTTTTTTTTATTTGCCTCATACCTTATGAACTGACATTTCATATGTTCCAAACCAAAACATTGAGGTACCCTCATTATAGAGTACTTGCCTGTGAGTCGAGGGTGCCCTATTCCTACGTTGTTCAGTACTAATACTATTCACCACTAATCATAAATAAATTAAAACAAAAATTAATGTTTTTTAGTGTCTTGGAAACGAAAAATTAGAAATAATCGTAGATGATATTTAAGAATATTCTACTGATATTGTTAATAAACATAATAATTTTAAATCGAATGTGTGATGAAAAGGACGTAATAAAATTAAATAATTATATAATATTCAAGAATTATTATATGCATATCTTAAATAATCATTAACCAAAAATCATTTTAGTAAACAAATTTGTTTAATCTAAAATAATTTGAATTACCACGTTTAATTGATGAAAATTTAAATATGACATTATTTTGAAAATTTCTTACAAAATATTTCTCACGTTTCACAATTCCTTTGACAGGATTATGTCGTGCATCAAGCTCACATTAATATTCCTTCTGACTTTAAGACTGATAGAACTGACATAATTTGATTGGCACATTTTACATGTCAGAACTGAAACATACAATTTCTAATTCATTGACGTTTCGAAGTAGCATTAGTAATCCGTCTTTGAACTGGATTGGAGAAGTGGAATGATCACTGTCAATTTGAGCGTAAGAGACCGACAATTCTTTTCAGTACATGTTGGCTCTCGATTGATAAGCTAATTATCATCAATCACCTTTATATTACATACTTTTTATACTGATGTATTGTACATAAACATATACAACTACTGCTATATACCCAGATTGTTAAAAAATCCAATTTCGCAATTTCGAAACCTTAATAGAACCCCTCACCTCCTTGGACTATCCCTCGGACGTTTAGCCGTCTGTTCAGCCATAATTAACTTTGGAGGATTCGTTCATTGCGAAACCCCATAACTTTACTTACCCATTTCAGCTGCCGCGATGTTATAATTTCAATTATATTAACAGTGTGTATGCAGCTTCCGAAATTCTCCAGTGGACTTGGAATCCTTCTTTATCATCATCCATTTTGGGATAGAATATTATACGAAAGCTTCATTTAGGTTTCTGTAAAATATGTGTTAATGTAGATCCCAGATAAGTTCTCTGTTTTATCTATATCTCCATAATTATGTGATGATTTTACCTCAATCACCAACTAAAAAAATTCTAATGGGGTATGTACGGAAAAAGAAAGAGAGGGCGGCCACGATTGAGATGGAAGCCGATACCCAGAAACTTCTGGACGCAAGAGCTTGGCAGACCCTTGCGCAAGACAGTGAGGAATGGAGGCAAAGTCTTGATGAGGCGACGATCCTCACCGGGTTGTAAAACCGGTGATGATAATTTTCCTTTCTTCAGATACTTTTATCTCCTGCGTTTATTTCACGAACCAATTATTTATCGGATTTTATTAACGCTGTTGCATTTAATTTAAATGTTCTCAGCATCTTCAGCTAACAGTAACAAATTATCACCTGGTACACCTTCCTGAGTCTCTGAGGCTGAATAACGAGGGAGTGCTCTGGTATATTTAAACAAATGATACACTTTCCAAGTGAAATATTGATATGGCCGGAGTTCGCCAGTCGCTATAATGTCACGTTACGAGATGACCAACAGCTGGCTTGATTTAAAGTGCATTGTTTTAACTAATAATTCATTCGAAATATTAGACAGTCAATTTACTAAATTATTAAAATAACGAATACCATAAAAGTGGATTATTTTATTCCTTAAGGTATAATAATACTACTTCAATGACATCAAAAGTTTTGTGCAATTATTTGTTGTCCAGGCACGAAAGGGCTAGTAGTGGAGAAGTATACCTTCCAATTGATCGGTGCAAAATTTAGTTGAAGGATAAGCATAGATTATTTGGTATTTTTTGTTCACCTCCTGCTGTTATTCGTTAAACAACTTGTCTCAAATTTGTATTGCTGGATTGCTTCTCCTTGCAGTATAAAGATGAGTGTGATATATGGTTGGAAGCAAATATAAGTTATAGTTATTAATCTCATCCTTAGTCGTAATTTTAGAAAATGGGACTGTTGGTAACTTGGCACCAGAAATTAGGGATACTTGGCTCCACTAAACGTGAAGATGTAATGGTTTGGATAGACGAATCATATCAGGAAATTGGTCAGAATCCCTGAGTTGGATTTCTAAGCCATCAAAAGTGTAATAAATATTTTTGTAAATTCACATTTATTTTGGTCTAGATATACATTGAATATAAATTAATATTTTGGTATCTCTAACTATTTTACTCTGTTTTTTTTGCGTGATTTGTTATCGATACAAAACTAGCTCGATAACCCTAATGGGAGTCTAAAAATAAGTCGAGTCGGTAGCGAAAATGTATCTTTAATAAATTATTTGATGACAATTACAAAGGCTATAAAACAGAATATTAATTATGAAAATCATACAATTTAACAGCACTATTTTAAGAGAATACCTAAGTGTTAGTCACTTTTATTATTATTTATTATTATAAATAATTATAAAATTACAATAAATAAAAATAACAAAAATAAACAAACACAACAACTCCCCTTCAAGTTAAAATGCTAGAAAAAATGAAAATTAAATTTGAAAAAAGAAACATCGGTATTTTTATATATAAAACGTTGGTTTTTTTCTTTTTTTTTCTTAGTGATTCTTCTCATTTATGGGGACAACCTTAAATTGCACTAGCTATTGATTCTCAAGCGTTTTTAATGAGTTTTAGAAAATGGTGTAAAATTCTCCAAACCTACCAATAAACTTTGCTCCGCCTTTTGATTACACAAATGTCTACCTAGTGTAAACTAGGGGTGTAAAATTTTCGTGTATACTCTAAAGTGGCCATGGGAACATCGGTTTGCCAACCATGGTTCGGCGAACAGAATTTCCATGTGTGTAGAGCTGACGAACAACGGTTCGTAAGTTTTTCCTTTGTTCAGCGTGTAGAGAGCCACGAACCGCCGAACCGTTTTTCGCGAACCGATGTTCCGATGTGTGTAGGCCGCTTAGGGAAGCAGAGGTATAATTTCAGACTTCACCAATTCTTATAAGTGGGCCAAAAACACAGAATATCAATAAAAGTTCAAAATCTGGCGCAAAGTTACCCTCTCTTACTGTATTTAACTTAAAAGTAAACATAAAAGAAGCATGCTAAGTAAAAAAACTCAAGTCTAAACTAATAATTATCATTGTCAGTACCAACAGTGTTTCTATATGTTATTTTGAGGTGTGTAGTCTGGAAGATGTCTGAACAGGCGAAACGGTTTCCGGTTCGTTTTTAAAAGTTTTTTTTGGAGGAGAATAAAGGTTTTGTTTTTAAACTTCCAATAACAACAGCAAGAATTATTATTTTTTTTTTATTATATCTCAGCTAGAAGTCTACTAAAAACCATCAATATGGTTTATTTACATACAAAAATATATGAATCTGCAACAGTCTTTTTCGTTAATTGACTTGTTCATATACCATACAAAGGATTTCCCTTTGATTACAAATTTCTTCCTCGAATGATATTCTTTCGTTAAAACTTTGCGTTTGTTATAACATAACTAACAAAATAAATAAGTTTTTAAATAATTGCCCTACTTAATTTACCTAGTAGTTGAAGAATAAAAGGATGAACAAGTTATTTATTATAAAAGCAATTGTGAATTAGTATTCATTATTTTTTAAATACAAGCAATGGAGAACAGACTTCCTGTCTAGATTTTTATTTACTTGTTCACTATAAGAGCTTGTAGTTATTAATCACTTTTTGATTGCTTCAATATTTCTTCGTATGTCTTAACAGGTTCAAAGAACATTTTTTTTTTTTTGCAGCGACTTTCTGCTGTAGACATTTTAATAAATCCTAAAGTTTTTCGTGTAATTATTCCTTGAAATGTCTCGGAAATCTAACACATTCTACTTACTGTTAAATATTATTATAGAAAATCCCAAATGATATGTCCTTATCCATTTACTGCGTTTGTGGTTATGAAATTTAATGAGCGGAATGCAGAACCTTTACTTACATATTTGCATATTTCTTGTGTACGTAAAGGTCAGGTGAAAGAACGGATAACGAGACAGATGTTAATTAAATGGAATGGCAACAGTGACTGGCAACATGCTGGCCAATACAATACCATCACACCACATAGGAAACCTGCAGAGAATACAACCCCGATCGGTTGGTAGATCCACATCTCTGTTAAAATTACTTTTTTTTTTTCCTATCTTGAAAATACAATAATAGTAATATATGAATATCATCGGTAGAGCCATACTGCCTTAGATAGAGGGCTATTGCCAAGCTGAACACCCTGAAATTCTCCAGGATCTTACTAACCACAGTGAAGGACTATAACACTATCTTATCACTCGTTGAGAAAATGCAAAATGGTATACTGCCACCAAAGTTGTCAATAAAGATCTGATATTTGACTTTGACTTCTCTAACTATAATTATTTTTAACTTTTTATGTTTTATCGATAATATCTTGAATTAAATATCGATATTACGATATTATCGGAAACCAAATATAGATATTATAATATCGAATATGGAAGGAAAATTATCGATATTTCGATAATATCGATATTGATATGCCATCTCTAGTTTGGTGCCACCGCCGTCATCTTTTGAGCTCCCTCTCTCCAATTTCTCTATTACGTACACAAAAGCCTCGTAACTAAAATTAGCTTTCCTTTGCCTTTAGAAAAGAGAACGTTTTCCGCCAACGCTTAGAACACTGTTTTTGGCCAAGTTGTTTCCTGCATGCCACGACTGGAAAATAAGGGATCAATATCCTTTCCATATTCAACATATGCTATGCCAACAACAGACACGGTCTATCTTATTCTATTTTTTTCACTTCGAGCCACTATTAGCGGGGAAAGGCCACAATCCAATGGCACCAGTCTCATCTCGGGTGTTCCATTTCCGAAACGGTTTGGTCTGTATTCCCTCCGTTCATTAAATGACTCAGACATTAAGAGATCCACAAGGTATCTTAACAAATTAATAAACAAGTATCTTGATAATTCATTTTCTAACGCGACATTTTGTATCTGTTACTCTGCGTAAAAATTCCAACTAAGCATCTTTTATTCGGATGACAATAGGCTGCCCAGTATTAAACAGACTGAGTACCATAAATAACTTGTATACGTTACCGTGCATATTTTTTTAAATCCTGAGAACTAATTATGCTGAAGAATTAGAAAATTTTGTTTACTCTTTATTCGGTACCGGAGAATATCGACGTCGTCTTTTGAAAAAGGCTTCTTCTTTTTCTTCCTCTTATGCCACTATCAGCGTCGAGGAGCCTTCACCCAGCGCAGCCATTCTTCTCAGTCCCTGCTAAGCCACTTCATTTGGTTGAGGGATTTGCCACTTCCAATTAAAATCCTCTCTACGTATTCCTGGTATGAAAGTTTGGGTCGCCCCAAGGGTCTCCTCCCAGTGGTCTCCTCCAGCCTCTTTTACCTTTATAGGATCCATGTCCTCGTTCATGCGGGAGGCATGCCCAAACCATTTGAGCTGTCGGCTTTCCAAAGTGGTTTGTAGTTCGGATATCACCAACTGCTCTCTGATTCGTTCATTTCTAAAGCGGTCCCTCCTAGTTTTCTCAATGGATCTACTTAGGAACCTCATTTCGACTGCTGTTATGCGTTTGGTATGTCTATCCAACATGGTAGAACTTTCTCCACTGTAGGTGAGAGTGGGCAGGTATACAGCCTTGTACACGTGCACCTTCGTCTTCTTATCCACTTCCCGATGGCCGATGATGCTGTCAGTAATCTGGTGGTACACCTGATTTTCCTTGGCTATTCTGTCCTACCAGAGCTACTAATCACTGTCCCTAAGTAAGTATATTTCTTTACCACTTCCGGCACCTCTCCATTGCAGACCAATTGGACGTATTCCTGTTCTTCTCTTCCCATAACCAGCACTTTACTCTTGGAGGCATTAATTGACATAATTTTCCAGAGAAACTCCTCTTCCCATTCCACCAGAGCTTACTGTAGTTTTATCTTTGAGTCGGCTACCAGGACTATTCCATCCGCCTATAGAAGACTTTGTATGGGTACGGTTCTCATATTCCATTTTCCTATTGCGGTCCAGGCTATACGGCGCTTACAGATCTTATGAATTTCGTCCAGAAGGTTTACAAACAGGAAGGGGCTTAAACTATCTCCCTGTCTAACTCCTCTCGCAACTGGAAAAGGTTCCGATTCCATGCCGTTTGTCCTCACTAGTCCAGTGGCTCCTCGGTAGGCTGACTTTACGGCCTCTATCAACTCTCCAGGAACTCTCATGGCCACTAGAGCATTCCATATTTCCCTTCTTGCGACTGAGTCATACGCCGCCCTCAGATCTAGAAATGCCAGGTAAAGGTTTTTGTCCCTGTCCCAGACTTTTTGAGCGATGTTCCTAAGGACAAAGATGTGATACTACGTCTGTCGGCCTGGACGGAAACCAGCCTGTTCACCCTCCAACTGCCCTATAATCCGCCGGTGTTTCCTCTCCACAATAGCACTGTAGAGTTTATATACCACTGAAGAAAACTGATTGGTCTATAGTTTCCACACTCGTGGTGCCTTTTTTATGAATCGGGAGGATTGTGCTGTATTCCCAGTCTTTTGGGATTCTCTTTCTGTCCTATACTTCCTGGAACAGCCTTAAGAAGTTCTTGTCCTCCGAATTTCAAGCATTCTGGTGGAATACCATCCTTTCCCGGTGCTTTTCCTGTCTTTATTATCTGGATTGCGTGTTCTATTTCTTCTTCTTCTATTGCCTCTATCCTTTCCTGAATCGAGGAACCTCGTTCTTGGTCTTGAGGTATTTCTGGATTTTCGGAGAATAGTTTCTGGAAGTGTTGCCTCCATCTGTTAAGAATATTTTTCTAGTCAGTAAGTACGGTTCCATCGCTATCTTTTACACTTTTGACGGGCTTATTCTTCTTTTCTATTAAAGTTTTAACTTTTCGCCAAAATGTTTTTATGGATTCCCGAAGGTTTTCGCTCAGCTGTTTACCGAAATTTTCTCCTGACCGTTCCTTGGCCTAGCATACAGCTACTTCACATTCATTCGGTAAGCACGCAGTTTTGCTTCACTCCTATCTTGAAGGTATGTTTTCCATATATGCTTCTTCTGAGAAACTAAACATTGGAGATCACTAGTCCAACAGTTAGTCCGCTTTCCTTTACCAGATATTCTTCTCTTTCCACATACTGCCACTCCAGAATACATGTCAATAACTTCCAGATCTTTTCCACGTCTCCATCGAATCCCATTGCTCTCAATCTATCTTCTAGATTCTCTGTATATAGGGCCCTCTTTTCTCTTTTCTGGGTCGTCCAAGGCCTTGATGTTTAGGGTTGTAAATACCTTCGCTTTTCTTTTGTGATTTGGGACGATCCTTGTATCAGCCACAGGTAGAAGCTGGTCAGTGCCTATCTCCGCTTCTCTCACGACCTTGATATCAGCGAAATACTACCTTATGTGTCGATCGTATATAAAATAGTCAATCACACTATTACGCTCTAAGGACGAGAAAGTAATTTTATTGATTCTTTTGTGAGGATAAAATGAGTTTCCAATAAAGAAGTCATTATCGACGCAGAAGTCTATTAGTCGCAGTCCATTGTTTTCTTCACATTCTCGCCTCCATGTAGCCCTAGAACACCATATCCGGATCTATTATCATTTCCCATTCTAGCATTAAAATCTCCACTCAGGATTACGGATCCTCCTTTTTCCTTAACTTTATCAGCAATTCATTACAAATCTGAGTAGAATGTCTTTTTTTCCGCCACACTGGCATCTTCAATTGGTGCATATACTGGACTATAGACACCTTAAAATCTGCCTCAATTATTCGTGAAGATATTGGCTTCGAGTCCTGTAGATGGTGTACATGGTGGGCGACATTACTAGACCCACTAGACCCATTTTGGCCTTCATTGGCAAAAATCCCTATAGGCACTCCTGCATAAATTAGGAAGTAATTCCCTGCTAATTTAATTTCATCACTGTCCTTTCTCCTTACCTCGCTTATGCCAAGAATTGTCACTTTGTTCGACTGTATCTCTTCAAAAAGCTCGACTTCTTTCCCAGTAAGTTTTTAAGTTCCAAGTTCCAATTCGTACATCCTTAAGCACGCCAAATCGTCTCCGTTTTGACCGTCCACATCCGAGGCTAAACAAATTTCTTTGAATCCGCTGTACTCCAGACGGATTGACGTAAGCACCAAATACTAACGACTCTCAATCGTCACTCAGGCCTTAATTAGTGCTAGAATTCTTTAAAATTTATTGTAATTATAAAGGTTTTGCCACCTTAATAAACTTCTACTCCATACAAAAAAAATAAATAAAATGTTATTTGGGGAAAAATCGTTTCATGTGTTTCCTGAAAAGTTTGCTAAATGGCGCTTACGCCTTACGCCTTCTTCTTCACTCAGTGCGAGGATGATTTTGCTTTTTAAGGTTATACACAAGCCTTTCTGTAGTCTCCATACATTCTACCCAAATCTGTTGCAGCTAACCATTGTAATATATAATCAACAATATATCGTCTGTGAATGGTACACGCTTCACGAGATTTATCCAAATTTTCCATATTCCCATCGCAATCCACGCTGTTCTGCTTTTAGAGACCTTATGCACCACTTCCGATTAATAATAAAGGGCTAATGTTGCCTCCCTGCCTTATTCCTTTCTCCATTTAGTGAGTGTATGTACTCCTTTTTATTTCAGTATATAGATTTCCCGTATTTATTTCAAAATGTTTTAATACAGATGGAGCTTATGAAAAACGAATGTTAGTGGAACGACTCGGCTCACCATGTACTACTGACCATACTTTTTTGATAACAAGATGTGAGTAGTTCTGAAAAATGATTTTAATGAATATTATACTAATTATTTCATAGCTTATAATTATAAAAGATTACTTTGGTTATCAGATTCAGGGCAAAGGCTTCATCGACTGCGGACAATGCCAAACCAAAAGATATCAACTGTATCAACATCAAGTGAGTTGATAAACTGGTATAACTACAATGTTCATGTACATTGTAACTTTGTTATAACTAAATTAAAATATCTCCTGTGGACTCCCCGCGACTTCCTTGTACGCCTATTAAATTATAAATCCGTGGCTCAAAAAGTGATACTGAATTTGGTTACTAGTTTCCGAAGATTACAGTGAAAACGACACTCGGCGACATGACATCCATCTATTGCCACACACACTCTCTT
Organism: Rhaphigaster nebulosa; assembly: GCA_948150685.1. Classification (NCBI taxonomy): domain Eukaryota; kingdom Metazoa; phylum Arthropoda; class Insecta; order Hemiptera; family Pentatomidae; genus Rhaphigaster; species Rhaphigaster nebulosa. Next base: position 173,602,081 of record OX411306.1, read on the forward strand.
GTTTCTGGAGGTCTTATTCCGTCATTATATGTCGTTTTTATTCGGTAGGTAACAAGTTTCCAAGAGATTTGTTTGTATTCCATGACAACATTAGAACTGTCTATGTCACTAGATAAAACATTGGAAATCGACATTTTAAGCGAAAGAACCCATTTAACTATCTTATTCTCCTGCTGCAGACTTGTTCAGCTCACAAATCGGAGGGAAAACAAGTATTTTATACTCAATTTCAACATTTATGACAAGTAATTAAATTGTTTAATTAGAGTGAAAAAAATCGCGTATTTGTAACCTTTATCGCTAAACAATATGAGCTCTCTATTTAATTTTAATATAACTTTTGATGTAAGATGATTATGACCTCAAGTAGAGTACCCATTTCGTTTTACCAATTTCAACTAAAATCTACTATATTATTTATATTGATATAAAAGTCTTAATTACCAAATTTGAGATGTTTTACAATATATATTAATATAACTTTTTATGAAAGTTTATTATGACCTTCAAGTAAAGTACCGCATCCGGTTTACCAATTTAGACCAAATCTATTATGCTTATTTAAATGAATTTTTAAATCATAAATATTAAATTTGAAAAGTTTTGCATTATATTTAAAAAATGATTTTTTATGAAAATCTGAAAGTCATAGTCAAGTAAAGTACCATTTCCGGTGATCCAGTGGTAACTAAAAAGGGAGATTCACAACTAGATGTAGCAAAAATTCCTCATACGAAATTTTAACTGTCTACGACTAACCTTTTTTGAGTTATGACCGATACGAACGAACATACGAACGTACGTACAGACGTCACGACAAAACTAGTCAAAATGGATATTTCCTTAAAAATCTGAAAACCGAAAATTTTCGCGATCACAATAGTTCATTTACTTCGTACAAAGAAGTAAAAAACAAATATCTGATGTGGACAACACATGACTTCCTTATACGCCTATTAAACCATAAATCGGTGGCTCAAATAGTGATCCTGAATTTGGTTACTAGTTTCCGAAGATCGCAGTATCTCAAAAACAACACTCGGCGTCGCGACATCCATCTATTGACACACACACACAAATAGGGGGGAAAACCAGTATTTTACACTAAATTTTAACACTTAAAACAACTAATAAAAAGGTTTAATTGGATTGGAAACCAAATCGCGTTTGTAACCTTTATTACCGAAACATATGATTTATGTATTTAATTTAAAGATAATTTTTGATTTAAGCTTATTATGACCTTCAAGTAAAGCACTCTTTTCGGCTCACCAATTTTAACCAAAATATAATAAATACATTCACATCAATATAAAAGTCCTATTAACCAAATTTGAGATGTTTTACATTATATTTTAATATAATTTTTGATAAAAGTCTAATATGACCTTCAAGTAAAGTACCGCTTCCGGTTTTCCAATTTAGACCAAAAATTAGTATGTTATTTAAATCAATATATAAGTTATAAATATCAAATTTGAGAAGTTTTGCGAAGTATTTTAATATAATTTTTGATGGAAATCAATTATGACCTTCAAGAAAAGTACCACTTACGGTGATTAAGCAGTGACCAAAAAGAGAGGTTCACAACTAAATTTCACAACAATCGTAAATACAAAATTTCAATTTTCTACGGCTAACCGTTTTTGAGTTATGCGAAATACGAACGTACATACAGACGCCACGACGAAACTAGTCAAAATGGATTCAGGGATGGTCAAAATGGATATTTCCGTTGAAATCTCAAAACCGAAAATTTTCGCGATTACAATACTTCTTTTACTTCGTATAAGGAAGTAAAAATTACAATTTTCCTGTTTTAGTTTTACATATTATTTTAGGAGGTTGCATGTTCCTGATTTAAAGTAATATTCGATATTTACTTCCTTGTACGAAGTAAAGGAACTATTGTAATCGCGAAAATTTTCGGTTTTCAGATTTCAACGAAAATATCCATTTTGACCGTCCCTGAATCCATTTTGACTAGTTTCGTCGTGGCGTCTGTACGTACGTTCGTATTTCGCATAACTCAAAAACGATTAGCCGTAGAAAGTTGAAATTTTGTATTTACGATTGCTGTGAAATCTAGTTGTGAAACTCCCTTTTTGGTCACTGCTTAATCACCGGACGTGGTACTTTACGTGAAGGTCATAACTGATTTCCATCAAAAATTATATTAAAGTATAACAATTAAGTATTTATACTTTATATATTGATTTAAATAACATACTAGATTTTGGTCTAAATTGGAAAACCGGAAGAGGCACTTTATTTGAAGGTCATATTAGACTTTCATCAAGAATTATATTAAAATAAAATGTAAAACATTTAAAATTTAGTAAATAGGATGTTTATATCAATATGAATGTATTTTCTATATTTCGGTTAAAATTGGTGAGCCGAAAACGGTACTTTACTTGAAGGTCATAATAAACTTACATCAAAACTTATATTAAAATTAAATGGAGAAATCATATGGTTCGGTAATAAAGGTTACAAACGCGATTTTGTTTATACTCTAATTTAACATTTTATTACTTATTTTATGTGTTAATATTGGGCATATAATACTGGTTTTCCTCCCCGTTTGTGCGATGAACAAGAACAAGCAGGAGAATAAGATATAAGTTAAGTGAGTTCTTCCGCTTAAAATTTAGAAACTGTCGATTTCTAATGCTTTATCTAGTGATATTGATAGTTTTAATGTTGTCACAGAACACGAAGAAATCTCTTGGAAACTAGTTACCTACTGAAAAAAGAAAACGACATTTAATAACGGAATGAAACCTCCAGAAACAAGAGTATGTGTGTGTGTGTGTGTCAATAGATGGGTGTCGCGACGCCGAGTTTCGTTTTTGAGATATTGCAATTTTCGGAAATTAGTAACCAAATTGTTCTGGGATAAAAACTGTGAGATGATCGACCGCTGCATCCAAGGACAAAAAGTGAAAGAGGCATGGAAAAGGCTAAAAACGATAAAGACCCAAGCTCGGTACAAGAATAACTCTCGACTGATAGAAATGAAGGAATGGAAAAAATATTTTTCTGATTTACTGCAGGAAGATAGGTCAGAATACATGGTAGAGAACCAGGAAAACGACCGGACTAACTACGATATTAATGATGTATCCTTGGAAGAAGTGGAGAGAACCTTAAGGAAGATGGAAAATCACCCGGTCCGGGGGATCTACCGATAGAGCTTATTAAAACAGGACCAGTTGAACTCAAAGAGATACTAGCAAAGACTTTCACAAACTGCTTAAAGACAGGTAAGATACCAAAGGATTGGTTAATGGGAGACATCATCCCTATCCACAAAAAAGGAAAAAAGAACATATGCAGAAACTATAGAGGAATCACTGTGCTAAGCAGTGTTGGGAGACTTTATAGTCGAATCCTGAAGGAAAGGCTAGAGGAGGAGGTTTCTGATCAGATGGTGGAAGAACAGGCAGGTTTCAGAAGTGGAAGATCGTGTAGTGACCACATTTTTACCCTGACTCAAGTCATGCAAAAAAGGATGGCATACGACCTCGAAACCCATCTGACGTTTGTTGACATACAGAAAGCCTATGACAGTGTTCCTCTAAAGAAATTGTGGGAAACCTTGGATCTGATGAAGATAAGTAGAGGCCTTAAAAAAGCCATAAAAAGTCATATTGGAGCGGAATCAAGGGTAAAGATAGGAGGAAAAGTCTCAGAGTCTTTCAGAATTACGAAAGGATTAAAACAGAGATGCAGGGATGCAGCATGTCCCCAACACTTTTCAATATATATATTGAACAGGCACTAAAATCATGGAAACAAAGATGCCGAGGGATGGGAATTGAGGTCGGAAATAATATATTGTTTACCCTACAGTTTGCAGACGATCAGGTTGTCATAGCAACAGATGAATATGATATGGAATTTATGATGAGAAGACTCCTTGAGGAGTACACCGAGTGGGGCCTGGAGATAAATACTGAAAAAACGGAATACATGGCAAGCAACTCCCCTATCTCATCTCTCTGCATAGATCCCTCAAAGTACTGCTTTCAAGTATCTTGGAGTGACGATGGACAGTTTGGGCACAGTTCAAAAGGATATTCAAAACAAAATTACTCATGGTAAAAAAATAATAGGTCTCTTAAACGGTATATTATGGAGTAAAAAGGTCTCTCTCGAAACCAAAAAGAAGATATACCACTCCTTCTTGGTTGGCACAACGTTATATGGGTCAGAATCATGGACAGTGACAAAGCAGTATGCGAATAAATTACTGGCCCTAGAAATGGATTTCTGGAGAAGTTGTGCCATATCCAGATTGCAGAAGGTCTCCAATGAGATTATAAGAAATAACGTGGGGGCTAAACTCAACATTCTCAATGACATCAGTGAAAGAAAACTGCTGTGGTTTGGACACGTCATGATGAGAATGGACGAGACACGATGGCCCCTTCGAGCACTTAAATATTGCCCTGAGAAAAGAAGAAGACGTGGAAGACCTCGGAAGCAGTGGATGGAAGGGGTCAGAGAAGAAATGGCTGCTAGAGGTCTGACAGAGGAAGACTGTTTTGACAGAAGATATTGGAGGGAAGGCGTATTGGGGACCGGGATGTGAGAAATCGCAGAACCCGATAAAAAAAAAAAAAAGTAACCAAATTGAGGATCACTTTTTGAGCCAACGATTTATAGTTTAATAGGAGTACAAGGAAGTCATGTGTTGTCCACATCAGATATTTTTGCTTAAAGTAGCATAAGGAATTTTTATAAATGAAACTTTCTTATATATTTATTTTTTCAAAAGTTTCGTCTTAAACTTCAGAGAAGCACGAAAAAAATCTAAGGATCTTCTACAACGTCTTCGAAATATTTGTTTTTGATTAAATCAGTGAATTGAAAATAACACATGTCAATATTTATATTAATATTGATGTGATAAAATTAATCTTGATATATTTCTCATTCATTATGGCTTTACTTTATTTACATGAGTGTTTTGAAAGTGCTGAAAAAATAATTTTTAGAAGAAAAAGGACTAATTCATCAAGAAAGAGCGCGGTCAACAATTTGTTTTATTTTTTTCTAATTCCATTTCATTCTCTTCCTTTTCTTTATAATTTATGATTATTAATTACGGAATCAATATTTAAAAATTCGTTGGTCACAAGGTCGTCACCGAAATTATCAGAACTTTTTAATCCAGCGAACTCTTCGGATATAAGAATTTACCAACTTTCATCATCCATCTATGATCAAAACACAATAAAATTTAAACAAAAAAAATTAAACTGAAAAAATAAATTAAAAAAAAACAAATGAAGTAGACTGTTGTTTACTGCCGCTTTACTGTTTCTTTGCGGTACTGTATTCAAAACTTTAAGTCAACGCATCTAATATTTACAAAAAAAACCGTTATAAATGCAAAAAATATTTCGAAAAATCATTGAGGGCGTTATAATCGGTATATTGGTTCGTTATAACGAATAAAGTTTCATAGAAAACCATCACCTGGGACCGGGATTAAGAAAACAGAAGGTTGTAGCCGGGAAATCGCTATACCCGGGAGCGTTATAACGAAGTTTTACTATGAAGGGATTAATTAATATATAATAAGATCAGTAAAGGAAATGTTTATCTGCATAAATTTACAATTACATAAAAAAAAATTGTAGAAATATGTTCTAAGAAAAAACATTCAGCAACAGACATTACCTTATCTTTGTTCTATCAATACTTTTTGGCCTACAAGGTTGCTATTGCTGTTGTTGAAGACGGTCATATATTATAGTTAAATGAAACCACCGTCTGCAGAATTTGAGAAAATCTCAAGTCAGGTTTAAGAAGAATTTTTTAGAGATTTTTGGAAGGCATGCTGAATGCTTCATATAATGAGGTATATTAAGTGAAGTAAATAAAACAATATTGGAGTGTTTCCAAGGTAAAGAAGAGTAACCAACTCTTGGAAGCACGACCATGCTTGGGGTATAGTTGTATAGGTGTTGTGAATTATTATTATATTTCGTGAAAATTATCGAAATGTCTCTGAGGTTAAAGGATCATATCCAGGAGATATACGATTTATTAAATTTTAAATCGGAATTTAACATCAGAGAAGTTGATTGGTTTAGTAAGAAGAAAGGAATCGGCGAAGAAAATATTTTGGGATTCAATTCGGAATGGCCAATAAATGTGATTGTTTGGTGTTTGGTACATTCTTTAGCTACAAATTAATCTGATGCAAGCCAGAAGCCTTGATCACGTTGGAGGAACCGAAATTTTTTTTCCTATTATATTCTAGAAGCAGATATCACGAACAGATGGTGCTAAATTGGTAATGATTTGGAACTAAACTTTATCAAACTCTTTTTATAAAGCTTATTATTATTTTAGCTATGCATACTATTATTAATTACTTTACTAAATGAAAACCATATTTTATCAATATAGTAATGTATTTTCAGCTGACGAATTGGGTTCATCTAGTGGGACCATTGATGCTGAAAGTAAGTAAATTTCCTTTATTTTAATTTTACGTAGCCATTATTTGCATCGTAAACTTTTTTTTTTAATTGCATTTATTGCCTTCTCTATCTAGCCTCAGGCAATACATATATCAAAACTATATGAATTTCACCAATCATAATTATAATCATTCCTCTTCTACCCCTTATGCAATGTGAGGTACTGTATTAGTAAATTTATTTTATATGTATCTGAGATTGGAAGGCCCTTCTGGGACAGAGCCTTTGGGAAGTCGACCTCCTTGATGGGTTGGTTTAAAATTATTAACTTTTATATATATATATATATATATATATATATATATATATATATATATATATATATATATATTTATATGTATTCTATATATCTTCTATATATTTTCATTTATTTATTCTTTTAAACGGTATCCTACATAACGTGATTAGTACTATTCCACATTCACAAATTTATCAAACGATCCGAATCTTACCAGCCTGGCCAGACACCTCAATTTATTAACACCATCTATTAATTTTTTTTAACAAATTAGATAGGTTTAGCTTTATTATCATAACATAACATTATTATATTATGTTTAATAAATATAATATAATAAATATTATATAATAATTCACCCTTATTCGGAAGATCTATTTTATAACATTTTTCAATGTTATTGTGAACTAAAAAACTTCCTTACAACATTATTCAGTTTTCTACGTTATGACCAATTCTTCGTTGCTCTTGCCACATTCTCAGGGCCAATCTATTATTATTTTAAGCTCAAACCATATTAAAAATTTTTGTAAGTATTATCCTTTTGAAAAACTTATTCATCCATATTTTTTAGTTGACATCCGCATGATGGTATAGAAGGATCAATCTAATTAGGAATTGATAAATTATTTGCCACTTCTATAAATTTATTTTATTGAAAACTAGTTTCGAATGTTATAGATTCATCCTCAGTTCTAAAAACACACAAAAAATTCAAAGCAATTCAAAATATAGTTTGGTATTATTATATATATATATTAAATTAGATGTAATATAAATCAGTATATTAATTATGAATTTAAAGAAGACAAGAAATCAAATACATGTTGGTTACTCACCAAGGTTTAAATGGATTATTGCAAACAGAAAAGTTTGTACTGGTTTCTTCACGCATTGAACTAACAATGAACGAAAGATAGGTAGGATGTTTTTAGGTAAAAGGTTTAAGGGTACCAGACCATAGGCATATAATGTCACCTACATTCCGATAACAGTATATATGTTGAGCTAGTTGAAAATTGTTTGGGTCAAGAATTTTTTGTTCTAATTTGTCCATAAATAAATCTTCCAGAAGGGGTGAGAGAGGGGAGCCCATCGGTAAGCCTTCTTCCTGTTTGAAGAATTTTCCATCAAATTGAAAATAATTATGTTTAATGCAAATAGACATCAAATTGTAAAGATCTAGTTTTTCTAGCGGTGATAGATTTGATCGGAAGATTAACTCTTCTAAAATTTCTATTGTTTATAGTGATGGGATATTTGTGAAAATATTTGTAACTTCGAATGATATTAATTTTTTGTGTGTTTTTAGAACTGAAGATGAATGTATAACATTCGAAACTAGTTTTCAATAAAATAAATTTATTGATGTGGCAAATAATTTATCAATCCTTAATAAGATATTTTTTGACATTTTTTTCTAAATAAACATTTAAGCCAATTAACCACTTAAAACTAGCATTCTTGTTATTCTGTGCTACGAAGCGTTTGGCATAATATAGAAAACTGAATCATTGATATATGGAAGAGATTTTTTAGTTCAAAATAACCTTGAAAACTTAATAAATATTATTTTTATTGATGTCCTTATACTGAACAATTACAACTTTACAGCTTTAGTTTGCTGTGAACCAGGAACAGTTGACGCATCAAGTAAGTAATTTTTCATCAGCATTTTAATTCCTTATTATTTTTTTATTTTTGAACTCGTTGGTAACTTTATAATTAACTGGAAATTGGATAATACTTTCATTCTTTTGTAGTTGTTAATAAGAGTCTTATATTATTTCATTTTTGGTTGACCTGTTTTATTTTAATTTTTTTAATTATAAAAAATGAATTTTTATTTTCTCATGAGAAACAGCATAATTATGAATATTACTATGCTCACTAAAGGAGACATGTCCTCAAAAATAGGGCTGCCTACATAATTTTATATATTATTTTAATACCAGCTCCCACAAAAGATGTCATAGTAGGAATAGAGCGACTAGAATAACTCGAGTTACCAACAATACCATTAATAGCAATCGGGACATCATCCTCATCGGATTGCTCATAGCGTGAACAGAGAAAGTATACTCCAAGGCTTCTGGGAGAATTTGGTTGAACTTTGGAGAAATTTGGATTTCTATATGAAAATTGTCTCAGTCGAATCTACATTCTTGATGGAAAATGGTTGCGTAATGTTGTACAGTCTTGGTTTTGGCTAATAATTAGTCCAGAGGCAATCCATTAGATTCAACTCGACCTCTTAAATAAGCTAGTGCTCATGTTCTGTTCGTAAATTTAGCTGAAACAGATGAAGTTTTGGAATAGGGAGGCGTCAGCAATCTTCTATCTGGTGGAACAAAATATAAATTTGAAACTTCTGATTAATTCCTTCTTATTAATGCTATAAGAGTGTAATATGAACACTTAGGGAACCATTCTATTTCCTTATACTTCGATAATAAGGCACTCATTTCTCGAGAGGTCTAACACAGTTCGATTCTAGCTCAAGCTTTTCTACCTATTAATTAACTTTTATTCGTCATTTCATTGGAAAAGTTTGATTACGTGATTCGAAATAGATTCCGAAAAATTCAGGATGATTTTTCAGATATAAAATTTCCACTTGGATAAATTCGGATTTATATCACGCGTGACAGGTGACAGTTATAATGATAATGTTGCCTGGATGCCACTGATGATTTTTATTTTTAATTTTTTTTTCCGCTAAGCAGTTTTTTTTTGTTTTTTTTTTTACAGGTTTGGGAGTTTCGGCTTCCGGATTCCAGTTTTTCGAAATGTCGTTGAAATTGAGTGAAAATGAAAACCTACCAGGTATTTTTCTTACGATTTAAATTAAATATATTCTGACGGAAAGCGTTATATTGGTTTCAGGAAAAGATTTGCTCAGTAAATCAACAAAAACAATGAATGAAGGCTAAATTTCTTGTGAAAATCAACAGTTTTTCTTCAAAATGTTCAGCTTGGGTGAAATTAGTTTTTCTACTTGATTAGAACCCAGAAGAGCAACCAAATGTCTTAAACATTGTTGTGATTAATTAAGGGGCAAAACTGCTAAAGATTTACAGCAATGAACGTGCGAACAATTATTTTTGACCACGCAATTAATTTTCTAAAGCCTGGAAACTGTTCAAGGTTATCGTACAATCATCTTCATTGTCTTTTTGGATAGAAGTAAGAACCTAAATAAGTTATGAATCTGACTGCCAGAAATAAAAAAAACAGCACTTCCCCGAAGCGTCTGTTATAATTATACACTCAAGACAAAAAAAAACCGGCATACTTTTTATTTCATTTAAAACATACGCATCAAAGATATATTGATGGGTTTGAACCAGCTCATATATAAGCCAGGGTTAGCAATAGGGTGTACATTACAATCGTCCATTGCAGTAATCATTCCAGGAGTAGTGACTATTGTCCAAAGATTGCCAGCCAATAAACTTAATTCGGTTAGTTTAATTCAGTTCACTGGAGTTTTACTATACTTACTCGTGTGCGGCTTTTTTTAAAAATTTAATTCATTATTTTAGTTTTGTTGGTATTATTACTTTCTCAAAATGGAGCTCGAATCATCGCATTAACTGCGAGAAACCAGAGATAGGCGATCAGGGCCAAAGGGCTAAAGAGCTAAAGAGCTATCGTAAACAACGGTTCGGAGAGAGACCCAGAGGTACTGAGAGACAAGTAACTAACTACTCCAGGAGGCCGGAGCCAGGGTAGGCCTCTGTAAGATAACAAAGACAGGCCAAGCCGACGATCACTTCATTGTGGTGCAGACTCTCTGAAACCGCTCCCAGAGCTCAGAGAGACGTCTGGCCGGCTGCGTGTTGCTCGAGGTGTGGACGCCAGTGAACAAAAAGACTGCGCCTGATTGGACTTTAGTCCAGTGTCCAACGAGACTAGATTTAACCACAATGGTTTAGATGCTCGAATCAGAGTGAGAGTAAGAAAAGGGGAACAAAACACAAGCCCAATCATGCGCAGTCCAGCGGGCAAGATTTTAGCCAAACCGGTGGCGAGCCACTCTGAGGTACAGATCATTTCAGCGATTCGCCTACCTACTTTTTGTACAATGCCATCAACACACCGAGCAACACGCAACCGGTCAGACGTCTCTTCTGAGGTCTGAAAGTGGTTTCGGAGAGTGTACATCACAATGAAGCGATCTTCGGCTTGGCCGCTCCGATCCCGGTCACTTGAAGTAGCAGGTTGTCTTCCGGTACCTATGGGCCGCTCTCCAAACCGTTGTTTCCTGTAGCCCGACGGCCCTGGCCGTATCTCTGATTTCTCTCGACCTTGATTAATGCGATGATTCAATCGACTACCGTGGTATCCAACACCATTTTGGGAAAAGAAAAATAATGAATAAATTAAAATTAAAATATCTGATGTGGGCAACACATGACTTCCTTGTACGCCTATTAAATTATAAATCCGTGGCTCTAAAAGTGATACTGGATTTGGTTACTAGTTTCCGAAGATTGACACTCGGCGTCCCGACATCCATTTGTTGACACGCACACACAAAAACACACACTCTTGTTACTGGAGGTCTCATTCCGTTATTATATGTCGTTTTCCTTCAGTATGTAACTAGTTTCCAAGATATTTCTTCATGTTCCATGACAACAATAAAACTGTTCAATATCACTGGATAAAGCATTGGAAATCAACTGTTTCGACATTTTAAGCGGAAAAACCCACTTAAGTAATATCTTATTCTCATGCTGCAGACTTGTTGATCTCAAAAATGGTGAGGAAAACCAGTATTTTACACTAAATTTTAACACTTAAAACAACTAATAAAAAGGTTTAATTGGATTGGAAACCAAATTACGTTTATAACCTTTATTACCGAAACATATGATTTCACTTTTAATTTAAATATAATTTTTGATGTAAGCTTATTATGACCTTCAAGTAAGGTACCCTTTTCGGCTCACCAATTTTAACCAAAATCTAATAAATACATTTATATCGTTATAAAAGTCCTATTTACCAAATTTGAGATGTTTCGTGTTCCGAGACAACATTAGAACTGTCAATGTCACTAGGTAAGCATTGGAAATCGACAGTTTCGACATTTTAAGCGGATGAATCCACTTAAATTACAGCTTGCTGTAGAATTGTTCATCTCACCAATGGGAAAGAAAACAAGTATTTCCACTCAATTTTAACATTTAGAACAAGTAATGAAAATGTTTAATTAGAGTGGAAAAAATCGCGTTTATGACCTTCATTACCGAACCATATCGATGTCGTTTTTTGAAAAAGGTTTAAGCGCCAAAAATTCGAAACTTAGGTTTAATATAATTTTTGATGAAAGTCTAATATGACCTTCAAGTAAAGTACTGCTTCCGGTTTTCCAATTTAAACCAAAATCTAGTATGTTTTTAAAATTAATATATAAGTTAGTAATACTAAATTTGAGAAGTTATTCATTGTATTTTAATATAATTTTTTATGGAAATCAGTTATGACCTTCAAGTAAAGTACCACTAACGGTGATCAAGCAAGCAGTGACCAAAAAGGGAGGTTCACAACTAGATTTTACAACAATTCTAAATACAAAATTTCAACTTTCTACGGCTAACCGTTTTTGAGTTATGCGAGATACGAACGTATGTACAAACGTCACGTCGAAACTAGTCAAAATGGATTCAGGGATGGTCAAAATGGAATCTGACCGTCGAAATCTGAAAACCAAAACTTCGTACAAGGAAGTAAAAAAGGAGCTGACGAGCAAGTAAAACACAATATAGCAAAACACTAGTGAAGTGAAGGCGAACTGAATTAAATATATTTGCTATGGCTTTGGACATTAGTCACTAGACGGATTACAGCAAAGAATGCAAATCTTATTAACCTAGCTTGTAAGTGTGCTGGTTAAAACCCAACAATATATCTTTGATCTGTATGTTTTTAAATGAAATGTGATGCGCGCTAGTTTTTTTTCGTCTGGAGTGTATTTTGTAAATTATGAACATGCTGTTATAATTGGTTAATATTTGGGGTGACTAAGGCTGGATTACCAATTTTATAATATAATTCATAACTGAAAATGCTCGTGTTATCTACCAACTGAAATTTTTGAAGTATCCGAAACTCATGACATAATTGTTCTTCAACAATCAAAGAACATGGCGCACGTCACATTGTGAACCATATTTGAGGATCTGTAAAATTAATTTAAGTAAGTGAGTTTGTACTTTCGTCCCTCTCAGACGTTTACGAGTGCATTATTGTTACCAGATTAGTATTAATCAGAATCCATTTTGTATAATTCTTCTGTATACTTCTTTTTTATACTTCTTGTATACTACTAAGTGCCCGTGCGCTTTTTACATCACTTGCGAAAATCACGTGTTCCACCAAGCATTTTTTTTCTTTTTTAACTCAACAAAACTTATTTTTATGCTAACAAACTTTTTTCATAACGCAAAATGAGCTTTTTATTATAGTATAATCACTTTAAATTTTAAAAATTGTGGCTTTAGAAAACAATGATTCATTATTTGAAGCTCAATTTTCAGTGTAAATAAGTGAACGAAATTGTCACCGACTTTTATTCTATCACCGAAATGTATTATATCTCAATGTTTTGCTGTTCCATTTCTTATTGTTATTGAATTTGCCGACTAGTGAATTTTCTTTCCGTTTGAGTCTGTTCGTAGGATCTATATATTTCAGTTGACATCCGCATGATGGTATAGAAGGATCAATCTAATTAGGGATTGATAAATTATTTGCCACTTCTATAAATTTGTTTTATTGATAACTAGTTTCGAATGTTATACATTCATCCTCAGTTCTAAGAACACACAAAAAAATTCAAAAATAAGCAATTCAAAATATAGTTTGAATTGCTTATTTTTGTGTGTTCTTAGAACTGAGGATGAATGTATTATAACATTCGAAACTAGTTTTCAATAAAACAAATTTATAGAACTGGCAAATAATTTATCAATCTCTATATATTTCAGTTCGGAAACTATGAAAACGTGCATTTCGCTCCTACTATGTGTACCATGTTAAAGATTCGGATATTGGTTTAATTGAATGAAGCACGAAGTTCAGATGGAGATACAGCTATTTCGAAAAAACTACAGAAGAACCCATAGAAAAATTAAAGCTTGTAAAAGCTACTAGTGGGGACAAATTGATCTCTGAATTCGAAGATAATAGAGGACCAGAAAATGTTTACTCTTCGAGATAGCATGGACTAGAGAAGTGTGTCTTGATCTCCTGCGAGAAGATATGTTGAAATTTGCATAAAAGAGAGAATACTTAGCAGGTCTGCTATTAAATTCTCCAGGTTGAAATCAACGATAACCCTAGGAAATGAAAAAAAAAAACATTCCCGAGAAGGATCCAACTGAGATCCAAGATCCAACTCAGTGAGTGAGAGTGGGGACTTTCGAAATAAATTTATTGAAAATGGACACTATCTGTTCACAAGCCTAGCCCGCTTCATCCCCGGAAGAACAGAATTTGCTTCTGGTAGGCCACTGGAGGCGCAGAAGCAGACGGACTGTCAATAAAGTACGGGAGTCTATAACATTTAGTCCAGTTTATTTCTTAACAGGTATACACTAGAGTTTAATTTTATTATTCCCACCAAGATATAACACCCCTTCTCTCCGACTTATGCATAATAAATTAACCGAAATAAATACATAAGAAATGACCATTGGCATTTTGGCCTACGCATTATTAGCGTGATTAATAATTGCCCAAATCACATTGCAAGGAAGTGGATGAAAATAATAAAAATAAAAGGTATATTGACCAACTCCTTAGGTTTGATTTTCTGTTGCCGGAATATTCCTCAGTAACATGGTTGTACACAGGAGGAGATGGCTAAGAATTAGGATCTTATTTAGTTCTCAAGCCAAAGGAATGTATCAATGGGTAACTAACTACTTCTGCTCTCTCGATATCGTTTCAGTATCATCAATTTTTCTTTTTTTTTCTTATATTAGATATTAAAGTTATGTTAACATATTATCATAGTAAGTAAGCACTGTATACATTTAAATATTATCTATCACGTGGTCAATATTCTGAACGATTCTTCATTTACAGCCTCTACAAATTCTCACTCATTTTCAACGGTTGATGCTACAAGTAAGTACATTTTCATTATTTGTTTCCACTACAGTTGTTATTTAAATTGTAAATTATTTAGTAATCATTTTTTATATAGGAGAATATCGGATATTGGCATATATAAAAAGTGAAGAAATAAATTATTAATCGAGAGTAGAGTAAAGCTCCAGTTATCCGCGGAATTGGGTGGAAAGAGCACCGTGGATAATAAAAACCGCAGACAATCCGAAAAAAGATTAAAATTGAGGTGCAAACAAGAAAAAAATATTTCAACATAAAAACTATGTTTTATTGTACCAGAAACATATTATATAACTTTTAAAATAGTACAAATGTACCTTGCAGCAGAAACATTTGTTCTACGTCTAAATGACTAAAATAAACAAAAAACAGTACATACATATGTACATACTGTATGTACAAAAAGTGTTGTTACACCTATTTAAAAAACTCCGTCACACGTATTTATTTTTTGCTTTGGCTTCTATCTTTTACTTCTAAATTGTACTCTCCTTAACATAATTTTTTCTACCAGATGTGGATCGTCGTCTTGTTTCTGTAAATATTGAAGCATTCCGTCTACTTGTTGCAAAGCAGTTTCTAGTGTCATCCGCCCAGGCTTTGCTCGTTATCTATATGCCAGTCAGTCGTTCAGACCACGACTCACTTGCGTCGCATTCCAGACACTCTTCTATGTTCTCTTTATCGACATTTTCACCTCTCAGAACAGGTATCACTGGGTTATGAAGTGTAGCAGTCCGTATGACTTCATTCTCTTCACCAATGTTTTGGGGAACATTTGTTCCGATATCCGAAAAGAGTTTTCTTCATGATTTTACAAGGATTGAAGGTTTTACGTAATCCGCTGCAGACGGAATATCGTAAATGCTATCCAAACTTTTATAATTCCACAAAAATTCCTTTGAGATCGCAGCCTTCCTCGATTTTTGACAGCAGCAACTTTGTTCTGTATGTTCTATTCATGGATGCAATACATTTCTGGTCTATAGGTTGTATCAGCGCGTAACATTTGGTTATTAAAACTTTGCGAAAATTTAGCCTTCAGAAAATTTAAGAACACTTGAATCTGGGTGTGAAGGTGCGTTTTCGATTAACAAACCAGCCTTCTTTGGCAGTTTTTTTAATCAAGATGTTTACTTGATGCACAAAAATCATTTCAAACCATACTTAAAAATTGAGTTACTAAAAAATAATTTCGCGGCACTCGCGGATAATCGGGGCTTTACTGTTTTAATATATAGCTGAAATATCGAAGATTTTCAATTTGCATCAAATCTTCAATATCATTGTGGCAATTGAAATTATATTTATTTAAAAACATAGTATTTAAATAAAGTTATTTTAGATTTCGTTTTAATTAAAGTGGGTTAACTGCTTGTTGCAGCTGCTACAGAAACACAGAAAAATATGTCTGAAGGCACGCAAAGTAAGTTTATTTAATATTTACTACTACCATATCTACTATCATACTAATATCGTACTACTATCATACTTCTACTATATCTACTACTTTTGAATCGTTGCTAACTTAATAGGTCTTATATATATATAATGGGGTTCGGGGTTAGCGCGCTTGCAAAAGTGCACATACTCGCAAACCTAAAGGTTGTGAGTTCGAATCCCGGCACCGGCACTACTTTAATTTAATTAAAGTAATAATTCAAGCAATTTATCACCCCTCTCCCCGGGTATGTTAGGCCCGTCAGCCTAATGGAGGCTACTCACACAGACCGGGCGTAAGAGTGATGACCCTACCCCGTGTACATAATTGTGAATCGCGTTGTGGTTTTCCAGGACATAAAATAGCCGCACGGAGGTTTGGTCCATGGACGGTCTGTCTCGGGGAAAGAGATATAGGTCCTCGTGCGCCTGCTGACTCCGAACAGCCATAATCCGTGGATCTAGACCGATTTGTCACTGCCCTTGAACCCGAGTGAGTCGGTGGGAAGGACACTGCCGAATTAGCCCCAAAGGGACCGGTTATGGAGCAATGGGCAGCCTGCCGCTGCACCATGGACATGTATTGCTCCCGCAAGCAATAAATGTCTGTAAGAGCACCACATCGTGCGACCAAAGATCTACAAGGTCTATAGAGCCAACAAATTAATAGAGCCAACAAGTCTTTAGAGAAAAAAAAAAAAAAAAAAAAATATATATATATATATATATATATATATATATATATATATATATATATATATATATAAAAGCTATCAATCATTCGATGATGGTGTCCTGTCAATCCCCCATTCTTGCGACCCTACGGGCAGATATATAATTTTATTTTATTTTTTTAAAGATCCATTATTACTCATGCAAAAATTTAATGTTTTCCAACTGAAATATTATTATTATTTAGAAGTAGAGCGTATTGTTATGAAGGAATATTGTTTTAATCTGGATAACAATTTCAACCAACCCTTTAGTAAAGAAACTTATTTAATTTTCCCAACCAGCTTATAGACTCCAGTGAAAACTGCTTAGATCGTTCTCTCTAGAGACTTTTTGTATTACAATATGCATAATTAAATATAATATACAGTATAGAATAATAGGGTATTTATAAAGATTATGATTTACGTGAGCAACTGCATAAAGAAATATTTCAATATTTATGACAATTAATTTTCAGGTAACCTCCATTTAATTGGGGTCGGTGATTTAAGTAAATGTCTGGAACAAACGGAGGGTTCTAAAGGTAAATTAAATATTTTAGTTGCAAATTGAAGAATAGAAAATATTGTAATTTTTTTTTTACCTTGATATATTTGTGGTAATTGAGAAAAAGTATATAACTCAAAATCAATAAATAAATGTTTACAGCTGCAGATAATTCTAGAAATTCTGTAATGTAGTTTATTTTTGTATGATTGTGATTTTTTCTTATAATGCCTTAATTTGTAACTGCAAAAATTAAATGTTTTCCAACTGAAATAATATTATTGTTATCGTAAAGTAGTTTTAAATGATTAGAATTATCTAGTTTTTCACAATTACTATATTTATTTATTTAAATTTGCTTCTAGGGAAAAATCCTATACAAATAGAGTCTATCTCTAAATTATGATGATCACAATTATTATTAACTATTTTTTTTTAAAATTTAAAATCTTAATTCTACGCTACACTGAATGACATACTACAAACTAGAAATAACAATTGAAATCTATAATAATCAAGAGGTATAGTATGGATATAAATATACCTTAGACAAGAAATAAACAAATGAAACTATTTATACTAAATTGTGTTTTAACATACATATTAAAAATACAAAAGTCAAAACATAAATAATAAAAACAAGGCTAAAAGTCATCCTTTTAAAATACTATAAATAACAAAATTAAAAAGCATTATTAGCTAAAAGCGATTATTATTAACTGCAATAAAACAAATTATCAACGTATATTATTCTGTTTTTTATAATTAAATGTATCATAGTGTATTATCATTAACTATTTAATGCTATTATTCAATGAAATTTCGATAGGAATTAGACTTATTTTTATCTGAACATAAAAAAGATTAAAGACTAATTTAATATTTACTTCTGATAAATGCATGAAATACTAATTTATAATAAATTATACATGCAAATTTGTTCGGTACTTGTTAATATTAATTAGCTTTTTCATAAAATTTTTATTTTATTTTTTTCCTTACCCTTCGATTTAATTTTAAAAAAATCACGTTTTCACACAATAATTTCACAATTATAAAGTGGGTGTAATAAAATTGCTACAAAGACACGTACGTACGCGTGATTTTAATTACATGGAAATTCGAAATTGATTTAACAAAATTTGTTTACTGTATTCATCACATCTTACCCAATAATAGTGTACCACTGCAAACACGACCTTTTAACTCACTATGAGAGGATCCATATGAGTCTCCTAGATTTGTATGATATTTTTTTTTAGGCGAATCTAGACCTTAAAATATTGGACTGTGTGAAATATTAGGGGCTTGTTCTCTCCAGGATATCCAAAAAAAAATCGGGAAGTTTGCATACTCAAAAAATATTTTATTTTATATCTCTGGTTCTGTTAAAGGTAGAAGATTGAGCTCAGTAATAAAATATTCCGATTGCCAAACGAAATAATAAACAAATTAGGCTGCAAAATATTCAAGTATTATGCTCGGTAAGAATCCTAAAAATATCAAAAGGTGTGATTTTTGAAGAGGAAACGTAGTGGTAGACAGGAAAATCCAGTCGTAATGAAGATCGTTTTATTGCCTTAAGTGCCAAAAGGAACCAAAGCTCAAAAGCTGGAGATCTACGCCGTAAGCTTCAGCATTATACTAGGACAACATTAAGCGACCGAACTTCTTTAAATTGTCTTCACGATGCAAACCTTAGGGCTAGAAGACCCCTTCGCTGTTCCCCCTTGAATAGAGCTCGAAGGTACCAGCGCTTACAATGGACAAGTAACCATGAAAATTATTTATTGCCTGAGTCGAGGAATTGTTTGTTTGCAGATGAAACATGCCTTGCGTTCGTACCAAAAAATAACTCTCGGATTTTCGTGTCTACCACTAAGAGGTATATCTTCAACCAAACAGAAAATCAAAAACTTGTTCTTCCATCTTAAAACGTCGCTTTGTCCTATGTTTGGCTCTTGAACAGTTTAGAGTTTTTATAATAATTCCGACCTCTAAGCTTCGATGGTATTTTCCTGTTGGTAATACTTACGTTCCTACTTATGATGAACAACCTCAAAATAGGACAGGCTAAACACTAAATTAGGACCACTAAATTACAAATGAAGATAAAACCTGAATTGACCGATTATTACTTTTTTCGAGAATTTTCTTGTTTTGATTCCTAATCCGGTGTTTCTGACTCCTAAGAATCTAAACTTCTCTGTTTGTTGTTCTTTAAAGTTGTCATACTTGGGTAAAAAGCCGCCTTTACTGTGGGAAAACAAGGGGTGACGCAAATCTTTGTTTAATGCGTGTTTACAAATTGCTACTGTGAATTAAATCATTTTGTTTTGTTAAATATTGGGTCTTTTTGTTTATTCTTCATAATTTATGTGGATTTATGTTCTTTTTTCTCATTACAACATTAATATTTTTTAAATACCTGGATTTATACATAATATGCTTTCTGGTGGAATGTGTATAACATTTTTAATTTGCATCAAATCTTGAATATACTTGTGCAAATGGGAATAATAATTATTAAAAACATTGTATTCATATAACGTTATTTCAAAATACCTTTTATTGACTGCTTGTTGCAGCTGTTAAAGATGCAGTAAGAAAAACAAGTTCCACTAGAAGTACGCAAAGTAAGTTTCTATCTCAAAATTTGCTTGAATGACGATGATTAAATAATTTCTTTGGGAGTTAACGAAATGAGATTTTCCTACTTTTATTCTTTATTCAACAATTATCAATTACAACGTTTCGGGGACAATACCCCATCATGTAGGTAAACTCAAAATAGAAATGTCTTATGAAGTATTTCAGTGTTGAATATTTTGAATAAAGAATAAAATAAATAAAAAATAGGAAGGTCTCATTTCACTAAAACGCAACGGAAGAAGATTTATATTAGTTTGACTTATGTACATATCTCGTTCAGGAGCTATTTCATAACAATAAAAATAAGACTTACGAAGCTTCAATAAGGCAAACCGGAAAATACCATGCCGATACCACCAGAATTTGCAGCTCACATGTCTATCTCCAATATGTATATATATATATATATATATATATATATATATATATATATATATATATATATATATATAAAAGAATTTATTCTCAAGTGTATATTAAATAAACAATTTTATAATGTTAATTACAAATATGAGTCACGGATTCAATGAACTTAAAATTTTATAGAAAAGAATTAATTTAAAAAAAAAAATCTGGTGCGGTGCGCGCATCACTCAACTTTCCCTTACCCTCCTATAATAGTTATCTTTTTAATATAATTTTAAAGAGTTCACTTAAACACTGCTTAAAATTAACTCAGCAGCATTCAGTTCTTCAAATCTTCTCCCGCTTAAGTATAATAAAACAGTTTTTTAAACAATTTTAGTACACCGATTCTGTGTACTTTGTCAAGTTGCAAATATATTTTAAAAGTTTAGTTTCCATGGAAACATTTTCTTTCCATTAAAAAATGTGAAAGTAGAAATTATTAAGTTAATTTCCGTTTTTGTATTCTTAAATTACTTTATTACAGCGCGTATTGTTTACAACAGATTGGCGGATTGTTGGGAATAGGTTCGGTCGCATCCGACTCGTTTCGGATGCGCTCCGTTATCCATCTAGGGTCTTGTGCTCCACATAAAATACACTGTATCTTTGCTAATACTGGTCTGATTTTTATGGTTCTTTTTTTTTTTTTTTTTTTAGATAATTGAATAACCTTTCATACAATTCTACACTTAATTTACTATAAATTGCATGCTTTTTAAGTTAAGCTCAAATAAAATATTCTTTTCATCATAACTTTTTTCCCTGCATTTTTTCGTTGTCATACTACATAAATGAAAAGTTAAAGGCCTTTATGAAGAATAATTTAGCCAATTTTCATCAAAATCTTAAGAGCCGTTTTCGAGTAAATTGTAAAATCAATTATATAAAGTAGCACTTCCGGTTAGTCGATTTTGACGAAAAAGTTGCTGTAACATCACACCTTAAATACTTAATTTCAGTATCGCACAACTTTTCGTTTTTGTGCTAGGCTATTCATATCATATACACACAGACATACAGACTCACAAACCATTTTGCGAGATTTGGTTATTTGTACTCAGTGGACCTTAAAACGTGTTTTCCGTTGAAAACTCGAATTCGAAAATTTTCGCGATCGCAATACTCCAACGATCGAAAGTAACAAGATTAAGGAACTGGTATAATTAACGACCCGTACCAAACGCCTGCTACGCTTATTCCTCTTGGCAAGTGGTGTCAACTAGAATTTGTCAGATATAAATGTTTATTAAGTTGCCTGGAGGACTAGTTGTCAGTAAGTCATTTGATACTTTTATCCCGATGAGAGATGGTGATAGGCTAAATGTGACGGGCTGGGACTTCCCGACCTGCCAGGCTCACAATAGAAAATTTTTGAAAAATAAGTAAAAGAAATTTAATTAATTCGCACTGAATAATAATTGAGAAATTCCGTGAAGAATCTAAAACGATGTTTAACTTGAATGATGAAATCACGGCCAATGTGGCTTTGGGGAGTTTTCAGACTGTCCAGAAAAATAGGAGCGCGGCTAGAAAAACCTTCAAATAGGCAACTGGATTTAGAGAGAAAGAACGCACCGTTTCACACTGTAATTGAGAACTATGATCGTCACGAATGTAAAAGGAGGAAACTTTTAAATAAGAATATTTCGAAGAAATTAAAACTATTCAAGAATATTGTATATTATGAATAAATATATGAAATAAATTAATATATAAAATAAATATAATAATAATTATAAATAATAATATAATATATAATAATATATATCAATAAATTAATATATAAAATATTTAACATATTTGTATATTATAAATTAGAATTACACGCAATACTTTTGTATTGGCGCAAACATGCCTATTTACTTAAGGGAATCCACCATGAGCAAATTAAGTTACTCACAAACCCCTATAATTGTTATTCAAAGTTTTCGTGTTGAGTTATAAATAAACTGCTTTTATTTTCATTTACAAATCTTTATAGTGGCATGAGAGTTTTAAGGTGTAATCTATAGTATTATTGTAGAAATTAAAATTGAATTTATTAAAGATCTAATATTAATATAAAGTTGTTTCAAAATACCTTTTATTAAAGTGGATTGACTGCTTGTTACAGCTGCTACAGATACACAAAGAAAAATGTCTCTGACCAAAAGTACCCAAAGTAAGTCAACACCTACAACTATGGATTAGTTTATATATATATGTACTCTATTGAGACTCTTATTATCACTTGATTATTATAATAATTGTACATTGTATGATTTGGAAGTAGCCAACATTTTTATGAAAGAATATTACTGATTTTGATGGTGACTATATGGCATTTTATATATATTTCAATATGCAATATTTATCTTTAAGAAGTGCATAATGGAATTTAGCAAAATCATGACTATTAATTTCCAGGTAACCTCCACTTAATTGGAGTCGATGATTTAAGTAAATGTCTGGATCAAAAGGAGAATTCGGAAGGTAAATTAAATATTTTAGCTGTAAATTGATCAATACAAAATAATTTATTATATTTTACACTATGGGCTATTCTATCAGGAAGTGACAATTTCCAAGCCTTATACTTTTTCGACTTGACATTTTTTTGTTATTGTATCTGGCTTTACTAGAATCACCTTTTCCATTTTTGCCATTAATTAATTCTTTAAATAGAAAAAAATGTTTAAACAGTCAATTCGTCATTCCCCGTCCAGACCCAGACTCGATATTCCCTACTTTCATGTTCAAGATGAGATTTTTTCTCGTGGTGAATCGAGAGGTTGCGCTCTCATTCCACCTCGACCATACCTCTAAAGATTCGATCCTTTGGGATTTCATAATTTTAATTGAATTTTTCTTGAAAATCAAGAGACAAATATGTTTGTACAGACTTATTGCTTGTGTCGTCTGGTCGTCCATGTTTCTCGAATTTAGGCTGCCACTGCTGATTTTTCTCGCCAATTCTTTTTCTCCTTTGGTTTCCCGCGTATTTCAACTGTCCAAAATACCGGCCGACAGTTCGTTCCAGTAGCTTACAAGGCGTCAGTGTGGAGACGCCTAGTCTCGATTGTGATTGTCCAATCATCCCTTACCATTTCCTCGTCCCAGGTTTCATGGGTATGTGTTGGAATTATTTTATTTAGCGTGGTAGAGCGCATAAAATAGTTTCAATTCCTATCTTATCTTTTAAAGATTGGTATAAGTAAAGTTCCGTCCAGGCTCGGATCAGAATAGGTCTGGGGTATCTGCTTCCAGTCGTAAAAGGCGACAAAAAGGGGACGCAGAGTGTATACCATGAGCTCAAAAACCTCAAAAAAGCCTTAGATTCGGACTGGCAAACGGCAAACGACACGGAACGGAAAGGACTAAGCTATTAACACTAGGAACATGGAATGCACATACTCTCCTGCAAATAGGAAAGAGCCAGATTTTAGAATACTGCCTGAGTAGATATAAGATTGACGTTGTGGCTCTTCAGGAAATAAGGTGGAAAAAGAACCGAATATAATGGATCACAAAGAATATATTCTTATCAATATTGGACACGAAGAAAATTTATTTGGAACTGGTTTCATACTGGATTCATTCAAGAAAGAATATAAAGCACTCTATATTGGGATATAAGGCAATCAATGAAAGAATATGCTCCTTAAGATTGAAAGGAAAGTTCTTCAATATCTCTCTGGTAAGTGTACATACCCACAGAAGAGAAGGCAGATGAAGAAAAATAAGAGTTTTATGACCAGTTAGGAATAACCTTTGATGAAATTCCTAAGTATGATGTCAAAATTATTCTTGGGGATTTCAATGGTAAGATTGGGAAGGAAGAAAGCTTGGGAAGAGGAGTAGGAAAGTTTAGCCTTCATAAATATAGCAACGAAAAAGGGTACAGAATAGCAGATTTCACCGTGAGTAAGAGCCTAAAAATCTCAAGTACAGCATTTCAAAATAAACCTGTTCACTTTGAAACATGGGTCTCACCGGATGGAAAAACCAAGAACCAGATTGATCATGTCATGATTCATAGCAGGCACCAAAGTGATATAGAAGATGTGAGGAGTTATCGGGGTGCAGATTGTTTTACAAACCATTATCTGGTTTAAGATTTAAGCAAAGTCTGGTCATCAAAACAAGAGGGAAAACAAAGAAAGACAGGAGTAGATATAAGATATAAATCCTGAGAAGCAACTATAGTATGTAAGGAAGGTGGAAGAAAACCTAAGAAACCAATCACTATAGACAGAAGAAGAAGATGTACAAAACAAATGGATTAAAATAAGTGAAGCCGTAACGAATGCGGCGGATGAGATAGTAGACGAGGAAAGGAGAGAGAAAAAGAACAGTTGGTTTGATAATGAATGTGAAATAGCGGTACAAAAGAAGACTAAAGCTTATGAAAGGCTGCTGCAAAGATGTACAAGACAGACCAGCGGAAACTACAAACAGAAAAGGGAAGCAGTGAAGCGGATCTGTAGAATTAAAAAAAAAAAAAAAATGATGAAGGAAGAACTGGAAACAATTCTGCAAGATTTTGAAAGTAAAAATAGCAGATATTTCTACGGAAGAGTAAAAAAAATAAAAAAAGGTTTTCAACCCCGGATATCTTTTTGTAAAGACAGGGAAGGTCGACTATTGGGCGACAAGAATGATGCGAGAGACAGGTGGAATGAATACTTCAAAGATGTGCTAAACTCAAATGAAAACCCCGAAGAAACGAGTTGGGAACTCGGAACAGCAGAGAAAGAAATAGAGCCAACAGATCCTGAAGAAGTAGAAGACGTTATAATGAGCTTAAAAAATAATAAATCAGCAGGAATTGGTGGAATCTCAGCAGAAGCTCTAAGTTAGAAAGGGAAGCATTTCATAAGGAAATATACGAATTGATACTGCGGATATGGATAGAGGAGGAAATGCCAAAAGAATGGAAGGTGGCGGTTATTTTGCAACTCCATAAAAAAGGAAAGAAACTGGATTGTGGATATTATAAGGGAATAGCACTACTGTGCACAGTCTACAAGATCCTGCACGGTCTGACACGAGCTCCGACCACCGGGTCATCGCCTTCAGTGTGGTGCAGGAGGAAGGCGGGAATGCCCTGGAGATAGAAAAGGGCTTCGTGACCCGAGCGGCGGATTGGAGGGCCTTCTCCAGTGAGCTGGAAAGCGTACTCGCTGATAGAGAGTGGGAAGAGATGGCGCCGATGGAGGTGGAGTCAGGAATTGACCACAGGGTGGCAATGCTGACGGCCGCCATCACAGAAGCGGCGAGTGCATCCCTCCGCCGTCGGAAGGCGAGAGTACGTCCGGTCCCATGGTGGACGCCGGCCCTAACCCAACTGAAGAGGGAGTACTATAGGGCAAGGCGTAGGTACCAGGAGTGCAGAGACGACGAGTCGAGACCTGCACTCCGTGAAGAGACCAAGCGTAGGTATAGGGTGTACCGAAACGGAGTGCGTCACCAGAAGAAAAGGTCCTGGGACGAATTCATCGTTGAAGAGACGGAGAAGAACCCCTGGGGAATACCGTACAGGGTGGCACTGGGCAAGGTGAAGCCACTCACGATGATGGCTTCCCTCAGAGTGGGTGTAGCCCAGGCAACCACCCTTGAGGAGGCCGCGTCAATGTACGTGGACTTCACATACCCCAGGGATGACCCGTCCCAGAACAGCGAGGCAGACGCCATGGTGAGACGCACCACGGTATACCCGCCAGGTACCGACCTATGCCCACCATGGGACATATGGGACCTTCGACTGGCCGCGGAGAAGCAGAGGATCGGGAGAGCTCCAGGACTGGATGGGATAGACGCGGCGATCCTCAGGAACAGTACCCCGTACGTAGAGGACGAGCTCCTCCGGATATTCAACGAGTGCTTGGATAAGGGGTACTTTCCGAGCAAGTGGAGGACCGCAGATTTGAGATTGCTCTACAAGGGAGGAGGGAAGGACAAGGAATCGCCTAAGGCGTATAGGCCGATATGCCTCCTCCCTGTCATCAGTAAAGTCCTTGAGCACCTGATGGTCGCACGACTTCGCCCGATCCTCAGCGCAGCTAGCCATCCACGGCAGTTCGGCTCGACCCGTGGCAAGGGAACCACAGACGCGCTGTTGAGAGTGCGTAGGGACGTGGAGGAGAGGGCGGAGAAGTATGTCATGTTAATCCTCGTTGACATATCCTCCGCCTTTGACAGTGTATGGTGGCCCTACGTGCTCCAACGGCTGCAGGAATACGACACCCCCAGCAACTTGTACTCCCTCGTGAGTGGTTACCTCAGCGAAAGGAGCGTGAGGATTAGAGGTAGCTACTACGAGGTAGAGCGAAGGATCGAGAGAGGCTGTCCACAGGGCTCTGTCCTGGGTCTGGCCCTTTGGAAGCTCGTCTTCGAACAGCTGCTGTGGGAACTGGAAGAGAGAGGGTTCCTTGCCACGGCCTACGTCGACGACCTGGCGGTCATAGTGGCCGAGGATAGCAGAGCCAGGCTGAAAACGCAGGCGGAGAGGTGCGCCAGTCTCGTAGCGGAATGGTGCGTGAGGAGGAAGCTGAGCATGGCCGCGGCCAAAACTCAGGCCATGCTCGTCAGAGGCTCCACAGACAGGGCACATCCTTTAATACTGGATATAGGCGGCCAGAGAGTGAGGATGGGTGAGGAGGTGACATACCTCGGAGTGAGGATGAGGAGAAACTTCGACGTCACCCCTCACCTAGAGTACCTCAAGGATAGGGTGACCCTGTCTGTCAATGGTTTATGTAGAATCGGGGGTGCGTTTTGGGGCCTCAGATACCCAGCTACGATGACCATCTACAAGGGAGTGGTCATGGGCATTCTGAGGTACGCATCCCCGGCATGGAGTCAAAACCTCACGCAGCTGCAGAGGAAGAGACTGGCTACGATCCAGAGACTGGCTCTGCTCAGGGTCACGAAGACCTATAGAACGGTGTCGCACGAGGCGGTGCAGGTGCTGGCCGGAGCGATGCCTCTGGACCTCGTCCTCAAGGAGGACAGAACGAAGTACGATGTGAAGAGGCAGGGGCTCGACGCGTTTCCGGAGGGACTCCGTAACAGGGTCGGCGAGACTCCCAACCAATGGAAGAAGATCTTGAGGGAGGATACCATCGAGGAATGGAACAGACGGTGGGTAGGTAGCCAGAAGGGAGCTACCTTGAGGAAGTTCTTCCCCACCGTCCAAGAAAGATTGAAGGCGAGATGGGTCCTCCCCGACTATTGGGTATCACAGATGCTGACAGGGCATGGAGGTTTCCGGGGGAAACTGCACGGCCATGGAAAAGACATAGACCCCCGGTGCCCCACCTGTGGAGTCCCCGAAACAGCAGAGCACGTCATCGTATCCTGCACCGCAGTAGAAGGACACCGTGCCAGGTTGTCGAGGAAGACTGGGATCTTCGCCCTCGCCGAGTCGGACTTCCCCCGTCTGATGGAGGAGGAGGTGTACCCCTTCTTCAAGGATTCCATATACGGGTGGAAGGAAGTGGTGGGCCCGGAGCACTTCACACTGGGAAGGGCCTGACCACCCGACGTCGGCGAGCCTGAGGATGGCTGATGGGACCCGGACGGAGGCAGTGGACCGGGAAGGCTGGACCGGCTTCCGGACGGATGCAGTCAGTGAGAGGATCCGGACGGATGCGGTGGACCAGGAGGGCTGGACCAGTATCCAGACGGATGGAGCTGAAGAAGGGATCCGGACGGATGCGGCTGACCAGGAGGGCTGGATGGCGCCGGACGGATGGAGAGGATAAGGAGCAGCCCTAAGGTGCGCAACTGCGCACCGGGCTGCTCCGTAGTAGCAGACAAGGTGCAGCCCTAAGGCGTGCAAACGCACACCGGGCTGCACCATAGTAGCAGAAATATTGTCCCCAGAAATATAAACCCTCACTGGCATGTAAAATAAGATTTTTTAAATAAATGGGTTGATTATTGGTGGCAGTGGCACACGCTACCCCAGCGTAATACCCCACTGCCACCACGACCCCGTATGACCGAAAGGTCAGGTAGGGAAAAAAAAAAAAAAAAAAAAAAAAAAAAAAAAAAAAAAAAAAAAAAAAAAAAAAAAAAAAAAAAAAAAAAGTCTACAAGATCCTGTCAAATTTGCTGATAAAGCGAGTGATCAAGAGAGCAGAAGAGGTTCTAGGCGAGTATCAGTATGGATTCTGCTCGGGAAGATCGACAATTGTCCACATTTTCAGTATGAGAATGATGCTTGAAAAATGCCGGGAATGGAATGTGGAACAGCATCACCTATTCATAGACTATAAGCAAGCCTACGATAGTATACATAGAAATATACTGTACGAAAAATTAAAATACTTAAGATGTCCTATGAAGATTATCAGGCTTATAAAGACAGCAAAGGAGTAGTGAAAATTCAAATAAAACTTTCAAAACAATTCAATATTCAAAAAGGTGTTAAGCAGGGAGACCCTCTTTCTCCAGTATTATTTAACATGGTGCTAGAAATGCAGTCATGAGGTCGATCTGCACAAGGTCAGGAGGATGTATACACCACCGATTGACACAGCATCTAGCGTTTGCGGATGATGTAGTGATCACAGGAAGAACAAACAATGCGCTACTCAGAGTGTTCGAGGAGTGCGAAGAAGCTGCTAGGAACGCAGGACTGTTAATCAATACGGAAAAAACTAAATATTTGCTAGCCAGCAAGGAAGAAAGAAGGAATAGGTATATCGAGGGGGCTAGATGTCGCTAGATGTACCATAATTTAAGTATCTGGGCACTGTTATCACGGAGGATAATATTATTAGGGAGGAAATTAAGACAAGAATAACAGCTGATAATAGGACGTTATTGGTCCCTAATGAAAATTTTTCAAAATCGGAATACATCCAGAGCCCTCAAAATAAGAGTATACCGTACGGTCCAGAAACCAGTAGTTGTGTATGGAAGCGAATAATCGACGTTGGCACTTAATGATGAAAGGCTATATTAAACAGGGAGAGAAAAATCCTCAGAAGAATCTTTGGCCCTACAAAAGAAGGAAATCGCTGGCGAATGAAGACCAATGAGGGACTAAGGAACCTTTTTGGAACACACGATATTGTCTCCACCATTAATATTGCCAGAATAAGATGCCTGGGACATACACAAAGAATGGAGCGTGGTAAGCTCCCTAAAATGATGATGGAGGGACACCCAGGTGGAAGAAGAAGCAGAGGGAGACCTAGACTTCGTTAGCTGCAGTATGTGGAAGCAGACCTTCGGTCGTTTGGTGTCGACGGATGGAGGACACCCGAAGACAGGTTTGAGTGGAAGAGGATCACTGAGGAGGCCAAGGTCCTGCAAGGACCATAGCGCCGTCAGATAGGATAGGATAGGATAAGTAAAGTTAAGAAAAACAGGAAAATTCTAATTCTCCCGTCATTCCTCGTCTACTTTCGTCAGTTGTTTTATGACGATTTGCTGAATGTGGTAATTTTTTTTCCTGACCACTTGGAGTATTTTTACTTTTTCGAGGACCCAGATTCAAAATTTTTGGTTCCTGGTAGAATGGTCTATAATGCTATAATTAATTAATTGGCTGCGGCCTAAAGATTATACAAAATTTTGCTCAAATAATTTCGAACTATAGGCTATAGAAATAGGACAGATAAATTTTTTTTAAAATATCTCACGCAAAGAGCTTGATTAACGATACGCCAGGACTTGTTCAATAAATATAAAACAGAGTTCACAAAATTTGTGAACAATATTGTTAAAAAAAAATTATTAACAATTTTGAATTATTAAATGTGTAGAAATTTTAACTGTAAAATAAATTATTAAGAGTAGGCAGTTATGTTGCAATATCCATGTTCATTGTAGTTTTTTTTTTCTTAGTAATTTGTCATTTAATTCTTATTATTATTACACGAATACTTATATATACACGCAGTGTGATTTTTGTATGGAATGTGTATAAAGTTTTTAAATAAACTCATCCTATGTTGGATTTATATATAGGAGAAAGATTTTTAATTTGTTTCAAATACTGAATATCATTCTGGAAATGGGAATTATATTTATTAAAAACATTGTATTCATACAACATTATTTGAAAATACCTTTTATTAAAGTGGGTTGACTGCTTGTTGCAGCTGTTACTGATACTCAGACAAAAGCATACTCAAGTGAAGGGACGCAAAGTAAGTTTATGCGAGCATTATTCTATACCAAACTACTACTGAATCCTTGCTAACTTATACAAGAATTTTATGGGCGGCTTCCATAATTTCGACAATCTAACATCCCAAACATCCAAATATATACAAGATAATAAAATCCAGACGTTATTATAATATTTTATAAATGTTTTTAATATGTTAAAAAAACTAAACATATACTATTAGATCGTTTTATTGCCTTAAGTGCCAAAAGGAACCAAAACTCAACAGCTGAAGATCTACTCCGTTTGCTTCAGCATAGTACGAAGACAACATTTAGCGACCGAACTGCACTAAATTGTGTTCACGATATAAACCTTTGGGCTAAAAGACTCCTTCGCACACTAGAGATGCTTTGAATTGAATATTTTGACGTGCTTTTATCAAGGAATATTATTTTGACTTGGCTAATGATTTCAATTTCAATCCTTTAGAACAGGATTTTTCTGACTTTATGTTCACCGCGTACCACTTCCACTTTTCAAATCTGGGTGTACTTCTGGGCTCGAATTCATAAAAGAAAAAATACAAACTGATTTACAAAAGTTTATTTAACAAGCAAAATATTATAATAAATAGTCTTAAGAAATGAGTAAATTGAAAATAAAAATTCACATAACATCACCAAAAATTCTGCAAATAAAAGTGTATCCATAGTGTTTTATTTTATATCTCGAATTTGGAAAATGATATGGTTTAGCCATCGAAAGATTTACTATTTAGAGTATATTAGTATAATAAAAAGTATTCTTCTACGGTATGAAGTATATTAACAGATTTTTTAATTTAAATCTGGTGACTTTGGTTTCAACACTCTGAAAAATCTTTATATTCAAATTTTCGGGCTAATCTAAAAATAATTTTTTATTCGGATTTAAAAAATTGCCGATAAATCAGGAATCCTTTCAATGATTCAAACCAAATTGGGGTCGTCTGTAAAAGATTTTAATCCACGCGGTTTGCTTTAACTGTGTGGTCTTTTCGTGTGTTTTAGAACCAACGCTATCCCCAAAAATCTCAATTTTGTTTTTATTTCGTAATCACAATTTACATAGATTTACATTTATTTACACAGACCTTCTAGATAATGCAATAGCTGTTTATATTTATGGAAAGAAAACTTCCCTCTTTTCAACAAGTCCAACAAAATATACTGAAGACGAGATACAAAGCTTCCTGACAAAACGTAATTTCGTGATTTACAAATTTTGAACAGTAAAAAAATCTCTAAGGCTAGTTTATCCAATAACATAAACATTTTTTCAATTTATTTGACCGTAAAGCAGTTTTTTTTTAAGTTGGCATTTTCGCTTTAAAATACTGTAAATAGGAAATGTGCTGGTGGTTAAACCACATCGATACTATATTCCGAACTCAAGAAATAAAATAAAGCAGTTTAAGCATGCTTTATTATTTTTCCTCGGCTCCTAAGGGCCCATTGGAACGAACGCCGGGATACATGCCCAATATTTTTGGATGAGGAACCACCAAAAAAAAATTGGTTAGAATCGGTGACCAATTGACTGTGCCATTCACTTGTGAGTGCTTTATTTTTTACTACAATAACGCTTGTAAAATATTTTTATTAAATGTAGATTATGTATATTCATCTTAAAATTGATAAATTTAATAATAATTCAATTGCATAGAGAAATATTTCGATAATTATCACTAAAAATTTTCAGGTAGCCTCCATTTAATTCGAGTCGGTTATATAAGGAAAGGAGCCACTTTTCTGATCTTCCTACTTCTCGGTCTTCATACAAACAATAAAAATTCTTTTAGTCTAGAACTTTTCTTATATCAACGACTCGAATTAAATGGAGGCTACCTTCCTTTTAGAAGATAAATTGAATATATTAGCTATAAATTGAAAAATACTAATAAATTCAATAAAATTGTAGATTTGATGGGAACTAAATATTTTTTTTTGTAGTTATCTAAACTTATTAAAGAGTCATTTTTCGTTTATGAGTTCTCTATGCATTTCCTGGCGAAAAAAAATAAATATCAGTATAGCAATAATTAATATATAACGTAGTTTACGATAATAAATTTTCAATATGCAATTACACAGATCCAAAATTTTGATTTACTTTTGTATAAAGTTTTTAACATCATCCTTTAGTTCAAATACTATATTGTTTTAGGTACATCCAAGAAAATAGAAGCGGCTGTAGAAAATACTCAAACAGATCCAGAAAATAAAGGTTCAAATTAATGTTTTTTCCATATGGTTTTACGTATTAGTTTGATACGAATCAATTATTCAGTTTTGTTTAAATTTACTAAGTTAGAGCCACTTTACTGATCTTTCCAGTTCTCGTTCTTCATAACAATCAAAAACAATAATCAGTTAACTTCTGAGATATCTGTGAGTGAATTTGTTGATCGTAAACATAATATTGTTTACGGCAGCGTTTTATAGTCATATAACTAATAATACCAATTCTTCGATTTCGACTAATTATAGTATTAGCTACTAGCTGCAAATCAAATGCAAAGAGAATTAAAGAACCTACGGTATATCGAGATGCGATCTATTTATGACTGAACAAAAAATAAACATAGAAGTTCGAATCAAAATTTATGACGAAAGAAATATTTGTCCGCATAATAACCTTAATAAAGTTTCCCATGTTTCAACTGCTTTATTTTATTTAGGTAGACCTAAGGAAAGTGAGTTGACCTTAGCAAATAAGATCTGAAACAACCAGAAAATCAGGGTGATTAAAATTATTAATTATTTAAAAGAAAACATACTTTGCATTTAACTGAGTTTGTCATTATAAATAGTGTTAAAATATAAAGTAGAGAGAGAGAGAGAAGTTATCTTGGAACAATCAATTTCTCTTGACCGGTAATTAGGAGGCTTCGTCAGGGTTAAAACCGAGATTTGATTCATCGACCCTGGCATTAGTCTGGAATAAATCCGGTGGTTAAAGCACTCTGATTGATTTTTTAATTTCATTTTTTTAAGTATAATATTTATCTAGATGAATTAAAATTATTTTTCCTTGTCTGAATCACTCCTTTTTTTGTTTTCAAGGTATACTTAAGAAAGACGATGCGACAGTTGAAAGTGTTATAAAAGCTTCTGAGCATCAAGGTTAAAATAAATTTGAATTGTCGAAAGAAGTTAAAATTTCTATCTTTTATAGTTCACAGTGATTATATAGATTGGTTATCTTTACTGCTTTTATGGTTAGCACTGACAGATTGATTGTTGGGTGTTGTGATTGTGATTTGGATTGGGTACTCTTATGTAAAACATAAGAACGTAATAACTAAATCTACATAATAACACTATTTCAACTATTTCATTGGTTAATATATTTCATGAAGGATATGAAAACGTTATTAATACTGAAATTTAATTCAATTTAGTAGACGGGATGCCGTCTACAGTTTTTGTTGGCAATCGGCTCACTATATTAATTCGAATTAATCTACAATTTATGAATTAAAATTCACTTCAATTTAACTATTGTCATCATTTTAGGTCCATCGAAGGGGCATTTTGAACATTAGTGGTTGCATCTAATGGTGTTCAGTGCAACCACTCCGCTGCAGATATCTTTCATCTTTATATTATTAAGCTGAAGTGTTTAACATGAAGTCTTTAACGTTCAAATTTCAGGAACTACAAGTCCGATATAAAAAACAATTTTTCGGTTAGATAGACCGTGCATTGAGAAAGACTTTAGGATTAATTGTCATTTTGACTCTGTTCTTTAAAAATATCTACAACAAATGAGATTTAACAACATATTATAGGTTATTATTTAAAAGTTTATTTTATATTTTTGGGATCAATCCAAATTTAACACAGCTGAAATTGCGGCGGGGCATTGGTAGTCTCTAAATAAAACCTATGTCTATCTATGTTCACAAAACATTTGTAAAATGTTCAATAAACTATTTATCTTTGCTAATACTTCGATTTTTTTTTTTTTTTTCTAGGCAGTTTAATTACCTTTCGGATCCTTATAAAAACAGACATAGTCTGTCTGCCCTGTAGTCTAGAACAAAAACCTCGGAAGGCTCCTTTTTTTTCTTTCAATTTTTGGATTCTGTCTTCAAATTTTGAGAGGGGGGTTAATTTTTTTATTTTAAATAATTAACAAAAATCTATACGAACAAAAAAAAAAATTCGTTGCAATACAAAAGAGTTTAACACAAGTTTTCCTTATGTTTCAGAATTGCCTAAGAAAGATTGTACGTGTACAGAACAACAAATATCCATAAAATATTCCAGGACTTTAGAAATATCGAGATCTCCAGAACATCAACAAGGTACGAACTAAATACAGTTAGTTCATAAGATAATACCTTTTGTATAGATTAATGCGGACTGTAATTAATTAGATTAGATTCGGAGATCTAGAACCATGCCGGGCACCTCTCAAAGAAATCAATCGGTCGGGAAACATTAAGATGTGTGTGTCGCGGATCCACACATTTTCTGCTACGATGTCATTTGGTGGATAGTCTCCAGGGCTTAGGATCTCCGGGGTTTAGGGCAATCTCCAACATGTGCAGGTAACGGCCAGATTTCACAGTTACTAAAACACCCATACCTTAAAAAAGTACAGAACGATAGCAGTGAAGTCACTATAAGTCAGTTATTCCACAAGAAATGACTCGCTGGGTGATGGGAAATTTTAGAGAACGTAGTGAAATGCGTAGCGAACAACGGCCGACATTTGGAAGATGTAACTCTTAAAGCCCATTGAAATAAAACTATTTTCAATGTACTTTTTTGAAAATATTACGATTTTTTACTAGAGAGTTTGTTTTTAACAGCCCTTAAAAATGTGTCAGTTATTATTGTCACTCCATCTGCACGAAGTATAAATACTATCTCTTACTTGGTAACTTTGAACAATACCGGTACATCATAGCTAATGTTTATTCTTACTAAAATATATTATAATTTAACCATATTTACTTTAATACAAGTATTGTATTAGTAATTAACGCAATATATTAATCAAACATTTAAAGTTTACTAATGTTCAGTGCTTTATTTGTATATTTTTTGTAGACATTTGTTGTAAAAAAAAATGCATTATTGTATTGTATTGCGTAACTAAAACAATATGTAAACAGCAGTTTTCTTTTGAATGGTATTCGATACCATTGTACAACTACAGAGGAGCGGCGCACTATCTGAAGAGTCTAGAGACTGAATCGAGTGTCGTCTCACTAGCGATGTCTGGGTCCATTCTTGTTAACTACGTGCCTCCTTTTTCTTATAAATTTGGTTCTATGCTCACCGCTTAAAGCTCTTTTTTTACAAGCAATTTTTCGATTGCTATGAAAATGTATGTATGTATGTATAAATCGTATGTAGTAGTTTTGGGGGGTGCAAAAAACGAATATCAACTTTGTCTCTCCCTAAAAAAAAATATTTTACCCCGCTTTGTTACGTCGCACAAATTTTATTCGGAGTTGCTACACCCATTGTGATTTAATTTTGGTAGATTCTAGTTTGCACCTATTTATGATAGTTACTGGGTAAGATCATGTTTTTTAATTATGAACTTAATCATTTATAATCATAATGGATAATATTAACAGTATCTATTTTTGTAGAAAATTAAATTAATTATTTAAAAAATTCAATTGCGATAGTAAAGTGGTAATTTTATGGTTTTTAATTATGAACATATTCATTTGCCTTATTTTTAGATAATTAATATATAATTAGATAATTAAATTAATGAAATTAATTATTACAAATGTTTATTAATCATGGCCTTGAATTATGAAGATCATTTAAAAAAAAAACATTACTTGATTAATCATTATTTAATTGTATAAAAATAAGTGAAATACTTATATTCTTATGTGGAAAAGGGGAAGATGTTAAGTACATTAAAATAAAAAGTAACTTTTTTCTTTAAAAAAACAAACAAACAGTTATATCCAAATAAGAATCAATTTGCAAACTGTGAAACAGCTTTAAGCGATGAGCATAAAATCAATTTATAAGAAAGTGCTGAAAAAGGAGGCACGTAGTTAAAAAGAATGGACCCAGAGATCGCTAGTGAGACGACACTCGATTCAGTCTCTAGCCTCTTCTGATAGTGCGCCGCTCCTCTGTAGTTGTACCTATGTATCTAATTTTAGAAATTAGAAGCTAATATAAATTAAGTTTTTAAATCCAATGATAAAAACCATACATTTGTTTTGTTAATTGAAATATAAAACAATAAAAATAGCATTCAATATAAAGACAAAATTACCTAAAAACCAATTGATTAACAATCCTTTTTTTTTACAATGTTTTTATCAACAAACAAACAAATATATATAAATAAAATCCCAATTTATTTCAACTAATGCCGTTATTTTAGGTTCTTCGGCGGAACCTGAAGTGAGTAGAGAAGACATTCCGAAAACTCCAGAAAATCATAAAAAAGGTACGAAATGAAATGTATTACTGTTTATGCAATACAATCTTAACATTACTACAACTACATGAAAGGTAAATAAGTACATTCTTCCACTTGTTAACTTGCAATAAGAATAATCTTAAAAATAATCTTTTTGTCTTTAGATGGGATTTTGTCTTACTAAAATATATTATAATTTTAACCGTTTTAAATTTAATATATGTAAGTGTTGTATTAATAATTCATACAATATATTAATTATAAATTTAAATTTTATTAATGTTCAGTGCTTTATTTATACGTTTTTGTATACAATAAGCTACAAGGCATTTGTTTACTTCAATTAAAAATATAAAAATAAAATTTTAATTTATTTCAACTACTGTCATCATTTTAGGTTCATCGAAGGAACGTAATGTGAGTATAGAAGCCATTCCAAAAAGTCCGGAAAGACATAAAAAAGGTACGAAAAAAAAAATGCATTGTTGTTTAGAAGAAAAAATGATTTTATTTTGTTGCCAATCCTACACTTAATCCTTACATTGGTTACTTCTTTTTCTTAGTATCAAAGGCTATGGAGTCTGAAGAACTCCGTAACTGAAAAAATAAAAAAACAGCTGTTTTTATTTCGAATAGTATTACTTGAGTCGTTTATTTCCAAAACGAACCCTAATCATCCTTGACAAATTTTCAGGAAACTGGAAAACTATATTTTCTATTCCAATAGCTATATCAAAACTTTTTTTTTTTTTTTTTTAAATAAAATTAATAAATCTTCATTTGTAGCTCATATTTTCAGAAATCGTTGATTATTTTAATATTAATTAAAGAGCATTTAAATTTCAATAAGACCGGTTTTGGAACAAATATAATTGATTAGGGTTCGTTTTGGAACCCTACGTGTTGGACATTGTACTTTAATAATTTTATATTTCCTGTGTTTTAAAGGTGCTGTAAGATCAATTTATTTACTATTTTTATTCGAATGAAAAGGTTAAAAAATGCTTTTGAATAATTTATTTTTCAAAAATACTTAAGATAAACGTAAAACAAAACGTCTTCTCTGGCTCTTTTAATTTGTTCCCTGAGACACGAGCAAGTAGAGCAAATGTCACTAGTAGGAGTTCCTGTGCTTACAAATAAATTATAAAAATATGGATAGCAGATCCTTCTCAGAAACTGTGCTTATATAAATTTTTTGGAGTTTGGTGGTTGCTAGGACACATGAAAGATAATAACGGGTAATGTTTTTGTTTCTGACATAATGACTTTTCACTAATGACAGAGATTCAATGAATTGTTTGACAGACCAACGTTTGTCCTCGTATAGGGCTTTTTTTGTATCTTCTCCACGATTCTCTCTGGAAGAATT
Source organism: Rhaphigaster nebulosa (assembly GCA_948150685.1). Taxonomy (NCBI): domain Eukaryota; kingdom Metazoa; phylum Arthropoda; class Insecta; order Hemiptera; family Pentatomidae; genus Rhaphigaster; species Rhaphigaster nebulosa. Next base: position 173,640,624 of record OX411306.1, read on the forward strand.
GCCGGTTGTCAGAAAATCTTTACATAATCGTTTAAGGCGATGTTTCCCTACCCCTGGAGCTGCTCGAAACAGATCTCTACATACCTTTTTTACAGTCGTCTTTTCTCCTTTCTTTACCGGCATGAAGTAAGTTTTGAGCTGCTGTTTACTACTTGAAGCTATTGGGCTCTGAACTTGCACATATTTTAAGTAGAGATTATTTTGATATTTGCTGATATTTGATATTCGTGGAATCTCCTATTACCAGTCATAGACACCTCATTGCTTCCATATGTAAGTCTCTTAGAATTTAAGCAATTAGGTTTTGTAGGTAGGGTCTTTGATTTATACCTAAAATAGCAAAATAAACCACCATTAAAATGTTTTGCCTCTTTTCTAATCTAGCCAGATAATGCAAATAATAAAATTTTAATAAAAAATTGAAATGACTAGATACGTTATGCATAATTTGATTAATTAGATCAAAAAAATGAATATCACTAGAATATAATGGAGTGGAACCAGAAAAAAAATAAAAGAAACAAAATTAAACATAGGATCTGTACTCACTTTTCTTGTCTTTCAAGAGTTTTAGCCCATTTTTCTGGCTGAGAACATTTCTTTCTTTCTCCCCCAGGAGACTCGGTTATTTTCACATTTCTCACTTCTGTTTCACCTGATGCCATTAAATTATTACTTTTTTGGATTCTTCTCAAAATATTTTTAAAAAAACCTTTACGAAGCACCAAACGACAACAACTTCGACAGTGAATTATAAAGAAATGAAGATTGAAATATTTTGATAAGATTAAATCATTTGGACGGATCAGTTTTAGAAAATTCGAAAAACGCTTTACCAACCACAGAAAAACTACGCGGATTAAAGCAAGAAATAATTAATTTATAGTCTTCAGAAAACAAAAACGCAGAAGAGAGTACCGCCTGTTGATTGATTAGAAAATTAGGGCCCCTTTTGGAAAGGAAATAATGATTTATGTCCCACTTTACTGTGGTTTGAGGAATGAAATAAAGTTAGGAACGATTAGGAATGAAATAAAGTTGTAATCAAGGAACATTCTGGAACAAAATAAAACACTGTTCAAGGCCGGTTTTGGAAATTAACGTATTTTAAAAAGAATTTTTTTAATATTTAGGCTCGTTAAGGGAAAAAAAATTACACCATCGGATTCCTTGGGTGTTTGATCATAGGAATCAATATTTATCTCAATTTCCGAAAAAATCCATAAGGATTCATTTTGGAAATAAGCGATTCAATTGATATATATTTTACTGTTGGCTTAACTTTTTTCATTCCTTAATTTTTCGAAATTCCTATATATGTATCTAATCTTTGGAATCAGAAGCTAATAAAAACTAAGCTTAAAATAAAATATTAATATTAATAAAATTACCTAAAAACCAATTGATTAACAATCCATTTTTTCCCCAATGTTTTTTTCCACCCTCACATTCACACACACACATGTTTATAAATAGTTCACTTCAATTTAAAATGGAAGAATAGAATTTAAATTTAATTCAACTAATGTCGTTATGTTTTAGGGGAACGTAAAGTGAGTAGAGAAGATATTACGAAAACTCAAGAAAGTCATAAAAAAAGTAAGAAATACAATTTTTCTGTTGTTTATACGAACAAATATTTTCATTCTGTTGACAATACAATCATTAACCATTAACATTGCTAAAAATACATGAAAGGTAAATAAGTATATTCTTCCGCTTATGAACTAACAACAATACGCTGTATCACTGAAAAATAATTATTTTTTTTTGTATATAGCTGGGATTTAGTCCTACGGATATATATACACACATATATATATTTATATATATATATATATATTTATATATATATATATATATATATATATATATATATATATTTATATATATATATATATATATATTATATATATATAATATATATATATATATATTATATTTATTATATTTATATAATATATTATATATATATATATTATATAATATAATATATAATATATAATATAATATATAATATATATAATATATTATAATATATTATAATTTATATTATATTTTATATTACATTATATTTTTATTATAATTTATATTATAATTTATTATATTATTATAATATATTATATTATATATAATATATATATAATATAATATATAATATATAATATATATTATATTTATTATATTTATATATATATATATATTTATATATATATATTTATATATTTATATTTATATATTTATAATATATATATATATATATATATATATATATATATATATATATATATATATATATATATATATATATATATATATACATATATATATATATATACATATAAGTTACGTGATTGCAGTTAAAACTGATAAAAAAAAGTAAAAGGTTAGAAAAAGAATACGCACAAAGACTGAATCAAGACTGCTTTATTCCTCCTAGTAATCCTACTTATATACATTTATCATTGTTTACATAAGAGATTTGGGTATTAAGTACAATAATGCTATGCTCCAGACTACAACTCCTCCCGCCAGTTTACGTACATTCTTCGTAAACTTCTCACATAAAAATAAAAAAATAAAACAATTTTTCTGTTTATCCTAACATGACATCAAAAGAAAATACACATTTAATAAAATACACGTTATATATCTAAAAAAAAAAAATAAATCACCACTAACAACAACACATAAAAAAAAATAGTCTTACAGCTATCTACCCAAAAAGAAACATTAACGAAACCTTAGCCGATTAAAACACATTTACCGCACTCTCGCGCACTTGGTATCACAAAACATCATTAAAAAAAACCGAAATAAAAATTTGTTATGTACAAAGTTTGTTTGTCTGCTGAGACGAGAGTACTCCAGCTTACTAAGGTGTTGCTATCGTTGGAGCTTTAATTGCTCGACATGAACTGTCCTGTTTTGTGGGTTTCTTAACACTCTCAATGGTGACAATATTGTGCTCTCTAATTTCTACCACCCTGAATGGCCCCTCATAACGCAATAACTCGATTAGTGCGATTAGTGCGGATCCTAACTTCCTGTACATTATCGTCCCTATTTTTATCTCTCCCATCATATCCCTGAGGTTGAAATTGTTTCGAGCGACCCTTTTGCTTTTTTCTCTCTCTATCTTCTCCCGGACTTTTACCCACAATTTCTTCCTCTCAATAGTATTATTGACTATCTCCTCCTCGTCCGCTGTCGTGCCTCGATAGTCCCGCCGATGACCGCGGAGTCCGAAAAGTATTTCGAATGGCGAAAAACCCGTTGTTGTGTGGATAGAATGGTTGTATGTCACCGTTTGGTACACCCTCAGGTGGTCGCTCAATGTGCTATGCAACCGTTCAATACTTCAATACTTCTTGGGATGACCGGGGGTGTTGAAATGCTGTTTTACTGAAAATATCAATCATGGTGACCCATTTATATCCCCTCCACGTGAAGGTATCAATCTGGAGATCACTCAGCGGTGTGTTGGCAGTGGGTGTCTCCTCTTGACTCTGCCTTGGTGGGTGTCTATCATATTTTGTGCTAAGACAAACGTCACAACCCGTTATGGTTTCGTCGATTGTTTTTTTCATGCCCCACCAAAAGTACCTTCTCCGCAACGATTGCAATGTTTCGTGCATCCCGCGGTGGTTCGTTTTGCCCTGATGGTATGCGAGCGTCACATCTCTCTGTTGCTCGGCATCTCTAAGTGTTTGGACCATCAATTTACATCGAACAAATGTCCTATCCACCCCGATTCGCTCGGATCGCCATATTCGTTTAATCTTTCTCCCAAATGGTAGTGTTCCCGACATATAGATGATATATTCTTCCAGGTTTGGATGCATCCTTCACAGCTCTGCAGATTTGATCGTCCCTTGCTCCTGGCAGCGACCTAATGATCGTGATCTGACTATTCCCGTACCGCGTATACTCGATTTTCAACAACCCGGAGGTCCTGGTTTTCCAGATAATTTATCGACCATTAAATAAATTTATTTTCCCTTCTCTCGTAAGGGACCGAAAAGCGCGAGTAGGCGCGATCAATCGAACTGGAGACCGGAGACAAACGTTAAGAACAGAATACTGGGATGTCTTCTTCAAAGAAGGCGATGTACTGGGAGCAACGGGAAAAACAGTACATGAAATCTCGCTAAAACAATTGAGAGTGACGTCAAAGAAAGGAGATACCCGCAAGCGTTACGTCACCACATCCGGGAAGAGATAGAGAACCTAAAGAAACAGGGGATAATTATAGATAGTACATCCCACTACAACAGCCTTTGTGGGCAGTGAGGAAAAAGAGCGCGCCGGGCGAGGAAAAATACAGGGTAGTGATAGATCACCGAAAACTGAATGAGAACACGATCGATGAGAAATATCCGATTTCCCGATTCGAAGACATTTTAGACAGGTTGAGCGGGACAACGATATTTAGCACATTGGACTTAAAGGCCAGGGTATACCATCAAATAAAAATGCATCCGAACGATCAACCCAAGACGGTATTCACGTTTGAAAGACTACGAGTTCACGAGGATGTCCTTTGGATTAAAAAACGGTCCCATTACGTTCCAACGTCTCATGGACGAGTTCCGACGGGTTATAGATGAATCAGTGTGCCAAATCTATATGGATGACCTATTATTTTTTAGTAAAACCGAAAGTGATCACGTGGAACATTTAAAAAGCGTACTTAACAGAATGCGACAATTTGGACTAAAACTATTCACGGACAAGTCAATATTGGGCCAGGGGCAAATACATGTTGTAGGGCACTACTATCTCTTACTTGGTAACTTTGAACAATACCGGTACATCATAGCTGATGTTTAGTCTTACTAAAATATATTATAATTTTAACCATATTTACTTTAATACAAGTATTGTATTAGTAATTAACGCAATATATTAATCAAACATTTAAAGTTTACTAATGTTCAGTGCTTTATTTGTATATTTTTTGTAGACATTTGTTATGCCAAATCTATATGGATGACCTATTATTTTTTAGTAAAACCGAAAGTGATCACGGGGAACATTTAATAAGCGTACTTAACAGAATGCGACAATTTGGACTAAAACTATCCAAGGACAAGTCAATATTGGGCCAGGGACAAATACATGTTCTAGGGCACACCATTTCGAAAGAAGGAGTCAGACCTGATGCGAATAAAATTGAGACAATACGGAAGATAGCGGTGCCCAGGAATGTAAAAGACATTTGGAGGTTATTGGGGACGCTGAATTATTACAGGCGGTTCGTGCCGGAAATGGTAGAGTATTTAGTACCCCTCAATAACCTATTGAAGAAAGGGCGGAAAATAATAGTTACTGCAGTAGTGGAAGATAACATCCGGAAATGCATGGAGATATTACAGATGGAGCCGGTACTCGCGTTCCCTGATTTCGAAAAACTGTTCACAATTACGACGGATGCGAGCGAGTACGCCTGGGACGGCATTATCTCAAGACGGAGACGGGAGGAACGTCCCGTAGCATACGCCAGCAGGCGCCTAACGGAAAAGGAAACCAGGTACAGCGCCCTCGAAAGAGAACTATTGGGGATTGTGTGGGCCATTGACCACTTCAGGCCCTATGTGTTCGGGAGAAAATTCCGAGTACATACGGATCATAGGCAATGGGTTGGAAAGTTAAAAGAATCCTCCGCGAGGGTTTCTCGGTGGAAAGAATTCCTAGGCCAGTATTGACCTATAGTACAGCATGGACATCCTATACAAACCGGGCAAAGAGAATGTAGTAGCGGATTGGCTGTCCCGAGCAATAACGGTAAACGCGATAGAGGAAGATGAGGGGAAACCATACAGGACCGTGAGACAATTTCTGCGAGAGTGGACCCCAGAAGGGGAGGGAGAACATGAAACGACAGACGAAAGACAGGAATTTTCGGAAGATGAGAACCCGAACGACGAAAGATGGACGGTCGACAAATTTATTTTATTACGTCGACATAAATTTAATTTAATAAATTAAATATTTAATAGATTTAATAATATTGATAAAGTAAATATTTTATTTATTTATTATAGCTACTGTCATTATTTTAGGTTCATCGAGGGAACGTAATTTGTGCACAGAAGTCATTCCGAAAACTCCAGAAAATAAGAAGCAAGGTACGAAAAAAATTATTATTGTTTATAAGAGAAAATCATTTTATTCTGTTGCCAATCCTACACTTAATCCTTTCATTGGTTACTTATTTTTCTTACTATCAGGGGCTACGGAGTCTGAAGAACTCCGTAACTTAAAAAAAAAAACAGCTGTTTTTACTTCGAACTTAATATATATTTTACTGTTGCCTTAACTTTTTTTATTCAAATCAGAAGCTAAAAAAAACCAAGCTTTTGAAATTCAATGTAAGAATCCATACATTTGTTAATAGAAATATGAAGCAATAAAAATGGAATTCAATATAAAACAAACTTACCTCAAAACCAATTGATAAACAATGCTTTTCTTCTACAATGTTTTTTTTTCGACAGACACACACACACATGTATATAAATAGTTCTCTTCAATTTAAAATGGAAGAATATCATTTAAATTTAATCCAAGTAATGTCGTTATTTTTTAGGTTCATCGAGGGAACGTAAAGTGAGTAGAGAAGGTATTACGAAAACTCCAGAAAGTCATAAAAGAGGTAAGAAATACATTTTTTATGTTGTTTTTTTTTTGTTTTTTTCTGAAGCAATAAAAATAGAATTCAATATAAAACAAAATTATCTAAAACCAATTGATTAACAATCCTTTTCTTCTACAATTTTTTTTCAGCACACACACAATATATACTAAAAAATACTTTGATTCTGTTTGACAATACAATCATTTACATTGCTACAAACACAAGATATGTAAATAAGTATATCCTTCCGCTTCTGAACTTACAACAATGCGAAATAAAATTTTCTGTTGTATAAACGAAAAATTCTTAGATTTTGTTTGGCAATACAATCATTTACATAAATAGATGAAAGGTAAATAAGTATATTCTTCCGCTTGTTAACTTAGAGCAAGACCTTGCGTCACTGAAAAATTATTATTATTTTTGTCTGTAGCTGGGATTTAGTCCTACGCAAATATTTTATTGAATTTATTGTATTTAGTTTAAAATATTTTACTAGTAATGAATGGAATATATATATTAATTAAAATTTGTAACTAATGTTCAGTGCTGTCAATACTTTTTGTTGGCAATAGGAACGGTACAGTTGTTCACTTCAGTTTAAGAGATACTATATAATTTTAATTTATTACAGCTACTGTCATTATTTTAGATTCATCGAGGGAACGTTGTATGTGCACAGAAGTCATTCTGAAGACTCCAGAAAATAAGAAAAAAGGTACGAAAAAAATTATTATTGTTTATAAGAGAAAATCATTTTATTTTGTTCCGAATCCTACACTTAATCCTTTCATTGGTTACTTATTTTTCTTACTATCAGGGGCTACGGAGTCTGAGGAATTCCGTAACTTAAAAAATAAAAAAGCAGCTATTTTTATGTCGAACTTAATATATATTTTACTGTTGCCTTTAATTTTTTTATTCCTTAATTTTTCGAAATTCCTTTATATGTATCCAATCTTTGAAATCAGAAGCTAATAAAAACTAAGCTTTTGAAACTCAATGCTAAAAATCTTATATTTATTAATACAAACACTAAACAATAAAAATAGTATTCGATATAAAATAAAATTACCTAAAAAAGTAGAGCGAAAACAGGGGACCTAGGCCACCATTTGTGAACAGCCAATCAGAAAGCAGCATTTGGTCACGTGGCCTATGGTGAGAAATTTGGATGTTAATGTTCACCTAGAGCCTACCTTAACTAACACGTGGTCTCACCTCAAACTAATCTTAACCATCGGGCCACGCCACTTTTTAGTCACGTGATCCAGTCACCACAACCACTTGCGCCATCTGGTCTATGCTCCGCCAGCATATTTTAGTCACGTGACCACGTGAACCAGCTGGTCTATGCTCCGCCCACAAGGTTTACCTCCTCCGCCCATTGAAGGTTCAAGGACCCACCGTATGACCAACCACCATTTTGTTTTTATAGCGTTTGAGAGACTTAAGGTTTTGTTGAAGGATCAGGTACCCACTTTATAGTCTGTAAGCTTCCCAACGGCTATATAATCTTAACCTATACGATGAAGGTCAGGTACCCACCTTATAGGGCATGAGTGTAGCCCCGCCTCCATTTGATTTTTCTGGGAGAAATATTAACATGAACTTTGAAAAGATAAACAAAGGGTAGAACCCCTTAATCCTATGACATCTTATGGAATTTGAACTGTTAATCTTTAAAACATAAACAAATAGTAGGGCTTCTTAATCTTTGAATAGCTTATGGACTTTGAACTGTTAATCCTAAATACATAAATAAATAGTAGTACTCTTTATTCCTATAACAGCTTTTGTACTTTGAGCTGCAAATCCCCAAACTTTCTTAACTCGCTGAAACATAAACAAAACAACTTTTCAATGTTCTACGTATTTTTAATCTCTGATAGTATAAATAATGGTCTTAAAAGGATTAACTATTAATCCTTTAAGTTCCTATCGAACTTTTAATCCCTAAAATATATCGACAAATTGAAACGACTGTATCACGCTGGCCAAAAAAGTTATACCTTTTTTATAGCTTTGAAATATTTTTAAAGTACACGAGTCGGTATTAATAACTTCGAACACGATGCAGTAAATTTTTATTAATGAATATTAATTAATCCTTAATTAACACTAATTCATAATTAATACTAATCCTAACTTATATTTTATTGATACTCTGTTCGACTTGCCTGAATAGGATCAGAGCAGGTCGACTCTTGCTCACTGCATAACGGGTGGTGGGGGCACTATGATCTGTGGTGGGGGAACCTGACAGCCAATCAGATTAGAGTATTCTCGTTCTATAAATAGGGCCGTTTTGCCGAACTCTTTTATATAACACAATGTTTACATAACATTTACAATATTTAACTTTACCTAAATGTAAACAGGTTTGATCATGTATAAGCTAGTTGGATAATGCCCAGGTGAAATGTAAACATGGACGTTGATCTTTTAATCCTCTCATGATATCAGGATAGATAATGTCAAACTTGAATAATCCTAAAGCTCTTGATTCATTTACTGAATGTAAACAATGGACTTTTAACTGCTGATCTCTACAACATAAACAAATATACAGTGCTTCTAAAACATAAACAAATATGTAGGGCTTCTTACTCTTATAACAGCTTTTGGACTTTGAACTGTTAATCCTCTATCTTTTCTCATCTCCCTGAAAAATAAACATAACAAATTTTGAATCTGTATATGTATTTTTAATCTCTCATAGTATAAAATATTAAAGCGCCGTAAAAGGATTAACTATTAAATCCTTAAAGTTTCTTTATCATTTAGGAACAATGATATAAAATCTGTTTATCCCTTCATAATATCTAGGATAGGTAACGTCATTATTTACAGCCAAAGTTTTTTTACCTTTTTCAATTCTGAATTTTTACATTTAATGCAATCTTCCCAATTTTTACCTTTACCTACTTATATATCTTTCTTTTTTTTAAAATTTTCTATGATCTTCTCAATGTTTATACATTTTCTGTCCGTTAGGGCGTAGCACCTACTCCACTTCGAGATTCCCTAGCTTGTTTACATAGTCTTCTCAACGTCTACGATTTATGCTACCTTCCCAATATTTAAATTTTATGTAAATACAGCCTCTCAACTGATTTTTCAACATTCCTAGACTGTTTTACCCTTTTCTGAACTTGATTTAATTATAATCAACAAACCTGACTCGTAATTGCACGGGGGTATACGACCATATACATTTTATAGACAGTAACCTTCCAATATTTACATAACCTTTACATTTTCCACTAACTTCTTAATGCTTACATGTCACACAAGTTGAAGATCCTCTCGGGTAGATACAAAATTCCAGCAAAATCCCAGCTATATACAAAAAAATAATTATTTTTCAGTGATGCAGCGTATTGTTGTTAGTTCACAAGCGGAAGAATATACTTATTTGCCTTTCATGTATTTGTAGCAATATTAATGGTTAATAATTGTATTGCCAAACAGAATGAAAATATTTGTTCGTAAAAACAACAGAAAAATTGTATTTATTACCTTTTTATGACTTTCTGGAGTTTTCGTAATATCTTCAGTAAACAAAGAAAAATAATCTTTACAAAATTAAATCTTCAATATCATCTGGAAACGATAAATAATTGAAAATTTCCTTTAAACCTCTCTTTCATTTGGTCATTTTTCATAATGTAGATTGAAAAAAAAAATCTTTAACATAAATAAATTGAGACTTGATATAATAAACCTCACCTGTTTTCAACTAAACTTTTAAGTTTTCTACTGATATCTATTAAGGAAAATCAAACTACTTACTTTTAATATATATTTTAAAACAAATTTTATTTTGTGTTTAATTTAATTTTTTTATTTATTTTTTTTTAAACAGAATTATTCACTACTATTTACAATTTATAGTATTTACATTGGTCAATATTGTGAGAGAGTTTGTTAGAGGAAGAAATTCTAACATACTCCCACACTTCATCCACACATCCTATATGGAATAATGACCATGGGCCAAGGTACGAATCCCGTCGACATGATTACGTTTATCGTCGTGTGGCGAAAGTAGTGAAAATTGTACATCCGGACTTTGGAAAGATCCAGAATGGCCATCCCTACGTAAATAGGTTTGTTCATCTTGATCTGTTCAAAGTCCAGATGCACTGACACTAACGATTCGGTGTATATCGTCCTGTCCTTATAAGTTGGTTTCGCTATTAGTCGGTTTAGTCGTCGTTGATAAACTACAAGCACAATTGTATGCCGTTTTCGCACATCCTCCTTAAACTTTCCGAAAACGGCATTGTTCATGAGCTTGTAGAAGTCTTTGTCAAAGTCATTAGTGGCCTGTTGTCAATGTCTTGTGTTGAGGTCAATGTAACTATGAAGCCATTGAGATTTTGGAATCTGAGAGCTCGATATACTCCAACTTACTTTAGTCCTAAGCCCATGGCCTGCTGTAAATTCACAAAATGTATAGCATATTTCTCCCTGTTGCTCAGAGAGGCTAAAAGTTTTCTCAATTTCCCACCAGTTGGAACTTTATTCTCTGGCAACGGAGGGAAATCGTTGTGCAAATTGCATAATCTTTCCAGATACTCTATGTAAGCTTCAAGTGTGTAGCCGAAAGGCCCATCTTCCGATAACTTGAGCCAATCTAGAGACACCTTCCCCGCGACTTTCTTGATATATGCCATAAATTTCGTCGCTGAATCCTCACCTGTGTAGATATAGGATTCAGCGGGAAAATCTACGGGCAGTGAGTGGCGTGAGACGTTTTCTGTAATTTTCACATATACACAGAAACTCATCCGAAGGTGTCTCTGGTAGGAAGTCGTCTGTGAGGATCTCGAATCTCCCGACTGAATCTTTTCTAAAATTGATTAAAAATCTACATATACGACAAAGGGAATCCTTACTTGTCATTGGATGTTAATAAACGATATATTCTAAGGATTCTCCTCGTCTTGGCAGGCCGGGAGTACAATTCGAGCAGGTTTGTTCTCCCTGCAGTACTTCATGTGCTTCCTCACCCGCTCAGCGATGTCTCTTCCTTGTAAATTGAAGTGGGTAAAACATCGCTTACAGACGTGTTTTCCGACACGGTACTTGAAGATCTGTGAAGCCACTAATTTATTAAAATCTTTTATATATGCGTAGTGGCTTCGTCCATCATCCGTTTTCAGCAGAAGGAGATCACGATGATCAGCCTTCTACTCCTTAGCCACTTTCAGCGGATACACTTCTCCAGATTCTCCAATGGCGAAAACGTTGACACTGATGTTGTTGTGTTACTCAAAAGTTTTCGCTTCTTGGAAAGGAGTGGAGAAGTAAATGCAGTCAAAGTTATATCTGTGTTGCAAGTTTTTATACTTCCTCACTCGTTGTGGTTTATAACCATCGACGACGAGGTGTGACAATATGGCATACTTGGAACACTGCTCGTCATCATTTCGAACATTTATAATAGCTTTTTCAGCTGCTATTTTAGGCGGAAGCACTATATAGCTGGCGGCGCCTTGAGGTATAAATAGATTGACTTTCAAGAGAAGGCCTTTCAAGACCTTTAAGGAACCAACCGCTCCCCTTCATCGCCATCTCTTCCATCTCGGTAGCCATCTTCGCATACATTCTCCATAGACAATCCAAGATGTAACAGATGTCTTACATAGCTTTATTTTTGGTTTTGAAGGCACGATCGCAAGTCACTGCTTTGGTGTTTCCGTACGTAGCCTCCGAATTGAAAATTGAACTTGGTGATTGGGAGCGTCTGATTCCGACCAAAATTCTGAAATTAATCGATATAGAGTATCTGTCTAATTATAGAGAAATTCCACTGCATCGATTGGTTCAGAACATGGAAGAAAAAAAGTCTTGAGGTCTTCTCCAAATGATGTCTCGATCTGAAATAGAGACCCCATAGCCGCCTCCAACCACCTTCGCTTTGTCATGACGAGCGTTGTTTCTGGTTGACAGCGTCGTACATGCTTTCTGCACTAAAAATCTGATCGTAGGAAACACATGTACGCCGTGTCTGAGTAGCCGGACATGACTTTTCATAACGCACTTTATTAGACTCCCTACTAAAAACTCTATCACAATACTTACAATTATTTAATGATGACATGCTAAACGTAACACGTAAATTTACAAAAACTAAAACTCTAACTGTAAAAAATTAAATAAGGAAAAAATGAAAATTTATTAAAAACAAAAGAATTAATCTTATTTGTAAAAAAATATTGAATTATTAAAAATAATTAAAAACTGATATAGAAGAAAAAATTAAACAATGAGAAAATTAAAAACGAATTGAAAAAAAAACTTAAGGAAAAAATTAACATAGAAAAAAAAGTGTTAATCTTTGAAAAAAAATATTAAACAATTAAAAAAATTAAACGATGAGAAAATTAAAAACGAATTTAAAATCTAATATGAAACAATGAGATAACACTACACTACAACCAAAATGAATAGAATGTTTAAAAAAAATCAACTCACACGATTCCAGAGATACTTCAACTAGCACGATGAGATAATGAGGAAGAGCTCCGCAAAACGACCCTATTTATAGAACGAGAATACTCGAATCTGATTGGCTGTCAGGTTCCTCCACCACAGCTCATAGTACCCTCTCCCCCTCCACCCGTTATGCAGTGAGCATGAGTCGACCTGCTCTGATCTTATTCAGGCAAGTCGAACAGAGTATCAATAAAATATAAGTTAGGATTAGTACTAATTATGAATTAACTACAAGTTCGATAGGAACTTAAAGGATTAAAAGTTAATCCTTTTAAGAATATTATTTATACTATCAGAGATTAAAAATACGTAGAACATTTAAAAGTTGTTTTGTTTATGTTTCAGCGAGATAAGAAAAGTTGGGGATTAGCAGCTCTAAGTACAAATGCTGTTATAGGAATAAAGAGTACTAATATTTATTTATGTTTAAAGGATTAACAGTTCAAAGTTCATAAGCTATTCAAAGATTAAGAAGCCGTAATATGTGTTTATATTTTAGGGATTAATAGTTCAAATTCCATAAGTTATCATAGGATTAAGGGGTTCTACCCTTTATGTTTTCAAAGTTCATGTTAACATTTCTCCCAGAAAAACCAAATGGCGGCCGGTGTACACTCATGCCCTACAAGGTGGATACCTGACCTTCGTATAGGTTAAGACTATATAACCGTTGGGAAGTTTACAGACTATAAAATGGGTACCTGATCCTTCAACACTACAAAAGCCTCTCAAACACTAGAAAAACTAAATGGCGGTTGGTCATACGGTGGGTTCTTGAACCTTCAATGGGTGGAGGGGGTAAACCTTGTGGAGCGGAACATAGGTCAGGAGTTGTCGCGGGTCACGTGACTGTGTCACATGACTAAACCTTGTGGGCGGAGCATAGACCAGATGGCGCAAGTGGTAACGTAACTGGATCACATGACTAAAACGTTGTGTGACCCTTATGGACGGAGCATAGACCAGAAGGTGCAATGGGTCAGGTAACTAAAAAGGGGATTGGTCCGATGGTTAAGGTTAGTTCGAGGTGAAACCACGTGGTAGTTAAGATAAGGTCGAGATGAGACCACGTGGCAGTTAAGGTTAAGTCGAGGTGAAAATTCAAATTCAAATTTCTCGCCATAGGTCACGGAATCAAATACTGGCTTCTGATTGGCTGCTTACAAATGGTGGCCTAGCTCCCCTGTTTTCCTTCTACTTAAAAACCAATTGATTAACAATCCATTTCTTCTACAATGTTTTTTTCGACACACAGACACATGTACATAAATAGTTCACTTCAATTTAAAATGGAAGTATAGAATTTAAATTTAATTCAACTAATGTCGTTATTTTTTAGGTTCATCCAGAGAACGAAAAGTGAGTAGAGAAGAAAATACGAAAACTCCAGAAAGTCATAAAAAAGGTAAGAAATACAATTATCTGTTGTTTATGCGAATAAATATTTTCATTCTGTTTGACAATACAATCATTAATCATTAACATTGCTACAAATTCATGAAAGGTAAATAAGTATATTCTTCCGCTTGTTAACTTACAACAATACGCTGCATCATTCAAAAATAATTATTTTTTTGTATTCCATATGGTACGGCTGGGATTTAGTCCTACGGATATATATATATATATATATACATATATATATATATATATATATATATATATATATATATATATATATATATATATATATATATATATATATATATCATACTAATAATGAATACAATATATTAATTGAAATGTTTTTTAATTAAAACGCTGCGTCACTGAAAAATTATCATTATTTTTGTTTATAGTTGTTTGTTTATAGAACTTATTGTATTTAATTCTAAATATCATACTAATAATGAATACAATATATTAATTAAAGTTTTTAACTTAACTAATGTTCAGAGCCGTCAAATCTTTTTGTAGGCAATAGGCACGGGACAGTTCTTCACTTCAGTTTAAGTGAATCAATATAATTTTAATTTATTACAGCTCCTGTTATTATTTTAGGTTCATTGAGGGGGAGTAATTTGTGTACAGAAGTCATTCCGAAGACTCCAGATATAAAAACCTCAAAAATCAGTCAAATAAAAACCTCACTGGTTTACTTGCTTGGTTAAAGCTTGGAGACTGTTCGAAAATGGGGAAAACATATAAAACGAAAACATTTGCGGTTTCGTCGATAGTTCAAACACTATGTGACAGAAAAATCGAATAAAAACCATTTTAAAGGATACATTTAAAGACAAATATCCTTGGTTTTTGGTAGATAGGCTCTTAACAGTAGGTCTACCAGAATAAATATCAATTCTACTAAATGTATCCTTAGCACATTATGATTTTTTAAATTTTCAATTTTTTAACAAAATATTAATTTTGATATCTCCGATGAGGCTAGAGTTAAAAATCTGAAATTAACAAAAGTTACAGTGTTTCAGAAGAGGTTCATGTATATAAAATCCTAATTGGTTTATTTACTTGGTTGAAGCTTGGTGACTACAAAAATTTGCGGTTTTGTCGATAGTTTGATCTTTCTAAATGACTTAGAAAGATCAAACAAACACCATTTTAGAGGATATATTTTAAGATTAAAAATGTATTCTTAGTGAATTAGAGTAGGAACTCCTATTAAGATAGAAATTGACTTGAAGATTAACGTTCAAATTTAAAATTGTCCATTTTCAAACTATTTTTTTCTATGATTCGAACAATTCCTTTTCAACAGATCTTTGCAAACTTACATTAGTAACTTCTGTTTTTCTTGTTACTCCATTACCGTAAAATGGCTGTTTTCTATGGAGCTGAGGTATACAGATATTGTCAAAATGTTTTTAAATTTTTATACCGGCTTGAGGAACCATCAGTTAAATGAATTACCTTCGACACATTTGGCAGTGTACCTTTAATGAATTTCAAACATATTTCTGAAAGGCATGAGCAGTTGCGGTGTCAGGTTGAAGATGGTCACTCAATATACAAATTAAAAAAATCATAAAAAAAGGATATTTATCTTATGTCCCTTAAAATAGTGTTTGATCTTTCTGTCATATAGTGTTTTAGCTATCGGCAAAACCGTCTACTTTTTTTATTCCTTAATTCTCCAAAATTCCTTTATATATATCTTATCTTTGAAATCAGAAGCTAACAAAAAACTAAGCTTTTGAAATTCAATGCAAGAAACCATACATTTGTTAATAGAAATATGAAGCAATAAAAATAGAATTCAATATAAAACTAAATCACCTAAAAACCAATTGATAAACAATGCTATTCTTCTACAATGTTATTTTCGACAGACACACATACACACTTGCATATAAATAGTTCTCTTCAATTTAAAATGGAAGTAAATAATTTAAATTTAATTCAAGTAATGTCGTCATTTTTTAGGTTCATCGAGGGAACGTAGAGTGAGTAGAGAAGATATTACGAAAACTCCAGAAAGTCATAAAAGAGGTAAGAAATACAATTTTTCTTTTTTTTTTTATTTAATATTTTTAATAATTTTTCTTTAATTTTTATTTCAAGGGAAAATAGATGAAAGGTAAATAAGTATATTCTTCCCCTTGTTAACTTAGAGCAAGACGCTGCGTCACTGAAAAATTATTATTATTTTTGTCTAGAGCTGGGATTTAGTCCTACGCAAATATTTTATAGAATTTATTGTATTTATTTTAATATATTATACTAAGAATGAATGCAATATTTATTAATTAAAATTTGTAATTTAACTAATGTTCAGTGCTGTCAATACGCTTTGTTGGCAATAGGCACGGTCACGGTACTTGTTCACTACTTGTTGTTCAAAGTTGTTCACTTCAGTTTAAGTGAATCTTTATAATTTTAATTTATTACAGCTACAGTTATTATTTTAGATTCATCGAGGGAACGTTGTATGTGCACAGAAGTCATTCCGAAGACTCCAGAAAATAAGAAAAAAGGTACGAAAAAATATAATATTGTTTCTAAGAGAAAATACTTTTGTTCTGATTAACAAAACGAATGAATAAGAACCGAATTAATCTAAAAAGTGGTAAATAATCTAAGTATCTTTTTCTCTAAATCAGCTGCTCCTAAATTTCCAAAAACTCTTTTAAGTATCTAGAAGTATCTAGAAGTAGGTCAACCAGAATAAATATGAATCCTACTAAATATATCCTTATTTTTTTTACTTTTTTCAAAATCTAAGCTGTAATATCTCCGATGGGACTGAAGTTAAAAATTTGAAAATAACAGAAGTTGAGGAATTTTAAGAGAAGTTAGTGGTAAATAAAAACCTCACTTGTTTATTCGTTTGGTTGAAGCTTGGAGACTTATCATTTGTGGTTTCGTCGATAGTTTAAACTTAGAAAGATCGAGCAAATACGTTTTTAAAGATAATATTTTAAACTAAAAAAACTTATTTTTAGCGAATTAGATTTATATCTTCTCCTATTATGATAAAAATTAACCTGAAGTTTAACTCTCTAATTAAAAAAACAAATGCCTTTTCAAACTATTTTTTTATGAGAAGAAGTGCTATAAACAATTTACCTATTAGTGTTATAGGTAGGTCTCCAGAAGTAGGTCAACCAGAATAAATATGAATCCTGCTAAATGTATCCTTAATTTTTTTACTTTTTAAATTTGAAATTTTTTCAAAATTTTGACTTCAATATCTCCGATCGGACTGGAATTAAAAAACTGAAATTGTTAAAAGTTACAGTGTTTTAGAAGAGATTTATGATAAACAAAAATCTCACTTATTTGCATCATTAGAGCTTGTAGACAACGGAAATATATGGTTTCTATCCTTGAATTTCAAAAGCTTAATTTTTATTAGCTTCTGATCCCAAAGATAAGATACATATAAAAGAATTTGGAAAAATTAAGGAATAAAAATTGTTTGCGGTTTTGTCGATAGTTCAAACACTATATGACAGAAAGATCAAACAAACACTATTTTAAAAGAATGTATTTTAAGATAAATATCTTTTTTTTTAATTTTTTCAATTTGTATATTGAGTAACCATTTTCTGCATGACACAGCAATTGCTGATGCCTTTCAGAAACACATTATGAAATTCATCAAGGAAACACTGCCAAATGTGTCGAAGATAATTTATTTAACTGATGGCTTCACAAGCCGGTATAAAAATTTAAAAGTATTTTTACAATAACTGTAGTCACAAAACTGATTTTATGATAGACGCGGAGTGGAATTCCTTTGCCTCAGCACATGGAAAAACCCATGTGACGGTATTGAAGGAACAAAAAAAAAAACAGAAGTTAATAATGAAAGTTTGCAAAGACCTTTTGAAAAAAAATTGTTTGAATCATAGAAAAAATGGTTTGAAGATGAACATTTTTAAATTTGATCGTTAATCTTCCATTCAATTTTCATTCTAATAGGAGTAGGGATAAATCTAATTCGCTAAGAATAAATTTTTTTGTCTTAAAATATATCCTCTAAAATGCTGTTTGTTTGATTTTTCTAAGTCATAGAGTTTGAATTATGGATGAAACCGCAAATGTTTGCAGTCTCCAAGCTTTAACACAGCAAATAAACTATTGAGGTTTTTATTTTTCATAAACCTCTTCTACAACACTGTAACTTTTGTTGATTTCTGATTTTTAACTCCAGCCCCATCGGAGATATTAATACCCAAATTTTGCAAAAAAATTGAAAATTTAAAAAATCATAAACTATCAAGGATACATTTGGTAGAATTGATATATATTCTGGTTTACCTACTGTTTAAGAACTACCTAACACACTAATAGGTAAATTGCTTGTAGGATTCCTTCTCAGAGAAAAAATGATTTGAAAACCTATTTTTATATAATTTGAGCGTTAAACTTCAGGTCAATTTTTGTCATATGACTAGTATGAACACATTAAATTTGTGAGCTAGCACATATCACACAATTTAACGGGACCGGGGATGACAAATTACTTAAAGCTAATAGCTAATAACTACTGGGAATGGAAGTGGATGCCCCGCATTGGGAAGCAGAACTTATGACGGCGCAGTGTATAAAATAAACTGGAAAACATTTCAAACAAATTAATTTTTTTTTAAATAATTGTTTATTTATATATGGTGAGCTTAATTAGGTTCTATTTAGTAAAGAGTTGTTTAGAAGAGAGGTGAGAGGCGAAGTTGTCCCTGGGAGAAGGATAAACTTGGTTATTTTTCCTGGAAAGGAAGTAGGGTCATAGAAAAGTTATACCAGTGATACTACTAGCAAATAACTGAGTTAAAATCAAAACAGCCCTACCAATATACTCGGTCTGCCATTGCAGCCAGCTGAACCGCATTGACAGGCACTACTTCGAAATAGTACAAAAATATTACTGCTATGTAAAAAACTGGCAGCTTGTTTCGATGAGAGAAACGTATATATGTTGCTACATATACAGCACACATAATACATCTTTATAGTCAAATTTTTAAGACTTATAAAACATACTATGATTTCTAGGTACATAGTTGATATACATTTTTTTTCCTTAAATACATCTTCTTTTTTAAACAAAGTTAGAGGTATCCGCACATTGCTTTATACTTATCTGTCAGTGCTTGCTCTAAACTGAGAGTAATCCTAGAGTTTCCAGACAAAGATGGAAAAATCTGGAAAACATATGTTATGTGCAGGATATTCTCAGAAATCCGGGAAATTAGTCATAAAATAGTTTGTTTTTTTAAATTTAACAGTTTAAGTTTTTCGTGTATATCTCCGCATCTAAGGGCTGGAGAGAACTAAAAAAACGCCAAGTTGCTTAACATGGAATAAGCTACAACTTGAAATATTTCTCAAAATGTAATTTAATTGTTGATATATAGCTCAGCTAACTGTGACGAAAGGATTTTTAACTTATTAAGATGTTCAATTTCAGGGGAATGTGTAACCTTTCCAACTTCTTTTTCTTCATTATTGATTAAATTTACAACGCTTCGGACAAAACTAGTCCATTTTAAAGTCTAAAAACATAATATGCAAAAACCTTATCAGCAATTACTGAACAATAAAAAACATTAATAGATATTATATAATAAATAAATTTTCTATATTCTCCAATAATTATTATTCAAAAAGATTAAAGATCACTATCATCATTAAAAACAATTTTGTAATACCACCATTTGTAAAATAATTGAGAAATAGCCAAATAAATAATTATAATTAAAAGTTATTTGATAATATGCCTGCATTATGTCTTTACTTATTATCTGATCCAAACCTGGATTATTGTAATTGCTGTTTCTAATATACATTAATAATTTTAAGTGGCCTGTAAACAATAAATTTTGAGTTTATTTCACAATAATTAATGCAACAATTATATCCAAAAACTATTTGCATATCAACGAATGAATTATCTAAGCTTACCATTGGGACCTTTCACATTTCTTCTCCTTGTGAAACTGAACAAAATGAGCTTTGTTTCATTGCAAAATTTATAATCAGTTTTCTTAAAGCTAATTAAATAAAGAAAATCGAACCTGCGTTTCAAAAAATTAAATGCTTTTAGGAAAGTTCCGTCTCCTTCATAAATCACGAGTAGTCAATATTTTGACAATTGAAATATGAATTGAAATTTTTTTTTAAATTTATAACATGTTTTAACGATAATTACATTTTTTCAACTTTAACAAAAGCTATTATAATATCTCAACGAACTACGCATCAAATTAATCACAACAAACAGCATTGAAATCGTTATTAAAAACTAAAAATTAAATTGTTTAATAACTTTCAGTATTATTCTTATTTATTATAATCGTATGAGGTTAGAAGTTCCAGGCTAAACGAGAGAATTGTTGACGCTGCTATTTTCCGCTTCTAAAAAAGATTCTGAAAATGTACTCCTAACTCCAACGTTTGGCATTTTGATATCTGTGTTGGTCATTTTATGAAATGGATCAATTCCACTTTTCCAAATTGTTTCATATCAAAACTATAATCACTTTTTTAATACTAAGTAATTCCAACCTGTATTTCGAAAAATTTAATTATAGAAAAATAAAAACGCCTATCACGGATATAAATTTTATATCTTACAATCCCATTCGTCCTAAGAGATCTGATAGAGATAAGTTAGTGCTCACTCAGCTTGCTTCGGTAAGGAGTATTGGGGCAAAGCAGGAGTAGCTGTGCGCATAGCCTAAGCTACCAATGTTTCTGATTTTTTACCTGCGAAATTGAATTAGACATGAAACGTAAGAGTTTTTTTGTAAATACAATCAAGTATGTGCAATTAAATTTTCGTGCATAAATATTTGCAAACTTATCTGACAGAAATTTGCTAGAATCGTAAATTCTTTGTGTCTCGGCTCTCAATGAGGTTAGAGAAAATTTTATTTTGTTCCAAAATTGTGTTTTCTAAAAACGATTTCTATGCTGTTTATTGGAATAAATTTTAACCAATAATCTCATTTTAACCAAAAATTTCAATTAAGATCTTGTCAAACCAAGGTAGCGAATAGTCAAGGGATAAATCAATCGGTTGGAGCATTTCCATTTAGTCCTCCACCGATTCGCTCCTTATACCATGATACGAAACAGGTTTTTTCTTTTCTTTTAATATGGATAAAACAGGTGCAGGCAGTATTTGAAGGCTAAAATTTTAAGAACATTTATGACTATTAATATCAACTTTTTTTTAGATTAATTAATATTTGACCTTCCACATTATACGTTAGCTTCACTATTTTGCCTCAAGGTCACAACTTAATTCACAAGGGGGGGGGGCACAGTCAATGGGTCACCGATTTCAACCAATTTTTTTCTAACCAAACGTTCGTTCTAATGGGTCCTAGGACTGAGAAAAAAAAATAATAAAACACGCTGAAACTGCTTTATTTTTTTATCTCGAGTTTGTAAAATGATATGGACGTGGTTTTTCTACCAAAATATTTTTTTTCGGTGTATGTTACAGGAAAAATACAAAATTAAAAGAATAATTTCTTTTTGCTCAAATAAATTGAAAACAATGTTTAGATTATTGGGTAAACTAGTCTTATAGATTTTCTCACACCAAAAATTATGACAAATTTTGATACACCTCTGGATCTCGTCTTCGGTTTATCCAATGTCGATTTTCTTGAACTCGTTGGAAAGAGAGAAATTTCTTTTTTCCATAAATATTAACAGATATTATCTTGAAAGTCCCTGTGAAAAATGCGATGACAAAAGAAAACCACAATTGAGTTTTTTTGCGAATAAGGTTGGCTCTAAAAGACGTAGGAACACCGCAGTTAAATTAGATCGTATAGATTAAGAACCTTTCTTGACGACCCAAATTTGGTTTGAATCATTCAAAGGGGTTCCTGATTTATAGGAATTTGTTTGAATCTTTAAAAAAATTAGAAGGGGAATTTCGAATTCCCTTGGCGAAATGTTTAGTAAAAAAAAAAAGATTTACTCGAAAATTTGAATAATGGGGTTTTCCAGAGTACTTAAAGCAAATATGACGCCAATTTTGAATACAAAAATTCGGTTAATATACTCCACTCCATAGAGAAATAGTGTCTTCAGTCCATAGTATACAATGGACCTAGATAATGCAATAGCTGTTTATATTTATGGAAAGAACAATCTTCATTCTTTCCAGCGAGTCCAAAAAAAATCGAAATAGGATAAACTGAAGGCGAGATACAGAGCATCAAATCTGAACGTAAATTCGTGGTTTGCAAATTTTGATTCCTCTCGAAACTGATAACAAAATTTTTTTTTTGTTTTCGATGATATTTTCAACATAGGGGTTTTCGGTGGCCTTAATCAAAATCTGCCATAATTTTTGGAGTGAGAAAATCTATAAGGCTAGTTTACCTATTAATCTAAACATTTTTTCAATCTATTTGACCAAAAAGCAATTATTTTTTTAACATTTTGTATTTGTCCTTTAATATACACCGAAAAACAAATATTTTAGTAGAAAAACCACATTTTTAAACTCGAGATAAAAAATAAAGAAATTTCAGCATGTTTTATTTTTTTTTCTCGGCTCCTAGAGCCCATTGGAATAAACGATGGATGGGGTACATTTCCAATATTTTTGACTGTAGAATCACCATAAAAGAATCACCATGGTTGAAAGCCCATTGACTATGCCCTCCCCTTGTGGGTTCTATTGTGACCTTGAGGCAAAATAGTGAAGAGTACATATGTGGAATGTGCAATGTGGAAGGTCAAATATTAATTAATTTAAAAAAAATTGATATCACTAGTCATAAATTTTCATAAAATTATCAGTAGCTTTAATTTATGTATTTCTCTTGACGTTTCGAGAATATTCTATCCCCCTCTTCAGCATCTCATATCCGAGTAATGTTGGTGAGTCAATTAATGTTACAATACCACAAGATTTTATTGTGACTTTGAAGTAAAACAGTAAAGACAATTTATTTTTATTTATCTTTAAATCCTCCGATCTATCTGACAAACAACATATTACCACATGGCATAAGTTTTTTTTGTAAAAATCTATAATTTTCTGCTTCGGCTCTCTAACTACATAATAAGTAGCACAATATACAGGTAATATCTAAATATCTAAGATTTCTGTGACTAAAAATTTGTAAACATAATATTTACTCACTCGAATTCTCCTATTTACATTACTGCTGTTTTTAGGTGTCATTAAAAGGCGTCCATCAAGTACAGACAAATATCGAAAATCTCCTACAAATCGAGGTACGATCTATTTAAAAAAAAAAAAAAGTATGGGCACAGAAATTTTATTCATAAAATTTATCAAAAAAGAGATATTTATCCATGCCAAAAAGATTAGTTAATTTATATTTTCAATGTTGCATCTGTCGCATTTTTTTTTAGATGTGCCTAAGGAAATTCATGCGTTAGAAGAAAATATACATAAGTTTTCAGAACATAAAGACTTAGAAAAAGGTATCAAGTTTATAATTATATGAAAGAAAACATCATTTGCATTGATCAGTACCATTCGTTTGTTCATATGAGTATAATATGTAATATGTAAATAATAATATGTAATAGCAAACAATAGTGTACTCAACATTATAAATTTCTTAATAAGTAATAAATCCTCTGGTTTCTATAGCATTTCATATAAACAATCATTCATCTGCGTATTTTCCCTTACAACAGTTAATTTTTAGGTACCACTAAGGAGAGCCATGAAGATATTTCAAAATTTCTGGAAAAACCAGGTACGATATACAATTCGTAACTGATATGAAGATATGATATATATATATATATATATATATATATATATATATATATATATATATACATTTTTTTTTTCTGAAGTATATAAAAAACATATAGGTAACAAGTAATACACACAATATGTTTTTATGGCTGAGATTAACGTGTATATAATTTTTTTCTTATTTGAGGAGCATGCTACCAAAAGGAGACATCTCCGTTTACAACCGAAACTAAGATGTAGATGAAGTCTGGAAGATTTTCCTAAGCTGTTCTTAATGAAGATCCAATTCTGTCAAAAATGTTTTTCCCCCATAGGAAAGTGAATAAAAAAATAGTTTTTTTCAAGCAAAACTGAATATCTCTGAAATGTGGAAAATTAGTTTTTACTGTCACTTTGCAATCAAAAGTGGACATGGAGACATCCACTTTCGGTCGCAAGCTCCTCATTTAATCCTCAGTTCTCAGGCTCATTTCTGACCATCAGTTGAAGTAATTTATTGGCTCCGAAAACAGCATGCTAAGCATGATGAGAGGTAGTGTCTTCTACTACTTTCTAGTGGCTTTAATATCAAGTTCCTTTTCAGTCCCCTTCTGGAAAACTTGGGAATTAGAGATATGGCCTCAATAAATTTTCTGGAATGTCCGTTTAATTTACCACTTAACAGTATGTTTTTCGAACGTATGTTATTAGACAGTTTTGGCATGTGTAAGTCAAAGAAAATAGCTTTGTTGTTCTAGGGCTACCATGGTGTTTGAGCTATTAATTTTAATGTCTTGGATTGAAAAGTTTGCATTTGTGCTACTTATTTGTCGTGCGTATGTCGTAAATAATTAATTTCTTTCTGCAATGCCAGGACAACGCCTTGCTACTTTTCTTGGTCCGAATATTTTTTCTTCTAGAATCATTTTTGGGTCTTCGTTATCATCCAGTCGTGCAACATGACCTCCCCATCTTAGGCGTCCAGTCTTTATTAAATGAACGATGTCATGGTCATTGTAGAGATTCATTAGTTCAGCGTTTTCCCTCGATCACCATATACCATTGTTGCACACAGGCCCAATAATCCTCATAATTTTTTTTTCCAATCTCAATAGAGGTAATTCTAGAGCTTTCGTCAGCATCCAAAACTCGGACGAATATGTGAGAACTGATTCGGGGTCTTATAGATTCATATCTTGGTTGTACTGGAGAGAGAATTGCTTCTTAGATGTTTTTGATGCCCTTAATAACACATATAGTATATTTAACTACAGATGTAAGTTAGCAATTTTATTTTTTTTTTTTAATTTCCACAAAGCCGTTTAGCATATAATGAATGAGTGATCTTTGGGAAATCTTCTTCTCAGGATTGACATGAAAACTTTGATAGAGAAACCTCCCACTGAAGGAACTCCTTGAGTTGCAAACCATATAATGTAGTAGATCTCTGCTCTAGTGCCGTTTTAGTCTCCTTATCGGATTCTGTGGTAGTGAATGTGCCAGTAATGTTTGTACGACAGTTTGGATATCCATCAAGCAAGCCTTGAACCCATTCGATGACATCAACATGATTTGTTGGTTATAAGAAAAAAGACCGATTTACACGAGTAAGTTTTTTAAACAAATCTTTTATCAAATCAACTTTGATAAAGAAATTTACATGTGTAAATGGACTTTGATAACTTTTTATATCAAAAAGTTGTAGCTTGGTGGAAATTTTTTATGAAATATCGTCAGCAGCGATGCTGACTACTGTGCAATGTAGTAACTCACTCAGTTAAAATTATAGCACTTGCTCACATATGATGGACGTTAAATTTTCGATCAAACATGTTGGAAATGTTGAACAATTTTATCAAATAGCAGCAGCAGCGCCCCTAGTGTTCAACTGACCGTACTAGTCCATAACCTATTTCTTGTTTGAATTTAAAAATATGTCGTGGGCCCAAGACTTATTACATTAATACACTTTTTTCCCTTAATGCTTAAAAAAAGTGTACAAGTTGTTTAATTAGAATTTATTAGCATTCAGTTGGAAGTTATAATAATTTCACCGAATTTTTTTCACATTTTTCAGCATTTGAGGGGTTTTCAACTTTTTGTTCTTCTTGTCTTCTTGATCTTCCCTCTTCTACCGCAACGCAGTGTGAGGTGCCTTTCTATATAGCCTCATCCATGCATCCCAGCACCAGCTCCTTCCTCCTCCACTCCAAACCTCTCCTGTCAAAGGCCTCCTTCAACCCTTCATCCCATGTCTTTCTGGGTCTTCCTTGCGGTCTTTTTCCCTCTGCTACAGTTTCATATGTAGCTCGGGGAGTGCGATTCTCCGACATCGGAGACACGTGTCCATACCATCTCAAGCGATGTTCTTCTAATATATCCTCGATTGGTCTCATATCGAGGCTCGCTCTAATCGTTTGTTCCTCACACGGTCCCGCCTTGTCTTTCCCTCGACCTTCCTAAGATACCTCATTTCCATTGCTTGAATCTGACTCTTGTGTTTAGTAGTGAGGGTCCAGGATTCGCTGGCATATGTCAATATCGGAAGGAAAGTGTTTTTATAAATGACCTTCTTAGTGTGTTTTGTAATTTCTTTCCTAATTAAAAAATATATCCTAATATCCATTTTGACCATCCCTGAATCCATTTTGACTAGTTTCGTCATGGCGTCTGTACGTACGTTCAAACGAACTCAAAAACGGTTAGCTGTAGAAAGTTGTAATTTTGTATTTAGGATTGCTGTAAAATCTAGTTGTGAACCTCCCTTTTTGGTCAATGCTTGATTACCGGAAGTGGTACTTTACTTGTAGGTAATAATTGATTTCCATCAAAAATTATATTAAAATACTTTGAAAAACTTCTCAAATTTGGTATTTATAACTTATATATTGATTTAAATAACATACTAGATTTTTGTCAAAATTGGAAAACCGGAAGCGGTACTTTACTTGAAGGTCATATTAGACTTTCATCAAACATTATATTAAAATATAATGTAAAACATCTCGAATTCGGTAAATATGACATTTATATCGATATGAATGTATTTACTATATTTTGGTTAAAATTGGTGAGCCGAAAAGGGTACTTTACTTGAAGGTCATAATAAGCTTACATCAAAAATTATATTTAAATTAAATACATAAATCATATGTTTCGGTAATAAAGGTTACAAACGCAATTTGGCTTCCAATCCAATTAAACATTTTTATTACTCGTTTTAAGTGTTAAAATTGAGTTTAAAATACGGGTTTTCCTCCCTATTTGTCTGTGTTAATAGATGGATGTCGCGACACCGAGTGTCGTTTTTGAGATACTGCAATCTTCGGAAACTAGTAACCAAATTCAGGATCACTTTTTGAGTCACCGATTTATAGTTTAACAGGCGTACAAGGAAGTCATGTGTTGTCCACATCAGATATTTTTTTATTTTATTGTTTTGTTAGTTGAGGAACCATGTATTAAATTGGACTAACTTTATTTTATTTTATTATTTTTTTTTCAATTTCATTGTAAATCCTGCCCGGCCAATTTTGTTAAGACTTTTTGGGCCTGTTGCACCAGTCTGGGCTTTAACCAAATAATTAGTTCAACTTAATTCGTTTATTAACTACAGTAAACATTTGAGCTAGGATTTCTCCAATAACTGTTGGTGAGGCTTTCTGGTGTTTTTTATCCATTAAATTGATTGAATTGGTTGGAATCATAAACTTAAAAAATATTATCAGGAAAGGTGGGACATTTGCCATTTTATAAAACTACCTACAATAATTTTCCATATTTTTACTTCCTTATACGAATAAAGGAAGTATTGTAATCGCGAAAATTTTCGGTTTTCAGATTTCGACGGAAATATCCATTTTGACCATCCCTGAATCCATTTTGACTAGTTTCGTCATGGCGTCTGTACGTACGTACGTTCGTACGTTCGTATTTCGCATAACTCAAAAACGGTTAGCTGTAGAACGTTGTAATTTTGTATTTAGGATTTCTGTAAAATCTAGTTTTGAACCTCCCTTTTTGGTCACTGCTTGATTACCGGAAATGGTACTTTACTTGAAGGTCATAATTGATTTCCATAAAAAAATATATTAAAATACTATGCAAAACTTCTCGAATTTATTATTTATAATATATATATTGATTTAAATAACATACTAGATTTTGGTCTAAATTGGAAAACCGGAGACGGTACTTTACTTGAATGTCATATTAGACTTTCATAAAAAATTATATTAAAATATAATGTAAATTATCTAAAATTTGGTTACAAGGACTTTTATATCGATATGAAAGTATTTAATTTCTTTTGGTTAAAATTGGTGAGCCGAAAAGGGTACTTTACTTGAAGGTCATAATAAGCTTACATCAAAAATTATATTTAAATTAAATACATAAATCATATGTTTCGGTAATAAAGGTTACAAACGAAATTTGGTTTCCAATCTAATTAAACATTTTTATTACTCGTTTTAATGTAAAAATTGAGTATAAAATACTGGTTTTCGGTCCCATTTGTGAGATTAACAAGTCTGCAGCATGAGGATAAGATATTAGTTAAGTGGGTTTTTCCGCTTAATATGTCGAAACTGTCGATTTCCAATGCTTTATCCAGTGATATTGACAGTTTTATTGTTGTCACGGAACATGAAGAAATATCTTGGAAACTAGTTACCTACTGAAGGAAAACGACATGTAATAACGGAATGAGACCTCCTGTAACAAGAGTGTGTGTTTTTGTGTGTGTGTGTGTCATTAGATGGATGTCGGAACGTCGAGTGTCGTTTTTACTGTAATCTTTGAAAACTAGTAACCAAATTCAGTATCACTTTTTAGCCACGGATTTATAATTTAATAGGCGTGCAAGGAAGTCATGTGTTGCCCACATCAGATATTTTTTATTGCATACCTGCATTATTACTACAATCTGTATTTTCAACATAATCTTTTAACAATGGAGTTATGTGAAGTGTTAATTTTGTGTGCGAATATTCCTATTACCTATTTTTGATTGCTTGAGAACTTTATTGAGAAACCTTTTTATAAATAATAAAACCTCAACCAAGATGTTTTTGGCCCAGACTATATTCCAGTTCTAACTTTTATCAAAAACTTCTGATGATTTATGTTCTTAAGAAATTTTTTATCAAAAAGCTCTTTTGTTTTTAACTTTTTTATGTTAAATACATAAATTGTAAAAGTTCAATAACTTTCATTTCCTATTAAAAAATT
Source organism: Rhaphigaster nebulosa (assembly GCA_948150685.1). Lineage (NCBI taxonomy): Eukaryota > Metazoa > Arthropoda > Insecta > Hemiptera > Pentatomidae > Rhaphigaster > Rhaphigaster nebulosa. The sequence goes on from OX411306.1 coordinate 173,670,152, forward strand.
GTTTCCTATTATTTTCTTGGCTCTGTGAATAAATTTGTTTGCAATGTTGATTATTTATTTTATTTTAGAGTAATAACAGTATAAAATCAACAATTTATTGATCCATTTTTCCTATTTTGTCTTTTTTAAAGTAAATTTCTCATGGATAGCTCAAAATAAAATTAACATAAATACCAACTAATATTAAAATACCAACTAATAAAATATTAAAATACCAACACATATTTATTTTAAATTACAATTATGAATTTACATTTATACATATTATTAAATTACAAAATTTAGGCAATCTATTTTGTAGCCAATTTCCAATTAACACAGTTTTTAACAAAATTAAGCCAAAATAATAGATCTAGGAATCAAACACAATGGTCAGTTAACAAGATAAAAAACAAAATAAAATACAAATACAAATTCACAAAATTGACCATTGAGTGTAGGTAGCAAAATCCAAAAAAAGACAGAAACTCTTCAGGAGTTAGCTTTTCTTATTGCAGGCAAATTTTGTGTAAGGTTTAAAATGTTTGTGGTTTACAACTGTTTTTTCAGTTTATTCAAGCAATAATGAGTGTATATGCTAGGGAAAGATTGTTGTTTAGCAGAATAAAAAAATGGATTAGCATTATCACTATAAATAAACAGTAAGCGTGAAAAAAATTCCTGATTCGTTCAAAATATTCTCACAGCACCCTTATCAAATATGAGGGTGCTGTTGAGCTTCATAACTGCTGTAATTATATGTAGTTGTTGGTACATATAACTCAATGAATACTGTTTCATTTAATACTGCATTCACCCTTGAGTAATTTCGAAATGACAACCAATCTTGCTGCTTTAACTGGTTTTGAACCACGTTCAAAACCCCTGCCCTTCTAAACGTCCTTTTCTAGTCCATTGGAAATACATGCATATATTTCAGAAAAACCTTTAAAAAACTATCAAATTTTTATAATCTGAAGAATTTAAAATAAATTGCTTATATTTTTGTGCGTTACTGTTTTTAACATGTGCCTGAAAATGTAATTGTAATTTCTTGATCAAAAACTTGTGTAATGATCTTCCACTAATTGATCGAATGGAACTAATAACTACAATTTCTTGATCAGAACTTTGATTAAAAAACTTACTCGTGTAAATCGGCCTAAAGAGGACATTAGTAATATTACGAAGGAATTTTGATTAATTTTTTGCATGAGTCCCACACCTGAGTGGCGTAAGTCCACATGGGTTTAAGTTGTATGTTATATATACTAAATCTGTTATTAAGTGATTTTATGGCCTAGCAGTCGTAATAGTTGTGAGAGTCGGTGATTCAGTTTTTTTTTCGGTATTTAATTAGTCACGTGTGATTGGCAGGTCAGTCGTCTGTATATTGTGGTTCTCATGTATTTCGTATCTGTTTGTTTTGGAGTCGGAATGTAGTAAAGTTAACGGAATTAACCAATAAAGGTAAAATATAGTTAATATTAATCTTCTACAGCGTTACTATGGAAACAACATTATTCTGGTAACAGACCAATGTGAAAAAATTACAGTATGTAAATTGTATTTACAACAACATCACCAACATAACACTTAGATATAATCGATAATAAACCAAATTAATATTTATTCCATATAATATGAAATCAATTAATACGAATTGACAATGCCTTCGATTAAGTTTACATACTTGAATTTACTCAAAATATCTATCATCTATTGTTTAAAGTTTCAATAAAATTTATACTTCGGTCACTATAAATTTTCAGGTTCATCTAAGAGAGCTTCGTCGATTGAATGTATTCAAAAATCTCCAGGAAATACAGGTATGAATAAAATTTCTAATTATGCGAATGAAATCATGTTGCCGTAGATCAAATCAATTTGTTCGTACTAGTAGATCATCGACCTGCTTGAAACTTATACAGTTCATAAAAGCAAGTCAGCGTCGGATGTAGTATTATTTTTTTGTAATTTTAAATTATGATAGTAAAAAAAAAAATCAGAAATTATAATTTCAACTACTTACAATTACTTCCTTGAATATTAGGTCGTATCATAAATAACTTTCGATGCAGCAACGTAGAACTTCGTTCGTTTCTACTCACTAAGAGTCACCGGGACAATCGAGTATTTGCTTTCACTAAATAGGTCCAGAGTTCAGTTAGTCTTTTGATGGCACTTTTCATTAAGCAAATGTTCATAGCCCCTAAAATGAAGAGTGAAATGTACATATTCGTCATATGATGTTTTGGGGAATTTAAAACAAGGCAATAGATTGAAGGTGACAGCTGAAAAAAATATGAAGTACATTCGGTAAAGGGCGGATAATCGATCGGTGAGTTCGAAATTGGTTTGCCAAATTCCGTACTGGAGATAAGACTAAAAGATGAACCTTAAAATGGCGGGACATCCTTTCGATCTTATCGACAATCTGTTATAGCTAATTGCAATGAAATTCACGTTACTTGAGAGGAGATGTGGTGGAAAGATTAATATGTCACAATCAACTGTTTGCTGCCACCTGGAGAAATTCGGGAAAGCCAGCAAATTAGAAATCCCCACAAGATGGATTGACATCTCATGGATTACAATCAAACTTTTTTTATACAGAATTATGATTGGCGATAATTATGGGTAACATATATCTGCAAAAAACAGTGATTTGATAAAGATCAATCACCCCAGCAAGGTGTGAAGGAGACTTGCATAGATAAAAGATTTTGTAGTGTTAATGATTGAATTGTCTGGGTAGCAGAGGTCGGCTGTATTTAATTATATCTTTAATTACAATTACTGCAAATATGTATTTGCAATTACTCCTTTCTAGAGGTACTCAACCCTCCCTAAGACAAAGAGGAACTCTTCCCCACCGCTTAGTAAAAGACCCCCTCTCCCCTCTCCAAACTATTGCTGTATAATGCGAACCCCTTGTTATTATATTTATATACATATTACATTATTTCCATTTTAATTTTATTTGAATACAATGTGTGGAAAAATAGAAAAAAGTTTTGTTAAAGTCCTAAAGTTTGGTTCACACCAGTTTTTTGTATCGCTAAATCATCTAAGGTCATAAGTTGCGTAACCATGGATAGTTTTTATAGAAATCGGACGTGAAGAATCGCGTTTTTGCAATTCTTTTGGGAATTCGGCCACATTTTCAGCGGACTATAGCCGCTTAAAGATTGATGTAGAGAAATATTTTATGGATATAAAGTGTAAAACATTTTGTCTACTATAATTTGGTAGAGAATGGTCTTGTTTGAATAAAACAAGTTACCAGCATATAGGTTGAAAACCAAACTATCTGTCAGAAAACCTCAAATTCAGAAATCCAAAAAACAAGAATATGCCAAAATTATCGTTTACAACAAACATTCCTCTTTTTCTGCGCTAGTTTGTCTGGACCACCACTTGTATAATTATAGTTTTAGTGTAATTATTTTCTATTTCTTCTTCAAACAACCGCTCATCCTCCCCAGAAAACCCCAAGAGGCCACTTTTCGTCCCTCTAAAGAACGTGTACGATATAGCTTGCGTCGTAACCCTCTCCTTCCCCTCCGGTCACCTCTAGGCACCCCTGCTCCTTTCAATTACTGTAGTTATAGTTGAGGCTTTCAATTACAATTACTTCTTGACTGTAAGTTATTGCAATTACAATTACAACTACCTGACGTTAAGCAATTGCAGCTACAACTACAATTACTTCTTGAGGCTAAGTAATTACAATTACAATTACCTGTAATTCAAGTCATAAAAAAATTGTTTTCTAGAATTATCATCTTTGTCGTATTTTTAGTCGTTTCATTGAAGCCCGCCATTTTGAAAGGTATCTCTTAGCAAATTTATTGAAACAACTTTTTGTGGCATTTCGGCGTCAGGTAATTGCAATCATCAACTGCAATCACTTTGGTTCAACTAGTAATTGTAGTTGAAGCTCACAATTACAATTTCAATGATTCGTGAAGTAATTTAAATTGCAATTACAATTATTTGTAATTGTAATTTTATTTCTACAATTCCAAATTACAGTAATTGATTAGTAATTGTAATAGCAATTGAAATTACATTTTTCCCAACACTGCTAGGTAGTTGTTGAAATCAAATTTAACTGATACCGTCCATATTTGGCATAAACTAATTTGTATTTAATCTACATTAAGCAGTTACAAAGAATAAAAGAGAAACTCCAAGAAAAGCTTCTTGCACTCGTCGATCGCAAAAACGATTTTCTTTTACATGACAACTTGTATAGTCTGTTTTATCACACCCATCTAACCAGACCTTGTACGACAAAAAATCTTATTCGCTTATTTAGTAGAAAGGAGTTAATTTGGAGTTGATAAATTGACTAATCAATAAAGCTACTAATTACCATAGAGGAGAATACAATATTTTTGAAATTTCTAGCACTGGTAAGCCAAAAATAAATACAAATAAAATTAACTTTTCCTTCCCTAATAAATGTTTATTTTACTTCAACTGCTGTTCTTTCTTTTTTTAGTTATAACTGCGACAGATGTAGTGGTCATAAGAAATTTAGGAAGATCCTCAGAAAGTGGAGGTATGAAAAAAAATATACATATATATTTCCTAATTTAGTTATATCTATAGTTGGATTCTCGGAAATAGGCGTTATTTATATAGGCGCTGTGTTGTCAGACACGGGCGGGATGCCGTAAGCCGACCCTCTTCGGGAGAGGCATCCATTCCACTCCGACAACCTCTCAGTATGGATGGACGATAGTTGATAGTTAGCCACTATCATTATAAAAACTATCGATAGTATCCATAATTCAATAAGTTATCGTTACTGACTTCAGGAGAAATAGGCGATGATAAGAGAAATTTTATTTTATTTCTAACTTCTTTAATTATTTAGTTCCTTTAAATTTTATGAAGTCTTCATCGCAATAATTAACTTTATTTTACACTTAAGTTAGAAATAATAATTTGCAATAACCCAATACGGTTGGTCATTTATCAGTCTATAGGTTTCCTTTCCATTGTGATTTTTATAGGCCCTCAACCAAATTTTCTTTTATATTATCTGTCTACGTGGCGCTACAACCCTGGGTGGGTCCTGGCCTCCTCAATGAGCCACCGCCATTCGGACCGATTTTGCGCTGCCGCTCTCCAGCTTCTTGATCCGTAGCAGGCTCCATGCGTCCGCTGTCACTCCATCAACCCATCGAAGCCTTGGCCTACCAGTCCGTCGCTTATTGTGAAGGGCGGTGTCAACTACTTTCCTAGGAATTCTTCTACTTCCATCCTTGGGACATGGCCAGCCCAACTGAGCCTCTCCAGTTTTATGGGACTCACTGGGCCAACTTATACGCCGTAATATTTTTCTTTCGAAAATTAAAAGGCTATTTTCATTATTTCATGAGATAGTCCAGGTTTAGGAAGCATAGGTAAGAACAGGGCGTTTAAGAGTCTTGTATATGAGCAGTTTAGTACCCCTGGTAATGGATCTGCTGCGGAGAGTTTTCAGTAAGGCAAAATATGCCCTATTTGCGGCTTCTAGCCTTTTTCTTAGCTCAGCAGAGACATCGTTTTTTGGTGTCACTAAGGATCCCAAATACGTAAACTCGTTCACCCTTTGGAATGTGTAAGGGCCTACAATCGGTATCTCATCGCCACCAATCCTGTGTGCATATATTTCGTTTTCCTCTTATGGCCGAAACAGCGTCCATGAGTTTTCCAAAGGCTTCTACCGATTCCGATCGGGTCCTGGACACGATACCCAGGTCGTCAGCGTAACCCAAAATCTGTTATCTGTACAGTACGGGTAAATATCATGTGGCCTGTCTGGATTCCTGAATCACATGGAACATTCTCCAGTGCAAGATTAAAAAGGAGACAGGCCAGTCCATCCCTGTGTCTTAAACCTTTACTGGAGGAAAATGCATCAGAGCAGTCAGACTGGATCCATATCTGACACCTTAGATGTTTCATTGTCAACTTCACGAGCCGTATCAGTTTGCTTGGAATGCCCATTACTCTCAGCTTCTCATACAGCTTATGTCGTATGATGCTGTCATATGCACTTTTAAAATCGACAAACAGGTGATGTGTAGAGATTTTATGTTCATGACCCCGTTCCAAAATTGTCCTGAGGGTGAATACTTGATCAACAGTGGATCTGCCTTTCCGGAACCCAGCCTGATATTTTCCGATTTCCCGTTCCGAGAATGGGGCAAGTCTGCTGAAAAGGACATTCGAGAGAATTTTGTAGGCACAAAACAACAGAGATATTCAAATTATAGCATTAGCCCACTGTCGTGGCACTCTTTCCTGGTCCCAAATTGTCAGGACCATATCAGATAGTGCTCTATGCAACTCATCTCCCCCATACTTGAAGAGCTCGGCTAGTAATCCATCCAATCCTGGCGCCTTATTGTTTTTCATACGAAGAATTGTATCCATTACTTCTTGAAAATCCGGGGGCTCGATATCACCAAGCTCATTAGGCATATCCTCCCTCCAGCAATGTCGCCTGCCTCTATATCCTCAATAACCGCTTCCTCATTTAGTAACAATTGGAAGTGCCTAGCCCACCGATACAGTATATCATGCTTATTGGTAAGCAATAAGCTTCTTTCTTACATGTTTGAGTCCTAAGCTTAAAAGGGCACGTCCACTATTGACCTCCTGGAAAAATTCTCTACTTTCTTTTACATTCCAATGGGCCTCCATATCCTCCAGCCCCTTCTTTCCCATGCTCTCTTCTTATTCCTGAGGAGTTTCTTCTACAGCCTTCTTTTATTTCTATATTCCTCCTTTTATATTACAAAAGACCAATTCTTTATCCCAATAACGCCCGAATCGTAAAAAAATATATACATCCTAATTTATTTATCTTTGTTTTCACCTATTACTTTAACATCGATTTAACTAACTAGAGTGTGCTTAACAATGTAATTATAATCTATAACCGATCACTAATTTGCTTAACGATTGTCATAATCGATGTTAAGGGCTCAAGAGATTAGAAGAGAAGTTATGCACAGAGCGGCAGCTTCGCTTCCCATGTATTGCGGGCCTCGAGCATCAATTGTTGTGAATTCAACTATAGAGACGCTGCTCTTAATAGCCAATCTGTGAAAATCAGTCATACTATTCAAATACGTTTTCTAACAATCTTATTTCTAGTCAAACTTAAAAAGTTGAATTTTAAAAAACTTTGTTCATTAAGTGGTTTAGAAAATAATAATAATACATTGTTTAGCAACGTAAAATAGCAAATTACACAAAGGATTTTTCATCTTGAACACTTCAAAAAGTAGTGTAGTAGGCTGATTGAGTTTTAGAAAACATAGGTATGGCACATTAAATACATTTCGTTTCTTTCTTTTGTTCCATGGAAAGAAAATAAGGAACCGAAAAACAGCTCTTTGTAAATGAAACTAGGACTTGTTTTATTCTACAACCCTCTAATCGAAAAAGTTTATATCGAAAAATAAAATGGCCTTGTCTTGCTAAGAAGCATTTTATTTTTTAATGTTAACTTTCGCCGATTCGGTTGTTATGGAATAAAATAAGTGATAGTGTTTTTTTTGTTTTTTGTTTTTCAGAGAGCAGCGAAAGCATAGAGAATGAAGAAATCGTTAAACCAAAAAAGAGTATAAGTAAGTAACATTATCTTATATAACTTAATTTTAATAAGCTTTGTAAAACCATCAGATTTAAACCATATAATATTTCTGTATATTATTTATATTAACGATTTAATATATGATTTATATAATCAATAATAAAAACGAGTTGGGAGATTGGTCAAATGCAGCTGTATTGAAGCAGTGAATTGCGGATTTTAACTGAAGGAGTTGAACATATAAAGAAAATGATGGGATTGGATTGTGAGGTATATGAAGAAAACTGTCACTTCAACTTGTAGCATTGTGAAATGCGAGAATCTGTGGAGACTACGAAAATAAATCGAAAAAGACAAGAAAAAGACATTAGTTTGCTATGTCTAGTTTGAATTTCACCAGAGATGCCATTGTAATCCAAACGAGGTTAGCCAAACTGAGAGAAAATAAGCGAGACAAGGAGGTGGCGAGTAATGATCGAATGTTGTCTTTCTGTAGTGAGATTTGTTATCTGAAAGGTACACAAGAATGAAATCTTGAGAGTTTTAATGAATAGTTTTATGTTTCAAAGCCTTGAGTGAGCTGGCATGATATTTGACAAATACGGAGGAACGCAAGTGATGAAACTGTATTAATTATTAGTGGCTATAAATTATTTCATCTCAATGCACACTAGAGCCCTCATGGGAATTCACATTTTGGTTTATTATTTCCAATAATGAAACTTTGTAATCGATTGAGAAAAAAAAATTTAAACCACTCTCAAAATTTGAAATTTTACGTTTCAAGATACCTAGAATCCATTTTTTTGATTTTTGTTATGGTAAAATTAAAAGGTAATATATGTATACATTTCCCCCTCCTCCTCCCCCTTACCCGACCCACCCTTCCTTAGGCGATTCCTGATATGCTTTCAGAAGCTAATAGCTTCAACGGGTACAAACTCGGAGATTGTTAAAAACAGCGGCTTTTCGTAGCGAACTTCACTACAAAAAAAAAATCTAAATCGGACCTCTATATCTGAGAAATATTGGACTTTGTAGATTTTTAGACTGTCTGGCGCTACAAGTCAGCGTATTCCTTGGCTTCCTGAGTTATCAATTGCGAACACCCTGCTTCCTCGAATTTCTTTAAATCATACTTCCTTAGACATAGGCACGGATTTAAAGTATAGGCGTTCCTCGGCCCAAGAGTTTTTGCCGCTCCCTTGTCATATCATCTCTTAGTAATATCACTACTTTTGACTTTATGAGACTTTTTTCTTAACTTATCATAAACAATTTCTTTATTAATTAAACAAGCATTTTTTTAGCTTGTGTCTCTTGACATTGTGCGCACCTAGGCCAGTACCTAGAGGTAGGGCCTAGTGGCCAATCCGGCCCCACTTGGATCTATCTACCACTTCTACCAGCTTCTTGGTCTTCTCCTTTTTCTTTTCCATTCAGGTTACATGTCCTGCCCATCTCTTAGCCTAATTACTTTGCTACAGTTTTTAACACCCTCAGTTTACAGCAATCATAACGAGACAAACAAGTTTCCAGCACTACTGGTCTTAAAAGAAATTTATATAATTTTAATTTCGTTGCTGTAGATAACATTTGAGATCTGAGAAGTTTCATGTTTGCGTTTTAGGTTCTTTTACACGCTATTGTTCTGATGTTGATATCTTTGCTGATCTTTATATGTTTTATAAATTATTCTGCTCATGGGCCATTCTCCAATTTCTTTGCTTTTTAATTTTCATACTCATTCGGAAATCAAAGTCATGTGTTTTGATTTTTTATTGCCTTCAGGAAGTGCTCCTTGACAACTTTCTGAAGCAGGCACACATTTAATATTGTAGTTTTCATGATATCGATTTCTTTTAATAGAATGACTGCATTAATATGGTTTTAATAACATATTTTATTCAGGTGACATCCGCATGATAGTATAGAAGGATCAATCCAATTAGGAATTGATAAATTATTTCCCACTTCTATAATTTTGTTTTTATTGAAAACTAGTTTCGAATGTTATACATTCATCTTTAGTTCTAAAATCTTTCAAATCCAATCCAAATTTTTGCTTAAATGAACAGATAAATATCTCCGATAGTCCAGTCTTAAATTTATTCCCAGCTATAACAGAAAAAACAATTACTCACCGAAATTACTAGAAAAACCCCGACCCTTAAACCGTTTATCTATGAATATCCTACATTTCTTTCATTGTTAGTTCAGTGCGAGAACACGCCAGTACAAACTTTTCTGTTGATATAATCTACTTAAATCTTGGTGAGTACCAACATGTTTTTGATTTCTTGTCTTAATTAAATTCATAAGTCATAAATGTTTTATAATACTAATTTATATCACATTTAATTTAATATGTATAATAATACCAACCTGTATTTTGAATGGCTTATTTTTGAATATTTGTGTATTTTTAGAACTGAAGATAAATGTATAGCATTCGAAACTAGTTTTCAATAAAAACAAAATTATAGAAGTGGTAAATAATTTATCAATCCCTAATATTTGGTTCAGTATAGAAATGCATAACTCCAGTGACAATTTGGATTTTAAAGTACACTTTTTTACTTTTTATTTGTTGCTCAAATAAGAAACTTTCCTACCTTTGGTATTTATCAACCAAAAATAAATTGTTTGTTATTCTAATAGTGAATATTGAAAGAAAATTAACCATCTGTCCCTCCATTGCAATCATGGTCACTCCCTAGCCAGCTAGAAAGTTTTATTGAGGATAGGATTGTCACCGATTAGGGGGTGAAAATTCAACCATTTTTCAATTACGTATGCTCGCCAGAGAAGTTTGACGATACAAAGATAAGCGGTAAGAGGTTGTGAAGTACTACGAAAGTAAATCATATGCAAAACATTTCGGTATTAATTTTGTTGAGCACTAGAGAGTGACCATCAATAATAATACTCTAACACTTCACATTATGGAAGAAATTGAAGAGGTGAGAGAGAATAGAATAAAGGAGGCATGCTTTCTGCTTCCCAGCTGTGCTGCCTGATAAACTCTGACCCGAAATTCCCTTTTGTGAGAATGAATTGGTGGGAATTTAAAAAATGAGCTGGGGAATGACCGAAAATTGTGAGGCAGAGGCAAAAAATGGTGTGGTGATTGATGTGTTCCATCAAGCAGAATGCTGAAATGAATGGCAGAAACTTTTTTATGTTAACTGCGAATAAAACGATTATACATTTTATAACTGGATATCCATTAATTATTGTAAGAAAATATTGTCCTCGATGAAAGTAGATAATCAATAAAAATAAATCATCCTCATTCAAATAGTTGATTGTTGTTATAAAGCTCTGTGGCTGAAATACCACCGAAATTAGAGAATGACCCACATGAAAACCGGTTAACCTTTGTTTAGTTATTTGATTACTCGAAAACGTTACATCTCCTGGATCTTTCCGGGGGCTCATTTGAAAGATAATTTAATTGTCAGAACTCGAAACCAAAGCGATAAGGAAAGTATTTTGTATGGACATACCAGATATCTTTGCAATATAACTAGTTGGAAATAATAAACCATTGTGTTATAATCTACAGCGTTTTTAGGATACTACTAAAAAAAAAAAAAAACAATTTTGGATTTATTTGAATTGATTATAATAGTAGTTATGAATATGACGATAAAATATTCTTCACAAGAATATTAATTGTTAATGCCGTGCCGTGATCAATTGGATAAAGGTTTTCATTTAACTTAATGGTTACTGGTTATATATATTTACTTCTAATTTCTAAATTAACAATACAATCTGGATATGTAACGAATCTTGAAATAAATATTCATTTTTTTGTCACTGAGCCAAGAATCAATTAGCATTTTCACGTTTTATATTATTTTTAAATACATCCTAACAGCTTTCAAATAAAATAGAATAAATATAAATTATCTTGAGAAATTATCACTATAATTATGTAATATAATAGTTTTATCTTTCATTAGGTGCTCAACCAGCTTTTATGAAGTGGGTACCGTTAGTTAGGGGAAAAACCTGGCGGTTGAGAGTTTTCACTTGATTACTTTGGCTGATATATAGACTGATGAAGTAATATTTTTCTACAAATTGGTTTCTATCTTATGGGAAATTCATCGTAGATTCCAAAAATGGTGACAAAAGTTGATAAACATTCAGTTCTTGTTCCATTGGTGCGACAACCCATTAATAATTCTTGGTCTCCTCAAGCAGCTTAGTACAACAATCAGGGCCCTCGAGTCTTCGCCAATATCATCCATCCATCGAAGCTTCATCTATCGGCCTCTCGGTCGGATGCATTTCTTCATCTAGAAGTGTTGTTTTGATGTTTCGCCGGGCCCCATTCTGGCGACATGGCTTGCCCCTTGTGGTCTACTGAGCCTAACGATCCGAGCAGCAAGGGATTCATCAAGCAAGGGATCGGTATTTGTGCTCCTTCTTCATGTTGAGCCATTTTTCACTGGATCGTGAATGGTTCGAAGGATTTTCCTCCCGAATATCAGGAGACCCCTTTCATCTGACTTCGAGAAGGCCCATGTTTCTGACCCGTGAGTAAGCTCTGGTCTGATTAGTGACTTGTATAACCTTGTAATTGTTAACCTCTTGATATCTAGCTACTTCCTAGATGCACTTATCTAAAATAGCACTTATTGAACTTATTCGCTTCCTTATATCATCTGAAACATCATTAGCTGGATTAACCTGTGACCCCAGGTACACAAATTGATCAATTCAGTCGAATGAGTAAGGACCAATCTGCAAAAAATCTTCATAAGGAATCGGCTATCATATATTTGGCTTTCAAGATATTGACAGCTTCCTAGCTACATCCTGGAGGGCAAGGAAAAATTCTTCTATTGCAGCTCTTAATCTCCCCAAAATATCGAGGTCGTCAGCATAGCCAAAAATTTGTACCATATGATTAAAGATCGTTCATAGTTCATCGTTCAAAACTGCATTTTCGATAGTCGATCCCTCCCTTAATAAATGACATTTCTTGGATACCCAATCTTTATCTTTTTTGAACATATATCAATTATTCATGTTGAATTGAAACATATAAAATTAAGTAATTTAGTTCATCAAGATACGACTTGGTGTTAAGGTTTTTCATTGTGGGTATGTTACAATAGTAACAGGAACTCGTCAATTGGTAATTTGGTTTTATATATCGCTTTGTAGGTATGAGAATTGAAACAGTCCCTAGTCGTAAGCTCCAGTTGCATAGGCCTGGTGTTCCTTTCCCAGCACGTAAGTTTTGGGATGTTTAACTAACTATTTTAGATCTAAAGGATTTCTTAGTTGACAGTTGAAAAGAGATCAATATCTCATTGAGTTACGCAAAATACAGAATTGCTGTTATGTGCATGATGTGGATATTGACTTCTTTTTTCTAGAATAGATAATTTTTATTTAAATAAATAAATTTATTATTCTTGGATACATCATACGTAAAAAAAGAAACAACATATGAATTACAGTTATGTGCTAGTTATTTATTAACGAAATAAAATCCTTAACATTTAATGATTGTTTTTCAAATTTTTGCAAGTGAAGAATAACTGGTTTGGAGACGAGGACTTGTTACCCGAACCGAAACGGGGGATCTTGCAAAGTGAAAAGAAAAAAATCAAGTCCTCTGTAAGATTCGTAGATAAGGAAGTCACTGCTTCAGTTGATTTTGCAGGTAAAAATTCAAATTTTTGAATTAGAAAAAAAAAATCTTTATTCGTATTTAATTATAATTTTTTTTTATTACTTCACGGATGATATTTTTCTTCAGATATAATAAGATGTAGTAATTGTTATGTTAATAGATAAAACATACTGTCAGGAGTCATTGATACGGGAGAACCACTATAAAGAGTTAGTTGAAGTAAGCCATCTTGAGGCTAGAAACAGTGATTCAAGAAAATCTATCACTCTCTTCATGTTCCTGGAGCCCTTGACAAAAAGGTGTCTTATTTCATACCAAGGCTCGGGCATATAAAATAACTATGTCCATAGGTCTCACATGAAAAATGGAAGTCTGCCAAATAATGCTAGAATACAAAATGGTGGCCAACATAACTCGAAATTTTATGAATATTTAGATTTTTCACCTGTAACTCGTATCAAGAAAGTTACGGTATATTAAATTAAATAATATTAAATTTGGCGTCTAATTAGTACCACAAAATAATACTATGATTAAGCGGTGTGGTCTAAAACTACGGTCAAGAAACGACAATTTTATCATCAGAGTACAGAGACAGAATACTATATATGAGTCTGCAGCTTGGGAATGAGTACTCTAAGAGAAAAAAATATAGAATAAAAGATATAGAGCATTAAAGTCTGCGTCCATTGAGCATACAAATGTTTAAATTTGGTCAAGTACCCCTATCGAAATTGGCAATCTCCCGATTTCCAGCAATTGACATATTAGCGCAGTAGATACTATATATCATTTGGATTTGCAAAGACTAGAGTAATGTTGATTTTCAGATATTTTGTATAGATTGCCAATCTTGCAAGATATCCAAGATTTCGAACTCCTTCTTCTTGTGCGTTTTTTGCCATATTGAAAAACCGATAATAAAAAAGCTTTTTTAAGTTTTTCCGAAATAATCTCTTCCACTTAATTTAAGCTAAAAAATTGTTATTAACAATTTTAAAGAACGTTAAATTATCTGTAAGTTTTGTATGGAATATTTTTGAAAATTCGGAATAGCTACTATGACACGAGACCGTGAAAATCTGCAGTATTTTGCAAATTTTCACGGACCCGTATTTCAGTAGCTATTCCGAATTTTCAAAAATACTACAAACAACATCTGCAGGAAATTTAACATTGTTTAATGTTGATGATGACAAATTTTTATCTTTAATGCACTGGAAGCGAGTTGTTTTGGTAAAAACTAAAAAAAAGTTTCTTCTTTGCGGGTTTTAAAAAAAGGCACAGGCAGAAAGAGGTCGAAAGCATAGATTTGTTACATTAAGGAAAATACATAAAATATATCTGAAAATTAAAATTGCTCCATTTTTTGCTAACCAAAATGCAAATCAAATGGGTCTAAAATGTCAATTACCGGAAATCGGGCGATTGTGAATTTCGAGAGAGGTACTTCACCGAATAAAAAAAAATGTGCTCAATTGACGCAGAACTTGATGCTCCACGACTCTTATCCTATGATTTTTTCTCTTAGAGTACTCATTTCCATGCTGCAGACTCCGTTTTCTGACAAAATTGTCGTGTTTGACCGTGGTTTTCGACCACATCAATTAACCAAATTATTATGTCGTGATGTTCATTAGACGCAGAATTTGATATTCTTTAATTTAATATGCTGTAGCTGTTTCGATAGAATGCACCGTTTAGGAATCATAGGCGAACAAGCAAAAATGCCAATTTTATTTTGTTGCCATTTTGTATTCCAGCGGCTATAAGTTGGCAGACGTGCATTTTTCATGTTAGGCCTGTGGGAATGTTAATTTTATATGGTCGAACCTTATCTATGAATATCCTTTGTATGAAATGAGTCACTTTTTTTTGCCCTGGGCACCAGGACTACAAGGTCGAGATTCAATCCGAACACTAGTCAAGCTCAAGTTAAAGAAAGACAATATCTTATTTTAACGTCATCATTATCTAATAAATTTTCTTATTATTGAAATCATATTTAAGAATATGCTCCTTTATTTTCAGAGAAATCATCCCTTACAGATCCGTATAGTCCATCTAATGGTAATACTGAACCAAAAATAAACAAAGGGACTCAATGGCCAAGTAAATGGCCAGGTGAAGGTAAGAATAATATTTGGCATTAATTAAAATGTTTGATTTACACTACATGTAATCAATTAAAAGAATCACCATTATTCCCAGTCCCAGATTCTTTATTGTATTACGACAAGAACTAGCTTTCGGTGGTGAGTTGCTCTTTATTCGTCTGAAATTTACAATCATAGTATAGAAAAATATATAATTAAAATAGAATTGTTTTAAATGTCAACAAGAATCTGAGCATCTTAACTTATAATTTTGTATTCTTTATTTGAATCTCGTCTGAATTTTTTTAGCATTTTTTTTTCCCTATCGGCGGTTGTGGGTCAATAATATTACTGCGGTTAAAGACCTAAAATTGTTTAAAATAGAAGTAATATTTATTAGCAATTGAACTATTAGATCAGTGATTCAACTGTTAAATTAGTGATGACCTTCTTCCATCTTAATCACATGCACTCTGCCTGTAACACGGGAAAGCTACAACATATATATATATTATCACGCTATGTCTAATAATTTGTGAATATTTATATAGGTATGTATGTATATGTCTATATATATATATATATATATATATATATATATATATATATATATATATATATATATATATATAGATAGATAGAGATATATAGAGTTGGTTGATGGGTTTGGTAGGAGGATGGGGTTGTTGGCTTAACGTAGGAAAGCAACTTTCAGAGTCCTACATGTAGGACTATTTTGTAGGACCGTACTAGATACCGGACTACCGTTCGACTGTGAATGGGGATGTAGGACTACATAGAGCGTGTAGGATGCTTGTAGGCTTCTCCGATTGTCCTATCCGCAATTCCTCCCTCCTAACATCCTACCGCGTTGGATCATGATTTGGGTTGTCGGTAATAGAAACTCTCCTTGTTTCTTCTACGTCATTAATTATTATCAATATTTGTTTACTATTAAGTCAACAACTGTTGGAGTTTTTCTCCGTAGATTATCTTTTTTTTTTTACTTTTTTTATGGTCATCATTTTTATTTAATTAGAAACTAATAATTAGATTGATACGAAAAAAATTGGTTTGAAAACAAATTTCCATTTTTTTTTATTACCTTATTTTACACGTATTTTCGAACCACGCAGTGTAATATGGTTATGAAAATATGTTTTTTTTTTTTGTTTTTTTTTCCTCTAACCCCTATGTTCATATACAGACTGTATTTCAAAAATGTTTACATCATTATCTTTTCATGAATTATACTTTTGTTGTAGCTTTGCTACATTTTAAGCAGTTTTTTTTTTTTTTTACTATAGAGTTCTGAAATTGTTTTACTGGAAATTGTAGATCGTGTTGGGGCACACTTCATTTTTGTTTTGTTTCTCGTTTCATATATTTAACCTAATCTTATTCTACAGTCCTCTGCCAGTGCACTGGAGCTGTTGCTGGTGTCATCGTCTTGAATAATGGATTCACCGAGGATTTTAGGGAGTCAAAGAATTTTATGTGTCTTCTTTTTATAAACTCTGGAATGGTGGGCAATTCGAAGTGTTCGTGAAGAGCTTCTACCCTCATCTTCTTCATCGATGTGGATCTTACATTTTCCGCAGTACGGTATTCTGAAACTGTTGAAGATGGCGCTGCGTTCCGTCTCGGAGGTGCGTGAACAGCGGAGCTCCGTACAAGAGTGCCGGTTTAATTATGCTCTTGTAGATTTGTAATTTGAGCCTGAGAGAAAGAGCAGGTGATAATAGTAGGTGGTGCAGTCTATATGTTCTTCTTCTGATGGATCTCACTTAAAATATGTTCTCATTTCCAAAATCTCTTATTGTAACGTCAATGTGACTTTCTGTTGTTGGGACTGAATTAAAATATTAAATAAATAACGTTTTTGTTAATTAAATTTTCATCTCTAATATATCTGATGTTTACTTGCTATCATTAATTTTTCCCGATAGGTAAAGTACATGTGATTAAGATGGAATAGATCTAATAATTCAATTGCTAATAAATATTACTTCTATTTTAAACAATTTTAGGCCTTTAACCGCAGTAATATTATTGATCCACAATCGCCGATAAGGAAAAAAAAATGTTAAAAAAATTCAGACGAGATTCAAATAAAGAATAAAGAATTATAAGATAAGATGCTCAGATTCTTGTTGACATTTAAAGCAATTCTATTTTAACTATATATTTTTCTATACTATAATTGTAAATTTCAGATGAATATAGAGCAATGCACCACCGAAAGCTAGTTCTTGCCTTAATACGATAAACTGAGACTGGGTACAATGGTGATTGTTGTAATTAATTAACAAAAAAAACAGACTACCCGTCACAACATTAACATGAAATCTGTTAAATCGAACATCGAATATGTTGAAAAAAAAAATATACGTTGCACAACACACAGAATTATTATTTATTCATAATAAATGGAGTATACATTTATTTAACATGAGTTGATGACTATGGAGGAGGTAGTTATGCTTTGATCTATGATTAAAATCCAATCAGCATTAGGTTAGAGATTTACAATATGGAAAAGTATTTAAATAGAGGTGACTTTAACGGCTATTAGCGATCAATTGCATTATCAAGGGCTGCATATGCTAATATTTATGTGATAGATCCTATCAGTTTTTATTCATGATTGAATTCACAAAATACGAAATAGGTAGGTTATAACGAGAAATCAATTTACATTTTTTATTTTCAGTTCCGCAACGAAGACCCCAAGAGGTAACAGGCTGCAGAAAGTTCCTCCGGATGTGTCTCTCCTGCCAGTGCTGTAGATAGTATTTGTCAGTTTTATTACAAATGTAATATATTGTAGTCGCTATAAATATATAAATGTAAATTGAGCCTTAATTATAGATTATTTATTCATAGAATAACACTGGGAAACTTTCGTCGAGTTGGACCTTTTTTTCGCCATCTTAATCACAAAAACCAACAGATTTTCATTATTATTTTTTATTGATTTTCTTTATCAACTTTTTGGTTTAAAGGATACCCTCCCTTTGTCTCAGAAATCATACCAACGATAATGAAGAATATGAAGAGTCTATGGAAGATAGTTACCACCCACCACCCGTATTGCATTTCGAGAAAATCTAGTTTTAAGTTTGGAGCGCCATCTTTCTTCAGTATATGGGTATTCTTCAAATGATTCCAACAAAACGGCATTCCCGGCTATTTCTTTTTACCATTTTATTCAATTGAGCGTTATGAACATTTTTTGTGTCTAACTCAATTCGGAAAAAATGTGATTCTCTCCCTATCTTCCGTGGACTCTTCATATATTATTTTAATATCTTGAATGATACTCGTATTACATTTTTC
Source organism: Rhaphigaster nebulosa (assembly GCA_948150685.1). Classification (NCBI taxonomy): domain Eukaryota; kingdom Metazoa; phylum Arthropoda; class Insecta; order Hemiptera; family Pentatomidae; genus Rhaphigaster; species Rhaphigaster nebulosa. The sequence continues at coordinate 173,688,828 of OX411306.1, forward strand.
AAGCAAAGCCTGTATATTATAAATGTAAATCCAATTGTTTCAATGTAAACAAGTTCTGATATCAAACAAATGTAGTGAGTTAAACATTTTCTCTTGAATTTTTCCGCGGAGTATCGAATCTGGACAGTCTCACCTGATGCTCCATTAATACAAGTAGTCATCCATAATGTGAACATCCCAACAACTCTTGTTACCGAGCCTTCATTATTTATTCAGGCAATGCTGCTTGATTGATAATTCAGGTGCGACCATCTTGAAGCTCTCGTAGAGTTTTTGGGTAATTCTGGAATAATCCTCGTGTGTTTTCAGTAAGATTGTGTTATCAGGTACACTGGACTTCTATTTTTTCAACCCACAGCCAGAGAATGCCAGGACCTTCATTGTTCGTTTTCATATTTCCTTACAATTCAGCAGAGTTAGTTGTTCGCTATAAAATTTGCGTCGGATTTATAATATTTAAATTTGTAATCTGTTCTGACTATTTCGGCTCTCACTAGTATTTCCAATAAACCTAATAATAACAATTAATATTATATCAAACATCTTATAGACTTATTTCAAAATTCAAAACTATAAATTCCATGTGGATACCAGGCCATGTAGGTATTGAGAGTAATCTTGCTGATACTGCTGCTAAAGAAGCTTGCGCTCTCTCACCAATAACCCAAATTTCTGTCTCTTTTCCGTATTTCAAATGCTTTATATAAAAAAAAAAAAAAAAAAAAAAAAATAGAAAAATATTGTTAAGCTATACAGGCTGAAAATTTACTAGGGATATATAAAACTAGTAAACTAGAAGAAATTAGGATCACGACAAATTCATGAAACTTCGTAACAAGAACAACAAAAGAAGTTAGGTAGGACAAGGTTGAGAATCGGTCACTGAAAGCTTACACACAGTTACTTTATCGAAGGAAGACCACCACCAAAATGTAACTATTGTTTAACAATTAAGCACATATTAACGGAATATTAACTGCGTAAGGAAGCAAGAAGAAAAAAGTGAAATCAACAGCCACGACTTACTAAAGTTAATTGGAAAGGACACCAAATTTCATAACCAAATTATGCAATATTTGTTAGGCAAGCAATTGTAAATTATTAAGGAATGGTACTTCTAGAGCAGTGGTCCCCCAGTAAATTTGTTCAAGGACCCTCTCATCCAATCGTTATAAGCTCAAATAAAACCTGATGGATTTTGCTGCGATGAACGAAATGAAATGGTCAACCGTCGACCGAAAACGTTCTGGTTGTGCAGGGGCTGTCACTTGTCAATTTCGGTGCATTGTCTTACCTTACGAGATATCTCCAGTAGCGTTTACTATACAATATCATATTTGAACTGATTTTGATGATTCTTTTTCTGTTTTTTAGATAATTTAATGACATAATTTACCATGAAATGCATACTTTTTAAGATATGCACAAATCTCTTTGCTATTACTGGTTCAGACTGGTCCAATAGCGCATTGGACTAACCGGAAGTGACAATTATATCATGAATTTTACAATTGTTTACAATTTTCTCGTATACGGCTCAGACGATTTTGATGAAACTTGCCCAATATCTTCTCCTTAAAGCTCTTTAACTTTTCATGTATTTAGTACATCAACGAGAAAATGTAGAGAAAAAAGTTAAGCAATTTTTTTAAGAAAAGTTAAGAAAGTTTTATTTGCACATAACTCAAAAAGTATGCATTTTACAGTAAATTTTAGATGAAATCATATGAAAGGTAATTAAACTTCCTAAAAACCAATTATTTAAATCGGGCCTGTATTAGTAAAGATACAGCGTATGCCATAATGACTACTAGATCTTAGAGGGAAAACCGAGCGATTCCGGAAGGAGAGAAATGCGACCGAACCTCCTCCCACTAAACCACCAACCTGTTATTAATAAAACGCGCTGTAACAATGTATTGTAATGACATAAAAGTAGAAATTAACTTGATTATTTCTATTGGTTTATTATTTTCATTAATAGATCTTTGGAAGAGACTGCACTTCCTTATCCTTTCCTTTTTTTTCCTTCTAAAGTGCACATCAAATATTTCCTCTGCATCATTTTACCTTCTGATTACATGTCCTAACCATCAAGATGTATTTCAATATGCATTTTTTCATACGTAGAGTCCAAATATCGAATAAAAAAAAAATCCGTCCGCCCACCGTCCGTGGCTTTTGCCCGAGACTACTGGATCGATTTTCTTGAGATTCGGTACCAATGTCACATGTCTGATCCTCGGAAATCGACATTACCATTCGTCTGTTTGTTTTTTAATGGCGGCCGATTAGAAATCTTATAAGCCCATAACTCGGCCATTTATAAAGCTAGAGGGGAACTGTAAGGTGTTTTGGAATCAACTTAAGGAATGAAAAAAAAAAATCAAAAACAAAAAATCTATATAATTACCGATTAAATATTTTATATGCCCATAGCTTTGCCATTTACAAAGGATAGAGGAGAAATGTAAGGTGTTTTAGAATCAGCATAACAAGGCATTAAAAAAATAAATAAAAAAATATCTGATGTGGACAACACATGACTTCCTTGTACGCCTATTAAACTATAAATCGGTGGTTCAAAAAGTGATCCTGAATTTGGTTACTAGTTTCCGAATATCGCAGTATCTCAAAAACAACACGGCGTCGCGACATCCATCTATTGACACACACACACAAACAAATAGGGAGAAAAACCAGTATTTTACACTAAATTTTAACACTTAAAACAAGTAATAAAAATTTTTAATTGGATTGGAAACCAAATTGCGATTGTAACCTTTATTACCGAAACATATGATTTATGTATTTAATTTAAATATAATTGTTGATGTAAGCTTATAATGACCTTCAAGTAAATTACCGTTTTCGGCTCACCAATTTTAACCAAAATATAGTAAATACATTCACATCAATATAAAAGTCCTATTTACCAACTTTGAGATGTTTTACATTATATTTTAACATAATTTTTGATGAAAGTAATATGACCTTCAAGTAAAATACCGTTTCCGGTTTTCCAATTTAGACCAAAATTTAGTATATTATTTAAGTCAATATATAAGTGATAAATACCAAATTTGAGAAGTTTTGCAAAGTATTTTAATATAGTTTTTGATGGAAATCAATTATGACCTTCAAGTAAAGTACCACTTCCGGTGATTAAGCAGTGACCAAAAAAGGAGGTTCACAACTAGATTTTACAAAAATTCTAAATACAAAATTTCAACGTTCTACGGCTAACCGTTTTTGAGTTATACGAAATACGAACGTACGTACAGACGCCACGACGAAACTAGTCAAAATGGATTCAGGGATGGTCAAAATGAATATTTCCGTTGAAATCTGAATACCGAAAATTTTTGCGATTACAATACTAACTTTATTCGTACAAGGAAGTAAAAACGAAAAATAAAAAAATCTCTATATGTAAATGCTTTTGGCTTATTATTTTCCATCGTAGACCTTTGGATTCGACTAAGGAAAAAATGTTTGCAACCCCCTCTCAAAATTTGAGGTTTTACCTTTCTGGATGCGTAGAATCCAAATATCGAATAATAATAAAAAATCCGTCCGCAAAATTTTTATAGGATTATTTCTGCACTTCCTTGCCCTTTGCTTTTTCTTTTTTTTCCTACCGAAGTGCACATCAAATATTTCATTTGTATTACTTTACCCTCTGATTACATGTCCTAACCATCAAAGCCTATCACTCCCAGTTCGGCACTCTCACGGCGACCATTTTATAATATAATAATTTTAAAGATAATTATTATAGGTTGGTAAGGGAAAGTTGTGATCCGCGCACCGCACCAGATGTTTTAATTAGGTTTAAGATATGTCTGTATGTAAGGGAAATACAGTGATTGTTTATTTTATGATTAACTGGCTTCGGTTTACTCCATTTCCAAAAGTGTCGTCTGTTTATATGTACTCTAAATTGGCGATAAGTTGGGGAATAAGGTGGGCTGAATGAGAAGATGGTATTGAAAAATTAGGACCTAGGCTCAAAATATTAATAATATTTGGGGGAACAGAGGTTGAGGAAATATTTAGGTTAAATTTTGTAGTTGAGGCAATGTTCTTGAATGTAAATGTTCTTGAATTTAGAAATAAGGGTGCTTTTTTGAGGTGGGTTCTCATTAGATCCATCTTATTCCCCAATTGATCACCTGTATAAAGTACGTATATAGAGACGACACTTCTGGAATTGCTGAGGAGGACAAAGAAATGTCTCCTATCCGTATGAGTAGTATGATTTCCTATCACCTACAACTCCCCCATCCATCCCAATCTTCCCTTTTTTCTCCGTTATTTTTCGAAGGCCATTATTTTACTCCATCTTTTCTAAAGTTCAATGACCAGATCATTAATATAAGTGTAAATAAAGTCAATGAAAGAATTTAACTTTCAAAGTATAGGTTTATCTAAAACTTATTGACTTTAATTTTTTTTTTCGAGTAATTTATCTCAAATTTTTATTTTAATAGGATTAAACTAAGGCTGATAAAGGTAATATGACTGTCATCATGGACAAAACGGAATATAATGATAAAATTAACCAACTCTTCGATCAGTCCACTTGATGAATCTTTAACAATAACCAATAACCATTTATGATAAAATATAACCAGCACCTAAAAAATCTTCTTCAAAACAAACTAATTTATCTACGTTTGCAGGAGTTACCTAAAATGCATAAACCTAGAAACTCACTCCGTCCAATCATCTCCAATATTAATGCTTCCTCCTCTAAACTCAGTAAATTCCTTCTTCCATCTCTTCAAATACTCAGCAAAGATAATCCTTATAATCGCTACAATCCCCTTATTTCCTAATGATATTATTTTCATTAAGAAATATGTTGATGATCTCTTCCTCCATCTTAAACCTTAAAAAATTAGTGCCATTCCTTATTTGATCTTCCATTCCACCAAATTAACATTCAACGTATTAAAACAATCTTACTTTCCAATACTTTTCCACCCAACGTTATACATAAACTGTTGGACTCCCAAAAAAAAAACTCAAAATCTCTGTCCTCTCTTCTCCAAACACCCCACAACCTTTCTCCACTCTCATATTATACAGATCCCTTCCTTACATCCCCATTATCTCTGATAACATACAAAAATTCCTAAAATCTAGCATTCCTTCTTTAAGACTTGGGCTTAAACCCCACAATGAACTTTCTCACCTTTTTCACACCAGTCCAATATTGTATACCGAATTCCTGCAATAATTCCTATTTCGGTGAAACCAAAAACTACCTTAAAGCTCGTACTTCCCAACACAAATTATCCATAACGTCCCGTATCCCGTCCGCTTCAAAACTATCTGAATACGCCTTAACTCATAATCATTCCTTTGACTTTGAAAAATCCTCTGTTGGTACTCTTCCTAACTATAAAAACAGGCGTATTGCCGAGTCGGTTCACAATCCCCTACAACCGAACCCAGTTAATCATAAATTAGACAAACACTTTATTTCCCATACATACCGGCATATCTTAAATCTAATTAAAATTCTCAGTAAATTCTCTTCCGTTTCAGACTTCCTTTTCCCCATCCATATTTTTAATGATATATTTACCCTATATTACTAGTTTCATCTCTTTTCCTTTTTAATGGATTTATTTATTAAAAAATTATTTTATTTTTATTCATTTATTAATTTATTTTTCCGGATTTATTATTTCACTGATGCAGTCCTCCTAGCTTTTCTTCCAAATTGATATTGTATTACTACTTCTTAGTATCATGATCTCATTTTACATTAAATTTCTTTACTCTTTAAGATATTTACCCAATCTAATTTTTATGGGGTTTTCCTCCATTTTCTTACTTTATTAAAAATGTTTTTCACCATATGTTTACCTAAATATCTCTGTATTACCTTAGGAATTAATTTTTTCACTTCATGGTTTCATAATTATTTATGTTTTTCATTTTTGTGTGTATTTTCTCACCATTGTAATTGGTCCTATTACTCTGTGCACTATCGTGTTTAATTTTTACACTCTATATTTCATTCTGTTTTCACTGTTTTATTGTTATATTTAATTCTTATATGAATACTTTTAATTGCACACTTAAGATAGTTATAGACTTCTGTCTAATTTTTTAATTGTTTAAGAATTTATGTTACGGTAAGCCGCAAGGCAAATAGCATGAGATACTACATTGGATGAAATCCACTCAGAAGTCACACACGGATAATTATGGATCGGTTATTCTATAAATATATATCATATGCATTCATTAAATTTTAAAAAAACAGTAGGAAAAATTGAGAATAACCTATACAACAGAATAAACAATATTAGCTGCAGAAAAATAATTATGAATGAAAGAAAATAATAATACAATTTGAAAAATAATGAAGAGCATGATAAGTTTAAATAAATTTAAATAATACATAAAATAATACATCTAATTGTAAGAGATATAACAAGATGAATTTTTTTTTCTTCAATATAATCATAGTTGGTACTATGATATGATAAAATCTGAAATATATAATCAGAATTATCTCACATGTATATAATGAATGTTTCTTGATTTTTAGTCTTCTAGTAATATGTGTTTAGTCCGAGCCTTCTTTTCATTGCTACAATGTATTTAGAGGTGTTCACCAAAATGCCATTAAAAATCCCCTCCTGTACTCGCGAGTCCGTTAAAACTGACGCCGTTTTTCCCCCTTTTGGATCAGTCCTTCATAGGCTTTCAGGGGTGAGTTCATTTTTAGAAACCACTATTTATCTTTATTTTTCTCTGTTAACTATGATATTAATTTGGTGTTTTTTCTTTTTGTTCAAGTTTAGTTTATGTTTTTAAATATGTCTTTATACCCATTTAAACCCACTCTATTTATTTTTTGTTATTTATTTTCAATTTATATATATATATATATATATATATATATATATATATATATATATATATATATATATATATACATACATACATACATATTTTATACTGGTTTTTATACCCTTACATAAGATACATCCTTTGTATCTTTATTTCTAGCCTCGATGAAGACTTACAACTTGGGTCGAAACGTCGCACAGTGCGGCGCTCTTATGTTCGAAGTGGGCAAAAGTCGTTCTTGACGGGTTTTTAAAGAAAACTTTGAGCTGATCACTAAAAAAACATATATTAAGATCTTTGAATAAAAATTACCTATATTTAGAGTTAACAAAATAATAATTAATATCACAAACAATTTTTTTTTACAATACATGAATTGATTAAATTACATCAGAAAATTATAATGAGTCGTTAAACATTGAAATACTCTCTTCGGATGACGTAGATGGGGATAAATTCTCCAATTCAAATTGGAGTAAATTCAGAGAAGAGTCGTCATCGTCCAAAAGATATTTTTTAATGTCCTCTAAATAAAGCTTCGAATTTGAGTGGCTTGCTTTCCTGCTTGCAGAAATTAAAGGGTCCGAAGATATTAAAAGTTGATTTAAAAGATCAGCATTGGAACTGGCACTACTGCTTTTCCGCGTGTGATTCAACCTATTTTTTTCTGATAAATATTTTTATGGGCAGCCTCCAAAACCTCCTCAGAGAGCATTCCAATTGGAATAAGATGAGAGAAACTTATTACTTCGCTAGATTAAGTTTTATTAAGAAATAAAAGATTATGCACACTAGATGGCATAAAACACCAATCATAGTTTTCTGAAACAAACAAACACAGAACCATCTAAAGCAGTTCAAAGCAGGAAAGAGTAGTATATTTATGATGTATAATTGCTATTAAATCAAAATATTTCAGAAACTGAGAACGTTTTGGATCGGAATTGAAAAATGTTTATTTGAAATTTTTTAAAAATGTTATTTAAAAATATTAACCAAAAAATATTATTCAAAAATATTAACAAAGAAATGGATATTACATACCTTCCTCGATGCCTTCCATACTAAAAATTCATTTGAAGTTGATGTGTCCTAATCATGAAAGAAAGACCAAATTGAAATTGTTTCGATGAGACAGATATACGATCTGCCACTTGTTCAAACATGATTTCCATCCTTTGTTTTTGTAATATAAGATTAAAAGCTCCTATTCCACATCACTGAGGCCACTATGAAAGTATTACTATAGCAAAACAAGTTGGAAAAAAAATTCGCATTTTCGACTTTAGTCCACAGGCTACCGCAATGTGCGACGCCATAAATAGGTACATATTTTATTTTAATCTTGACCGCCACCCGGACCATCTTTTTCCTAATATACCATACGGTCAACTATCAATACTATAAATGTTTTGGAATTAGCATACCAAGCCCTTAAAAAAATCTATTTAAATGCTTTTGGTTTATTATTTGTTATTAGTTTAAGTATTAGTTTATTCGTTTCAAGTTATGTTGAATCTAAATTTGTTTGTGTTATAGACAATCGAAATGTAATAATTAATATTCCGTACAAAAAAAATATCTGATGTGGGCACTACATAACTTCCTTGTACACCTATTAAACTATAAATCGGTGGCTCAAAAAGTCGCCCTGAATTTAGTAACTAGGTTCCGAAGATAGCAGTATTTCAAAAAATTATGCGTCGATTTCTTTCAGTTGATAACAAGTTACCAAGAGATTTCTTCGTGTTCCTTGATAACATTAGAACTGTCTATATCAGTACATAAATCATTGGAAATCAACGGTTTCAACATTTTAAGTGGTAGAATCCGCTTAACTTATCTCTTATTCTCCTACTGCAGACTTTCAGAGTTCACAAATGGGGAGGAAAAAAAGTGTGTTACACTCAATTTTAACAGTTTAAACAAGTAATAAAATTGTTTGATTGCAGTGGAAAAAAAATTGCGTTTATAACCTTTATCACCGAACCATATGATTAAATGTCGATATACCTTTTGATGTATTATGTTTATTATGACCTTCAAATAAAGTACCCCTTTCGGACCTTCAGTTTCAACCAAAATCTATTATATTACTTATATTGATATGAAAGTCTAATTTATCAAATTTTAAAAGTTATGCATTATATTTTAATGTAATTTTTTATGAAAATCCCTAATGACCTTCAAGTAAAGTACTACTTCCGGTAATCATGCATTGACCAAAAAGGGAGGGTCACAACTAGATTATACAATAATCCTAGATACAAAATTTTAACTTTCTACGGCTAACGGGTTTTGAGTTATGCGAGATATGTACGAACGTACTAACAGACGTCACGACGAAACTAGTCACAATGGATTCAGGGATGGTCAAAATGAATATTTCCGTTGAAATCTGAAAACCGAAAATTTTCGCGATTACAATACTTCCTGCGTACAAGGAAGTAAAAAAAAACAAAAAAAAAAACCTCGTAATCGGAGCTGTATTAGCAAAGCTATAGTGAATTGAACTAGACTAATTCTGCAGCACTCGTGACCCTCGAACTCCTGAGTTATCCTTTTCCATTTCTTCTTATCCTGCGCCTCTCTCTTCCAATCGTGGACTCGCAGCTTCCTCACATCTCTCTCCACTTCATCCTTCCTTGGATCCATCCTCCACAACCACCAGTTTCTTGACCTTTCCTTTTTCTTTTCCCTCTGAAGTGCGTCTCCAATATTTTCTTTTACTCTCTATTCTGAACCCATAGACTGCCTATTTCAAGGAAAGTCGTGTGAATGGATTCACCCATTATTTCTGAAATATCATTATTCGGAAAGAGCCATTGTGCCATAATTTGCAGAATTTCGCATTTTATTTTTGTAGTTCCTAACCTCAAAAAAATATAAATGTAAAAATGTAAATCTCTCTCTCTCTCTCTCTCTCTCTCTCTCTCTCTCTCTCTCTCTCTCTCTCTCTCTCTCTCTCTCTCTCTCAATCTCTCTCTCCCTTTCTCTCACACACACACACCCACACAAACACACACATATACACACTCACTATTCTCTCATATCTTATTTTTAAAGATACAAGCATATCAAACGAATTTAAATACTTACATCAGCTGATTAAAGCCGTTTACGTTTTATGCAGATAATTACGAAACTGTTATAAGAATTCAGACTTATTGATCATCGGAGGGAGTTATTAAAGTGTCACCTGAAAGAAGGATTAAGACCGGGAAGAGTAATGGGGAGCCGAACCCAGTCCAGTTCACACTGACCCACATCCTTTTCCCACTAATTTGTCATATTCTCCCACATGTCACTTCGGCTTAATCAGCGTTGTTTTTTTTTCTTGCTTTAATTATTTACACATTCTGTTTTTGTTTGTTGTTGCCCTTATTTAGTCAAAGTAGAGCAAAAAGTTTATCTGTAGCAGGGGCGACCAAATTCTGCGAACACCCGATTAGCTTTCTTTCTCATAAATACGTGTCGCGATCTACCCACTATTATTTCACATTATAGCTAGTGTCTGCACGTGGCAATGGAGGTGTGAATGTCAAACTATCATGATAATTTAACAATGTTGGAGCCTAATCCGTATTAAATAAATCCTGTTTTATAGATTTATTTATAAATAAATAAACATTAGAGGTGTAAATGTATTTACTTTATAAATTAAGAAATAAAACCTCTTACACATTGCTCAGTTGTCCAGGACTATTTTCTTAGAGATTTTGGCATCCCAAGTTGAATTATGAGTCAAAACTTTGAGCATAACAAGTTTTATAGGAACTCAGGTGTGTTTTGGATTTCCAAATAAACTATTCTTCTACCCAACTCAGCTAAGTGATGATTTTTTTTGGTATTTATTTATGCATTGCTCATAATTTGGGAATGAATCCTACAAAATCCTAATACGAATGTTAAAATTTATACCACTCTCTTCTTTACATTTTTCTCCCTCCTACTCCCACATCCAATAGAGCAAGTGAAACCGTCTATAATAGTAAAAATAAAGCCTATTTTAATAATAATTGTCAGAACTACGTTCCTATATCTGGAGGTATAAGGACAAAAATATTTTAAAACACTTTTGGTGTCATTTTTAAACGCTAATAGCTCCGCTTCCATAAATGCTAGAAAGCAAGAATTAGTATCATTAAACAGAGAAAATGTGCCATTAGAGATTAAAAAAGAAATTAAATTTCTGAATTCAGACCTAAGGTGGAAGTAACATAAGCGAGTACAGTTGACCAGCGGTGTGCCAAGGTCTTCGTGGGCCCGGTGCGGTCCACTTATCTTATACCTTCAGCCCTAACTAAAAATGGAAATATATATATATATATATATATATATATATATATATATATATATATATATATATATATATATATATATATATTTTAAACCACTTATAACAGTGTATTTATGGGAAAGTAATATTTTCAAATCATATTTTAACTTTTTCAAATCATATTTTAACTTTTTTAAAAAATTATTAATTTTTTTAATCTTACATGACAAAATGCAATATACATTAGAAATACGAGTTGCCTACATCTTGTAATTATGCATTATGAGATCATATCGAAATTATAAAATTGTAGATAGATAGATAGATAAAAGAACTTTATTCTGGGACTAGGTCCCTTAAGAATAACATGAAGGAACCAATAAAGCAGTAAAATTATCTGGCCATAAGACTATAGAATATTGAACAATTAATTTTTACAATATCTTCTGTAAAATAAATAAGCAAATAAATAGGTTTTTTTATCGAAAAAATATAATTGATTTGAGCAAAACAAAAAAAAAGAGAAAAAACAAGAAAAAAGTAAAAAACAAAACAAAAAAAAAACAACAGAGAAAATGAAAAATACAAAAATAATGAATGGATTAGCAAAGTTTATACATTATCCAAATCCATTATCCACTTCTGATCCAGATGTTATTCCTAAACTGAAATTTCGCAATTAGAGAGCATCATTTTGGAGAGAAAGAAGTTGTTGAAAAAGGAGGGATTTGAATGAGGATAGAGAAGAAGCATGTCGGATATTAGAAGGAAAGGAATTCCAAAGGGTAGAGGAGCGGGCGAGGAAGGAGCGTTCGAATGTTTTGGTTCTGTGGGAGGGAGTATGGAGGTCAGAAAGGCGAGATCTTGTTTCCAGTGCGTGGACCGAGGATTTGAATTGTAGGAGGCTATAGATGTAGGAAGGATGGTGGGTGGTGATGGTTTGGTATAGAAAAGTTCCGAGGAAATATTGTCTACGGTTGCAGGGGAAGAGCCACTCCAACTCGCCGTATAGGTGGGACACATGGGCCCGTCTCGAGGTGCCGAAGACAAATCTTAAAAAGCAGTTCATGATCCGTTTCAATCTGTCCTCGAGCACATTCGAGAGGCCCCCGTATACCACACATCCGTAGTCAAAGTGGGGAAAGATAATAGAGGACACAAGGAGTTTGCGGGTAGGTTGTGGGAGAAGAAGACGAGAACGATGGAATAATTTAAGGGTACTTATTGACCGTCGGGAAATTTGGGCAATGTGGGGTTTCCAGGAAAGGGTTTGGTCGATAGTAATACCCAAGTTTTTGATTGAGGAGCTGAACGTGACGGGGTGATCATTTAGGATTAAAGTAGGAAAGGTGTCATTGGATCTGAGGAGGGAATTGGAACCTACGACAATGGCCTGAGTTTTCATAGCGTTTAAACTTAATCTGTTCAGGTTTGCCCAGGCACTGATTCTATCTAGGTCTTCCTGGATACTGGCAAACGCTACTAATAGCTCAGAAGGAGGAAAGGATAAATAGATTTGGAAGTCATCGGCATATAAGTGGTGGGAACAGTGGTGGATTGAATTAGGAAGATCATTTATATAGGTATTGAAAAGCAGTGGGGAAATACTCGAACCTTGGGCTACTCCTGAGGACAAGGTAAGAAAGGAAGATAGGGGTTGATTAGGAATGGTAACTGCTTGAGTCCGATCGGAAAGGAAAGATTTGAACCATTGGATAGAGCTGTTGGAAAAGGATAGTGATTTTAATTTGGTAAAAAGGATAGAATGATCCAGGGAATCAAAAGCTTTAGAAAAGTCAAGGAGTATTAATACAGTTAATTTTTTTCGGTCCATAGCAGTATGTATGTCAGTTGTGATTTTGACTAGAGCGGATTGTGTGGAGAAACTGGGACGGAAGCCGGATTGGAGAGGATCAAGTAGTTTGGACTTTTCAAGGAAGTTTGATATTTGTGATTGGACTATTCTTTCTAGAGGTTTGGAAAGGTTAGAGAGGATGGAGATTGGGCGATAGTCTTTAGGAGATATAGGATTTTGTTAATAGGATGGACTAAGGCTTTTTTCCACGAGGTAGGAAATACTGAGTTCTGGAGGGAGAAATTATAAATGAAGAGAAGAACTGGAAGGATTTCGGGGAGACATAATTTTAACAATTTAACAGGTATTCCATCAGGCCCAGTGGAATTGGTATGAGATTTCATTATGGATGAAATAAGATCGCTAGGGGAGATGTAGGAAAAATAAAAATTATCAGAGTTGAATGATGGAGCTAAGGAAAAGCGGGAAGGAGGAGTTGGAGGAGTGTTAGAGGAGGCTGATAAAAAGTATGAATTTAATTCATCGGGTGAAACTGGGAAGACTGGTGAGGGAGAGGATTTACAAAGGGAGAGTTTGCGAAGGAGTTGCCATTTTGATTTAGCATTGGGAGCAGAGGAGAGGGCTTCATGATAGTGATTGGATTTCGCTCTCCTAACAGTTGCCTGTGTCAAATTGAGGAGTACCCTAAACGCTTGGTAGTCGTCTGCTAGCCTAGTGCGTCTAAAGCGTCTACGGGCTGCCTCACGCCTTCTTTGCATATCTTTAATTTGTTGACACATCCAAGGAGCAGGCGGCCGACGGAAAGTAGAGGTTTTGAGTGGGGCATGGGTATCAAGGATGTGGATGAGATTAGAGGTGAGGGTATCGACCATGGAATCAATGGAAGAACAGGAATATATTTCATTCCACTGCAGCGTTTCAAGGTCAGGTAAAATATTTTCATGTGTGAGGGCGTCTAGGTTACGGAAAGTTATGGTTTTAGAGAGGATCGTAGGAGTTTCGATATTGTAGGATATTTGGATTAAGTCGTGAGAGGACAGAAATGGGACAGGTAGTTGAGAAAAGGAAAGGAGATTACGTTCTGAATCGATGACATGCAGATCCAACCAGGTGTCGGACCGGCAAGTGTGATGGGTGGGAGAAAACGGGACGATGAAGAGATGGAGGGAGAAAAAGAGATTTTCAAGGTAGAGTCTGTCGTTGGAATCAGATAGGAGATTGGTATTAAAATCACCGGAAATTATTATATTGTTGTAGAGAGGAACATAATTGTAGAGAGTTGATTCAAAGGATGAGTCGAAAGAAACCAGAGGAGGGCGATATACCACAGTGTGTAGGAGAGGATGTGCAGTGGAGGAAATTTCAACGACAAGGAATTCAATATGAGGATGATCGGATGGGGATGCACAAATCATAAAAATTATGTTTGATATTTACTTCCAAATTTAGTAATGCAATTTTTTTATTCTTTACTTTGCCGCCATGCCTACCATAGTGTCCTGAGCGGATCGCCTCCCTCTCTCCCATTAAAGTTGACTAATTTTTAGTGTTGAGTTGATGAGGTCACCACTCACTACCATATAATTTGCAACATATGACTGGATCATTGATCACAAGATTGCTATTTTATAATTATATATTCTTCTTTGTAATTTTTATTACTTATGTTCTGAGTAATTCTACGTGATTTACAGTGACAGCCTCTGTCCGAATTCTTTTTTTAACGTTGAGACAAATTAAATTTATTTGAGTTTTACTATATTTGTATCTAACATATAGATGTTTTTTTTTGTATGACAATATTTTTCTTCACAAACTCCATCAGTTTTTCTTGAATAAGTTTACTTTTCATTTCACCGTCCTCATGACTGCTCCAAATTCTTTTTCTTTTTTTCAATTTAATTTGTGACTATAATTTAATAATTTTTCAATGTTCAAATATTCTCCAATTCAAACAACATTATACTCTGTCAATAACTCTGGATAATTGCCACCAATTACCGTGGAGCCCCTCGAGAGGTTAATTAAGTCGGGGAGAGTAGGTGGTGCAGGCACAAGCATTCTTTCACCTTGGCCCGTGTCCCTAATGAAGGCAGATATTTATTCATTAATGTTAAGTTGCTTTGAACAAGAAGACTTGTAAACTGTGTGGAAGGTATATTTGTTCCCAATGGACCGGGAGCATAAATGAACTGTGTAGGCAGTGGGCGGGTATACCTGTAAGAATGTCTTAATGAAGAAATAAGACGGTGCTATAAAGATTATGAAAAACATTAAAATAAAATGATTACACAAAGCTTTACAGTAACTCTAATACGAACATGAGATCTATTTTGAAATTTCAAATAGCGTCCTATTGTAAAAACCGTTGCCAAAATTCCAAATTGATATACAACTATTAATGAGAAAACTTTTGTAGCAATATACACAATGCATCGAAAACTATGGGATTCGGCGAAATGGCGAAACAAACAGCATCACGGAACTGCACAACAATTAGATTCGGATTTATGTTAATTAGTGTGGCGGTTTTTTTGATAAAGAAGAAGATACATTTGTTGCGATTTTGAATTTTATGAGATAATTTCGGTTGACAGAATAATGCACCTAATTGTTGTAAAAATTGTCAATTATGTAATAAGTAAATTTTTATTGTTAAAATAAAGGAACTTTAGTAATGAAATAAAATTTAAATTAATTTATTTTTAAATAACGAAAACGCCAAATTTTCAAAATCGTATACTAATTTATTGGTCAAGAGGCTTATACATAAATAGGTAAGATGGGAAAATTGTGCAATAGATTTTACAAAGTTCGATTTTACATGACTGTAAAATCTTTATTTTTGAAGCTAGATTTTTCCTATTTTTTTAACAAATATTTTTATTATCAATTCAAGCCCACGTTTCAAACACGTCTATGTTGATGAGATTGATAAAATAATTTAGTAATAATTAGTTCGGACTTGAACTTGCTTCAAGGGGTAAGTGCTTACAGGATATTTGGAAGACTCATTATTCAAGCAGTAGCAGTTGTGGGACAAATACAAAATAGTTCGCATCCGGAGGATCGCTGTACTGAAAAATTTAAAATTGTCTGAGATTCACATTTCAAACCTCTAATGACAATAATGAAAGTGGGATGTGGAAGATACTTAAATAAATGTATCGAAAAAAAAAGAGTTTTATTTCAGTGCGCCGGAGGTGCCCCGCCAGAAGACTTTGTGATGAATACACACAGACTCATCTGAAAACAGCAGAAGCTGAAAGATCCAGCATTATCAACAGGTCTTTGATTGATATCTTTACAACTTGTTATACTTCACCTTAGCGAATTCAAGAGGCAATCACTGTTTAGACTTCATGCTCCCAAAAGGGCAGTTTCAACAAGTTCAGAATTTTGATTTAACGAGCCGATTACGCACTTACTCCGAAAACGCACATGCCCCACATTATCTTACCTGAAATTCTGGTTGTAATTGGTGCGTAAAAAAGATTCGATTTCAGCGTCAGTGCAACAAAGTACATATTGGATCACTTTTAGCGGTCGTTAATGAAATTTCACTGAAAATGTTTCCAAAATGGATACGTGTCCTTTTGAAAGTAAGCTCTTTAAATGTTGATATTAGGTTATTATTAAAAGATTCCAAAACAAGCCCTAAATTTTGAAAACTTACGATAATGATCAGTGTTGTGGTAATGACGAATGTTACGGCAATAACTTTTGATGCATCCTGTTCTCAAACTCAGAATTAAGGAATGTGGAGAAGACCAATGAAATAAGTACAATATTGTAATATATAAAAAAAAGAGGAATGTATTTTTTTTAGTTAAAAACGTACGTATAAAATAGTTTAACGACAATACTTTGTATTTGAAAAAAACAGTCTTATTTAACTTTAATTATATTTAATGTTTTTATAAATAAAATAGTTTAACGAAAATACTTAGTATTTGAAAATAACAGTCTTATTTAACTTTAATTATATTTAATGTTTTTATAAATTGAAACAACCAAATTACTACATTTTTATATAGATATATCATTACCGTCTCAAAAACGTTATCATTAAAATATTTCGTTGCGGTAATGTCATGGATATTACACTGACGATTTTGGTAACACGAAGGTTTATTTTTATCATTCATAGCGGAATATTTTTTTTTAAACCAGGAGGAAATACAAAACTTATATAGAGCCGTGAAGGTCTTGATGACAGTTTTCTATATATTGTAAAACTAAGAAAATCATTTTAAGAGTCTAATTAAAGTACAGTGTAACGGTTATGACATTAAAAATGGATGAACCTCGGTTGCCACCTTTCATTTTCGATGAAGGCAAGACCCAACTCTTAAGAGGAATTCTAGAGGTTTAACTCCCATCCGCAGGATAGCTAATGTTTTCTCGAAATTTCTCTTTTTAACACATTCTCTTCCAAATTCCTTTTTGTATAGGATGTAATAATTGTTTATCAAAAGACATTTGTTATGCTCAGCGCTTCATTGATGCAAACCAGGGAATATATAGCAAACTATAAAAACTATTAAATGATAGTTCATTTTCTGGAGAAAGTCGAAATTCGGCCCTCCATTGATTTGAAAAAGAATAGAATATAAATGAAATTAATGATGTTTTACATATAATTACGATAATGACATGTTCAGGATTCACTTACAAGTACTTTTAAATGATTTAAACAATAACATATATTGACATTCTTCTTTCCGAATGTAAATAGAGTAAGGTCTTTTACGTATGTATAATGATGGCCAAAAATATTAAATGAAGCCTTCAGAAATGATCATGTTCTCTTTTTACACGATGATGGCCTGCAATCTTAGAATTATGTTTTACCAATATTATATCTTATTGAAAGAGACTTCTGAAGTCACAATTATTAGATAGGTCTAATTAATTACTGATACATGATTCTGTAGAGAAAGGCAATGACTATTAATACCAAAAGAGGAAGTCCTTCAAGTCAGCAGAACTCAAGAAGATGTAATGATTTTAGTGAAGAGATGATGGAGGTGGTAACAAAATTCACGTATCTTAAAAGGTAAATTTGATTCGAAAATCCCAAGCATAATCTCACAGGTAAATTCCTTGTACTACCAGATCTGTTATTCTGTTGTCGGAAAAACAGAGGTGGAACAAGATGTAAAGCCTCACTTATTCAAGTCTGTTTTCCTGCCAGTACTCCTCTATGGAGTGGAGAGCTGGATTCTTAATGAGAGGTTGCAAACCCGTGTTACTGAAGCTGGAATAAAGCTTCTTAGGAGAATTGTGGGTGAAACACGGAGTGTCCGGAGTGACAGGATTCGGAAGAGTTGAACTTTCACTCGGTAACGGAAACCTGGAGAAGAAGAGGCAACTAAAATGGTTTGGATATGGACCGCCACAGTGACCGGATATAAACCATGGATGCGAGACCGGTGGGAAGATGACCAAGAGAGCGGCCAAGAACTTCCTATATCAGCCATTTGTAACGAATAGAGAGACACAGAGAGAAGACTATAGGAGAAATGAGCAACCATGCCAGGAACAGAGATGAATGGCACATATGGTTAATAGCATCTCCACGCTGAAAGGCAAATGGGTGGAAGAAAAAGAAGAAGGATCTATGGAGTGTTTTGTAAAACTGTACCACTGCGAATTCAAAGGATTAAGATGAAATGTTTTAGTTGAATGATTTAGTTAAGTCATATAGTTCAATTAAGTTTAAAGAAATCATTAAATTAAACTTTTTAGGAAAAAAAAACTAATAAAACTATAAATGCGAGATATATCGTAGCTATCAAGGAGAATTCCTAAAAAAAGAAATTAATACTTAGTGTTTAATATTATTCAATAATTACTCAGTCTTGCAATTGATAGTCCATCAGTTGCTTTGGGCATTTTTTTGAAATCCTAATATGGCAGAAAATTACGAGAAAAAAAATTCAGTACAAGACAGACACCTCTCCAAGCACTAATTATTTAATTAAATCTATAATTAATTACGAAATTGCAGAGCCGGCATCTCCTCAACACGTTTGAAGTATATTTTTCGTGCTGTGTGAAAGTTGTTTTGTTGAGGATAACAAGGACACTTTTTCCAGTATGTTATTGAGGAGTTGTTTATAAACACCTATCATCTAGTTCAACCACAAATTATTTCTAGATCGATTAGATATTCTTCTAGGTCAGGTTATCAGGGTTGCAGATTATCTCGGTATTGCGAGTTGGCCATTACACAAGTCTATACTTTATTCGCAGCAGATACGGTTAGTTAGTTATAAGTCAACTTAAATAAAAGAAAGAAAATAATGATCTGTGACAGAAATCGATCGATATTTCTTCTATTAATTATTAACTTTTACTGAAACATTTCGAACTATATTTCATGAAAGAAAGTAATTGTGAAAGTGTCTTAATTAATTTCCGAAAGCAAATCTTCATTTATTCAATTCAATAGACCAATATTTTTATAAACCAGAATCATGCAGCTCTTTATCTGGTAGATAGATAAAGTTCGATGAAAAAAAGTTAAAAAACTCATAATATATTGCTCTCGGGCAAAAGACTAACAAAGAACCCACGAGGTAAACGTGGAAGACAAGAGTTCAACCGACGATATGGTCAACTATAAAGATTACTATCCCGTAAGACAAGGACGCCTCACCTTGGAATCAGTTACAAATTACAAGACTATTCAGATACCTGAGCATAATTTTCGAACATAAATCGCATTCAATCCTTCCAGTCCGAAACTCCTTTGAAAAATAATCAATTTTTCATACTATCTTCCAGTAAATGAATGATCAAAAGGAGGATTTAGACGGCAATGAACGGAGGCGGCCTGAATTACCTTCAGGAATTTGTTTTGACTTTTTCGTTAATATCTCGAAAACGGTTTGTAGCTTAAAATATTCTAGTTGAAATATTTAAAAGCATTCAATTTCCTACACGAATGGTCTTATTGATGTTTTTGATATCTGTTATAGTTGTATAAATATACGCTCATCATGTACCACAATGTACCAACGGTAAAAATAAAAGTATAGTCCAGTTGACATGAGGTCAATAATGATTTTTTTTTTTTTTTTTTTTAAGCGCGCATATTTTTTAAACTCTGACAGATACGAAAAATAAAAGGAATATTCTTGTAGGAAATTTAACGCTCTTCGTGGTTTTTACATTGAGTGTTTTAACCTAGGACCAACCTATCAGGCACCATTTTAGGTCAAATTTGTGTTTTGGGTCAAAAAATAAGGTATTTTTCAACATTTTGAGCATTTTTTTTTATCGTTGAAAACTTCAATGAAAAATTAAAAATTCTATTCGATTTTGAACTATTACAATCTATTACAACATAAAAAAATTGTTAATCAAGTGTTAGGCTTCAAGAATTTGTTTGGCCTTCATTTTGTCTGAAGTATTATTTATATAGGGACTCAGTTTAACCTGCCTCTTACGTTCAATAACGGTGTCGTCCTATTAGCCAGCAGTAGAGTTAGCAGGCAGATTTGTTGAAGAGAGAAGAAAAGAAAGGAAAATTGTTTCACTCCTAGAGGGCTTCCCCCGGTACCAGAAGCAAAGATTAAACAGTGGATTTTCGTGGGGTAACGCGCTCTTTTTAAGGGCCTGGAATTCAAAAGAAAATTAAATGAAACTGAAAAAAGAGCTTGGTCTGCATTTGAAAAAAATGTGTGAACAATTTTTGGGCAACAAAAGAACTACAAATAACAACGACATTTTTGAAGAATTGTTTTTATTATATAAGGCCATGGGTTGCAACATGTTAATAAAAATTCACTTTTTGCACTCCCATTTGAATTTCTTCCCTCCCAACTTGGGAGCAGTTTCAGATGAAAACGGAGAACGGTTTCATCAAGAGATTACCCAAATGGAGGAAAGATACAGCGGTAAATGCAACGAGAAGATGCTTGCTGACTACTGTTGGACACTACATCGGAAGGTAGCTAGCTGATGAAGACTATAAGAGGAAAAAATATACTCATTGGCTTGGCATATAGTTACATTATGTTCAGGATTAAATATTTTATTATTTTATATATTAATATTATTCAGAAGAAAATTAAATAAATAAATGAAATAAGAAAAAAACAAAACAAACATGCTATTTCAGTTTTATCAATAACAACCTTCCCTTTCTCAAAAATGGTGCCTGATAGAATTTTTTAGACTTTCGAGAGATTCGAACTCAGCACACATGAAAATATAAAAATCAGGAAAAATTTCTCAAGGGGGCGAAAAAAAAAAATTGCTTTGCAGAACAGTGTTATCAATTCCTTTCCAGATTCCGGAGCTGCGACTACATGCTCGTTGGTCGGGGATGGACTTGAAAACATGGTACTGCAGGTTCATTGCGCCAACATTTATTTGGTGCTGGGGACTTTGATTAATTATTTAATTAATTAATTTAAGGGATATTATGATTAATTTGTGTTTGATCTAACATGTTTCAAGTTAGAAACAAGGAGTTTTATTTAATATAATTATTCTTTTCGTTTTGATAAACTGCAGTCCGCTTAGAACTATTTACCGCCACCCAATATCCAAATCCCTTTGCACAATCCCTCACGTCATAATGATTTCATAGGATCAGACTCAATCAGGTAAAATACTTAAAATCAAAATAAATTATGCTGCTGTTATGTTTTACTTCCTTGTACGAAGTAAAGGAAGTATTGTAATCGCGAAAATTTTCGGTTTTCAGATTTCAACGGAAATATCCGTTTTGACCACCCCTGAATCCATTTTGACTAGTTTCGTCGTGGCGCCTGTACGTACGTTCGTTCGTATTTCGCATAACACAAAATGGTTAGCCGTAGAAAGTTGAAATTTTTTATTTAGGATTGTTGTATAATCTAGTTGTGAACCTCCCTTTTTGGTCACTGCTTGATCACCGGAAGTGGTACTTTACTCGGAGGTCATAATTGATTTTTATCAAAAATTATATTAAAATATAATGTAAAACATCTCAAATTTGGTAAATAGGACTTTTTTATCGATATGAATGTATTTATTATAATTTGGTTAAAATTGGTGAGCCGAAAAGGGTACTTTACTTGAAGGTAATAATATGTTTACATCAAAAATTATATTTAAATTAAATACATAAATCATATGCTTCGGTAATAAAGGTTACAAATGCAATTTGGTTTCCAATCCAATTAAACATTTTTATTACTTGTTTTAAGTTTTAAAATTGAGTGTAAAATACTGGTTTTCCTCCCCATTTGTGTGTGTGTGTGTGTGTGTGTCAATAGATGGATGTCGCAACGCCGAGTATCGTTTTTGTGATACTGCAATCTTCGGAAACAATTAACCAAATGCAGGATCACTTTTTGAGCCACCGATTTATAGTTTAATAGGCGTATAAGGAAGTCATGTGTTGTCCACATCAAATATTTTTTTTCTCAAAACTTTAGAAGTGAATATTGACAAGATTGTGGGTTAAATTAGATTATTGGTGCTTCTAATTCTCCTTGTCTAATGCACAAGAGAAACTAATTCGGTCAGCCATCTGTTGAGATCGCATTGTTGAATAGATATTTTACTTATTTTGTCTGTGGCAATGTTCTAACTGCATTTCGACATATTTTATATAAAATCAGAAATATGGTATCTTTTTATTAAACTAACTTCAAGAGTTTAATTAAAACCATGCAAAGTAGTGAGGAGATAATTGATAAATTTTATGTATAACGAAAAATGTTTTAGCACTTCAAATTTTCAAACTCGTTTTTCTTAAAATAAATAGAGCTGTTATAACCTTGTCATACCAACGTAGGGAAAATTCTGGGAGGCAAGGAAGGCGCGGAAAAGAAATAATGATTATTTTTGGAGAAAACAAATTCGTTTGTTAAATTTTGTTTTATTCATTTTCAAATTTTATTACTAGCAACATACGTGGATTGAAAATATGTATATTTGACAAGACTTCAATTCCTTTTTTTAGTTTACTTCGGTATGGAAGCAGTTTATATATTTTTGCTATGAATCTTTCCAACAAACAGCAATAAATAACAATCGATTTTTTTAATAACAGAAATATCCAAATTATACAAAAAAGAAGACCTGTACCATTAAAAAACACTAAGACCCTTGGGTTCGGTACTTGGTAAGAAAGTACTGTTTCTTGATCAACGGTTGTGCAAGGAGGTGATTTGACCAGAATCATGTTCCATCGCCAGATTTTCTTCTTCAATTAAGGGTACCCACTTTATAGAGGCTGGGTGTGCCCCAGAAAGGTCTCCTAGTGCCGAGTTCAGTATAAGTTTATTATTTTTTCCATAAACCATAAGAGATTTGTTCTTGTTGGGTACAATTGAGTTCATTTCAAAAGTTCTGAAAAATAAAATAGCAGCATAATTCATTTTAACTGAAAATTGTAAAAGTTTGTAAAAACAAAAATTTACGAAAGAGAGCTTTAAAATTCGAATTATATTTTCACCGAAAACTGTGGGAACATTTAAATGCATTAAAAAAAAAAAAAATTAAAGATCTACATAATAACAAGTAACTAAAGCAATAGACAGTGGAGGAACTATATAGATAGAAAAAAGAATGCGAAGTACTATCAAACGAATGACACCTTTTGATATTTTTAATTGCCTTATTAAAACAAACAGGATTATCCTTTAGGAATTTTATGAAATCATATAATTAAATTAGGTAGGTATTAAACAGCAGGTCGTTGACAATTTAGGCATTTTTGGTGATATTACCAAATTATATGGGCAATTGTGCAAAACAATCCGTTAATTTTAAATTTATATTCTAAAAGGTGTGAACAGATAATGCCAAATTAAAAAAAAAAAATAAAATTGTTGATAATCTTGTATTACAGATATTTACCAGTATGATAAATAAAAATTGTTGCTATCATCATTCCAAGCAATAACATCTGTTTGATGTGAAATTAAAATAATTTTCATGTCTTCGTAATCACCTAAGAAGAAATTTGTCAGCAAACTTCACTAATAATTGAATTAATTGATTTAGCTCTCTATATTTAATGCTCTTAAAATAAATAACGGTTGGTCCATCTCTTTTTTTTTTCCAGAGAAATTTAATTTTTTTTTCATTTTGAGATATTGAATTATAAAAATCACCTCTATTAAACATCAGAGAATGATTATGTACAATAATTTATCATTGGCTAATATATAATTTCGAGTAAAAGTAATAGCGATCATGAACAGTTAATACATTAACTTTTTAGCCGCTGTTGAGCCAAAGCCAAATTAGGGAGGTTTAATTAATAGATTTGCATACTTGATCAACAGGTTTCCCATCTTAACATGCCACTTTTCCCAACCAAGTTCACTGGGCAACTCTTGAAACATTTTCTAGAACGATATTACTGAATTAATAAATTAGTTGTTTTCGTTAATTTCATGAGATTTCGTTATGCTAGTATGAGAGAAAATATTTCAATTTTCACAAAAGTAAAATAAAATTCGATAATGATAATAAATATAATATATTTATCAGATGACTTATTCTTATTAAGAGTCTTTTTAAATTTTTTTTTTTAAATTCCTATTTGTTATATATAAAAATTATATAGATAATGCCTAATCTTACATTTCATATTTTCTCTACCTCTTTTATTTGCATTACACATGCATACGATATTCAAATTTTTCAAAACCTTTCATCTTTCGTTAATTAATTTTATCAGCCAATTATACAAATTTTCGCCTCATTACTATAGTTGGATTCATATAAATTGATGCTCGAGACCCGCAATACATGGGAAGCGCTGTTGCCGCTCTGTGAACTTCTCTTCTAACCTCTTCAGCACTTTACTTCGACAATGTCGATCATTAAGCAAATTAGTGATCGATTATCGTTTAATATTATAATGTTAAGCACACTCCAGTTTGTTAAATATATATTAAAGGAATAAGTGAAAAATATACTAAGCAAATTAGGAGGTACATAATTTTTTCGATTCGTGCCTTTTGCCGATAATGAACAGATCTTTTGTAATGTAAAAGAAAAGTTAATCGAGAGCCGATAATAACCACAACGAAAACGAAAGATTTTGAAAGATAAATGACTAAACTCATTGTAAATAGCTGGAGACATTTGCATTATAAAATTACATCCACTGCAGGTGATTCCAAATTATCAGTTTTAGCTTAAGTGTACAATTAAATCCTTTGCTAACCCTTAAAAAATATTTTTGAGTGTTCTTACTTTTCATGAAATCTTTCGATGTACAAATTAATTCCTCAGATACAAATCTCTAATTACTTTCTTAAAAATATTTTTCACTACCTATACAATCTACCTATGCGCCGATTAAAAGGAAAAAATCTTTTTGCTTTAGATAGAACACGAAAATGAGGAAGGCTTTATAATATCACTTTGTGACCCATAGGTAACAGAGCTGTATCCATAAATAAATTGCTAATAGAAAAAGCAACACACATAAAAAAAAGTTGTCATGACAACTTCATACCCGTAGAAATAAGTTGACAACACGAAATTTTTAATTTTGGTGTTGATGACCGTCGTTGCAATTTAAGGAGAAGTTATGATATATCTGTCTATTTACTTTTGCATATATACATATTTTTATGTTTTATGCTATTAAAATATCGTACTTAGATGGTTATTATCTATCCTCTTTTATTTTTTTTACTTAGCCCTGATAAGACCTGTCTACAACTTAGACTGAAACGTTAGTACCCAATAAAAATATAAGTTTTACTTATTATCGTGTTTTTTTACGTTGACCGCACCCCTCTCCCTTCCAATCCCGACCAACTTTCCTTAATTAATTAAACTTTTTAATAAGTAAGAAATGTAAGTGTTATGTGACCACGTTCTTTTACTATATATGAATCATAACAATAAATGTAATATTTTAAAGTAATCTTTATTATTAATATATATATTGTTAGCCATAACTTCCGTTATTTTAATAGCTAAATCATGAAGACAGGTTTAAAGATTTTCTTCTTAAGGCCAAAGTTGGTAATGATTGACCAGTAGTCTGAATATAATCATATTTTCTAGACAATTGTGTTCCATAACAAGTACTTTTCAAGACAAAAATACTTTTGTCCTTCCTAAATTTAAAAATTAAGCAGTAAAAATTGTGTTTATGTATCCATTCTATATGTTTCTTAAATTGTTTATAAGCACCATATAAATTTATTCATATTTAAAAAAAATAGAATTCTTACTTTAGTTTTTCAACTATTTGTAGTATCTAAGATTATTTATTTATTTACAGCCTTAGTTACTAAGAAGAAATCTATTTTTTACTAATCAATCCGAACCTCAATGAATTGTCAAAATATATAAACGATAAGTTATTCTGCAGCCAATTCATATTATGTATTAACAATAAATAAACTGGTAAATAGAATTAGTTCTTTTATGAAAATAAATTTAATTCGACTATAAGTAATAAACAACTGCAAGTAATAAATAACTGTAAATAATAAATAGTTAAAGGAGTGGGTATATATTATTAATCTTATTCCTTAAGGAATAATTAATTTAAAACAAATTCGAGGTCTTTGACTCCCATGAAACTTGTCGGAATATTTGTTAACTATTCTTTTGTTTCTGTTGATTTATTCAACTCAATTAGAAAATTTGTTTGTAATATTAATAGTCTTTTTCCAACATTTTATAGTATTTCCTCTTAAAAAGAACATGTTGATGAGTAAAGCTAAATAATAATTGTTGAATATCTATTATTATTATAATTGTTCTTCTATTGTTCTATTGTTGAACACCATTAACATTATGAACAAGCAAAATTAGGACTGTAGAGGTAATCAAATATAAATAGAATGATGAATTGATCTAAGCCATACCAGTGAAAACTGTTGTTTCTCTTTTGATCCGTAAAAATTGCAAACATATGTATATTGTAGTTGTGTTTCTCCAAGTGCATAACTCAAAAGCATTTGAAGTATTTTAAGAGTAATTGTTGACCAATGTATCTTATGTATGAGAAGAAGGGAAAGATAAAACACAAATCCAAATCTTGGTAACTTCTATTTTTACATTTGTCCATACAGATATACAAAACCTCCTTGGTTGAGGCTTTTAAGTACATTATATACAGTATATAGTAGTTTAGCACCTTCATGACACAAGGGCACTTACACTCGATTAAATAACTAATTATAAAGCTCCTTCTATATTAAATACATGAACACAATACTGTCAACAATTATTTCGCAGGCAAAGGTTTTTTTGTTGAGACAACTTCAACAGATACATAATTTCCAAATGTAACAAAAATTTAATAAAAATATCCTTTGGGTTGAAAAAATAGAAGTAAGCTAATATAAAACAATAAACATTATTGTTCTATATAGCCGTCGACCAACTTCTGAAAACTAGATAACTTTGCACAATTTTTTTATTTATTTTTGGTTTAAATATTTTTTTATGTTTATTAATCAATAGCAAAAATTTTACATTTTGGTAATTTAGCCTCCTTGAAGTAATTTAATATATAATTAGTATAGAATTAATCATATTTTATTTAATAATAATAGAACTAGATTGACCGTTTTTAAGATTATAAGTACTTGCATTAGTCATGACATTACTGAAATAACAGCCAAAATCATAAGATCTTATTGCTTCATAAAAAAAAAAAAAAAAAAAAAAAAAAAAAAAAAAAAAAAAAAAAAAAAAAAAAAAAAAAAAAAAAAAAAAAAAATCAACTTGGTTTTGTTCAATCCAAATTGTACTAATAACATTCATTTTACTGAGGGCCTATAATTCGTCTACTAAAACCGAATCAGCTATTTTCTTTTTTGTAACAATTTTCACCCATTAGAATTGTTACAGCAAAAATACTCTATTCGTAGGAAACTACATTTAATTTTTGTAAACATCTAATAAACATGAAATAACTGCGAAAGTATTGAGATGTAGTCATAGAAAATGATCGTTAGTTCTAATGTTAAATATAAATTGTAATAATTTAGTGCAAAGTTTCCTCAGTGAGTAAAGTACCAGTCTTAATTCTGTGACTATATAAAAATAGTGAGAAACAAGACACAAATTTGGCTTACTCATTTGTTATGGATAGAAAGGTTTTTTTTATTTTAAATGATTCGAAGAAATGCTAAATTTACTATAAATTTCTTTCTTTTTTAATTTAATTTATTATTATTTTTATTTTACAAAAGGGCCTTTAATAGCGATTTTACAGATCGTTTTTTTTTTTTTTTTAAATAACAATGAAGAACAAATCCTATGTTTTAGGATCACGATTCTTAACAAATATTTCGATTGGAACAAAAATATATATCATTATGATCCTTGCATTTTTAAAAATTGATTTTCATATGCTCTTGGTTAACAGGGCATATATTTGATAAGTGCCGTAAGATATCTTTAAGTGAAATTGATCTATGCCTTCAGTATCGTTTACCAAACAAGACCTTGCTGTCGAAATCAAAACAAAAAAAAATTCCAAAAGGTCGATAATCTCCGAAGGATAATTGTTTCCAGAGGACAAGGCGGAAGGCGAGATCTTGCATACTGATTCTCCAGCCGTGACCGAACCCAAGTCGTTGTCCTCTTGGCTCGTTGAGGGATAATTTTCGGTTTCCGGGCATATTATTATCGGAAAAGGATATTATTTATTGCTGGAATATATTATTCCAGTATGACATAGCAAAATTATAAAAAATATTTTAATCGTTCAATGAAATCATATTGTTCTGCAAGAGGTCAGACGAAATCATTATGTTAGAAAAATTCCTAAGATCATTTTATGCCTCTAGAATCTGTGAAAGACGTTTTTTTTGGAAGGATTTAATTTTTTTGGTCAATTAATTGCATATTAATCATGAAAATCCGAAATGACCAAATTTATAAAAATGTACTTAACTAATCATTATTATTAAAAGAAAATCACAGAATCTAGCACTTAGAATGGATTACACAGTAAATTATTTTAACAAATTTCAGGCTGAAAATAAATACTGTTAGTTTTGAAAATTAAAAATGATAAGTGATAAATAATAAAAATTAAACATAAAATTAAGTAAATTATTAATTTAATAAGTTAAGATTAAATTACTATAAATCTTTTAAAGTCGAATGAGTTACACAACTAGATAACTAAAATTTTTCAAAAAATGGGTAATTGCACAAAAAGGTTCCATTAGGCTAGGTCCACAACATACTAAAACTAATGATCATCTGTAAAATTTTCTAATCCATAACTAGCGAAGTTAAATATCTAGTTTTCTCGAAACGCTGAATGGTAATTATCATAGTTGTAGAATTCACGATATACTACGATATGTTCAAAGTTATTCATTCAACTGCGTATTTAAAAATTAATTTTCATTTGGATGAGATAAGCTATGTGACAAACTGACAAATTATCAATTTAAGATTATTTTTTTAATTAGATGGTTGAACCTTAAAATGCATGAAGTTCCCTTTTTTTTAGATAATTTGTTTTTATATACAGCTATCTTAGCAGGATAATTAAACATTGATTTTTAACTATCAATTAATATTGTTAGTAAAATTTTTTCTTTAACTGAATTTTTTGAAACTCAAATTATACTTGAAAATGCCAAAAAAAAACAAAAAAACATTACCATGATATTGTCGATCACAGTGTGAAACCTCTTAAGTACAAAACATTTTGATTTTGGATTATTTTATTTTTTACGCACAGCAATTTTTTCTACTTAATAGTATATTGCTTGCTGGTACTTACTATTTAAAAAAAATATGATGAAAATTTAATTTGTAAAAGTTGTTTTGTATCTAATTAAAAGTTGGGATTTGACAGCTACGTCGTTCCATTTTTTGACGAACGATATACGATATAATAAAAGAAAGCACGATTTTATAATAGTCGAAATGAATTTATTCCTCTATTGCAATATGATTTTTTTTTAAATATTGTATTATAATATTAAATAGTTAAAATAAATGTTATTTCAATTCAAATATTGCTAATCAGGTAGTCATTTTATTTTATTTTTTAAGTTAAATAATCACCAGTATCTGTAGGCACTTCTCTCATAAGCTTAAGAGGCACATCTCATTCTTTTTTTTTTTTTAATACATTTTTTACGGTTATTTAATCTTATTTATATGAGTAAGTACCTGACTTTATTCCTAAGTCTTATATTGTTTCCAAATAACGCAAAATCACTTAAGAAGAAAGACTTGTCTTGAAAAACTGTTATAATCCTAAGGGAAAATTTGTGGCTTTTAAATGCCCATACCCTAAAGTATCAAAAGAGTAGTGACAATTTTTGAGATATGCCTTTTAGGCGGTAGTACAGAAGTTGTCTCAACAAGTGGGCACCCAAACCACCTAATGATTGTTTATATTTCAGATCTCAAATTATAAATTAATGAGCGAATCATTGAACAGTTAAAGAGAAGGAGTCGTACAAAAACCCAATGTTAAGTACCTCAGCCAAAGTACAATCATCATATTAACTTAATAACATCATCCAACGCAACCATCGGCTCGCTATCTAAACATAGAAAAGAAAAGAAAAACAAACAAACACTGAAATAAGTTTTAAATAAGTGATAATATCTACATCTGAAAGAGAAGAAGAAAACATAACTCTGTGCCCTAAAAGTTAAATTGTTACTCTATAAACAATAAAACCTATAATTTAAAATTATATATACTATTTACAAGAATACTTAAACGGGAATCTTCTAAACCTTTATAATCGGTTCATACCGATAACACTCCAATATATATAAAAGTAAAATCATCATCTCTTATAATCGATTATCAGAGCAGTACGCCCTAAATGGTGGTTTGTTATAAGTACTTTTCATTAAAAAATATTCTTTTAAATTAAGTCACTGTTTGATTTCAGTTACCTCATCACAACCATTACTTAATCACTAAAAAAATAACTCACACGCCGTATATAAAAGTGTAAAAAAATACATTTATATACTATATAAAAAATAATTAACAGACAACATATAACGTGGGTTTGTTGATTGGAAAATAAATCATTATATACATAAATCATATATATATAATATATATCTAAGGCACTAAATATCCCTGGTTACATATCTAACAGGACTTTTCCGCCAACCTGCGGGAATAGGAGACGGAAAGTTTGTGGCACTTTGGCAAGAATTCATGGGAAAACTTTTAAGTTTTGTTAAATTAGAGTAATTTTAAATAACAATAAATCGCATACAATTTATATGCATGTATATAAAGAATTATACATAAGGTCCTCATTCTGGCTTGTGGACGAAGAAGCTGGTGCGGGCACGTGCGAATACTTTCAAAGATTTAGTCCATGACCTGAAAGACATCCTGGTGACGCCGGCCGGCCCAGCTTCTTGCCCCCATGTCTTTCACCAGCTGAGTCCATAGTCAAATTATTAGATACAAATACAACTTCCATGTTACAAATAATTTCAAGTCTTTATGGCAGGCATCAGGAATCAGTAACCAAAATAACAAAAAGTTCCCTATTGACTTGATGAATTTTGGATATAATTTTCAAAAGGGATTATTTCGTTGATTCAAAAGATATGGTTTTGGAAAGCAAAATAACATAGATCATTATGAACACTAGAAAGATGATATTGAACACTGTGAGAAGGACTTGAATTGCAGTTTTAACTGCGATTCCTAAGAAGATCCCTATAATCATCCTGACGCCAACCACACCAACGAAGGAACATTGCCGGCAGCCTCCACCCCGGGCACCACAGGGCTATTTGCCTGCCTTTGGGAGGTGGCGCTTCATGTGCAGGGCGAGGTGGTCCGACCTGGCGAAGCTCCTCTCGCAGATGTGGCACTTGAAGGGTTTTGCTCCGGTGTGTTTCCTATAGTGCCGCGTCAGCTCGTCTGATCTGGCGAACCTCCACTCGCATTCGGCCCACTGGCACTTGTACGGCTTCTCTCCTGCAACAGAACAAGATGACTGGTTATTGGCCTGACATTTCTTCTAGCATTCTAAAAATAATCTGTCATGACTTAAACTAACGGTTCTCGTGTGGAATACGACCTCCCACAGAGGTATAGAAGAAATCCTGAGAATAATCTTTTTATTCTAATACATTCTACTAGCTGGAACGTAATTCAGGAACAAAAGATTTTATAATAAATATAGGTAAAAAAATCGTACTTAATTAATTTGTCGACATGAAATAGAGTAGTGTGGCCTTATGTGATAATTAATAATAGACAAAACCTGAAAGATGAAAAATTCTAATGTTTACCAAAAGATCTGTCAATAATTGTAATTAATCAAGTGATAATTTGAAAAAGCTCGTTGAAATGCAATGTTATTCAAATCGACTATAAAATGTAAATACTTGAGCAATCGGTTAAAACGATCTATATATTAAAATTAAATGGAAAATTGAGAAAAAAAAAGCCAACTTCCAAATCGAACAATGGAACTTAATGAATTGATGTAATTCCCGTCATTGTTTATATTCAAAGTATCCTTAACAATTGATTTTAAATGAATCCTTGCATTAATCTTTTACATTAATCTGCATACATTCTATAAATAAGGTTTTCAGTAATCAATAAAAAGTTAATAGGAGAAGTTATTCGGAGGAAGGAGACGGGGATGTACAGTCAGTGAAGATGAACACAGAGAGAGAGACTTATTAAATTGTGTGCCGACGTTTCGGTCTAAGTTTTAGACAATCATCAGAGCTAAGAAAAACAAGATAACCATAGTCACAATGCCAGTAGAAGTAAAAAAAGAATAATAACATTATTGGTGATTGTGAACACCATTTATCATTACTTAAAATATTTGATTTTTCATAATTTACTTAATACATACTCCTATAACTTCATACTAGTATTAATCTTCTTATACTACAGTTTGCTGTTATCTTTTATTATTGTTAGTAGTACTGTTAGCGAAGTTATGTTGTTTATCTTAGCCTTGGTGATGGCCTGAAACTTAGGCCGAAACGTCGGTACACAATTAAATAAGTCTCTTATTTGTGTGTTTGTTCTTCTTAACTGACCGCACCCTCCAACCAACTTCAACAATTATTTCTAAGTTCAATCTAACTTCTACCATAAAAAATTTATCAGAATTTAAATCCTTCATTACCAATTAAAGTAAAGCAGAAAAACATTTTTTTTTTCTGGAAAACTGACTGTGATATAGTTATAATGGATATTTAAAAAGATGCTTATGCATAATTCTATATGATAAAGTTATATTAAAAAAGGAAAACCGCTTTCAAAATTCGAACGTGCGAATTGGAGAGACTATTAGAGACTATGCAAATCAGAAGGACATGGATCCAGCACCTAAGCTGGGATTAGACTTTCTCGTACTGCAGAGCCGAGAGCCAACAGGAAGCGTTGCTCAAATCTAGCCCAGGTGGTAGGAGAGATTTGCCAATGCCACTAATATGTATATCAGGCTCTTGATATCCAACTCTGACCTACAAGAAGATCTATAGGCCCGTTAGAACAGGTCCCTTGCGTAAGAACCGATTCATCTATTTACCAATAAACTGCTGTAGGTGGAGACAATTCGGCTAATTGAACAAACTCCGAACCGTGGTTATGAAAGAGTGTCCGAGTTGGAAGCTACGAGAAAGTGTAAAGGTAGCTAGCTCCAGCTCCAGCTATCCAGTTACCTTATGTAAGGACGGGTCAGTCCCGGGAATAGTTTCACCGTATTTGCATCTATGGCTCTCGTTTTGTCATGTAGGGGCTCGTTGTTGTTATCGTCCCATCTCTGATATGGCCGATCCACGCCAGCGGATCCATGAATGTTCGCGGGAGAAAGCTCGGAAACATTTAAAAACCCAAAGAGAACCCCGAACTACATGACAGGACCGCGACAAGGTACATGGGCGTTTGTCCTCTCTGTATCAAATTACCTCTTTCACAACAATATCCAGCCTACACACAGAGGAAACCGCGATATAAGTCGATATATTTCCGTTTCACAACGAAACAGCCTCGCTAGGCTGAGCCAAAACAAATGTACGTGTAGCAGAGCTTTCTAACGCTCAAAAGTCACTAAGAGCTCCTTCTCAAACCTATATATCACTCCACTGAGAAATAGTTAGGAAATATATATTTTCAGTTCCAAGCATGAAGTTGTCTAAGAAGACATTAAAAAACAAAGTAACAACTAAAATAATAGTAACGAAGGAAAAGATGAATTCATAAATTAAAATAACATTTA
The DNA here is from genome assembly GCA_948150685.1 of Rhaphigaster nebulosa. Taxonomy (NCBI): domain Eukaryota; kingdom Metazoa; phylum Arthropoda; class Insecta; order Hemiptera; family Pentatomidae; genus Rhaphigaster; species Rhaphigaster nebulosa. The sequence continues at coordinate 173,723,005 of OX411306.1, forward strand.
TTTTTCATCATACAAATTATTTCCAACTTATCAAATACTAGGCAGAATTCCACACCATAAGGATATGGTAAATGTAAAAAAAAATTAGTCAAAACATATGATATTATAGCTGAAATATGTACCTTAGTTATCTATCCAACTCTTTCATTTAAAATTTCTAAAACGTCCAACTTAAATTTTCTAACGTTATAAATTGTATTAATTAGACCCCTATCATTCCAAAGAGCAGCCAACATTCAAATATCAGGCCAAAACATTAAACACAATAGTTGATCTACCAGCAACATTTGTTAGAGGAAACACTCTGGGAGTCTCTATGCAGAACTTAATCCGTGTCTAAAGTTCATTTTATTAAAACACATTTTTGAGTTGTGCTCTTTAATTCTGCATAGTAGGCGATATGTTTTTTGTAATAATTGATATCATGAAGCTCTCCAGAAAGTGTTATAAATCGGTCAGCGTTTTTGCACATCACTATTTTTCATTATTAGTACTCGAAATATTTTTTCGCGTTGAATCTGCCCTTGATAAATATTTCGAGTTGAGAGTTCAAAAATAGAGATTAAAACGAGTTAACACAAGAAAATTTAAAAATGAAAATTTTCTGTTTTATTTTGTTAGAAATATCGGTGCGGAGTCACTCAAAATTATTATTTAGTTCAATTACATAATAGTTAAGGGGGGAAAAATTCAAAATCCCCTAACAATGGATTGGATTCGTAATGCGTATAATTAACATATAATTAGCCTGTTAAATTGTGATTTCGGAAAAAATAGATGTAAATCTTTAATCATGTTTCCAATGGTTTGCTTGTCTTGCAATATTGATGTACCTCATCAACCCAGTAATGCTGTCACGGATGGACAGCAATTGAAATGACAAGATGGCGACCCACCTCCTATAGTTATACGATCAGACAAAGCGGCGATGTAACGCCCTGCCATTGGTCTTTAACAATGAGGGAAAGTGAAACGGCAGTTTAGCGTGGCCTTTTAATTCGCGTGAGCGCAATACCGTCCAGCCCGACAAAAGTCACTTAATTGTCTCATTCCATGAGCTGAATTATAATTACGCAGGAGGGTCGTTATTCCGCTCAAATCCAACCATGGGTCTTTCATCAGCGGGGACATATTAACGGAACACATTAGCCCGATATAGGATTGATAAGGTTTTATGACCGTTTCTAATATGTGGAAAAGATTCCTGTATTATTAGGAAAGACGTGGTACCGAAGCAGTAGTAAGGAGCAGCGGGATAGATCTCAAATAACTGGAATAACGAGAATATGTTTATGTAATCAGCCTAAATCGACTTAGTAATGTGCAAGGGAGAGAAAAAACATAATTTTTAAAGAAATTCTGTCCAAATATCGTTCCCACAAAGATTAAGTAACGATTGGGAAAAATTACATTTATCGAATTCCTTATTCTTATTAATTTATCAGAATCATATTTGTAAAATAAAATGTTATAAACACATAAATATAGGGCTTAGAGAAGTAAAAAAAACCAAAGATAAAAAAAAGTATTCGGAAGGTTAAAAATAAAACGTAAATTTACGAAAAAAATAAAGCTCTCCAGGAAAGTAGCTATTCGTTGTGGTGGGCGATATATTAGGTTGCTAAATACAAACCATAATAAACGTCTTATTTGGACTGTTTGTTTGAACAACAACAGACAAAATTCAGTTTTAATAACAATATAAAATATTTGTATTTTTTTCTTTTTCTTGTTTATTTGAATGTTTGTCCTTTTTTTTTTTACCTTTTACTCAATGCATTTATTTTATTTCCCTCCCCCCTCTCCCCCCCTCTCAAAAATACCTTCATTAATCAAACAAATAACTCCATATATACGCATTTATTTCATTCGATCTCCCTCCACCTCATCAGTTACTAATAATTAACTGTATTACTACAAGCTATTATCAATACCAGTCAACAGTATGAGGTGACGGTTTCGGAAATATTTGTTCTTTAAAGCATACACATATTGAAATCGTTCAACTTGATTTCAAATTCATTCGTTAAATTAATCTCCCCTCATAATTTCTAACTCAATGGACATCTAATCATATTTTTAAATTTCTAATCACTAAGCACTTATGACGTATTTATATAATATATTATCTTCATGATTTTTATCTTTATTCTTTTACTTGCACATTCGGCAAAAATAAACGTGTTAATTATTTTTAACATGATTCTTCATAACGAAAATGAAAATCTATTAAAAAACTAGTTGAACTTGAAAAAAAAAGTTCTCATATTTTAAAATAAAATTCAAATACGCTGATATAAAATTAATTAAATGAAGTAATTACGCGTCTTTGTAAAAAATAGAATTAGGTGCTTTTACTTATTAATCTTATAGTATTCAATTAACATTTCTGACCTAAATGACGAATTATATATCTACATATAAATACATACATTTATTTTTTATTTTCGGATAATCTCTTTATTATTTTTTTGCGTTCATATTTAATAATTAAATGGCGTTTTCATCGCCTTTGGTATATATATATATATATATATATATATATATATATATATATATATATATATATATATATGTATGTATATAATAATAATAATACAGCTAATGCATTATATACTTATTTCTAATAAACTATCAAATATTTCATGAAATAAATCATTTTAGCAATACTCGTGAATATAAAACAAATATAAGAAACTGCATCCTGTTGAGAGAAGGCAAGAAAAGCTAAGAATAAAAAAAAGAATTTGATTAAAAAAAACAATAATAATTTATAAACGAATATTTCATAAATACAAATTTCGAACAATTAATAATTACAAATTTATATTCTTAGAACTCGTCAGTAAGCGAATACATTATCATATTTATCATTATTTTATATTTATAAATGAACCTCGTCATATACGGTTTTCGACCTGCTAACGTAATCTCAGTCTTCAATAAAGATGGTACAGCGAAAACGCAACTGTTTAAAAAAATCATTAGTTTAAATTACTAATTCCAAAATTAAAAATGAACCTAAAATTTATCAACGCTTGAATGTATTAATTAAATCTATAACTCAAATTATAATTTGCATATCAGAAAACAAAAAATACAACGAATCTACAGGGCTAATTTGGGATCGTCCTTGACGTGTAGTAGAAAGATTTTTTATTTGATATGTTAATTTAGTCAAAGCCAATTTCTTTCAGCCCGTGATAGCCACTTTATTTTATTTTTAATTTCACGAGATATTAAAAGGACTAACGTAATATTGATTTGAGGATCATATTTATTATAAAACTTGTTAAACAAAGTTTTCACGGTACATATATACATTCCTCGCTACAAAATATTAAAAATACGCCGTATGTGATTTAGGAATAATGCGTTAATATGACATTAAATATAAAAATATAATAATACGGCATTAAATACACAAAATATTTTGTTTTTTAATATGGAACGATTTGTTGGATCTTGTTTACTTTACAACTGCCAGTTACTTTTCAAAGTAACAGTTATCGATAATGAACCATATGATAACTGGCAAGTATCTCGTTGCTAGGGAAAGGTTATTGTTTTTAAAAAAAAATTAAAAATTGGTTTTAAAGTCTTTTCAAGTAATTAAGTTCTTTGAAGATTAATATATAATATAAATTTGTTTCAAATTTTTGAAATGTACCAATATGAAAATGAAACGATTCGTTATCTACAAGAAAATGGGATAGTTCATAAGAAGAGAAATTGTGATAATGGTCATGCTATGAGCTATGAGAAATCGAATATAAGGTAGGTGTGTAATAAAAGAACTTGCACATCCAAAGCTTTATATAGTTATACGTGGTTTAATAATTCAAGGTTACTTTTAAACAAGCCACTATTAATCATTTATTCATGGACACAAGAATATACTACCACAAAGTTTTGTATATTTGGTAATTGGATATTAGCATAATTGGAAATTAATAAAAGAAAAATTGCTGATTGGAAGAATATGTTGAGAGAAATTTGTGCTCTTATTCTTTTGAATTTCTCTGGAGACTGAGGAATATGGAAAAGAAATTGTTTAAAACTATTTTAGAAGACATATTTGATTTCTTTCCTATTTAAAAATATAAATATTTCAACATTTTGTAATATAAATAATTGTATCGCATCTAAATAAAAAATATGTTTATAATATCTGTAACTGTTACTTTAAAAAGTTACGTGCAATAGTAAAGTTAACAAGACCCGATTTGTTTCCAGTTGCTACTTACAGTGCCAGATATTTTTTCTTCATTTTGTGCTATATAATTACAGATTTTTGAAATTATTTTAATTATTTACGTGCTTCATATAAAATCACTTTTTTTCTATGCTTAATCATATATAAGATTATTATTCTGAAATACATGACAGTTATAAACCTAATATCCTTTTTTATGAACACCTAAAATTAATTGGTACTTAGTGAATAAGATGTATAGATTAGGTAAAAGTGGGATAGATATTTTAGTAAAATTTATCTGCACACAATATTTTTTTAACATAAATATATTGTTCGTACTATAATTACTATAAATAAATATATTATTGTCGTACAAACATTTATGAATAATTCAAAAGAAATTTATTTTAAGCAATACCTATAGACTAAAAGGACTACCAGAAAAAAATCTTTAATTTAAATTTTAAAAAACAGGGGTTTCGAAATTGGGAATAATAAATTTTACATTTATGCCTAAAAAATATTCCACATTTATGATGTTTATTATTCATTATATTACAAGAGCATATTTATAATCATAAAACAGCAGTGAAGATTAATCTATTCAACTAGTTGAAATATGTTTTATTTATATTTGATTCGATCTTAGTTAAAAACCTCATCATCTTCCAGTGGGAGACATCTATGGGCGCCATATAAATTTCGATTTGCACACACTCCCCCTCCAGAACCAGGCCGATCCTGGAGAACATTAATATTAATCAGGAAGAGGAGCATGATGGACGGAGAGTTATCTCCTGTGAAGGTTGGCACTGACTTTGCAAGACAATGAAGGGATTTCATTTAGCTGGAACTAGGGGAATATGGAGTACCCGGCCTTGGTCCACTGACAGCTCTAAATCATAAGAGCAAGGGCGATAAGAGCCTAGCGTAGGAGATCGATCCCCGACCCGACGATAATAGTCCATTACGTATTTTCATTTACATAGTCAATTCAGCTGTCGATAAATTAAGTTGAGGAGGTTTATCAGATTAGCCAACCGGTACCGGGAAACTGCGCACTTCATAAAATACAATGCCAATTAACAATAAAACGCTAAAATTACTGGAAAACCATAATTCCAAATGCTATATTCCAACTTGGCTAATAGAGGTCATTTCAAACTGTAGTGTGGGTTGATCACGTCACTGTAAATCACTTTATTCTTTATCATTTAAAAAGAGAATCATTCATTATATAATCAGCTAACGCTAATCAAAAATCCATTGAGATATTATGACATTATTACTTCTTTTATTTTTCTTCACCAAATCATTTAATGTATATATGTTTTTATTTTTAACACTTTGTGAGTAACTTAATTTACAAAGGTTTTGTTGATTTTTTTCAGTAATCAGATATTTAGCACCAATACTATATATTATTTAAAATAACAATTTTGATATTGATAAAACAAAAATATAAGGCAGAAAACAATAAAATTGGGAAACGAATCGAATCAATTTACATAACGAAAAAGATATTAAAAATGTTAATTTTGAAAAAGATGTGAGGGGAGGATAGGCCAGCATGATGTGAATATTATAAATGAAATAGATATTTAAAAATAATAAGAAATTATTAAAATAGAAATGTAAAAATACCAAGCGGAGGCAAAGATTATTAGGTAAAATGAACCAGGATAATTAAAGTTAATTATTACAAAAAAAGTTTATAATTAATAAATCTGGATAATAAAAAGGATTAATATGAATATAAAAATATAATTACAGAAATCATATTAATGAAATATGATGATATGAATAAATGGCCAATTAAATAATTAATCAAATAAATTTTTCTACCGGTGAAAGGAATAAGAGAACAATAAAAAAACAAGAACCCTATATAATAGAAAAATTGAGGAAAAGGCATAAAGATATTGGCATGTTAAATTACTGTAATAATTAGATATCTGGGTTTACTAATTTTTCCATAAGTAATTTAAAAAAAATATATATCAAGAATGTTTTATATATTTTTATATATCGCAGTTAATAATTGCAATGGAAAAATTTGTTAATAGCAATATTTTATAACATAGATATAAATTAGCACATTATACATAACATACATTACACATTATCCAGTAATAGTGAACAATATTTAAGGTTATCCTATTAATTGGGATTAATAGTGATTCTTGAAATTGTTATTGCTTTGAGCACATTATATTGGATAAATTATGTCGCCAAAAACCCTCGCTAAAGAAATGGAGAGCCCCCAATAGATAAATTGAGGTGCCTCAGCACGTAAGAGTCCTTGGTAAAGATTACCTCCTTTCTAGTCTAAATCTATCATTTCAATATAGTCTTTAACTTGTCTATCTTAAAAACATGAAAAAAACGAAATTGTTTGGATAGGTTGACTTCGCTTCAATTATAAACTCTAAAAATGATCTGTATCCATTTAGGTACATGAAAAGATACATAATTAATTCATTAACGGGTTTATACAGACATCTAATTTTTAAAAGTTTGCCGAGACAGTTTCGCAATTATTAATATTCAGTTCTCGCAATGACTAGTGTGGACAGGTGGAATAAGCGATACGGAGCTATTTTTTAAAACCAGTCGACTATGTGCAAGAAATAGAACAAGAAACTTGATAGAGTTCCTCCATCAGATCAAGTAATACTAAAAAGGACATCGTGAATAGAACAGGAATCAAATGAGCGGAAATTAGGAGATCAATCATCGAGGCGAGGTGACAGATGCCGCGTGTGTTTCTCGAGTGGGAAATTATTTCCCGAAATTTGCGATTAGCCTGCCCTTCTCCATAAGGTGCTGAGTTCTCGTGATTCAGCTACCAGTTTTGTTTTTTTTTTGTTTTTTTTTTCCCAAAGAAGTCTCATCACGAAGTGAATTGCCTAGGATAGAACCGCCAAAGCGTAGGCTTTATTCGTAAATAAAACCGGAATTACTAAACTAGACCACCTGTGCGTTACGCAGAGGCACCGCAGTGACTGGCAGCTGAAGTTCTCGGCCAGAGCACATATCCTTAGTCATCGACCAGTTTTGTAAGCCCTCCTTATTAAAAGGTCACCCCGAACTAACAATGACACACGTCGGCGGTCGAGTAGTGGAATATTTTCGGACTCGAATTGCATCATGCGGTGGTCTCTCGCTATTGTGACACTGGCATTAATGAGAGATTTGGATAGGGCAAGCCCTCTGTGACGGCAGTTACATCAAAACGCGTTACGTATCACTAAGGGCTAGGTGTCCGTCCATATTTATGGGTTCGCCGATCAAGATGGCTAATATTATGTATCTTATCTGAGGCCTGTTTTATTGTGTAATATATTCGAAAACATCATTTATCCAGAAGCTATCATTAGGGAATTATAACCGAACATTTTATTTCATAACGTTTTGTCAAAGAAGAAATGATGTAAACAACAGAATAAAAAAAATTGTGATTAGTCCCAAATTATTCATTGTGATAATGGGTAAAATCATAGACAAAAACGCTGTAAATTATTACTCTATTGTTTATAATTTACAATCGTTATAAGTAAAAAAAAAAAATTTATATTTCTCTGTATCTTCATAAATGGCCAATTTGGATAGGGCAAGCCCTCTGTGACGGCAGTGCAATGCAATGCAAATTTTAGTTAATAATTCGCCGATGTGATGCTCTATCCCATAATTTGCACCCCAATTTTATCATTTTTACCAACCAATCAATAAAATGCGTGTTGGTTTGCAAAAGAATATTGTAAAAGTCTGCCTTAAAACAGAATACAGAATGCTGCACCATAATGCAGCGTTGCCATCATGCCAGTAGAAAAAAAGTAAATAAAATTATGATTTATCCTACAGAAAGAAAGATAATTAGTGAGTAAGTGAGTCATAACGAACTATAGATACCAAATTAAGGCTATCATAACATTAATTTTACGTTATGCATTTAATTTAAATAATATATTATAAGAAAAAGAATAAAGAAATAAACATCAGAAATCAATTAGAAATTGATCCTTCCATTCCATCATGCGGACGTCAACTAAGAAATTTATGGTTCAATGATAGTACAGATTAAAAATGTGATTTATTCAATTTAGAATATTAATTGAATAGGTAATAAAATATGATAATTTAATTACAATATATAATAATGCTAATTTTAAAACAGATATAAATAAATAATAATAGCATATTTATTAACCCTAAAGGAGAAAATTTCTGTTTTGAATAAAAAGGAACACAGAATATTTTCAACTGGTATGTGGACTTACTTATTTCTAATTAACTTAAGGAGTTAAATAAGTATATAATTTCATGTATCTAAATATTATTTTATATTTACTAGTAAAAAAAAATTTTGCCATTGCTAATCATAATGATATTGAATATAAGAGATCTGAATATAATGCGGACATAAAACCAAACTCTGCGGTAGGGAACGTACCCCCGGGCTATGGAAATCTATCTTGACTAAGCCTCTGACTCAGCTGGCACATTCTTCGGCCGGCAATACAACTTCCCTCCTCCGTCAAATTTTAAATAACTAACATTTAAATTTCTTCAGTGATTTAAAATTCAAAATTTATAATTCAAATGGATAAATCGGCCGACACTTAAAATTGAAAATAATAATAAATAAAATTAACTTCAAGGATATTTCATTATAATTAAAACTAAATATGTAAATAATAAAGAAAATTAAAAAAGTTAATTTTTTATAATTTTATTTTTAAGCATAAATATTTAATCCATCTCTGCTCATATAAATTACTATCTTTTTGATTTATTTTATTAGCATTAAATTATGAAGAAAAAAAAATATATGACCTTTTATATCCCCTAGAAGAATAAAGACACATTTCAAAAATTGAAATTGTTGGGAAATCATATTTAAAGTTTTTGCTCAACACTTTTGAATACCTCTTCATTAAAACACACTGAACATTTGTAATACCGTAGGTACGAGTATTGAGAATCATCGTTTTTTTTTAAATGATGAGGAATTCAAAAGCCCAGAGCAAAAACTTAAAATATGGTTTTCATTAATTTTTGAATTGTGCCTTTAATCTTCGACGGATGCGGTAAGACGCATCAAAAAGTATATATCATTATATTTGATATTTGAAACAATTGATTAGGTCCCAATGATATTATTTGAGGAACGGGTATTGTTGCAGATCCATATTAAAATAAATTTTTAATTTGCATTGTATTTGGTCTTACCCCATGACCAAATTGAAGCTTATTCCACCCCCATAAGTTTACCCCATCAACTTGGTAATTAACAATCTGATTGTTTGTTCTATTTATAAATCATAATTATTTATATATAGTTTTAATTAGGCATAAATAATTAGTATTTTTTTAAGTACTAAACTATTTGGGATTGTTTATTTTAAGATATTTAATTCATTAAATAAAATCAAGAATTCTAAGATAGGGGAACAAATAAAATTATGTACATACATGTATAAATTAATAAAATGAAAATGAAAAAAAAAATAAGAAAATGAAATAAATAAATAATTTATAGGTACTTGAAAGTTCACTCGATTTTTAACAATTATCGATATTTAAATATAATTACATCACTCATTTATATTTAAATTTGTAACCAAACATTTATAGGACTGCTAGATAATTGTATTTAAGGTTCATAACTTATAAGACCTTTCTATTTATATATTATGATTATCTTATTATAATATTATTATTAGTGTATATAATGTCATTTTTTACGTATTTCAAATGGTGCTTGAATAGATTACATAATTACATTTTCAAGATCTACGCCAAAAGTAAATAATCGAATGTACAAGATCATGAAAATTTAAATCATATATAATTCTCTTTTATACTGTGGAGAAAGAAATGAGGAATGATTGATTTACGATGTGTATTTAAATAGCATTTATTTTATTTTAAAACAAATGTTCTGAAGATGAAAATAAAATTCATATACATTAGAAACCAAGAATTTAAATGTGAATGTAAAATGTCAAGCACTTTAGAAGTTTTCTTTTCAATCTACCAAAGAAGTTAAAAAAATCAATATTACAGGAAATCCTTTCGCTCGGACCTAAGGTTGATAAAGAATCTAAGGTTATATACAGTAATAACCAATTGTGGAAAAGGAATATTGAGCGTGGGTGTCTGACACCCACAGCTTGGAGTTGCAGGATATTGAAATGACAATACTTCCAATGATAGATTCAGCACGTGCCTTAAATTTGCATGATTTCTAAACACCCAATCAAGGAATACCAGCTTGAAGATCTGTCAAATTGAAAAATGCCCTATTTAAGTATAGAATAATTCACAAAAATTAAATCACATTGTGTGGTTAATTTTTCTCCGAATAACTGTGGCGAAATAGTTATTTAGTTATTGTTTTTTATATAATAGAATTTATGAAAAGGTAGACATCATTTGGAAACAATAATAAAAATCTATAAAATAAAAGTTTATTATTCAAGTGTGATAAAAATCTGATTAACGTGTTTCATGCTTAAATCCTTCCTATCGATTACCAAACAGCTCTACCTTCTCAAAAAACCGTTTTATATGAGATCGTAAAGAAATGAATCAGCATCTCTACTGAATATTTTCTGTCTGGTAAAATACCTCCCGTAATAATATTAAACTAAAACAAATATTTTTTAAAACTCTTATTACACTCAGAGAATTCTAATTATTTGATCATTTAATTTATTATATAAATTAAATGCCTTAAGCGACTATAAGATAAGAAATAACAACCTCTCCATTCGCCAAAATCAAGAATCTTTTGGATTATTAGTCCATATTATTGACTAATGGAACTAAGAAATTAATTGTTTAGTAGCAGCACTCCAATGCATTAGTAACAATAATTATCCGAAGCAGCTAAAAAATCTATTAAGAATCAGACCGGTCAGTCACAAATCTCGATTCATTGAACCTTCCATGTTAATTAAACCTTCTTGTTTGCTAGACTTTGGATAGATTAATTTTCGTGGAGAGGAAATTTAAACTATGAATGTTTTTCAACAAACTTTTTATTTTGAATGCTATTAAAATAAACTAATTTTTTAATGTGTTGTTTTATCTTTCATTACATTTTTTCATTTGTTATTGTTTTTATTTAAGATAAATTTGGATTGACCCCTAATATACAAAATTTCCTCTTATCCTCTCATTTTATTTACAAAATAACTTTTTCACACAATAATTTCATACTTATAAAAAAGTTTATTTTAAGGAGAAGTTGGTCGGGAGATGTGATCAATATAAAAAAAACGATATTAAGTAGAACTTATATTTTTATTGTGTACCAACGTTTCGGCCTATGTTGTAAGCCTTCCTCAGGACTAAGTAAAAAAAAAAAATTACCAGGATAACTAGCATTTATTTTATATACATTAAAATATATATAAATAAACATAAATAGACAGATAACGTAGATCATACCCACTTCTCCTTAAATTGCATCTACGGTCAACTACATCAATATCAAAATAAAAAGTTTGTTTAGTCAACTTAGTTCCACAGGTATGAAGTTGTCATATCTAAGTGTTATATTAGAATGCCTAAAGCCTTCCTCAATACTTGGTCTATCTAAGCTCAAAAAGAATTTTTCAAATCCGACTGATAGTTTCTGAAATTAGCGCGTTCAAACACACAAATTCTTCAACTTTATATATAGTATCTGTTATAGACCTGAATAAAATAAAAAAATAAAAAATGAATATTTTAAAATCTAAATTATGACAAGTGGATGTACCAATAAGCAAGAGTGAAACATAGCAGCATTTGAAGACAATGACTGCATAGAAAATGTAAGAGATAAGTTAGGTGTTGAGCTAAGAATAAACCTCATATTTTTACCTTCAATCCATAAATTTCCCTATAACCGTGGGTAGCTATTTGCAAAGCTATGGGGCAAAACGTGGGCCACAACCGGCTTACTAAGTAAATAATATTCCTACTAATGTAACCATGTTGAAAGATTATATTTATGTTACATGTTAATATATATTATGTTACAAGTTGATATAAGCTCTCGAAAATGAATTTAGAGTTCTATAATTCCTTTTCCGTTTCGAGAGGTCATATTTAAGCTGTATTTCAAAAATTTTGTTATAGACCGCAGGGAGTAATTTTTTAAAAATTATTTTTGGATCTATAGTATTTTTATGCAACTTGCCTAGGTTAGAAAATAATTATACTGCTAAATAATTTGTGTATAGATTTACAAATCAATACCCAAGAAGGCTCAATAGCAGTATGTTATGAATTGTTATTCTTTGCAATCTTTCAATGCGTTCATTTTTTTGAAAATTTTTTTATTTACAGTTATTAAATTACGCTTATAAACTAAAAGCTGTTACTTTTTACTTTAAGCATTAATACTTCGCTTTCATCATTTATGCTAAAAACGAACGGAAGTTCATTTGTTTTTCTTTTCTCAGATTATTACCAATATTTTTGCCATCGCAAGTTCTGACAGAATTAATTGCATAACAATTTTGAAGTAGAAAAATTGTTAATTATTTTTAGCTAATTCAATTTCAAGGATGTTATGACCATTAATATCAACTATAATTAAATAAATACGTAAAGTACTATAGAAAGTATCTTGGGTTTATTAATATATGTTATAATATATTAATATATGTTACAATGTATTAGGCAATACATTAAATTATTAGGTCCCATTACTTGCTTCAACAGAAGGGTAAATTAACAATTGTTCAAAAGGGGTTTTAAAGTTGATTATTAATTTTTGTCGATGGTAAAAAATTTTTTTGAAATAAATTGAAGGAAGTACATTAGAGAACAGGCAGTTTTTAACGAAAAAGATGACGTCTAAGGACAAATACTTGTTTTTTAAAATGCAATTTGCTCGATTAAATAAAATGTTATTGAGTTAGACAATTGACACATGACTTCATGCGGATTATGTTGTTTTTTTTGTTTTGTTTTTCGGACAATAATTTATTCAAGATATCTACGAAGGTCACACGCTACTTACGCCCGTTCCCGAACTCACAAAGAATATACCGCTTAATCAATGGTGCAACTTCTATTAAAGGAAAGGAGATAAAACAAAATGACCGCCAGGTAGAAAACCGGTTTCGTCTGTTATTCCAGCCCGAGTCATGCAGACAGGACGGAGTCTACGGCGGAATTTTTGTGTCAGGTTAAGTGCCTTGATGAGAATTGGGCATTAGATTTACAAAAATAACAAAATTATTATGTACGGATTATAATCCTTCAGCATACATAAATACAGTAGCGGATTCTAGGGAGGGAGGAAACCAAAACCTAATATTTTTTATTTTGGTCAATTTTTGTTTTAAATACATTGTAATTAAACTGTATTCTGTAACGGCTACATTGCTCAACTTTTTGTCCTCAATGCCTTGCTTAAAATTATATATTTTTTAAGATTACAAAGAATAAATAAATACAATTGAAGTGTAGCGTCTATCAGAATGATGGGTCAAACACTACTTCAGCTACTTAATGTAAGCATTTACAAAGAGAAATTTAAAAATTATCTTCCTAAAAAAATTATTGTTCCAGTTATTACCATTATTAAAAAAAAACTTATAATTAAAAATTGAATTTCTATTGATACAAGTTCACTTCTTCAAATGGTGTAAAAAAGACAATTTTGATTAATTTCATTCAAACTTATGTGCAGCTCCATCTCCACCTCCTTCCCACAAAAAAATTAAGATCTGTATAAATACACTATGATTCATTATATAAGTATAGTACTAAAAGAGGATGCGGCCAACTGCTGGAAGACTATGAATAAGGAAAGCGCATGAAGGACAGTGGTTAAAAATAAAGAAAAATCAACATGTAAATTTTATGCAAACTAGTGAATGATTAATGATATTTTATAATCTGTTATTTCCAATCGCATTCCAATTCAAAACCAATATAATTATTTATTTTTTAATGATTAGGTAAGGAATGTCATTAAAGGAAAAATGTCATAATTATGTAGTGGATATAATTAAATTAATACTGTTAAATATATCTATGAAAGATTTTATAATGATTTCTTGGAACATTTATTTTTCCTAATTGTATTAAAAAAAATTATTTATATTGCTCAATATATAAAATATAAAATTGTTCATGCATAAATGTATTTTTATGTATTTAATTTAAGTTTATGCGTGAATTATTTTTTTCCCGGAGATTATTAAAATATTTTGTTATTTGTTATATTATTTCTTTATTAATTCATGTTTGTATTTGTTATATGTTTCAAAAATCAATTTATAGATTTATAGATTTATAGATTTATAGATTTCTGACGTAATTGTCGTAAATTGTGCTTTTGAAACTTTGGATCTGTCGTTTGAGTTCATTGTTAAGTCTATTAAAAGTCCGTTTGTCAGATGGAAGTCGGTCTGTCTGCCATACTTTGCGAGCTCTTCTCTTAGCTCTGATCAAGTCTCTGATGTACTGGGGATAGTTTGGAAGTTGCCCAATTCTTCTGGATCTGGGCACAGAAGAAGACCATACAGCCTGCTGTATACAGCTGGTAAACTTTTCAACGGCTTCCTCGAGCTCGTCCTCAGTTTTTAGAGACATTGGGATAGAGAGCGTTGAGTTTAAACAGTTGCTGTAAGCGTCCCAATCAATAATCCCTTCTACAAGAGATGGTTTTTTTATGGCAGTACAAGGCTTATCCAATAGTACTAAATTGAGAAGAGAATGATCAGAGCAAAGATCGGAACTCGTATTTACAGTATAGGGTACGGTCCTAAGTCCTTTAGTAATGAAAAAATCAAGTAAATCTGGTCTTTTCAGTCTTGAGGTTGGCCAATAAGTAGGTGTTCCAGGTGAGATAGTGTCTAATGAGAGCTCATGGATAGCAGACCTCAGGTTTCTTCCTCTTGGAGTACACAGTCGTGATCCCCAGAACTGATTTTTGGCGTTGTAATCACCTCCTGCAACAAAACATCTTCCAAGGCGTCGGAAGAAATTGCAAAACATAGCGGATGTCAGAACGTACCTCGGAGGGCAGTAGACAGCAGCGAAGGTAATGTTGTGATGTTGGGTGTACATTGTGATGGCTGTGGATTGTATATCTGGTGTTATGGGTAAAGGTAAAGGGTTGTGCTGTAATGATGTTTTAATTAATATTGCGGTACCGCCGTGTGAAGTATTATCTGGGTGATCAGTTCTGTATATTGTGTAGCCGGGGATGTAAAATTTGGAATGTGGAGTCAGGTGTGTTTCAGTTATTAGAGCAATATCAGTCCGTTTGTCGTGTAAGTAAATGTCGAGTTCAGTCCTATGTTGGTTGATCCCATTTGCGTTCCAAAGTAGAACGGACAGGGAGCCCACAGTCAATTGATTATTGGCCATATCCAGAGTATAAGGCTTGAGTAACCTCTGAAAGTTGTTGAAGGAGACTGAAAAGGGGCTGGATGAGGTTATTCAAGCCACTAACTAGGTTGAACAGCTGAGACGGTGGTGGATGACTGACAGCTGAAGGTACCGGCTGGGTAATGCCCTTTCGCATGCCCGAAAACTCCGGTTGCTGATGAAATACTGGTGCTCCAGTGGTAGCTGTTCGTTGAGGCTGCTTCGGATACTGTGATTTCAGTCTCGATGGGCTTGTGGGATTATTATAAAATTATTATTGCTTTTATTTTATTATTTATTTATTCATTGTTGCTTTTGTTTTAACTTTTGATTTTATCGATATTCTTATTTCAATTATAAATTATTCATCAATGTTTTTGATGTAATTATTATGTACAATGAGATGGTTTCCCAATATTTTCGCCGCCACGTGTATCGCCACAAACGAATGTGAAAATAGCTACTATCTTAGCTACTTACTTATTAAAAGGCCAAAAAATACCTTTATGTTTGATTTTTAACTTCCTTATTGCGAATAATATTTATATCTCACCGCATTTTTACTTCCCTAAGATCTAGATTTGTATTTATAAGATTTAGTTTTGAAAATATGCTTCTGATAAATTAATAAAACTAAGCAATTTCAAAAATGCGATCTTTCACATTCGTTAGTTAAACGTGATGGTGACGATACAATCTATTATACTATAACCCTCAACATCGAAAATCCGGGACAACGCGGCTTAAAGATATCTGACCCAGAGACCTCCAGGACTACATCTCGTTTTGTTTATTTATTTAAAGTTATGTTTCAAAAAGGTCATATATCAAATGTATTAATTGATTTTTTTAATAAATCAAGGAACAACAATAACTGCAAACGGATTTATCAGATAAGCTGCAACACAATTATTAACTTAACTAGTATACCCTGGCGAGAACTCTCGCATTATATCCTAATACATTAGAAGTATAAGCGATATTAGGAAAACATATTTATTCTTATAAACAATATAATATTACTAAAAAATTTTATTTAACACACACATTTGGGGAAGCTACAAAGTTTGTAATGACTATGTTGAAGTTATAGCTCATACTTAATAAATAATTAGCTTACCCCACTGGAAATGATCTCTTCACTTTAGGAATTAGGCAATGAGATCTAGCTATAACATTTTCTATATGTAGTATTCATATTTAACAGTATCCTTTAGGGTTGGACATGGGAAACAATATATTAAACTCATTAATAGTTTTTGTAAACAGACTCAAATTGATATAAAGTTACTATGACAACGGCACGTACGCAAGATGGCATGAGGCCCGTGCGGACCTATATCCTGCGTTATTTCAAAAAAGGTACGGTTTTAAGCTTTTTAAGCTCCGTAGGAGCGTATATGATCTTGATGCCCGCGTCAAAATCTTTACATGTACAGAATTTTTGTACTAAAATTGTTTGAAAAACTGTTTTATTGTATTGAAGTGGGAGAAGATGTGAAGAAGTGAATGCTCCTGGGCTTATTTGAAGAATTGTTTAGGTGAACTCCTTAAAATTATATTAAAAAGATAATTATGTGGGACATTAAGGGAAAGTTGTGTGATGCGCGTATCACACCAGATTTTTTTATATTTACAACAACAATAATGATGACATCCATGCAAAAGGTATAAAGCATTAATTACAACCAGCTTCACAGTCGAAGCCCAACTTTTTCCCCGGTTAACGAACAAATTCCTATGCTTTGTTTCTCATTTTCACAATTTGTTTTTCTAATAAGGTCAATTACTCCTCACTCTCCATCCAATCAACTTATTTTTTTTTTTTGCTTTGTAACAGTATAAAAGTCAATTTTTCTTCTAATACAAGGTTAGATGTATTGAAAAGGATAGCTTTGATCTATGATTGCCCTCGAGTAGACGCCTAATAATGCCAGGACGATGATAGAGCTCTCAATGACTCAGGATGATGACAGGTGATGTAGAACAATGGCTGGGTCCTGTAACATCGGCGATGTCGGGTAATTACCAAGACGTCCCGCCCCCTACACGTACCGCGTACAACGAGTACGTGTTCGGCAACACAAGGGGCCGCTTTGGAGCCCATTCATAAGCGTTTTGTGTTCTGGTGGCTATGTCCTCTGTGTCTAGAACCATCTCTTCCTCATAACTCTGAACGTACTCGGCCAACGTAATGGTGACACAGACTTTGAAGTAACGATTAACCAAGACATACATTATTAAAACCATTAAATTATATAAATCTCAACGAAAATTTATAAAAATTATTGAGTAATCGACTATAATTAATTACTAATTATTGTTTACATTTCTCTAGGTAGTAAAATGTTTTCCTATTAACAATAGTTGGAGACCTGAGTAGTTTCAAAGTAATTAGTAAGATAAAAGTTATCAGGAAAGCAACAAACAAGGACAGGAATAGGCGGCAAATGATCAAAGACTGGAGGAAGTTGCGAAACAATGCCTTATGTATCGTAATTTAATTGTCCTTCACATCTTGTCATTGTGATATCATATTACATTTTTCCATACACGCTAATGTGATACATTTCGGTTTGTGATGAAACTCTAATTCTGTCAACAGGTATTTACATAATATTTTTTATGCTTTTGATTTAGCTCATTGAAATTCTTGATAGTGATCTTTATACCGATCAATTACTAAAATTACTAATTTATTTATAAATCTCAGATAATAAAATAACTATAGGAATATATATAAGCGGATTATCGATATATTCCTGTAATTATCACTTTCAACATCGCTAATTATCACAATCAACTTCTTATGAATTAGAACAGCTCTCTTAGCACTCATATCCTCTTACTATAAAGACATGGATAAGCGGATTATATTCTATAGTCTGTTCAGTGTAATCAGAATTTCCAATTGTTCATAATGCGGCACAGAATAAGCGAACCTTCCAACTGGAATCAAAGATACTTTTTATTAAAACTCCAAACGCTGAGTAATAAAATTTTATTTTAAATTTGTATCTATGCTGAGATCTTACCAAAAATAGTCTTAATTTCATAAGGCGATTCAGGTATACCTTATCGCAACACTGCGGGTAAAATTAGACTGAACAGATTAAAATTGAAGGGGATTTGGAGAAATTATTTTAGTTTTTATTCCTTAAATTATAACGTTCTTTCTTGAACTATTGATAAGATTAATTAAACATTATCACTATTGGAAAAATAATAAATTAGAGCAGGTTTTTTAAACAATTTTATTTTATTAATTTAAAACTATACATTAATTAAATATATATACATAATATATGTGTATAGTACTAAACAATCGAAATTCTTGACAAAAATAAAGAACACTCATACAATAATTCTATTAAAAATATGTAACGCCTGCAAAAGTGTAAAATCATAAACTGCCAAATCTCAACTTTTAAGGAGAGAAAAAAAAAATTGATTAAATTTTCATCAGATGAAGGTGATTTATTATTTTATTTGTTTAAATTGCTTTTATTAGCAATTGATATACTGTCAAATAGAAAGAATTAAAACATTATTGCTGTGCATAAAATTTACGTAAAAAAATAAAAATAAATAAATAGCCCTAAATCAATACGTTTTGGTATGACGATAAGTTATAAAGTTGATTAATAACGATAAGTAATTAAACTTGATATCATTTATCCCCTTAATTCAATCTACAATTAATAAATCAAGATCCGAAGCTACAATAATCTATTATTTAACTCAGAGAATTAGAAGAATACTCATATTAATAATAGTAATAATTAATAAATGTCAGTATTTGATCCCAAATGAACTAGTTGATAATATTATTATTAATATTCTAATAAAGTCCAATACAATAAATATGAAATAAGTAAACTGTCATTGCAATTAAAGACGCTTATTCAACATAAATTCAAAATACCTAAAAAACAATAAAAGGAAAATTCATTTTTTCAAAAATGAATAAAGAAAAAAACCGCAGGAAATTAGGTTTTTACAAAAATAAACTATATCTAAGTAAGGTAAGTTGAGGTAAAAGAGTATACTCGGGACAAGTGCATACATGGGGATTTATTTCAAATATATTTTGTTGAGAGATCTGCCATCTATCGGAATTTGAAGTTAATAGTAAAATCCCAATAGATATCAGCTCTCCAATTAAAATAGAATTGAAATAAATCCCCATGTGTGCATTTTCCCCGAGCATGCACTTGCATCGGACTTAACTTATGAAAGTTTCAAGTATGAATTCTATAATAAGGTTGACCAAGTTATTGAAATGTTATTCTGTAAATATAGTCTTGATGTAATTTTGACTGTGATAGAGTTCACAAGAACAACCTTCTGAAATAAATTTGTACAGAAATATTTTTCATTAAATTTCAGGAATAAATTGACTTGAATATCTTATTGAATCAATAAGAGCAAAAGGTATAGTATAATTATTATTTTTTCTTGCCGTGACCCACCAAGTCCAGGGAATGGATTGTTAAAAGATATTCGGATCACAGATTGACGTCAATTATTGGCGAGTTGTAAGGTGTTCAATTTTTATTGAGAATCTGATTATTCCCTAAACGTCTAATGCTCGGAATGATTTCATATGATTCTCAAGAACGTCTCTGGATGAATAAGATATGACGAAGGTCCTAATCCTTGGACAAATGGAATCCAGATCCCTCGAGAGTCGGAGGCTGAGTTAGGACCGTTATGAATGACACTGATGACGTACCCGGACTGATCCGGTAATTACAGGTCGGGATTGGCAGCCATGCCTGACCCACTGTTCCTCCATTACGTTCCTCGAGACGATAAAAACTGAGAGCACTTCGGGTCTGACATTTGGGTCCCGTCAACCTTTTCTGGGATATATCTCAATCTGATTCGCCAATGCACCGAGTATGTCTAGACGTTTCAGCAAGTAGTCTATGCTCTTATTATAATGGATATAAAGATTTAAAATTGATCTCGTCAATCCAATAGGAAATCATTCTAAATGTATAGTTCTAAGAGAAAAAAATCTTAATTCGAATCATATATCCTCAGAAAACTGAGTGAACCCCATTTAGACTTAAATTGATAAAAAATCGATGCCTTAAAAAAAATATCTAAAACTAGATATATGTTAACTTCTGGCAATTATGCTACCTTCTAACTTTAAAATATCTTTATTAAGATATTCGAGGTTTTGGACCATCAGTTATTAGATATTATTGAAGGTGGACACATCAGGACAAGACATATGGACAATGCCATACATACATATATATATATATATATATATATATATATATATATATATATATATATATATATATATATATATATGTGTGTGTATAAATGACGTTAAAAAAGTATAATTTTTAAAAATTGGACAAATTTACTATGAAGTTTATAAATATATAAGACATTCAAAATAGACGATGTTAAATAAGGTGGACTGAGCAATTATAGAATTTCCTGGAGATGGACGGATGGTCCAAAACGTCGAATTATGAATACGTAATAAAAAGATATTTTGAAGTTAGAAGATGCATGATTTCCAGATATTTACTTTATATCTAGTAATCTATTTACCTACCTTCGAATAATGAAGTATTAATACAAAAATATATTTAAAGCTATGTAATAATATTTCAATGCCTGTTGTGCGATCTTTATAACTATCAGATATTTTGTTACATGGCATATGGGTCATTCTTCGAAAAGAGGGAGATTTTTTAATAATTTATTACTTATTACTTATACATACTCTTATTACTTCAGATAGCACCGTACTTTCATTTTTATTGCTTTCATTTTTACTTTTTAGTCATTTCAATTGCATCTCAGATAGTGTTGCCGAAATATCCTATCACAATTGTTTCTAGAACGGAATGAACGGAATAGAATGGTGAATTTTCCAAAAGCGAGAGGCTGAGCGTTTGTGTATGGAAATGAGCATAATAGATTTGGGAAGTCAGGATGAGGGAATAGTTCCAGGAAATAATAACAATAAAATAAAATAAAAAATAATTGAAATATCTTACGTTTCAATAATTTTTAATACTAATAAGTTAAATTATTACATTATTATCGAAACCTGGCATATCGAAGGAAAATGATTTGTGCTTTGCGACAATAGCCCCGCAGTCTGGTCGGCCTCGTCATTAACCCCTTCTCCTTCCTTCCTCTCCTCCTCCCTCCTCCCCCTCCCCCTCGACCTCCAAAAACACGATCAACCGGATCCCAGGCAAGTACTAATTAACCGTTACTCTATTTCTTTTTTCTTTTCATATTCTTTTCCCCATCATATTCCTGATAAACATCGTCGCTTACGGAGGCTCCCATCAATTTAGAGCAAGTTTGGAAACCAAACATCCCATATACCCTTATCAGATTTCATAATAATCCCCTTTAATTCATTTCGTATCGAGAACCTTACGATACAGACGAATATCCGAAGTTATTTATCTTTAATTGTAGGCTTCCACTGACCCGCGAATGAGTGAAAGTGAACTTGGTAACCTTTGTAGTAAATTAACTGATTTTAATCGCCTATCATTCTCGACGATGGAATTTATGGAACGAATTCTAAGTGTAATAATCTATTGTAATTGGCGATTTTAGGTGAGGCATAAATTTTGTATATATATATATATATATATATATATATATATATATATATATATATATATATATATATATATACGAGATAGATAAATTTGGAAATGATAATAAAAATGGCACTCATATGCTCAATATATATATATATATATATATATATATATATATTTGGAAGTACTGTTAATTACAAACAAGGTTGTCTCATTCAATAAAATATCTCCAGGATCAATTTTCTACGTTCTTTATTATGCAAGAAATAATTTTTTTTCAATATACAAAGATGATAGAACGTCGTCTATGTTGCAGATACATGACGAAATAGACACGATACAAAATAAAAGAGGTTCAATGAAGACTTTAAATGAGGCACCAATTCCCAGTTTTCTACATGAAAGGATTTCGCATTATTTGCAAAAAAAAAAAACTATTTCAGAGAAACTAAATACTTTTATGCAAATACAAATTGCTATGTAGGTATGTAACATGTATTTAATCGAAGTAATGAATATATATGGAATATTACAGTATTGTATTTGTAACTATTATCTATTATCTATTACCTAAACTATCCAGCGTAAAAGATCAAAATATTTATAATAATTTATATTTATTTATCTATTTATTTATTTTGAATTTAATACATATATTTTTGTTGAGGCCTCACTCAATCCATATTAGCGTCCCTTCAATAAAAAAATTTAAATAAACTTCATTCGGTAGGTTTTCATTGTTCCCCATTATTATGACCACATCCTTTTTCAAAACTAAACTAGGGTAGCTTCAGCGTGTTCAGAGTGTTCGATGAACACTAAGAATTTTTTTTCTTGAGAATATAAATTTATTTAAACCATAATTATGTTTTCTCGTATTCTTCAAGATTTTTTTTTTCAAAAATTTTGTACAGATCTCGCGGAACATTTATAGGATCATTTTTTATAGAAACAAGAATATAAGTTTGATAAAATGTTTATAAAAAAGAATTTTTTAAATTAAAAAAATATATATATATTTTATTTATCGCAATAATAGATCTCAATAACAAAAAGTAATGAGAGATTCCTAATTAAATATCTGTTAGACGAAAAATGTACATGAAAAAATCATAATCTTGCCAATAATCGTATTTGAGAGTACTGTTCATTATAGTAAGGTTGTCTCATTAAATTCAATATCTTCAGTATCAATCATGCACGATCTTTATCATGCAAAAAATATTTTTTTTCAAAATAAAAAAATTATAAAACGCCGTATTTGTTGCAGAAATATGACAAAATTGACACGATATATAATCAATACTAGGTCTAGTTAGCACATTTCTATAATAAATAAAAGGTGGATATTCAAAATTTACTAGAATAATCTTAAAGTCATGTATAAATATACACTCGAATCGAAAATAATCATTTTCTAATAGCTTTCCGGAAATATAAAGCAATGGCGCTAACGACGAAGACTGGGGGCTAATATTAAAAGAGAGTTACGCAAGTGAGTCAAATAGTATACTATTAAGTTAACTGCCTCTCAGCGTAGTTGGGGCCTCGACCATGAACCCATTACGCAGCTAACTCAATGGCCAGGCAACCTTCCCAAAACTTCCGTAGTAATAGTCCGCAGAAAAAAAAAAAAAAAAAATTAAATCCCCTTCCAAATTGAACACATATTTCCTGAGATTGGTAAGGAAGCAAAGAAGTCGAGTCTTGCGGGCTTAGCGGTAGCAGCCTTTTTGAGGCGCAGCGCCAAGGCTCACAAAGGGAGGCTACTAGGGACTTGGGATTACTATTTAATATTTAGGATTAAATATTAATATTTAGATGATACTAGGTCTAAAAATATTAGGCAAGTTTTCGAGGGTTCTTACCAATGTACTCTACGTGCCGAGCAAAAAAAAAAAAATTACATAATTTTAACAATTTTTTATATTAAATTTTTTTTCTGCCTGTGTGGATTTCAGGATTAATATATATGAATTGATTTGTTTTTTTTTTTTGCAAAATAAAAAACACATACCGCCATTGCTACACATATTATGTATTAAATGTACTTAAAATTACAGCAAACAAAAAAAAACGCTTCCAGTAAAGTAAATCAAAAAAATATATATTAGAAAAAAGAGAGCCAAATCCGTTTTAGCGTCCTTAAAAACTCTTGAATAAGAATGTTCCTAGAATTGAATAAAATTTTGGATTTGAATATTTTGGAGGATTTTTTTTTTTCCTGCCGATGTTTGACATTCCTAGCTCCTTAGAATGATGTCCGAATTCAACGTTACTATAATCGTTGAAAACCTGAATTTCTGACCTCTAACGCACACCAATAACTCCACAAGCGTTTTATCATATATCTCCAGTTCTTGGTTTGTGCCATTTCGTGTAGTTTACAGAGCCCGAAACAGCTTTCACATGGATCGATAGAGTCGTGCTGTCGCAATTTTCGTTATTTAAAAAAAAAATTCAAAGGCAAAATTTTTGCCCAAAAATTCATTTTTCAAATTCTATTTAAATTCGTTGATTTTTTTGAGGTGATAAAAACGAATATGAACTTTGTGTTCTAAAGTATATTTTACCCTATCTACGTCGCACAGTACTCTGAATTCTTCCATCAAGGTGAGAAAAATCCTGCCCCGGGTTTTATTCCAAGTAGCGACACCGATTGTGATTTCATTTTGTTAGATTTGTACCTGTGTACGATTGGTAAAAGTTTATAGATTTTCATTATTTATTATATTAAATAATAATAATAATAATTGTATTTATCAAACTTATTTTTGTACAATTAAATTGTAATTACTACTATTTAATTGTATAAAATAAGTTTATTAAATTAATTATTAAATATATCTGTTTTTAAATACTCTTGATTATCAGCCCTAGAAAAAAAAATCATCATAACACTTTTTTGTTTTAAATAAATGAGATAATTTTCTAAAAAATATGTTAAATGAATACAATTATTATCATTCATCATTATTATGAATGGAAAATAATAATATAGGACAAAATGTACACCCCTGTGGGTCTGCAGATCACCTTTTTTGAGCCACTTTTCGATATAATTAAAATTACAGATAAGTATTTCTATTTAAAATATGAATATATTGTAATTTGTAGTTTTAGCTGTGAAGATGGTGAAAGTTCGGTAACGTAAGCTAAACTTATACTTGATAATAGGTAATAATTAATAATTTAGTCGAAATTAATTAGAAAAATATTGTAATCCATTTTATTTTCTTCGGGTTTTTCGCATTAGCATTAATAGCTACTTACAATAATTCATTATTATTTCTTTTTATCTACAAATTTTCATTTCCAATTGTCACACGTAATAGTGACAATCAGCAAAAAGATCATTTTTATTCTGTTAAATTACAATTCTGATATCAAATTAAATTTGTTTATAGAAAATATCGGCATCGTTCGTATGTTGTTAATAGATACAGTACATCAGTAAACATATTTTTCACACTTATATGTTTGTATTTATTTTGGATCTTATTGTTTCTTTTTTAACCTTTAGTCAAAGTTAAATGCCGACAAGTGGCCTGGAGTCATGGAGACATAGCCCGGGCCTAGAAGCGGTAGCGGAGAGATGCGAGGCGGATAGGAGCTAACCTTTCGCCGCAGCTAATACAGCTCTCTAATTGGCTGTAAAGGTTGCCAACGGTAAGAGGAGCTGCCAATCAGGGGCTTCCATTAGCACCCGCTGTCCCTCTTTCGTTCTATAGCAGTAGTTACCGGTGTCAGGTGTCACCCTTGGCGTTTATGTCTTGTCGATGGCGTACTATATTTAACGGTTCCTATAGGAATGGTGAAGTCCTTCGAGGTGAGGTTAATATAACACCCAGTGCTGGTTATTGGGTCGAGGGTTAATGTAGTCCTGGACTTATCTTAACCTAACCCACTCCAAAACGTCACTATTTCGATAAAAAAAAAAAAAATCGGCCAATTCCCATTTAATCTCAGAGTAAACTGGTTCTATCTTAGTTTTATTTAAGAGATAACGATATCACGAAACCAGTTCATTCCGAAACTGGCAGATAGGTCAGGAAAAGCATAGTCGAGAACTAAGCATAAATCTTCGCCAAGCAACTGGCTGAACTGGCCTCTACAGCCTTGATGATGAAGATTTCCCTCTTCGTGTCACTCAAGAGAACTGCCCGTACTATGAAGCCTTCGTGTACGGGTGGAAGCAAACAGTGGGCGTAGCCAATTACAACCGTAAAGAAGGCAGCTACTTGTCGGAATGCTCCGGGGAGATCGCTGGACATAAATGCCAAATGGCAAGGCAGAGAGAAAAATAAAATAAATAAAAACACTACAGAAAAAACATATAGAACATAATTAGTTTCAGAATTTGATAACCTTATCAGGTAATTTAGTATTTGTTATCACGCGGTAAAGTATTTAATCGTATTTATAATGTATTACATGGAATATTAGAGGATTGTATTTGAAGCTATTATCTACTTTCTGAACTATCTAGCGTAAAAGATCAAAATATTTATAATAATTTGAATTTTTTTTATATATAAATTTTTTAAGATCTAGCACAAGCCTTATTAGCGTCTCATCAATATTTTTTTTTAAAATAAATGTCACTCACTCTGTCGTTTTTCATTGTTCTCAATTATGAGACCATCTTTTTCGAAAACCAAACTTTCGGGGTTGCAGTTCGACCAGGGCGTTCGATGAAAACAAAACGATTTGTTGTTTTCTTTCTGGAGAAAATAATTTGTATTTAAACAATTTTAATGTTTTCTCGCAGTTTTAAAGATGTAAACAAAAAAAATCTTTACCGATCTCACGGTTCCTGTACTATTATTAATTATCATTACATTAATAGTATCCCTTAATGTTACAAAAAAGCCCTTTAAAAATTTACTGAAGAATAACTCCTTGTCAAAATCCGATTCAAATTTCATTTTATTGTAGATCTTTTATGGAGAAATGAACTGCTCAATTACAGAACTTGAACTATTAATCGTAATATCGTAGCACTATGAGTCTAGTTTTCTCTTTAATCTGATTCTATTCCGACTAAATTAAAAACAAGGGTAAAGCAATAATTGGTGTATAATGCATATATCAAAGAGAAGTCTCAATTCATTTGAGGTCATATCCAACAAACAATTTTGAATACTACATATTAAATACAAATGAGTGGCTCGTAACAGCTGAGGGCAATTATGGCATAGTAACTTGTAACTTGCTGTTTTTGGACAGAGTTAATTGTTTAACTTTTAATTTTATTTTTTTATTACTTGCGGTTAAAAGTGAAGGACGCTATCGAAAGGACACTAGATAACACCAATTTAAGTTGATATGTCTTCTTCAAAATATAAGACATATTTACTACATAAGAAATATAACTTCTTAATAAGAAATATAACTATATAAGAAGTATAACTTCTTGCCAAAATCCGAGGAATAACTTCATTCTATCTTTTATGGAGAAATGAAATACTCTATTACAGAAGTTGAACTACAAATCGCAATATCGTAACACTATGAGCCCCATTTCTTCTTTAATCTGATACTATACCGACTACATTCAAAACAGGGGTAAAGTAATAAGTGTATTTCTGGCCATTTATCGCAGTTACCCTAAATCGTGACTACGGGCTAATAACACAAGCGTCCGTTTTGGACCAGTTACTGAGTTAAGTGTAGTTGCTCGATCGAAAAACGTGCATTAGAATTGAAAGGTGTTTGTCGAGCTGATGAGCTGTTCGATTCCGACCGCTGGTAATGTTTGAAACGATTTGTGGAAATGTTCTAGAAATAGAGTAAACATTGATTAAAACAATAATATATTACATAATTTCAAGCAACAGTGTTAAAAGGAAAAAAATAAAATAAATAAAACCAATGTTATAATTCTTCTAAGAAAGAACAACATTTACTTCAAAAGTGCTTTAAAAAGAATAAGGAATTTTATCTTTTTTTTAAGTCAGTAATAAAAAAAAAAAAAAAGTGAATATTGTAGCGATAATTAATTTTTACATACATATTCTTTGAATTTGGCTTGATCCTATAAATATATATTTGAACATGAGCTATCCCAATTTACGGTATATATGTATTCTCTCTCTCACTCTCTCTCTCTCTCTCTCTCTCTCTCTCTCTCTATATATATATATATATATATATATATATATATATATATATATATATATATATATATATATATATATATATATATATATATACACACTTATATATTTAATTAAAGCTATGATGGTAATCTTATTATTTACTGTTTATTTCTAGCTGGAAGATAATAACATGAAGATGATTAATGCTTAAAGCTTACGTTCTTAAATATTAACTGAACTACATGCCAGTAAAAAATAAATGAAGGTAAACTAAAAGGCCATTATAATTAAAAAGGAGGAAACAGGAAAAACGGGGTTTTTTCCCCAACAAGATAGACAAATAAAACAGGTTTATGAAAAAAAAAAAATTCAAAGCTTTTATTTTTAAAAGACGGCATAAATTGATAAATAGGTCATTTAAATATTATTCTTTAATAAATATAAAGTAGATGTAAAAACAATAATATGACGTATCCGCTGCTTTCAGATCTTAGTTACCAAAGAATCAAGACACTTTGAAGTGTTTAATGACTAAAGGCAGAATCAATGATCAAGATTAAATAAACAAAAACAAAATTAAACATTCATTTTATGATATTTACAACAAAAAACGTATTACTAATTTTTTAATAATCAATGGAAAACAGATAATGTCTTTGACAAAAATCATGCTTTTCCAGACTTTAGTCAGACTGACATTTAAATACTGCTTGCTATCAAAGGAAGTTCTTCAACTCCCAATTTTTTTTTTATCATAGTAAAATTATTTATATGAAGCAAGAAGATCGTTATAAATTAGGTTATGTGAAAATCTATAGTTTATTATTTAAATAAATATAAATATTCACATTCGTATTTTATATTATTTTATTAATAATTATTATTTAAACTGATACTTAAACTTAAATTAATTTTATATTGATTAATATCAATATAAAATTAATTAGTTAATGTTCAATGAGCACTTCTATCTATCATTATCATATTAAAATAATATATTAGTTTTATAATATGTATTACGTTTTTAGGACTTATTTATTTAAGGAAATGAACAAAAAAAAACTGAAAATGTATTTTTTAGGATTAATTATTAATAATTCCTTATTTAAAAATATCATAGTCTTGCTTGCTGTAATAAGATAACAAAGCAACATATGAACTAAAAATCATACTTTCCAATCCATCTCAACGTTATTTGAATTATTAATTATTTATCAATGTTTCTATTTTTAATCGATTTAATAATCACAAATTGAAAACAAACGGCGCACAGGGTATGAAAAGTACTAATATTAAAATAAAGGAATGACACTCCAAATATAACAAGCAAGATTTATAACAGTAATTAGAAAGTCATATACATGCCACAGGATTTGAATATCTCAATGACCCGAATAACAACTAGAAATAAACATATTCATTGGTAGACACTTTTGAATACATTATCCGACTGAGAAATGGCTAAAATAGGTGACGAAGAATAGAACAGGTACCCTAGCCTAGAGTCCATTAAAATAAACATGTAATATCCGGCGCAGTTAATAAGAGCGGACCATTTGGCATCAGATGCACCGATGTATATTTGCATATCTCAACAGGATATAATGAAGACGGATGCATTATGTATGCTGAAGGCAGATCTTGCCAGGCACCTCGTCTCGTTACTAGCACCCTAGTGTACCGCGATTGTTGGCCAGTATCAAAATAAATCAATAAGAGTTCGTCTTCAAATCCA
Source organism: Rhaphigaster nebulosa (assembly GCA_948150685.1). Taxonomy (NCBI): domain Eukaryota; kingdom Metazoa; phylum Arthropoda; class Insecta; order Hemiptera; family Pentatomidae; genus Rhaphigaster; species Rhaphigaster nebulosa. Next base: position 173,753,023 of record OX411306.1, read on the forward strand.
GAGGATTTGAGCAGTTTTTTGGGAAGCGGGAAACTGATGTCTTGAAGAGAGATTCATACACAATGAATGGTGAGCCCCAAATTTATCAATACGTTAGAGGGACCACTTATAGTTTAACTCCATAGACTGTCAAGATCGGAGAAGTAATAAGGCCCAGCAAGCCTAATCAGCTGTGATCTGTGGATCTTGACCGAACAATCTCTGTCCTTGAGTGAGAGTGAACCGAAATGCTTGGATACTATAAGTTATAATTGTCGGTAAAAATTATTGAAAACGAAAATTAAATAAATAAATCAAACGTAAATGCAAATATAAAGCTTTCCTTTCCCGTAAGTGATCAAAATTTTAAAATTAAAATCCATTATATTAAACTAAATATTTTTTAGTTGGAAATCATTCAAGCTGATGTAATGAAATAAATAATAATAATAATAATAATTACAATTTTAAATAATTAAAATTTGGTTTTCAGCTGTTTTATCCCGGAAGATGGCCTAAATGGGTAGACCGAAACGAGGGCCCATATAATCTATAAATATTAATAATACAATTTTTTTTGCTTAATTACATAGACGTCGTTTTTTGAAAAAAAACTTTAGCACCAAAAATTCGAAATTTAAGTTTGAGTCAATCGATATTTACTCCCCTCAAAATTCTAACATGTGTGAATTTCAGATTTTTAACTCCATTCTCATCGGAGATATTAAAGAATAAATGTTGAAAAAATTGAAAAATTTCAAATTTTGGTAAGTCATAAAAACCTAGAATACATTTAGTAGGAATGTTATTTAATTTGGTTGACCAACTATTAAACACTCACCGACCACACAAAGAGGTAACTTGTGTATAGTTTTTCTTCACATAAAAAGAATGGTTTTGAAACCGGAAATGTTTTAAATTTGACCGTTAAATTTCAGGTCAATTTTTATCATATTAGAAGTGGAAATAAATTAAATATACTTAGAATAAGTTTTTTTTCTTAAAACATTACCTTAAAAATGGTGCTTGTTTGGTCTTTCTTAGTCACATAGTTTTTGAACTACAAGAAAACTTCGAATGCTTGCACTAACTAAAATTGGCCCGTAGAATCGAAGAAAAATGTCTGCCATTCATAAACACTCAACGTAACACTTAACACTTAATGTAACTTTTTTTAGCTCTAGAAACATGGGCGAATTGGTATACAGAATATTAAAAAAATAATAAAAAGGTGAAACGACCAACTTAATTTATTTTGGACCACATGATATGGTTTAACCCGCTTCAATATATTATCGTATATAAACATCACCTCTATCGATTCTCGCTCACGATATATTAAAAAAAAAATTGGAAGTGGAAAAAAAATCGACAATGATGACGTTAGCATCAAATATTGATGACTCTCAGTTGGCACCCTGGCCTTGACCAGAGCACAAAGCGTTAACAATATATTCTAATTATAAAAGTTTTGCCACCGTCATATACTCCTACTGTACACAATCAAGAATAAAATTACACACTTATATATGTGTGTGTGTGTATTGCCATTTAGAGGGAAAACGTTGTTTGGCTTTTTTTTTTAAAAACGACGTCTATATCAGTTTCCACGATACACAAAAAGACATCTCTAATTTACCATCACAATCAATTACAGACCAACACTTCCAAAACATTCAAATGTAAAAAAGTAAATGAAAATAACAGAAAATATCATAAAACACTCAAGATAACAGATTATTCGTTTTATGTATATATACACTAAACCACAGAGGCGGTGCGAGCAACTAGAGAAGAATGGAGGAGTACTGACCCGCCCACCTCCCTCTACCACATTTATCAATTTCACGACTGATAATGGGGCTGTCCAAATAATAGCTTTGTATCTTCAGCAACATAACTATGCAGCATTAAGCAATATACACCTAAAATCAAGGTTAAAAGGAAGAATTATCTAAGATAAACTTTAAAAACAAAATCGAAATACAATTTATCTTTCTCTCTCTCTCTCTCTCTCTCTCTCTCTATATATATATATATATATATATATATATATATATATATATATATATATATATATCATTGCCTATCAGTCAGGTAAAACGACAATTCGACCCTCCCCAATAGAAAAACCACCTCCATCAACAGTGTCATTACAAAACCGAGCGGCTGCCAATACACAGGACCGTTAGTAGGAATTAGAAGCGGGATATTGGGAAATCGACAAAGCGAAGGACACAAGACACATTTGTTTTCATCAGACTCTCTTTCATCAGGTCGTATCCTTGCTCGGGGATTCGATACGGCTTCGGAGGACCGTCGTCCTAATCACCGAACCATTAATTGCTCTGCTTCACCTGACTACGAAGGCTCCGCTCCATCCTCCAGCTAGCAGGTTTCCAAATTGGCAAAGAGCTCATAAATCGAGCGAAATATATACGGCAGCTTTGAGGAAAAAAAAAAACACTACCCGAGAAAAAAAAAAACCATTAAGTTGTAACGAACCTTTCCACCGGTGACATATGTTGAGTAGGCGTTTACATCGGCAGTTAGCGTGCTCCCGATGCGGTTAGAATCCCTACATTCCTTGTATATACGGAGGGCCCGTTCTTGCATTCCTCATCTATAAAAACTCCAGCGGTATTCTGTTAAGAAAATGGATTGAAAAAGAATCTTAGCTATAACCGAGTGAAATGTTTAGCTAATGTAATGCATGAGACTCATTCAACTTAGTAAGAACATGGATTGAACATCTTAGTTACGAACAACATTATTACATGTCTATGCTCCTGGGTGGTTATAAAATATTATTAATAATATTATTGGTTTCTTGTGTAGAATTTTCCATTTATGTCCTAATTATTAATAAATAAATTGAGGCACTTTTCTTTAGTTTTAAGAATGGGAAATAACGTGTAATCAAAAATTTTCAAATTAATAATTGACTCATACATCAATATTTACCACGAAAAACAAATAATTCATGAAATAGATAAAACTACATGAAAGATCACAAGAGATATCTTCAATCGGTTCATAATTCTAATGTTTCCTGAAGTATGTGGTTGTGAGGTAGTAAGGCTGGTTCAATGCCGATATGCATCATCAGTATGGCATTTCACATAATCTCGGATCAGTATTATTACAGAAACCACTTAAAATATTTCTTCTTTGCTTCAATTTTCTAGGAAGCTCTTAATAATTTAATAAATAAATGACGATTAAATGCTTCCAGTGTAATATTCACTTGTATTCCATTTTTGTTAACGTTTCGGGGAAAGTCTCACTATCTTCAGAACATTTATTCTCTAAATTACTCCACAATTATCGTCAATAACATTAACAAAAAAAAGTCTCACTTTTCTTTTATGAAAAAAATTACATCATGTTGCTAGGAGTATTGAAGCAATGGCCGATATTGCTAGTAATATGATACTACTTTTTTATGAAAAAGAATAAGAAATTTTATTATAAAACTGACAACAGGTGTGGAGTAAATTAGAGAAAGAATGTTTTAAGATGGGGAGGTTTTCTACGAAACATTAACACAAATGAAATATTACACAGGAAATCTTTAACTTCTGTGTATTTAATAAAATATGTCTTCTATACGTCTTCTTATCCTTTAATTATGTAATAATGTTAAAAAGAGTCGTTTTATATTAATTAATAGATTCGTATGACCTTAGCAAAATCGTAATCACCATTATAAAGTGGAAATTATCGTTCATTTTTATTTATTCTTTTCTATTTTTTAAAATATAATTTATTTAAATTCTCAACACTGAACCCTTCTGAAAAAAATTTATTAAAAAAAACATTTAAAAGTTTATAGCTATCAATTTAAAATTTCTTATTTTAATATTTCCGATTAGGAAATTTTATTAGGCCAACTTTAGGGATCTTGATCTCATATATCTGCTTTATTAAAAATAGCCACTCGAATTTATTTCAGTACTTTTGAAAAAAAAAAAAAAACATCAAGTGTTTTGGGAAAAAACCCTGTCTTTTTTTTGTAAAACCAACTACACAGGTTCCTGTACATATATAGTATAAAAACAAAGTCAAAATTTTGTCTTATAGTTTTGAATTACTCAATCCGTCTATAGGTCGTTTTGCAATGGATTTAACTATAACATATAGATATATGTCTATACCTCCGGAGGTATATATTTTATAGGAACACTTTGCGTTGAGATAGAGAAGTAGGGGTTAGAAATAGGAAAATTGAATAAAAAAAATATATATATCGATCTATCATCATAGATCGATATATTTTTAATTTTTTTTTTTTTTTTACTCAGAAGATTCGAAGATGTGATAATAATAGGAACTGCTATATTTATAAATTTTGTAAACTGCAAACTAATAATAACAAAATTATAAGAGTTAAATGAGATCTTGATATTTTGGTTTGTTCTTTTAACCGATTATTATACTTCCTACTAATTATTATACTAATGTAGACAGCCGAATAAGTTTAATAATATATATATATATATATATATATATATATATATATATATATATATATATATATATATATATATATATTATTATATATACAAATATGCAAATATTTATTATGAATATATGTGAATGTTGTAATGAGATCCGGTTATAATCCACCGACACTGCTTTAATGTAATCTGAACATGGTAATGGCTACTTGTTGCTTCAACTCCTATGCTTGCGATCAAGTCTTATACGAAACCCATGTAATATTTTCCTCCCAACCTTGGCTACCTACTCTATTCTCAGCCATTAGCTTCACGTTAAAGGATAATGATTACTCCTGCCCGCTAATAAACTGTAATCCTTCCTTAATGCTTAGCAGGAAATGGTTAAAACTATTCATAAGGTAAGTTGCAAGAGGCCATTGTTATAGTTAAATCCTTTATATTTGATTCCCGAAAGCAAAGGTCAGGCTTAATTGCGTTGCCTTGCGGATTATCGATTGAGCAAGCGGGCAGTTTATTCGAGAGCCTTGCCAAAGAGATGGTGGAGTGGGGAAGAGGCGAATAAACATTGTGCTTTGATTTATTCTCCTAATCCACGTAATGGCCGTTGCGCAAGGCGGTAGCTCAACGGATGGCGTACAAAGGATAAATAATGTAATTTCTTGCGCGAGAAATACTACAACCGAGATAGAAATCTCTGGTCAATGATCCTAGTCTTCCAATGGTGTTAATGTTTACAACAGCAGTTTGCCCATGTCAGTACCATTGAAAAAACATCACCCAATAATAGTAAAATTTGCATAACTTCATTGCTATGTTATGTTACATATCACACTGCTTATGGAAAACTCAATGTAAAGCTTTGATATAAGCATTTCTCGATTAATACATAAATCCAAGCTTTACGTTGAGTTTTCCATGAGGATTAAGGAATAGACATAGTAAATTTGTGATCTAAGTTATCGATATATAAGTATGTAACTAAACACAAACTAACACACAGATATTAATTCTTGACAATTAAATGCCGCTTTATCAGATCTTCTGCCGATTCAATTGGCGTTGTTCCATTTCTATTAATTATTATTGTCTACAATATTATATATATATATATATATATATATATATATATATATATATATGATTATTATTATTATTAATGTATGTATGTAATAAATTATAAATAATTAAAAATAATAATTTATTAATTATTATATATTATATAACTATAATTATCAAGCAATAATAATTAATAGAAATTAAACAAAGCCGACATCGAATCAGCAAGAAATCTGATAAAGCGAGATTTAATTGTCAATAATTAAAGCTTAACAAAAAACAAAATAAAATGACAAAGGCATTGATTAATGACAAGGCGAATTCCATGTTTGCTTCAAGTTTATTATAAAGGACGTCCTTGACATTTCCTGTGCCGAGAAAGTGTTAGCTTAGAAAATAACAATTAAACTCTTTCGACTTGGTGGATAAGTACATTCCAGATCTCACAGCGTTTAAATTGAGTTACGAACGTCAGGTATTCTAATAATATAGGACGTTAAAAAGCTACTGAGGTTAATAAGGAGACGTGATTTATAAATAAATTATATTCATTAATCTTAGTGTGGTTTACGCATAAAGAAATTCTTGGTTTGAGTGCATCTGACAGGGAATTCTCCTTTTCGCCATTCGTATCAATTATTGTGTAATCTTAGTTTCCAGATCCAATTCCTATCAACGTCTCTTTTAACCTTTTGGCTTTTACGTTTCGATTTTCTTCGTCTCCTAGGAGACGGCAATCATAGGATTGGAAATTAGAAATTATTTGGACTTTTTAACACTAAAAAACCGCTACTTTCAAGTATGTACTTACCAGCAGTTTACTTCTATATTCTTCTCATTTTAAGTTAAAAGCTCTGCATTTCATTTTACATTTGAAAGGCCGATATAGTCTATATGAAAGGCAAATTAGACATGAAATGACAGTTGACAATCTGTTAAAATGTTAGTTAATTCTAGCAAATATAGTTGCAGAAAAACAACAACATTAATTATAGCTGTTTAACTGTTTACGGTAAATGCTTGCATTAACTTAAATAAGCAGTCTGTAAATGGTTGATTTTTACGCTGGTCGGCTTTCTGTTATTTATTAACAATTACATATTTTATCTGCTGACCATCAATTGTAACTTAGCAGCCAAAGAGGTATATGTTCATTCTCAAATAAACAGCCACTTTGGCTGTCCTGAGGTTTCTAGAACCTCGGTATTTTTTATTTTTTCTGTTTTAATTCTTTTAAACCCCTCGATCAGCATTCTGCTTGACTCAATGCACACGAAATTTAATGTTAAAAATAAAACATTTCTTGTGAAATGTTCGCACAAGTTACATTCAGTCCGAAGTGAATTTCGAAAATTTTAACTAAATATTTTAAATTCAAAAAGTATATTTCGATTACTTGGGGTCCATCTCAAAATGGCAACCCAGTTCTACAAGGTAATAACGCAAAAAACTTGGATTTATTACCTTACTGATCCCCGACAGACATTACATGAATTTTAAGAGAAGCCTGGAAATAATTCTCATTATTTATTTATTGTTTATCCTCAATTCAATAATTTTTTATCATTCTTTAAAAAAAATAAGTAGCTAAGATATGATTAATTATCTAGGAGCGATTCAATCTATTTAGGCGCATTACTAAAATTCATTGAAAGCTTTAGTGCATCTACAAGGAAAATACTATTCAAATAAAATTTATGCTGCCCTGATATCGAAACTTCTTATTATTAGGGTAATAGTGAACAAATAAATGTGAGCTAAATAGTTGGCATAGACCTCACGAAGAAGCCATAGACTCCGACATGGCAGCACGAAATCATGAACGACTGTTTACATTGCTGGTGGAAATACCTTCACGTAGGAGCTCACTGAATCACAGGAAGCCGGGTCTAAGTGTAGTGCAGTGAGACCACAAATCGCTCCATCGTTACCAGACACTTAAAGTAGTTGTAACTATTAGTCTCAAAAACAATATTGGCAAGGTTTCACGAATGGTAATCAGTGTTTAGTTAATATTACGGTTTCGAAGTAAACTCCCCTATAAAAAAATAATTATTATTTTTTCGATTTAAATTTTGCTTCCTAATGCTTGTTTCGAATTCAAAATTTTAAATTGTGATCTTTATCGAAATCGCAAAATAATTTTTCCCAATCTTCTTTTCCTAATTTCTCAAGAAACTTTTTTGTTTTCTTTTTGAATTTTGGGTTTATTTGAATATTTTAATAATCTCTTCATTTGATCTCAACATGAAATGTTCTACAAGGTTCTATTATTTTTTTTTGTTATAAATCTTCTATATAATTGAATTATTGATTGGCAAAATACTATCCTCTGAATTTTGAATCGTGCTAAGTAGATTTAAAAAAAAGATGTTTATAAACGATTTATAGAAAAATTTCTGGTATGATATATTTTTCAATAATTATTTGTGGATTTAAAATCTTCTTTGTTAAATATTTTATTGGAATCATATATTATCATATATTATATTAGCTTCAGAACTTTTACTACAATGCAAGATAACTTGCTCATTAAGTATCAGTATATTTTATATGCATATTAATTATTACATTAATCAATATAATGTACCTACTTATTGACTATGTAATTTTTAATTGTAGTGTGAGTCCTGTATAGATATATCTGTATAGATATATCTTTGACAATTTAAAAAAAAAAAAACACGAAATTAATAGTGCCATATTTCATAAAGCTTCAAGGAATTAGGATTTCCATTAGGACAGAAAATTGTATGACCTTCCACGGGTAAATTATTATGTTCCTGTTATTGTATTGGAATATACTCGTTTAGTTTGTTTTCACTCTAAATAAAATAATTTAAAAAATTTAATAAAAAAAAGTTTGATAGCTTTGAGCAGGTTTAGGATTAGACGTTCCCTTATAAGAGATAATCTAATACAAGAAATTATAATTTTTTTTTATAATTACTTCTTATTGGATAATAAGAATGTTTATGACATCAAAAATGTGGTAATTTATGCAAATCCTAACTAAAATTTATCCTCCTTTATGGTTCTAACTGGTATGCATTAGCATAAGACCGTTGACACTTGATATTAATGACATTAACTACTACAGAACTATACCGACACCAAACTAAGCAGTACACTATTATAACTAAGGTCTACATAACTGACCTAATTCATATGGTGATATATAATATGTATGTGGAACGAGGCGATCGGCTAACCATGAAATTTATTAAAATCGCTTCTCTCAAATGGAGGTAGTTCAAATTAAATCTCCGACTCTCATCAAATAAATTGCTGACAATGGAAGCCGTCCTACGCAATAATTTACGCTGGCCCTAAATGCAAATGGAAAGCTAAGGGAAAGATGACGCGCGGAACTGAACAATACACAAAGATACACGAGACTTGGCAAAACAATGGGCGCCCACGGTCAACTCTCCACAAGCATTCGGCATTCATATTGCACGTCTTCAAAGAGGTAACGAGGCAGGTAATTGGCTACCTCTGGCTAATTAGTCATAATTGATGGCATGCTATATTTAATTACTTAATTCGGCAATCAAATATAGCTGTAAGGAGCCACCGGATGTAGACTTGTCGATTTTTTACGAAACCTTCTTCGAACGAAAGTTCTTGACTAATAAGCTTTTGTTCCTCGACCAGCTTCTAATGGAACCTAATTCATCATTCAACTCTTAGGTCATTAATAATTACTAATTGATTATTGTTTGCATTATGTTTTGATTAAATACGTTCTTGATTCATTGCTTAATGATCTAATCAACAACTTAAATTCACCAATCATCATTCACCAATTACAATGTATAAATATGAAACTCGTTCGAACAAAGACAACCATTCAAACATATGGATTCCAACTTTTAGAACTTAATAAATTATTAAAGACAACTTGATAGAGAACAAAAGGTGATAGAGAACACAACTGATAAATTGCGCTACATTGATTAATTGTTTAATTTAATTAGCAATACACCTTAACAGCTATCATATACTCCTGACTAGCTATCATCAAGATAAATTTTATTTTATGATTAGAGTTTTTTTTTATTTAACCATAATTATTTCATCATATTCTTATTTTACAAATTTTATTGTTCAAGTTAAATTCATGCCTCAATTCTAAATGAATTCTGTCATATCTAGACCAAAATCAACTTTTTTGGTGAAGTCCTAGTCAAAATTCAGTTCCTGGTCAACAAAAATTTATCATAAAGATAGTTTTTATCATTTGATATTTGTATGAAACTAAATCAATCTCTTTGGTGGCGATTTCCGAACAATGGGGTTCTTCGAGTAATATCTAAAAGATCACACATACCCTTGAAACTATTGTCCATATAGTGGAATTAATCGATTAGTTGGATATCAAGATAAAATATACACTAAAATTTATCGCTAATATTTTTATTATTTTAGTTGAAAATATACCTAGTTAAAAAATGCAATTACAGTTAGTCAAACTCTCAATCGTTGGTTTGTTTCAATCACATGCATTTCTTAACTTATAAGCATACAAATTTATTGTAATCCTCTTCAGATATAATTTAAAAAATAACATTTAGCTTTAGTAACAATAAATATTAAATTTGAAATTTAATTTATTTATTTTTCATTATTATTTTCATTTACTAATTTTAGTTTTTTTTTTTTTTTATTTATTTATAAATATTGAGTATACATATCTACATATAGCACTAACATCTCAAGCCATTAAATATGGCTGATCGAATTATTAAAAATAAACCAGCTTATTTCTCAAGTTTGAAATATTAATAAACAGTACTCATAACTAAATTTCAGAAAAAAAAAATTGAGTACAATGAATAAGTTGAGTGCGTCTTAGGTGAAATTTTATTACATCTTATATATAAGTTCCAACATGTAAAAACCAAAAATGGGTATTTTTATATCTTATCGATAGCATGAATTCAATTGATAAATTAATAGAACTTATTAAAATACTTTACATACAGCACTGTATTTAAAGTATGACTTGCCCTTAAATATGATTGATTGAATTATTAAAAATTAACCAGTTTATTTCCCAAGTTTTTAATATTTTTATTACTTAATCAAATTTTATTATTTAAACATTTTAATAAATATCATTTATTAAAATTTTTACTCCTCACTGTCCCTAATGGATTCTCAGAAAGATCTAGAATAGAATCGATGAGATATTAAAAATATTATATAGAAATGACGGATATTAATACTATAAAAATTAAAAATAAACTAATACTTATAATGATTATAATTAATGAGATCCAATCTGAAAAAAACATAGAAATTCCGGTTAATGGGAGGGAAAAGGAAAAAGGAGGGAAAGACTACCGTCACGACGGACGGATAAACAACGATCTCCCGCAGCCTTACAACCGGAGAACCGTGACGATTAGTGTGATGTAGTGACTGGGTGGTCACTAATAGAAAGCTATCACCACGCACTATAATTCCTCACAAATGGCTCACCCACTATTAATATCACTAATGAGAGCTTTCCGACATGACCCACCATTAAAGTTTCCAACCGCTGGGATTCATAAGTCCTGCCGATTTATGTATTATATCGAATTCTAGATAATACTTTTATTATTATCATTATGAATGTTGTTTTCGAGAAGAAAGAAATATATTTATTAATTTTATTTATTTTTTTAACTCCAGATGTTCATGATGCCAATGCAGAAAAATGTCGGACCTTTTCATATTCTTTAATAATTTATTCATTTTTCTATTTGCTATTTCTTTTTATTTTTCTATTTCTATCTGATTTCAAAAACGCCAGTGAATTCTATATTCGATATGCATCATTAAACTTTTAATAGAAAATATGTAACGTAATTGCTTTGTCTGAAACGTTTAATATTACTATTTTATATCACCGATTTTCATCACATTAAATTAATTACTATCAGAAAAAAAGCACATGCTTTGTGATGATTTACAGAAAAAAAAAGTTTTTCTGAATTTAAAAAAAAAAAATGCTACTAAAATAACAGAAGGGACAAAGACATATTATTTTTTAAATTACATTTTTGGGTTGAGGGGACTTGAATTAGTCTTGGTTGAACCAGTCAAATTGGTAATATTTGATTGAAATAAAATTAAAATGGAGAAATACTTAAACTTAAATTTACTGTATGTCGGAATGATAAAAGTTATTGAATTACAATCGTCAAAGTATCATATATACACTATACGGTAAATATTTTCCATCAATCACGATTAATTGTATTTTTAAATAATCCTTCAACGAAAATTTTTATATAGAGCCGTAATACGAAATCATGATGAGGTTTAAAATTATTTATAAAATAATTTTTTTTTTTAATTCAATCAAATTCAAAGGATACAACACCTATACACCGAAAATCATGATTTTCGGGAAAAAAAGTGTAACACCCTTGGTGTATTATTATTATTTTATTAGTAAGTTATAATTAGTAATTTAATAGTATTTAATTAGTAAGTTATAATTTATTACTTTTAACTAATGCTACCTCAAAACTTATATTATTTCTGCTTTTACCTTACGGCTAATAGCTTAGACATTTCTGAGATTTCATGAAAATATCAACATTTAAAATTTTTAAACGATATACTAACAACATAATTTATATAAACATATAAGTTGTTTCAACTTATAAAAATGCTATACATAATTACACAATAGTTTATTATTTCCAATTTCTTACTAGTAGGAACGAGTATATCAAAGATATCTGGTATGTCCATCTATAAGATTTGCTTTACAGCTTTGGGTTAGAGTCAAATACAAAAGATGTTTTCTATATCTTCGCTGATATTAGTCCAATAAAGTTTTTTTAATTTTTTTTTTAATTTTTTTTTTTTATGTTTAACTTCGAAGACAAATAAATTATCTTTCAAATGAGCATCTAGAATGAATGTTCCCAGAGATGTATAGTTTCCACGTTTTCAGGTAACTAAACAACGATGAACCAGGTTTGGATTTTACGTATCTTGAAAGATAAAATCTCAAATGTTTCGAGCCTATTCTCGAGATATTTTTAATCATATTTGAAATTTAAAAATAATCCCAATAAATAAATTGTTTTTAACATTAAAAAAAACTTTTTAATTTAATAAAAGACTGCGTTATTATATTTTCGAAGATTTTTTAACAATAAAATTACCAAAAACAGAGTACAAGGATTGCAGGAACAATAAAGTGTATGGGCGTAAGACCTATATTGTTTTTTTATTATGTTTTAAGATGTAATAAAAAACACAATTAGTAACATCTAAATAAATATAAAATCATGATGACTATGTATATGAAATGATATGTATGTTATATGTTTTATTAAATAAGTTCATGATTATCCTGGAAGGTTGAGTTTATCATTATAAACCTTAATTATTTAGTTGTTAAAAAAAAATTAAATAACAATGAAATTTCAACCAATGAATGCAAAACATTTTTACCAACTAGAATAATTATTCAAGGTATGACTTTAGCAATTAAAGAATGAATAAATAAACAATAAGGGGAACAGGAAAGGAGCCATTATGAGATTCGTCGGAGTCGCCTACATGACGACCTACACGGGCGAGCACGTGCGCGGTGATTATAGCAGGGCCGCCAACCGCTCACAATAAAAATACCACCTCTTATGTCCTCTATTTACGCCCGTCTCTTAGCCTTTTTGTCCTCTAGTCAATGATTTATAGTTCGGGCGGGAAATGTTTCAGTAAAGTCACTCCTTCATGCCTGAGAGCATCAAAAGACAGAATATGTTTTATTATTGCCAGCACTTAATATATTTAAAAACCGTAAACGGCAGGAAAAATAATGTATGCATGATGTATATATAATTTATAATGTATGTATGTGTGTGTATATATATATATATATATATATATATATATATATATATATATATATATAATTTATAATGTATGTATGTGTGTATATATATATTATATATATAAATATATCCCGTTTTCAACGTAAATGGAATCATACTTACATTCATCTAAAATATTTTGTCTGTGATACAGTATGATTATATTTATTCATACGAAAAGCGTATAGTTTTAGAAACATCATAATGTATAGCTATAAAAATAGAGATTGGAAGAAGCATATGTATCAGAAAAATTGGAAGCATTCATCTGTATTTAATATTCAGAATGGCAATGCAATACAATAAAGGATAAAAATAAAAATAATTAAAACTGCCTCATATTTAGAACTTAAAGCGAGTTCATTCATGAATTTGTCCAAAATTATTCTATTTTATTAAAATTTATAATAGTAAGACGTACAATAAAACAAACACTAAAAAAAAAAAAAATTAAAAAAATAGCAAAAAACAACATACTGGTTTGAGCCTTACTTATAAAAAATGATGTCACATTCAAATAATAAATGAAGAACCAAAAGCTTAAAAATATTTTCATACTGATTTTCTAAACATCTGTAACATGATGAGATGCATTGGTGTCAGTAGTTCTTCCGACCATTTTTTTAGTTATGGAGATTTTATTTCTTCATTTTTAATTAACTATCTGCGTGATAACGTTTAATACTAAAATAATTCCTCAAAAGATTTTAAAAGCCTAATCCTTATAGAGACGGTTAAAAGGGATATATCAGTTAGAAAGCATGTACATTTATTTATTTATTGCTTTTATAAATGTTTATAGCACGATTTTCTTTATCTATAATATATTAATTATGTTGCACACGCTATATGAGTTTACCATTAAATTTTACAATATAGCAATCATAATTTTGTCAAAAATGGTTGAATCGTAAAGTTTTACATCTGTGAGCATATTAGTGGTCACAAAAAATGAGCTGGTAATTCGAAAAATTGCCAAAATGAGTGTTGTCTGCCGAGATCATCACCTAAGCATCCTGTGTAGAAGAGTTCAGAGATGATCACAATATACATAACTCATTATAACCATTTAGCAATTCATTCCCTGTGACTTAAACCCGATACATAAATCAAGAAATGACTAATTGCATGACATTGTGTTCGCTATTTACATGAAAAATGTATTCGGAGTACCATTACTGCATGTGCTCATACGGATGTTTCTGATATATGTTTCTCAAATTCGCAAAAGGTCACAGTACTTAAATCTTATCTTTGGGCATATTTTCCACAACGGCTTGCAGTAAAGTAAGCTCAAGACTCTGTAGTAAGATTTCATCGCTTTATATTTTATTGTGCAAATTATCCTATCGATTATTTTTATCATCAAGCAATCGAATTATAATTTTATTTTACTGAAATATTTTACATTTATATACAATACTTCAAGCTGTAAAATTACAACCAGTTAGAGACTGAGAAGAGAATTATTTGAAGAAAGAATTCTCACTCTGAAACGTTGGGAACTAAAGTTCACGGCGCCAACTTCTTTTCAGACGTTGAGGTTGAGGTTGAGGTTGTACAAGACCAAACCACACAGGTCAGTGAGACTGAGCTTGTAATAATATTATGAAAAGATATTTTTCTTTTTTTGGAGCAACTCCGCTGTATGTGGAATATTTAAAATTATCGTATTTCTATCAGTGACATAAAGAAGATTATTACAAATTAAACGATTCTAGATTGTTGATATTGATCAACGGAGTTTTTGTCTCTGGGTTAATAATGAAGGTCCTTAAACAAGCCTCAATCAAATAATGTAATAAATTATTGGTGTAAATCTAAACACACGGACGAGTAGAGTGAGTGCGGTGATATCTTTCAGACAATCTGTGACTATCCCTCAGGATTTATAAATTACAACATCAATGGATGTTTAAAAGATCTGCATAGTATGCAGTAGTAATAAAACAAAATAAATAAAGTATACATGTATTTAAAATGTAGGATTTTCTTTTCAGTCACTGAGAATGCCTCAAAATATACGTTGTGCGTGGACACTTCATACTAGCATTATTTTTTTTAATACTGCATTCAGGAATATAAGACCTTAATATTAGATAAATAGATTCATGGAAACGGTGATGCAATTAGATTAGGATTAGTTTTTTTTTAATGTCTTATTTTAAGTATTATGACCATTCAGGACCTAAGATTTGCAATGGAAAGTTTGTTTTGTTTTTTTTGGCTTTTCAAATGGCAATTTTTTTGTGCTGTTAATCATTTCAAGATTAAGACTTAACAACTTAACAAGTATCTATCCACCAACAGGTCTGCCAATTTGACAAATTGCCAACTCTAAAGCCAAATAGGATCGCTGTTGCGACATGAGATGATGGGAAATAAATCGGGAAATGAAAAAATAAATAAAAAATAAAAAAACCTGAGTCATTGCAGAACTGAATTGAGAAATAGAAAAAAAAACATAGTGACCTTTAATATCGTCATTAAAGGAATTAATTCTGGATGGACTCGGCCCATATGTTCGATTCCAGCTGTTGGTTAAGGTAACGCTGATTTCCACATAAAAAGTGGAAGCCTGCCTGATTTATATTAAGAGGAATGCCATGAAAGACAAATAAATCACTAAGTAAAAATAAAACGGACCATAAGTGAGGGATCCACATTGCGGCATAAATCTGAAATAATCTCATTAAAGATTGTGTTCCTGGATCCTATTACAGCCATGTTTTATGGTACTTTCATATCCTTTCGGAAATATGTGGAATGAGGACATACTGCTGATATTGCGAAACAACTCAATTTGAGTTAATGGCTTTAGTGCAGGGTGTTTTGTCTTTGTATTGGTATGATATTTGAGAATAAAAATATATATTTGCTAAATATATAATATATATATATATATATATATATATATATATATGTGTGAGTGTGTGTGTGTGTGTGTGTGTGTGTGTGTGTATTGGTGCATCTCCTGTAATTATCTTTCAGAAAATATGACATAAATGCTATTAATAAAGTGGGTAAAAATTTAAAAGTTTTTTTTACTCAATGTTGTTGGATAAATACTTATAGGTTAAAGGCTAATTTTTAAACGTAATAGCATTATTATATATTATTATAGATTTTTTGCCTATAAGACTTTAACTATCTTTTATTGCCTTAATCAGACTCTGTCCATCTCAGAATATTGTTTAGTTTTTGAGCAAAATCAAATTTTTTTGTTTGTTATTTATGTCTATTCATTTCGTTTTAGACTTTCTTCGTGATTTTTTTGGAATTCATGGCCATTTTCATCTTATAATTGTGAGCAAGTTATATTTTAATCACTTACATTTTTTTTTTAAATTTATTTATTACATATTAATTATATATAAACTATTGAAATTTGATTTATAAAACTCAAAGTTCCGTGATAACTTCAACTCATTAGTTATATCTGCTTAGCTAGTTTTACAAATGCCACCACGTAGATGTAAGCAGACAATATGAATTTAATCCATTCCATCCATATCTAATGATAATATGTAAATAAAATCCTAATAATGGTCACCAATTAAAATTCATGATTTCGGTTAATCATTTTCAATAACGAACTTTAGTAATCGACAGAGAAAAAAAATTAATTCCCCTTTAAAATTTTAGGTATCACATTTCGAGGTATGTAGACTCCAATAATTGAATAAAAAGAAAGCTGTTTTTAGGCGCAGATCACAGTCCAAGACGATTATCACGATGAGAATCGGAACTCAGCATTACCATCCAGCATTTTATTTTGAAATGGCGGCCGATTAGACGTTTCATTCACCCATATCTCAGCCATTTATGAAGTTGCAGGAAAAACATAAAATTTTATTGAATAATTCATCAACCTTCAAAAAAAATCTATTTGTAAATAATAAACTATATAGGATAATAATTTGCAGCGTTTTTTTATTATATTATAGTATGAATTTAAAAAAAAATTGAACAGACGCAGATTTTTTTTCTCATTTAAATAATAGTAATAAAAGTAAGGAATTGCCTGTTTCTTTATTATACCCTAAATCCTTGTATGCATTGCATTCATATATTTTATACACATTTTCTGCATAAATGTCCTTGTAAATCTGTCAAAAAGTTGAAATAATTCAAATAGCAATCCTTTTAAAGCTATTCAAAAATAAGCAGAGAGTCCGCCGGATGGAAATTTAATTTATACCTCAACATTGTCAGTACGAGACCAGAACACCTTTCTCCGCATCTCATTTATAACATCGCTCACGTCTTCATTTGGAGATCCGAAAGGCAATTAAGGTTTTTTTCGTCTCGATTTAAGTCAGTTGTACTTTCTAATACATTTCATCCGAGATAAAATGATAAGGTACGGACAGAATTGATGAGCCGGCAATGGCAGGGGACGTAAGAAAAAGGAAGAGGACGCGAGAGCCATTAGTTGTGCACAGACCGAGACAATATTTAACCGAAGACAGCGGGTGGGTATTGGTGACCTATCTTGATGACATCATCCTAATGTACCAGGCTAAAATATGTCAATGGTAGTGTTCCTTTCATAAATTTCGCTTCCGATCTCTACTTATTCAAGATCTATTAAAGCTTGGGTTAGAAAGTTCAACAAAACTAGTAGTCGGTGGGCCAGACCCCCCGATCGTGCACCTCTCCCACATCCGTATAACTTGCACATCTTTGTGTTCCATACGACTAATGATTAAAAAAAAAAAAATCTTTCCAGGAAAAAAGTGGCCGCCAAAATGGCATCCAAAGATTGCGGACTTCCGACTTTAACTTGATATTGTTTTTTCTTTGGTCTCTCTGCTGGTCATTCTGGATTTGGCTTAATTTCGCTATAATTGACCCTGTTTCAAAGCAGAATAGTTAGAGAATCAAAAGACATGAATAATTTTAAAAAATAATTGGCTTTGAAAAATAATTGCTAAAAAGCTTTAAAAAATAATTGCTAAAAATCACCGTTAAATTCAGTTTTTTCAAGTCGTTCACACGAAAGTTGAAATTTCAAGACCAATGTTGAGCCTTGTCTACTATTCCAAAACAGCAACCTTAAAAATGGCGGAATTTTATTCAAGAAAAAACATAAAATTTCCATTCCGTGCTCAATATTTTGATGAGCCACCAACCACGCGAAAATATTGTAATAACCTTTTTTAAAGGACATTAAATTTTCTAAAATTTGAATGGTAATAGAGCTCTTTATGTTAATTAGTTCTCGAGATAATGTTATTAAAAAAAACACATTTAAAAAGAAAACCGCGAAATCACAACTTTGGTTATTTGTTTTGGCTAATATCATAGAAGCAGTACTTCCTACGAAGATAATAATTATTATCTACTTTAATGTGCATTTAACTAATTCTAATTTGAATAGTAGTAGCCATATATACGTCTACTACTACTTTTTCAAAAAATAACTGTTTATTCCACAAGAAAAAAAGAGAAATTACCATTTCGTGAATTTATTTTGGCAAAAATCATGGAAACTGTACTTCCTATGAAGATAAATGATGTATCCTACTTTAAGGTGCTTTTAACTGGCTCTAAATTGAGGGGTAATTGACCTCTGTACGTCGAATAGTTCCTGGGATATCTAGAATTTTCTTAAAATGCGACTAAGTCAAAATCCTATAATATGTGTTGTTATTTTTAAAAAACTTTATCTCGAGAACTATTTGACGTACCGATGTCAATTACCACTCAAATTAGATTTTATCAAATTTTATCTAGTTCAATGCTCTATAAAGTAGTTGACATTGATTATCTTCGTAGGAAGAACAGCTTTTATAATATTCAGGAAAATAAACTTAAAAAACGGTGATTTCTCGTTTTTCAAAATAAAAAAAAATATTTTTTCAAATTCTTTATCTTAGGAACTATTAGGCGTACTGTTATCAATTACCACTCAAATTAGATCTAGTTAAATGCACCATATTAAGTAGTTTATATTTATTATCTTCGAAGGAAGAAGAATTTTCATATTTTTTGAAAAAATAAATTCACGAAATGGTGATTTCCCTTTTTTTGGAATAAACAATTATCGTTTGAAAGATTTTATCTTGGGAACTAGTAGATGTATATGTGTCGACTACTATTAAAATTAGAATTAGTTAAAAACACAATAGAGTAGTTAATAATGATTATTTTCGAAGGAAGAACTGTTTCTGTAATATTTGCCAAAATAATTGAACCAAATTGTGATTTCTCGGTTTTCTTTTTAAATGTATTTTTTTTAATAACATTATCTCGAGAACAAATTAGCATAAAGAGCTCTATTACGGATCAAATTTTAGAAAATTTAATGCCCTTTAAGAAAGGCAATTATAACATTTTTCGCGTGGTTGGTGGTTTATCAAAATATTGAGCCCGGAATGAACATTTTATGTTTTTTCTTGAATAAAATGCCGCCATTTTTTAAGGTTGACTTTTAGAAGGCTTATTTTACTTAGAATTTCCTATATATTCGTAATTCACATTCAAATCTTCTCCTAAAATGAGTTCTCAATTTCGGGCCTTGCTCCAGTTGGCTACATTTATTTTTAATTAGGATGTGGTGGAAGTATGAACCTTGATTAAGATTGATTATTATAATTGTATATTTTTTTACTATAGGTCCTCTGAACAGAATAAAGAATGTAAAAAAAATATGTATATATTATATTATTGTTATTAGCACTTAAAATATTGCATCGCTAATTAAGTCCATTTTTTAAGGAACCTTTTCGAATATTTTAAAAAGTGGCTATTAGTTTTTAAAGAAGAATAAGTGCTCCACATGTTTTATTTGAAGACGTTTTCGTTATTGCTAGCCGTTCAAAGACCACTGGTCTTGAAATTTCAACTTTCGGGTGAACAACTTGAAAGGATTGACTTATGAAATTATTATATGTCTTTTGATTCTCTGACTATTCTTGTTTGAAACAAAGTCAATTATGGCGAAATTAAGCCAAATGAGGAATTACAGAGACCAAAAAACTATATCAAGTCAAAGTCGGTAGTCCGCCATCTTTGGACGGCATTTTGGCAAGGTGAGGCCACTTTTTTTTCTGGGAACATTGATTTTTTTTAATCGTAATTCATACTGTAGATAAGGATAGTACAGTCAACATCAGTTTTACTTATTAAGCTAGGGGTTAGGTTCCATCTAAGAGTGTAGATAAATTATGATAAACTGCCATTATCCCTACAGTGTTTTGTTTGTTATTTGTTTAATGTCCTTACCTACTCCAACTAGGATAGGAAGGACGGGTTATCCTGCAGGTTACCAACCTGTTCCAGAGTGTAAGAGTGAGATTCGTTACAGGGGTTCACCATGAAATCAACTTCAACCCTCATAAACCGTGCTCAAAACAGAACCGCTTCTGACTCGAGCGTGTAGAGGACTACAGCCCAATGCGGACTCCTCCAACAGCTTCAGTGATCTTAATTTTATTTACAATTACTTTAGAAAGCAACATAGCCCAAAATATTTTTACATAAATAGTAATTATATAATATTAGTTAACTTGGATATTTTATATAATAAAAATCAAAGTACCCAGTTCTTGAAAAATAGAAATTTTTTTCTATTTTAAAAATGAGTTTAGAATGAATTTAATAAAAATAAATAAATAATTAAAGACAGAAATTCATGAATGAAAAATAATTTGTTGTACAATATTTTGTGGACGGAAATTGAAACGTTCTTATATGTTACAGATAGATTTCGGAAGGTTTTCCAAATAGATCAATTCATACCTTTTCTCATTCATAATGGAATGCTCCAATAAATATTCTGGTAAACTTTCAACAACTCATTACAATACTAATAAAATAACTAAACTCTAAAAATTGTCTTTTTTACATGGCTAAAGTAAGAATAAGCGTTACCTAATATGAATAATAAATTTAAGCAAACTGATTTTTTTGCTAAATACCATCTAATTTCCGAAATATATACATATTCAAAATGAAACTAGATCTAGAGATAATAAAATAATAGTTATAATCAACTAGAACAGCCTTTAAAAATAAATAAACAAAATACCAGACGGATTAAAGATAATCCGGGCCTTGTGGTAGACAATGGGGTAGATGTGGCGCATCACCGTGCGCTCGTCAATCACCGCGCAACCACACACCTGCGCCTCTCTAAGGTTATTAATTAGATTTATCTTCTCCTTCTTTTATATATGGGTCAATACACTCACTCACACTGCTACCAGTTTATTCTTATCATAACACTATCAGCGAAATATCCCTTGGCATCAAGCAATGATATTCTATAATCATTAAGCCATTAGCATATCGGAGGTTATAGTTCAAATGGACTAAATTCGATAAAGTTCGTTTGCCAAAAATAAATTACCAATAAGCGAATCCACTATATTGATTAATATAATAATAATATTTTAAAAATAGGTGGTAGATTAGTTGGTTGAACGATAGCCCTCTATGGCGAAAGAACCTAAATCGAACTGTTCAGAAAGCTAGAGGGCTTTGCCAGGGTGTCGTGGTTTGACAGACATTTCATGGTTTTGCTCAACCCTAACGAAATTGATTGGTATTGGCAATGAGAAATTGACATTATTCAGGAAATAAATCAGATTAGAGCACAATGCTGATCACACTATCTATCTAGAAAAACGTTAAGTAAAAAATTAGACTCTAATTATGCACTTCATGGGAAATTGCTGTACTGAATTTTGAAAATATTTACCTAGTTATTTCTTATTTATCATAATGTCGAAGGATGAGAAACACTTCTTCATAAACACACACACACAAACTCATATCTGGACTCAACAGGATTATTACTTTAAATTTTGCCTTTTCCTCAGACAATTTAATGTAAAGTTTAGACATTAGTTATTTCCATAATTTTTTTATTGCATAGCTTTCTTATAAGCACCGCTGCCTAAATACATTGGGTTGCCACAAAACGAGGAAATAAGAAATTAGTACCTGGAAGAGGGACGAATCCACCAAGCTTGGCCTAAATCCTAGAGAGATCAGTCATCTTTGTATAAAAATTTATTGAAACCTTCTCACCATCTGGTTCTCTATTTTTTCTAATTTCCAAAATAAGTACCTAATTATACAATTTAAGAGCCAATTAGCGCGAATTTAATGTGAGTATTGACAATAAATCCGTTTATAGATTGGTTATTTATGGTTCCATTCATAAATGAGACCACTTTGCAAAATTACCCCTGAAGTGCTGCGATCTCTTGAAAAAAATCTTATTTAACTCGGTATATTTAATTTTGACCTTTGTTTATTCGACCTTTTTCCATTTAATGCATTTTTCTTTTTACGGTTTTCATGTTTTTCATTAATGGTGATTTAGCGAATTAACCCTTCTTTTATAGACACAAATCTTCTCCTTCATCTACAAATCTAGATTTGTTTCCTTTACAATTTGCCTGTATATAAGTAAGGTATATTATGTATTATGCAACAGAACGGGAACTGATTATAATTATCATCATCCTAAATTTTTTATATATTTTTCTTATCTGTCTGTTGCATTATTTTTTTCTATCTTCTCCAACTAACCCTTTATTACACCCCAATATAATTAAATTTTTACATAGATTCAAACATTAGAAAACGAGTCAAAAATACGCAACCATGCATGCCCTAAATAAAAAATATAAAATTATAATTAAACAAAAAAAAATGAAGATAAAGTGAAAAGAAAAAAATTTAAAAAATATTTTTATACATAATTAAATAAATCGCAAACACAATCATTTTTATTTTTCAGTAGCAGGTTCTTACGAGTCCAAAATGCTCTGAGAAGTTCTGTAGTGACATTATGTCCAACAAGACCGAAATGACTTTAGCCTGTCGCCATTGTCAGGTACCTACTATCCATGTTCCGAAGAAGAACAAAAACGAAGATGAAAAAGGACATAAAAAAAGCTACAAAAAAAAATCGGTGTTGTTCGGGTAAAGATTGAAACATAAGAACTCCTGGGCCGGCATACTCCATTTTTGGAAAGGCGATTAGATAGTGTAAGAGTGGAAGTACATTTGGTAGTTGGCCCGCCGGATGTCCAACGATATCTTCAGCCCTACTGCCATCCGAGGAAATTACTACTCTCTTATCTTAGGATTGCCTTTGGCGACGTCTCCTTTCTCGAGGGAAAGGGAGGGAGATACTTCAATATTTTATTGTCTAGGTGAGATAAAGTCTAAAAGTATATCTAAAATATTTTTAAAGGTGGATATAATTAATACAGTTTTAATATTTTTTTTCTTTTCAAAAATTAAGTTTTATAAATTAAATTATTATTATTTGCGTAATGATAAAACATGCCATTATGTAAAACATTGACCGCTACTTGTTGAATCTTATATCTTCTAACGCGTTTGTCAATGGAAATAATAGAATAATCTGTAGTTAAATTTTATTTTGCTCAAGCTAATTTGTGTTATATTCTTATCTTTGCATCCAGAAATATGTTTCAAGAATTAAGTTCATTGTAATAATGGGTTACTTAGAGGCACATTCAAATAGCCTGACTTGATACAATGAACAGGATTCTACTATCTAAAATAAAAATATTTTAATTTTAAAATACTAGGCCTTTATAATCTATATAATTTCAATTATATATTGTCCATCTTTCTTAAAACATCGAAAATTATAAAAATAAAAATCTATTTTATTTAAAATTTTAAAAAATGATTCAAACTAAAAACAAACAAACTGATATTGACTTTTACAAAACGTGCGAAACAAGAAAAATCATCTGAAATTACAGAAATAATTATCTCAAATTACATAACAATATTTTCTCTTATTACTGATTTCTTTAAAATTTATTCATTTTTGTTTTTTCATCAACCGACAATTTCCTAAACGATTGTATTAAATTCTTAAGACAAACCATAAGCATTAATTACAAAAGGGTTTTTATGCCTGTAAAAAATAAACAAAAAAACAACAAATGTGCTATTACAGATCTAAACAACTTCTTTGTTTTGCGGTCAAGAATCCCCATTTATAATACTCAACCTCCATTTCACTACCTAAGGTACCCATTATGGTGGTGTATAACTTATAAATTTGGCAGCTTAATAATAGTAAGTTGTTATGACACATTATTATATATTAAAGCGACAAACATAAAAAGCGAAATGAAAGTGTCAGTTTTAAAAAAAAATTAAAAAATGTCAGAGCCTGGATGTTCAGAACTAAAATATAACAAAAACATATTATATTTTTAGTCAGATATATATATTATATATTTTCTTACTGTGAATAAAATAAATATAAAATTATTAAAGTACATAACTCTACATTCTTAAACGCCTACAAAAACGAACTTGAAGAATAATTACTGACCTATTGTCGGGGGATTGGCAAGAGTAAAAGTGATATTTACGAGCGCTGGGTATCATTAATGTAGTCATTATATCATTCGAGCAGCTTATTATGACTTTTAACAGTTCGCATTTTTGTTCCCTGTCTTATGACCATGGTTAAACGATCAAAGTTATAGCCGGATACAGTTGATGGTAGTTATCAATCATACTTATTGTTTTGTTAAAATATAAAAACAATAATAAAACCTATTATCACCGACACTCTGACAATGACTTACGCAGACGACAGGAAAGATATTACAAGACTCTTATATCCTACGCACGCCTAACTGATATTACGACATATCTAAGAACAGGCAGAAAATAAGACTAAATCAACGAAAAATAACAACAGAATAACGTACAAAACCCGCAATCAGACAGAGTACGCAGTTTTGAGCGAAGGATGACATGAAGACCACACACAACGACGTAACGTAACTAAGAAACTAAACCAGTTACTAAAATTTGTATATTCCCTGCTTGCAATTAGTTCAAAAACTCTACAAGCTACTGAAATTAACGTGGGCATATGCTTCACTGTTACAAATATTTAGAAACTGAAACTGTTTTCAGAAGATATTGCGACCTTCATAAACGTGGTAATAATATGACTACAACAAAGATGATAAACATTACTCGTTAAATGCCGAAAAGGAGTCGGATGAAGGACCTCTAAGAAACAACTAATTTTAACTTCCATATTCGTTTACATTTTAATTATAGGTGAGAATTTTATAGAGTCATATCAAATCAGTCGAATAAATTAATTAAAAATAAAATTAACCGATTGGATTCAATGAAATTTGTGAAATCATTTTCAATAAACCAATGATAATAAAATGATATGGTTTGTATTTTTTTTTTATTTACTTAAAATTCTGCAAAAGCATTTAGAACTCATACCACTAAAATATTTTAGCTGATATCTTCAATATATTTTACAAATAAAAAATACATTGTTAAAGGGAAAAAAAACGAATATTTACAGCGGTATTTTGCGCTTAAAAACTCAGCAGTATGTTAGTGTTGGTTGCCTCATCCATGATTTTGAAGCATATAATCTAATAAAATGATATTAGTAGTACCTATTAATAAAATTCGGTCTATAAAATATTATAATCAGAAAAGAGAAAAATAACGAAACATTTCGAATAGCTGCTCAACAGTGTTGAGTTGCCAAACCACACAGCATACCAGATCAATCGGGTAGACAAGAGTGATCAAAAACCGAAGAAAAGGGAGATAGATATACGGGAAAAACATACTACAAATGAAATTAACAGAACTTTAATAATTTATGATAAAACATTTATTTATGAGATCTTCATTAATGGATCTAGTTGAGGAGTATATATAGTTTCAGATCCTTTACCTATTTTAATAAATTATTAAGTTAAATGTTAACAAATTAAGAGGAACAAAATGAAAGATAATTAAAATATATTTACGAATACTAAAAGAATTAAAACAAAAAAAATATTCCACTATAAATATAATCATAATGAGTTAAAGAAAACAAATAAATTCTATAACCATACGAATCATAAGCCGTAACTTTCTCATTTCAATAAAATAGTTTATAAAATTATAAATCAAAAATACAAGAGACAAATAAAGTATTAACAAGTAAATAATAACCAGATGAAATTCGTTCAGGCTGATATCCCCGCACAATGAGTAAAAAAAGAGTGTAATCAATGATCTTTAAAATAAAGGTAAAATTTAAATATATGATAACAAAGAAAATGACCGTCAATGGCCGCCCCAACAGACTCGACTTTTGACGAAGAACAGACCGTGCCAAAAACATCAGCCAGCCTGTCAAGAGGTAACATCCACCAGTAGCTCTGCGGAACTTTTACTCAATTTAATCAATTTTTTTTTAGTGTAAGGAAAAAATACAAAATAACTTTTTTCCATATGTTTTGCTCGCAATAAGGAGATTTAGAAGGTATTTCACGCTTAACATCTAATGAATGAGAAGCAGGTACACTTGTGTAATACAGAAACTGTTAGGATAGTGGATATTGCTGACTCCGGTACCGTAGGTGTCTTACAGGAGGCTGTGACATTGAAAGAATATCAGCCTTCGATGGAGTCGACCAAAACCGGATCAAGGATGTAGGATTGCGCCATTTAAGCTACACGGAAGTGGTCCACCGAGGTCCGCTCAATCAATTCCCTCTATCTCTCTTGTCCATTGGACAACTTCAACTAATTAATGGCATAAAACCAATGGCATAAAATATGACGTGCATCGGGAAATTCTTGGAAGTACAGAAGGAGACGGGCGTTACAGGGATTCCTGGATCTCAAAATGAGTTCGTGAGACCTCAATAATAAGGCTTGTAGTCATACATTGCAATAAATTTGCATGCAATATTTATTGGCAGCTCCAGAAACGGAGTAGCAACTAGTTTATAGACTGGCCGAGTGAGCGCGATTGTTAAAACAATGAAACGTCCTTCCTCCTAGAAGGGATTCGGATTTTCCTCTTAATATTAAGTTTCAACCCAAAAATTCCTTTAAATGGAATAACAGTCCTTATGTACTTAAGATATTTTATAATTAAACAGAAATAAAAAACTGAGTGAACTGGTCATAAAGAGAAATGCTTGATGGTTGTAATAAAGCGTTTACAGATGGCATCTCCCTTAAAATTATAGTCGAAATACTGTTGAATCATTACAAAAATAAATTGAATCTAAACTTAAACGTTCCTTAATAAAAAATCGATACATAGAAATTATGATAAAATGAAATGCTATTTATCATCATCGTCACAGATATTTAAAGAGTTGATACCATGTACTGAAAAATTTAGTAGGACTTTTCACATTTCAATAATGTTTATGTATGTTTAAATGATCTGAAACATTCTCAATTTTGAAAATGACGAAACAATATAAATAAAATACTAATGTACTTTATCTACACATTATCTAATGTACTACTGTAAGCATCCACAAATTTCATCTGTAAAAAAATCAGCAATTGGTTTTTAAAATAAAAATGTACATACTTATTTATGCTAAGATTAACTAATAAAAAACTGCCTATAAAAAAATTAAAGAATTAAATGATTAACTTTTAGAGTCAGATAAAAAAAAGAAAATTAAAGGGAACGAGACACTAGTATTTACATTTTCAAAATTAATTGCAGAATTTTTAGAGATGAAATCTGTACAAGTATACCAAACCAAGTCAGTTTCTAATAATATGTATATATGGGACAAAGTAGTTTCTATGTTTCTATGTTGTACAAAATTGAAAATTTATTATATAATCTGAACTCATCGACGTCTTTTTTTGAAAAAGGTGTAATCGCCATTTCGCAAACCTCACATGAAACGATTTTTCCCCTAATAATTTTTTTTTCTAAATTTTATTTACTTTATACAATAGGAGTTTATTAAGGTGGAAAAACCTGTTAGGCTTCTATCACTGGTTATGGCCAGAGTGATGACTGAGAGTCATCAGTAGTAGATTTTTTGGCCATATCCAATTTTTTTTTTTTATATATCCTGAGCTGGAATCGACAGAGGTGGTCTTAACAACCCTTAATAAATTGAGACCTAAAATTTGAATTTTTGGCTATCAAGCCTTTTTTTAAAACCGACATCGATATATATATATATATATATATATATATATATATATATATATATATATATATATATATATATATATATTCATTAATATCATGTGAAAAGCCCTACAGTGTTTTCCCATTTCACAACAGGTTGATAGATCATTTGTTAATTCAATTGTTTAAGCCAAATATTTGAGAGTTGCTCATATCATTACAAAAAAAAACCCTCTGATAATGAAAATTTTAACTGATAATCCTTTCATTCTGGATTTTCTTTGATAAAGAAATAAAGAAACAAATTCGTTCTAAGAAAATCACGTATTTAAGAAATAGATTTCCAGATTGTTAACTCGTCTCTTCGTGGAACATTAGAAAGTTTGAAACATCTTAGGCAACTTATAAAGTTCTTGGTAATGTCGCATTTCTTATATTTTAAATGTTTGATGAATTCATTTTCATAATGATATATCTATTTTTTAAAAAGACGCGGTTGTGGCCAAGCGCGATGGTACAGCAACATGAAATTCCATAGTCAGAAGCGGCACTGGTTCAAATCAAGAATGGAAGGATTGGCTTTAATTTCGTGATGAGCCCACTTAATATATCAAGATTTATTCTGTTTAAAATAGATAGGTCTAAAGGCTATCAATTGATAATTAAATAGATAATAATAATTGCATACTATTCTAAGAAGTAAAAAAAAAAAATTGTAAATTCCGTTTGCTGAAATCAAACGAACAGTTTCGACAGATAAATGGTAGCTATTCCGTAATGATGACAACATTATCTACACGTAAATAAACAATAATTCAGCTTAAAAATAAGGTATTTACTAATAAAGCATGATATAAAAAAAAAAGTACGAAAATTGGTGGACTAATATAATAATCCAGTTTGGTATAGGTGAGCCGAACAACTAATGTGAAGATGAAACCAACAGCAAGAACCGGTTTCCTTAACTAACTCAACCTTTATGGTTCTTAGATTGATTCTGAAAAGGCTTTCGATTATGTAATAATTGACTTTATAATTAATCTGTAGCGGCTAAACATTTTAATAGCCATCAAATATCCGGATCACCGAAGCGAAGAACACCTCTCATCCATTTTACCCGGTTATAAATGTCAAATAATTTTGCAACAGTTGCTTTCTCAATGTAGAATTTTAGATTATAAATCCTTTTAAGGTGAGTTTGATTGATCTTTAGGCAGGAATTATTAATTAATACGCAAAAATCAAAATACTTTCCCCAAAGAGAATTCTTTAATTATTCAGTAAATACGCGTAAGAAATCACATTTATAACTAAATAAGAAGTTATCACCCTATTATGGATGTTAATGACAACAACCACATGATCACATCCGGTACAGTAGCTAATGATTTAGTTTTTGCTTAAGCATTCCCGTATTTCCGTGTAATTAAGTGGCTCCTACGCCACTCAATATATATAGTCAAAATATATAATTTTTAAATATTACATTATAATTACGAGTTATTTATTACTCTTTATACGTTGGCTATTTGAACAAAAAAAATCGGTGGAATTAACTGGCTTCTTAAAAGGCTATCTTTTAGAATTATTTCGATATGCGACCATAGCCGAAGGTTATGTTAAAATTATTCGGACTATGAGAGAGTTTAAAAATTATACCTTTTCATATAATCATGGTTGAGAATGGCTTCCATATAACAACATTATTCAATAAATTGAAATAATTTGCCTTATGACATTTGTGACATTTCAGGAACAATATCCCCATGTTTAATAAATCCATTTTTATATTTTGTCTTGTTGGTTATAATTTTTTGTATTTGTTAATCTAATTATCCTAGTTCCAACTGAACTTGGGACAATATATACTATATCCTATACTATACAATTTTCGTAAGGTGATATGTGCCTGTGATATGTGTGATAGTTGCCTGTGATGTTTGGGAAAAGAGGAGCAAGCTACTTTTTTTCTGACAATGTATTTCAGTTTTAATCTTAAATATAGTCTTTTTAATGAATCTTACGATTGAGAAAAAGGAAGCAAGTCAATGCAACTGTATTCACATTCTATGTGAGCTATATTTCAGTGAGTAAAATCATTTTTCTCAAAAGGTAAAGTTCACTGTAAAGAAAATAATATAACTTAAATACACTGCCGCAAAAAAAAAAATGATTTGTAATCCTTTTACCCAAACATCACAGATATAACAAAATGTAAACACCGAAATCGTACGAACCTCGAAAACACATTTTTAATTGACTTTAAACAGCATTGATATAAATAATTATTAAATTTCCTAATTTTAAGGTAAAGAATGTATTATGATCCCGTGTATAACGTATCTGAAAACGGCTTAAAATCTGACCGAAACGTTGTAATGTATAATTAAAAAGAGGTAAAGTACATACTGCCTAATATATTTAAATAAATTATTATTGATATTTTGTCAAAAATATATGGCACTGCTTATCACACACGTTCAACGAATTCAAACTTTCCCACCCAAGATATTAAGACTAACTACACAAGTTACTAACAATGGCACGTTAACAACGAAACTGGCTAATGAACACCAACAGTATATGAACACTGGCAAACTGCAAACGTGTTCCTGATAAGTTGAGCAGACATCCCAATAAATTTATAAAAGTTACCACATTCTCATGCCTGAGAAAATCATGAGACCGATTAAGAGCTGGATGAGGTGTCTATTCATATAAACATATAAGTAAATTCAAGCTACAGATAGGATGCCGTTGGGAAGTGTTTCTTCGCATTCCTAACATGGAATTTTCATAGATTGAACATTAATTCAGCTCTTTTGCTGATTGTCAGTGGCTGATTGGTGCGTATTTAAATTAATAAAAGAAAAAACTAGAAAAAAATCTCAGAAAAAAAGAATGCATAAGTTGGCGAGTATTTAAGGAAGTACTTAAACACGTAACGCGAATATACTTTTTTACTTTTTTTTTTCTCGGCAGGCATATTCTAAAAAATAAGAGTTTATTGCTAATGCATCTAATATAAATATAGAATATATAATAAATATTCATTACATATAAGAACTAGTTAGTATTCAAGGGATCATACCCTGAAGGAAGCTAATTTATAGTTAAATTCGACCTAGTTGGATTAGCATAACCCTTCTGTGACATAAGAGTATGGTAGAGAGGACAGTATAGTTTGTATACAGGGCACATTACGGATAGCTAATGATATGCACGGTTGGGTAATGGTTGTTATTGGGAGCCACCGGTGTTGCTCCTTCATTAATCAGGGCTTAGAGTCGACTGCCCACGTAGAGTAGACACCATCCGCATTCCCTCCGCAGGCCACTACTGTTCTTAGGAACTTAGGCTTAATGTCGCCCAATTAAATAGATTCATTTGTTGTAATTGTTAGGTTAATCATTAATTTAGAAGAAAATTAAAATAAAAACAATTTGATGAGCTAAAAAAATTACAGTATGTTATGTAATGTAAGTATATTCCCACATGGGTTCTGGGTATCAATTACGTAGATTATAAATGTTTTTTACATGCTCTAATGATTTTTCCCACATGGGCGTGGCAAGGGAAAAGCGCTGGAATCATCTAGAGCTTTAGCCCTAAGGTTAAATTCATTATTAGAGATTAGAGATTATTTGTCCTATGTCTTAGTTTAATCTATTAATATCATTAATTTTTAGTATTTGTTTTTTCCTTGTAAAAATGACATGAATGCAACTATTGTCGCAATAAATAAATAGATAAACAATATAACAAAAAAAAAAAAGAATAGTTTTTTTAATTCCTTCAGACTATTCTCTGTTGTACAATAGAATGTTTCTGTTATTTAAGAGAATTTTATACCTGAGAATTTTTTCTTCTGTTATACTAGCCAATTGTACCAATTTTATAAATTCGCATGATACATGATTTTTTTGTTTATTATTTTAAATAATGTACCTTTGTAACCGATTTTTTTTTAAATCGATTTAAAACATATTTTATCTCCATCCCTCAAAATTTGAAGTTTTACGCTTTAAAATACTTAGAATCCAAAAATAGAATTTAAAAAAATCCGTCCGATCGCAGTCCGACGTACGCCTTACACAGTCTGCCGTCCGGGGCATTTCGCCGACACTATTAGCCAATAATTTTTATTTGGCACAGAAGCCAAAGGAAAATAGGCCTTCATAAAATGTAAATAAATTTCAGTTTTATTTCTCTAAATTTTCTACAGTTTTACTGCAAGAACGTGCATGAACCGTTACTATTTATGCAATGGTGTACATACTCGTCTTATGATTTTGATAAACCCTTATGTCATTCTGCTAAATTGTGAAGTAACAAACCTTCGAATTTAACAAATATAATTCGTATTTATTCCGGTTTTGTTTGCACCTAAACTATATATTTTTTGAATTACAGATGTTCTTCAATAGCAGTTATTGCGTCTATCGCTTAGAACCAACTATCCCTAATTATAGCTCACATGTTTAGGCCGAAACGTAGTCTTTTACAATAATGTTGACTGCATCCTAACTATTTATTTCATATTGTTCCATTTTGTTCAATATTGTTTTATAAATAATAACTATATTATTTCATGACCTTCATCACACTATAGCTTTATTCTCATTTGATGCATTTTTCTTTGGTTTTTCATCTATTTCATTTCGATATATCGATATTTTTCTAGCGATTATCGGTGAATATCGATATACGGTTCCACGATATCGCAAAATATCGAACATTGATATTTTACTTTCGATGTACCAACCCTACCTCCAGGATGATCCTGGCTATTAGTCAATGCCATTCGCCATTTCGTTTCAAAATGGTGGCCGATTAATGGTATCATACGCCCACACCTCGTCCATTTATGAAATTAGAGGAAAAAATATTAAGTATTTTGGAATAATTATACCAATGCCTTAAAGAAAAAGTAGAAGTGTTTTGAAATAATAAATTTATAGTGTTGGCCATTATTGAAAGGTACTAAAATAAAACAAAATGCCTACTGTCTTATATGCTTAGGATCTAATAAAGTCAAATATCATATTTTCTTATTGATAGATCGGGTAGATATTTGAAAGTGCAAAGAAAAGAAGAAATTTTTAATTGGAAAATATAACATTGAAAAAAAAATAAAAAAAATAACAGGAGTTTTACAATATCCAATTAGTTTTTATTGTTTTAGAAAGTTTTTTCTCGACAGTTATTGAAAATATAATTTTCAAACTCAGGTTAATTTCATAAGAATTAAAATTCAATTAGCTGACGCCGTAAAAATGATCAATTAAACATAATGGAAGGTAGTAAAAAAATAAATGAATATATTAAAAAAAAAAAAAGATCTTAGTAAATAATGACACATTAGCTTCTCTATTGTTAATAAATTGCAAACAAAGAACGAATTGCTGAAACGACTCTTATGTATAAATTTGTTTGTAATGTCTTGTAATTACTCAAATTTAAATGAACATACTAATTTATGTTATAAAAAAATTATTCTAAATAAGTTATCCTTATTATAATAAACGCCTTCTGGTTAATAGTAACGAATGAAATCAACGTACCTGTGTGGATTCGCTGATGAGCTTTGAGGTGTGAACTTTTCGTATAAACTTTATTGCAACCTGTAAAAAATTAAAAAAATAAAACAAAATAAACGAAAAGTAAAATAAAAAAAAGGAAGAAAAAATTATAAAACTGAGATTAATCAATTAAAAATAAATAATTCAATAATGTACTTTAAATAAACTTTGTAAGGAAAGAATAATATTTAAAACAAATTAATCATAGCCCGGGGTTATTCAAGTGAATCTTACTCTATGTTTACTATAACTTTTTGACACTTTGAATCCTGTTGAGTTGATAAAACAACATGGCGGCCGTTTAGCAGAGTGGCACTGCATTTAACAGCTAATCAGGTCTGTCACACCGAGCCTGTTATCGACTTGTTTTCTATTGTGACGAATAGCACAAATTGCACGATTCAGCATGAGAGATTGAGAGTGAGTGGCCTCTATATGATTTATAATATAAAACTGTATTTTATATAGTAAATCTATTTGAAATGATTATGCAATTAAAAAAAAAAACATATGGGACTAGTACTGGGAGGTACTTGATCTTGATATTATGTTATTCTCAGAAGATAGTGCGGTCAGAACTGCAATACAATTATACTCTCCATTAGCTTACGTCAAGCAATCATCTTTTTTAGGTACAATTGAAAACCCTTCTTTTTTATTTATTTCAAAGTTCCATGAGATGTGGTCTTGATTTTTGAGGTTGGTAAAGTGGTTTGGATCTCTTTTGCTGCATATGATGCATTTTAAGAGGCGTCTGAGGAGAGTAATATTTGGGAATCGTGGGTATTTTTAAATGTTTAAACGGTTCTCTAGTAGTGTTATGTCAGTCCAGTTAATTAGTGGTCCTCAATCTAATGTAAGGCTGTTTATGTGTGTTTGTCACCTCTGTGGCCATCCTGTTGGAATCAGAGTGCAAATAGTTGGTTCATCGAGTGTTAGAAAAAGCTATAAAAAAATTTCAATTGCCTCCGTTTGATAAAGTCAGTTACTGTCGGGTAGTTCAAGGACCGTATGGAGTAAATCAAAATTTTATTTCAAAATACGTTTATCAAACTGGCAAAGCCCACCAATTTTTTAAGAAGAAAAATTAATGTTCTAAGCTTGGCTTTGCACCGGGCTGGTAAAGCATAAGAACTTTTTAAAAATTTATGGTATTGCTGAGTGATACTATATTATAGTGTATATGTATAGTGTATATTATTAAATAGACAGTATATACACTATATTATTGTGTATTAAAAAATTTGTTAAATTAAATTTATTGATATCACTACGAATCATTCTCGGATTTGTAAAAAAAAAAGTTATAAAAAGTAATAGAGTAATTTCCATAACGGATAAATTAATGTCCGACTTATAATCAAAATAACTTAATTTACGTTTCTAATTACAACCTCCCTTATTGTCATTCTGTGGTGTGTCTAATTCTTAAAATTACGAAAGCTAAAAAGGCAATTTAAAATTCAATAAAGTTACGTCTCATAAATGTTAATGACTCAACTAACTGTGAATATTAATGAACATACACGACGCATTAGATAAACCAACTTTGAGGTTAACTGGTAGTTATTATTGGGATGGTTGAATAATGTCTTAACGATGGGGTCTTGATTTGTTTTATACCTCAAGTCAACGGCCCCGCTAGAAGGATTAGCGGTAAAACAGTTATTGCTTCATGACACCCAATGATGCCTAATATAGTGATCAAACAGTAAAAAAAAAAAAAAAAAAAAATACTTTTTCACAACATGTAATTACATATACATATAACTCACAAATATTAATAACTAATATTGCTAACAATCAAGAACCGTTCTGAAACCTTTTAGCTATTTGCGTTTAAAAGGTTAAAATTAACAACTATAATTCTCCTGTGGAAAAATTTCAAAATCACGATTAAAATGGACCATCTTTAAAACATCATGCATAGAATATATATATATATATATATATATATATATATATATATA
Source organism: Rhaphigaster nebulosa (assembly GCA_948150685.1). Classification (NCBI taxonomy): domain Eukaryota; kingdom Metazoa; phylum Arthropoda; class Insecta; order Hemiptera; family Pentatomidae; genus Rhaphigaster; species Rhaphigaster nebulosa. Next base: position 173,788,912 of record OX411306.1, read on the forward strand.
TATATATATATATATATACATATATATATATATATATATATATTTATACTCTATACCTCTATATAATTTGAACAATGTTTATATTACTTATTTGATTAATTTTAAAACGATAATAACTAATAAGGATGAATGAAATATAGGTAATGAAATGTTAATTTTGAAAACGATTCCATTTATTAGATTTAATGATTCATAAATATAATAATCATCTGAGGTATATAAAAAAAATAGGAAAAAAAATAAATAGTTATATTACTATAGAACAAACGCAGGAGAAAAAAAGGAGGCCCTAGATGGTCAATCATTTAATCAAAAGATTGAGGCAATCGATTGATTCAAGCATTATTGACTGTGTAGGAACCCGTTTGACGTTTGAGCGAAGCCTTGAAGATGATTAATGGAAAGTTTGATTGACACGAGTGCTATTTTTTTTTTTTTTTTTTTTTATGAGTAATATTACATTCTGTCTCAATAACGGGGAATGCTGATAGTGATTAAAGAGATCGTTCACACCATATTTACAGAAAATTAATTAAATAAAATAATAAATAATTGACATGAGTGCTTGAAAACGGCGTTTGACTGTGTAGGATTTGATCAAGCTTTTCTTCAATCTCGCTCTCGGTAGCAACCATGGCGGACAGCTTCAAACACCGAGCGTGATTGAATAGATTTGCACAAGGATTGCTCAGAGCTCTGGAAAAATAAAAAGCAAAGAATACTGCAATAAAAATAAAAGAAGTTCGGTTATTGAAAAGATTGTGGAGACTTAAAAACCGCTAAAACCAGACTACACGGTTCATAAATTAAAAGAAAACAATAATGCTTTAAGAATAAATTTTAATAGGGAACAAAAGGCGATCAAAGGACGCCTTAAAGTAGGGCCAAGACGGTCAATCATTTGATCAAAAGATTGAGTCAAGCATAGACGCGTGCTTCAAGCAAGGCGGCCCAAGAAGGTCAATCATTTGATCGAAAGCTTAAATCAAGCATTGACGCGCGCTTCAAGCAACCAATAAATCAACCTTTAAATCTTTTGATCAAAACTCATTCGTAGTGAAGTTTCCTTAATGGAAGATAGTTCTGCATTTTTTGCATAACTTTTGTGAATTAATAGTAAAATTATGCTTTTTGTGTGGATATTTCCTGGTTGGTTTAGTTGCTAATTTTGAGTATGATTAAATCGAAATTGTGGCTTCATCTACTTTTAGTCAATTAAGTTTAATAACAAGAATTTTATTTATAGTTTATCGTATTTATAGTTTATCATATCAAGGCTTTGATATTATTATGTGCAGGTTTAATTATTTATGGTATAAATGATTCTCAGGATGTTCTTCATATAGGTAATTTAATTAATCGAATTCCTTTTACCTGTTATTATTTTTGAATATCTAATTTATCTATTTGCGGTTTAAAATTTTAGCGAGATTTTATAGAAAGAAAGGATTTGGTTTTGGAACAATTAATAAACAACTTTTGTAATGTATATTTTTTTTTTGTAATGTTTTATTTATCAGTAGGGCTTATTATAGATTACGTTTAACTTATTTTAGTTTTAATGGTTTAAATGATTTTATGTTAAGTTTAATTTTTTTAAGGATTCTATTATAATTTCTTCTTTAATCTTTTGAACTTTATTATCTATTGTCAGAGGTAGAGTTTTGAGATGATTAATATTTTATTATCATGTATTTGTACTTTTTCCTTTTATTTACAAGTTCTTCCTTTATTATTTGTATTATTAAGAGCTTGACTGGGTTACAGTTAATCTTTCGGATAAATTCGGAATTTATGATAATATTTTTGGTATTTACTATAGTTATTTCACTTATTTTATAAACTGTATGTATAATTTTTGATAAAGCACTTGTTCATTCTAAAATGAAATCTTCATTTTTGGATTCTAGCTGAGGAGAATATACAATTTCAAGTTCTTTGCCTAGATTTATAAATTATATGAGCTTTTTACCTGAGTTATTTGTACTATGAATAATGATTTTAATTATTAGTCCTGATTTATACAGAATTTTGTTCGGTTGGGATGGTTTAGGTTTTGTCTCTTATTATTTAGTAATTTAAAATCAAAATTTTAAATCTTATAATACTGGAATATTAATTATTTTGAGCAATCGAATTGGAGATGCTGCTATTTTAATTGGTAATGCTTGATTAATTATTTTAGGATTTTTGAAATTATGTTTATTTTTTAATTATCTGCTTTTAATAAACATGCTCAAATTCCTTTTTATTATTGATTACCTGCAGAAATGGCTGCACCTACTCCTGTATCTGCTTTAGTTCATTCTTCAACTTTGGTAACTACTGACGTTTATTTATTATTCGTTTTTGTGAATCTTTGCTATTTACTTTTCAAAGCTCTGGACAATTTCAGCAAAAATCTATTAAGGGGCTTGTGTAAACTCTTGTTTTGAATGCGTTTGTGTGTTGATAGCGAGTGGGGAGTCCTCCATAGCTTCATCAAAACCGTCGACAAGCGTCCTCTTAAAGCGATTGCAACAATCAAGAATTCAGTTCTGAAACTCTGCAGAAAAAATTTTACTATTATTATTAACCGTGGAGAATCTTTTTTCCATCGTCTGAATGAGTTTGAAGATGTATTTCTTATAGCGTGCACTCGCATGTCGCTTTAAATGTATTGGCGAAGGCCCGTTGAGACATATTATTAAAGTAATGTGTTTGCTTTCTTTTGTTTAGAAAGCCAAACAAGTAGGTAAGAGATCTTGAATACCTGTGCGAAACGAGGTCCTCCATGAGGAGGAGACAGTAGTAACCGTAGAACACCGGATATTGAACGCCAAAAATGCGGCCTTACGAGCAAAAACAATGATCTCCTAGGCAAGATATTTAAAACAAATGGTTACCGGAGTAGTTCTGGGAAAGGCTGCAATAGAGAACATATTGCCTACCTGCAATGACTCCGAAGGTAAAAAAAAAACAACAAACAAAGGCAAAGGAGACTAATGAAACGGAAACAGGTAAGGAAGGTAAGTGGGACTATGAATGGACTGGCGACTTCATTGAGTATCAGCTCCCATTGAGGAGGTCGGCTCAATGGCGTACTACCTGCTCTCCAATTAGCTCTGTCAGTCTTCTAATCGTTCTCAAATCTCGGACAGTACAGGACAAGAGTCAGTCTACAGGATGACTGTCTCCCTCTTGACTTCCTCTTTGGACATATTCAGCCCATTACACCGCTAACCTATTAACTTTACCATTTATTTTTTTTCGTTAAATATGTCAGTGGCACTCAAAGAAGTGTTCCAGGCATGTGCACCATTAGAGAACTTCGAACTATTAGAAAAAGGCATTTATAATAATAGCCAGTTCTTTCGCTCTATGAAAAAAAAAATAAGTTGAAGAAAAATACATCAGGAGCAAAATCACGGTTTTAATTGAAGTTATTCTTTAATTTACTAAAAAATTTGCATACAATGCGAAAAACAGATCAATGATCAAGTTAGGTACATTAAAATAAACAAATGAAAAAAAATTCTGGTGGGGGCATCGCACAACTTTCACTTACCTCCCTATTTGAGATAAATTTTAAAAGTTTACATTTAGTTTCCATGGAAATTCCATTAAATAATATGAAAATAGAAATTTATAACTACAACAATCACTTAAATTTGCGTTTTTCGTGAGTCTACATTACCATTTTAGCTTTACAACGGTACATCTATATGATCACTCTTGTTTCTGGAAATTGATCAGCCTGAGAAAATATTTCGCCTTTTTTTTCAATTAGTTCAGGAGTGGCCAAACTTGGCACATTCGATGAACATAAGTAGTGCATTTCATCTATGCCTCTATATGTATTTTTATATCGTGGGCTTTGACCATAGAGTCCAAACGCTTGATATAGTTCTAATAATAATAATTTATAATTATAAACCTATATTCTTTGGATGTCATGTCTCTAAGCATACTTATATAAAAAAATATATTTATAGACAAATCCATGTTCCAAGCTAGCCTCGCTCTTAATACCAACCATTGTTGTCTAGAGTATTCTCCAAACGAGACTGGGACCTGTAGCACCATCAAAAAGCTACCACCCTCTCTTACAAGAGACCATTTCCGACCGTTGTAGATCGGTGCTTTAAGAAACTGGCGTAAATTAATTACCCCAATTGCGTGATTAAATTATTCCTTTTTCTCTTCCAAGCGGAACTGATCATATCTTTATCTCTATTTTATAACTCTTAACGAAGAAGGAATAAAGGTATAAATGGTGCTCGGGTTATATGGCGCATCTGAACTCGTCTGTGAAAAAAGTGACTCTTAGAATGCAAAACGTTGGCCAGCCCTGCTTTACTTATTTATCAGATTCGTTAGAGCCATTTTCGAGAAACTTGTAAAAATTTTTAAAATCGATAATATAAAATGGCACTTCTGGTAAGTCGATTTTGACGAAAAGTTTCTGTAACATCACAGGCATATACCTACATAAAATTCGTAATTTCAGTTTCGTACAACTTTTCGTTTTTGAGTAAGACTTACTTCAGTAACAGAACTATATCAAAAGGAACTGTTCCTTAAAAAGGACCTCTATCCTCGTCAAAAATAGTATTATTTGTAGAGCGTTACAATATATGTCTACATTTATACAGACAGACGGACACACAAATAGCATTTTTTCGATTCAGGTTATTTGGATTCAGAGAACCTTGATCCGTGCATTTCCGTTGAAAATAGATTTGAAATTTTTAACGATTGCAATACTTTCTTTTCCTTGCTTTTTGATCGAAAACTCCTCATTTATAAAAATTATATAAAAAAATGTATTAACATTGCATTATAAATAATTTGATTATAAAAATGTAATCAATAAAGTATTTTATTTTGTTTAAATAGGTATATATATATATATATATATATATATATATATATATATATATATATATATATATATATATATATATATATATATATATATATTTAAAAAAATAAAATGAAACCAATTTTTAAGAATGAAAAGTGGTATAAATAATAGTATATAATAACAAATATTTATAAATTGTTACAGATATTGATATTATGCTATAAAATATTACAAATAATATTTTAAAACATATCAACAGCATGCCTGCATAATCTCGTAAATCTCTATTATTTAAGTATCACGAATTTTTGCATTTATACTGTCGATTTGGATCGTATAACTTATCAATAAAGAAATATGGAGAGAAACATTTTATTGATAGCAAAAATGTTTTAAAAAAAATATGTTAAAGCGTTTCATTATTTTATTGAGTTTGTAGGAAATTACAGTTATTATGAGAGAGTACCTCTAATAAAAATTGACTATTCTTTGAAATAATTAATAATCAAAGAAAACATAAAGATAATTGAAAGCAACGAGAAAACGGCATTGCTAATAAAGAGAAATTGTTTATGACCACATAAAATAAAAACATTAGGTTTTCTCGGAATCCATTAATAAACATTTATTAAGTCTTAAAAACTTGGTATAAATTTAGGTCTTAAACTACCTTTGGTCATGTTCCATTAGAAAGCACCGTCCATTAGTTTTTATGATTATTTATTTCGATAAAATTATTTTTTCCGATAACATTGATAATATTCTATTGCCATTGCCTCGATGACGAATAGTTCAAATTTTAAAATTACTTATTGAATCTTGTAGATTTTTATTAAGTTGTAAATTGAAATTAAATAAATTTTAAATGTAAATTGCAAACTTTTACAACGTTAAAAATTTTAAGATTACAATTATGTACCTCAAAGTAGTTTATTTATTGAAAATATTGAAGCTTTAAATAGTTCACTAAAAAAACTGACGATTTTGACTTTACATTTCCACGACGGGCTTAGATTTCCATAGAGAGGCTTAGATTCTCATTATCACGTGGTCCGAAAATTTTCCCTTGTAATTTTTCAAAAATGTAATATTTTTGTAAATAACTCTTTAATTCCTGAAAATTGGACAAATCGAGAAATGCTAATCCAAATATTTTAACCTAATTTCTCGAAAAGCTTGGGAAACTTAATGAGAAATGTGTTTTTAAATATTTCACCAAAACAAATAAACAACAACACCAATTTAAAGCTAATTTCGGACCATATCTATCGAAATATCAAATTTCAATCATTTTCGCAATAGCTTAGCATAGGAATATTACTGGATTGGCAAAGCATTATCTTCTGTTTTTGTCCATGTTTCACATATTATTTAAATTTAGTAATTAGATGATGTAACAAACATGCTGTCTGAAGGTTAAATCGTGGAAGATGATTTAGAAGATTTGATCTATTTTCTATAAACTATATGGTTGAAAAATATTTTATCGAATTTCCTTTCTTTCTTTCTCTTATTTTGTTAAATTTGTCTGTGGCACTGGATGAACATCAGAATTACCAATCCAAAGTTATTAACTTCACAAAATAAATCACCTAATATAATTGTTTCCTGTTCAAAATCGCAGAAAATGAATTTATAATAATCAATTAGCAGTTTTTCTCCTTATATATCAAATAAATAAAAATAAAACAAACTTTTCTTAGCGATATTTAGAGCTAATAAATAAACAAATATATGGCAACAATTTAAAACTTCTGGATAAAACTTGTTTTGAAATTAAATGTTTAAGCAACATTGATATCGTTGATCTCAAGATAATTATTTTTAACAATTATAAAGAAAGAAAAGACTCAAAATGTTGTACAAACATTTTTAAATAATATGCATAAATGGTTAGGAATAAAAAAAAAATATATATAACAGCTACTGGCTAGTTATTTGCGGAATAATAATAAATATGGTTAGTAAAAAAAAATCATCTAATTATCTAATCATGTCTTGGTGGTCGTAAAGCAAATCATAAAAGTGCTTAATTGAAGGAAAGAAACGTTTTTACTTTGAAAGATTGTCATCGTTTTCATTATAATTGATCACTAACAAATAATTATAATGTTTTACCTATCGTGCTTATATGTTTTTATTAAATAAATTATATTCAATTTATGCTCGTAAGACAGTCCGTTATAAGGAATAAAACGAATACTTCACAGAAACACTCAAAAAGGGACTAAAAGTCACTTAAAATTATTGTTGGCACTCTTTACTTTAATGAATAAATCAATTTGTATAATGTGGTTTTACCATTTTTTTATACCAATAGAAAAAACAAAACAAATATCAATCACCTACAATCTCTGATTATATTGGACAAACTAAAAAATATTAACCTGACGCCGCGTGAACGGAAAAAAAAGTTTCTAGCTTCGGCTATATTTCAGGCTGTAAGGTATAAGCAATAAAATAAGTGGAACGGGTCATAAAATAAAGAAATAAAAAACGGTCGTTCTTGTGTTATATGAGGTCTAGGGGGCACATGTTCCTGGGTGGACTGTAAAACTATAGATACGTCTGACCTTTCCTATTATAGGTTTCCTAGTAAGATAGAAACTATCCAGCAAAGTAACACATTCTAGATATCTAGCACCATGTTCACCAGTATATCATACAAATTTGCTCACGAAATGATTAATTTGCGATTAAAATGTGCAATTATAACATAATAATTGGATGTTAAATTCCATTGATTGGGCAACAAGAAGGAACCCACATAGATTTTTATTTTAGCCGACAATGTGGGAAAGTACGATATTTAATAAGTCTGAAGATCCAACTTCTGAATGAATTCCTAGCCTTTTATTTTTCAATGTTCATGGAATACTATGTAAAGACATCAGTGTCGCGTGAATGCCTATATGACTAAAGTCTCTCACGAAATCTTTTAGCAAACAAAAATCAGAAAACAAAAAAATATTATCAGATTTTTTCCCTCATAATAAAATTGGACTTGGTGTTCAAAGCATGTAAATCTCCTTAAAATCGGTCTAGGACTTGGTTTTCTATATCTTTGGGTAAAACAAGCTAAATGCAGATATGTAATAATGTTAATTTATTAAAAAATGGTATCTTATACCTTCGAAGAATTATTTCGAAAAGAAACCGTTTTGTACTTTTAAAATGTTGATTAAAAAAAAAAAAAGAGTTTTGAACACTGGGGTATCAAAGATTTACGTTTGAAAATAATAAGTGAAATTATTCGTTTATTTGTTAGACATAAATCCTATGTTTACATTTTTAAGTCATAAACTGTCTTTCGACGTAGAAGTCATTTCTTAGATTTCGAAAACAGAAAATAAAATAATTAATCGTAAAATCTCTTTTAAAAAACATTGAAAAAATGTGTACGTAGGAAGGAAACGAGCCCTTAAATCGACATTATCTGAACTGAAAGCAGAAACAAAATATTTCTTAAAATCAGAATTCAGAACCTAAATTGTTCATTGCTTTGAATAGCGTAAAGATTCCTTTGGTTCTTGCTCCAATTTTTTTTATTTTATTTAAATATTTTTATTAAATTCTTCAAACATATCTAATTAGCGGCGAATAGTTGTTTAAAAAATTAATTTCGAATAGAAGATTAAAATTTCTTTGTATTTTATTTTTAATCAATAAAAGTTAGAAAACTATTCGGAATTTTAATTCTACCAATAAAATATTTCACAGTATTATTCCATTTTAATAAATAAATTTGGTGCTCAACAACTCGATTCTATATATATATATTTTTTTTTTTGCATTTGTACTGTTTTTCGAGTAGTCCGTGAGTTTTGATCCACACTGGGCAGTTTCGTAACCATTCCGACCAAATATAACCACTTTATCCTTTATGGGGAATTTTGACTCTGGTATCATGGAAAAGGTTATTATTATATTGAGTTGAGATAACGTTAAGAGCGAGACCAAATAATACTTACTACATTAAAAATCGACTTGAATATAAGCGAATCATTTAAAATAAATAAAGTTATAACGACTACTTATGTCAAGTGTAAGAATAATATCCTTCGGACGTCGGCTAAGGTATACTTAACATTCGACCTTCGACTTGCGCTGATTTCTTTTTCAGCCCTTCCTTTTTCCTCTAATGAAGCAGGTGAGGGCTGGAGGGGCTCCCTCACGAAAAGATAATCAGACGCAACTAGTTCAACAGGGATAATGCATGCTGTCAGTGGATGTCCGGTGCATTACATGGTCAGCTTCATGGCCGGCATTTTATTCGATTTTTTTGTCAGCAGTCTTAGCTCTGATACAAGAGTTAGAAGTAATATATATCCCATTAAATTATAGCTCAAATGAGGCCATTGAGATTGCTTGAAGAGGAAAAAAAATCGTTAAAAAAACAAAAAAAATAAAATTAATTTTCTGAGCGAGTAAATGAGTAAAGGAGGCCATATAAGGACTGAATCGAAAAATATATTATAAATGTATTAAAATAATTTAAGCATTTCATAGCAGTTGTCCTTGAATAACTTAAAAATTTTATGAGGTTAATTTATTATCGGTATAGGTATATAAATAAATAAATATATATATATATATATATATATATATATATATATATATATATATATATATATATATATATAATTCTACATATAATAATCATGTAATACCTACATATAATAAATCATGTAAAACCTACATATAATAATCCTACATATATAATCATGAATGCAATCAAATAAAGTATTACCTTAATAGAAAAAAAAAATCCACCATACTTACCATATATAATCATGAATACAATCAAATAAAGAAAGTATTACCTTAATAGAAAAAAATTCATCATTATGGCTTAACAAAAGTCATAAATAATCTTAATGCTACTTAATTTCCTTAGGATATTTTACACATTATTGGATTTCAGAATGAGATATAAAAATAAGATATCTTGACCAAATATTTTAATTATTAAGAATTTATTTATTTTAATTTTTGGATGTTTTAATGGATTATATGTTTGTTTAGTACCTTAAAATTTTTTTAAAATACTTGACATATTTGCATTTGTATGAACTGTAAACATACATAATAATAACATTATAACAAATTCATTCTAAAAATGTTTACATTTACAATGTTTGTAATATAACTATTTTTTATGTTTTCGTGCTACATTTCACGGTATGAGTTATAGAATTAATAGAATTTTAATGGTCTAATGCGATTTCGTTTTTAACAGTAGGAAAATTACAAAAAATCTACGTAATAAAAATCATATTCTTTGATATTTTCATTTATATTAACTTTTAAGTCGAATCTGTAATTATTTCTGAAATTATTCTTGAAGGATTGAAATTGTTCATGGCAGTCAGCATTAATGTTAAATAGTTAATAAATGTATCTCCTTAATAATAATAATAATAATATAGATATCTTTAATTGAATGAAAAAAATAGTAAAAATCTGAAAAATTGGTCAAGACTATTTAATTTGTCTATTTATTTTTGGTTTACGTTAATATAACGGTTTAATTTATTTATTTTCTTTCCTCCGATGACATGTTAGGATTTAATAAACCGGTTCCCAGTACTTGAATTTATCCATTTAAAATACTTTTCCTGTTATTCCTTAATTTCAATCATATTTATTACGCTTTTATTATATAAATAAGAAACTCCTTCAAAATGTTCCAATTCAAAAATTATGAAATACAATATACAATCTTTGGTAAATTCCGAAACAGTTTTCCACATAAACTAAGATTAAGCCCTTCACTTGTTTCTATTGTGGACTGGCTTCCATTAAACCATGGATGTGAATAGAAAATCAGTTGTGATAAGGCTTATTTATCATTTTCTCCATAGTGTGCTCGTGTAACCATGGAACCTGACTTGAGATATAACGTAGTGTTGCATACGATGCAAAACCTACAGTAAATGTCACGTTGGCAGATAAGGGAAAACTATGTCTTTCAAGCCTTTTTATCGTTTGCCACACATCTCGAGTGGCCTTATATGTGCTAACATAAATTATTGCACAGTCATTTTCTGTTTTTTAATTGTTCGTTGTTATAATAAAAAAAATGGCTATAACTGGAATTTTCCTTTTTTTTTTTTATTGGATTATTGTCTGATATACTAGCAATAAGCTTTTAGAATTATTGCTTATTGTTAAGATAATCTTTTTAAGTAAAATCACAACTAAGTATGTTTGAAAAAAAAAGTTTAGATTTTTCTATATAACCGTTATTTCATTTAGAGCTTTTGAGATATTAAAAAAACATATATAAAACTTTTTATATTTTAAGATATTAAAGTAAAACAAATATTGAAAAAAATTATCAAACAAACAAAATATAGTCTCGATTTCTTTATTTCTTCGCTATGAAAATGAATTTCATTGTAAAAATAATATTAAATATTGCCTTATAAATAGTAATAAGATTGTTTATTGGCGATTCATCGTTTCATAAAGCTTACGATAAAACACTTTGAATAAAATAATTAATTACAATTTTGTGTTAAGGAGGAGGTATATTTTATGTTTATGTATAACAAAATCAAGCGATATTATGAACAAAATTCAGAAAGTTGACTGGTGCTTAACTTTTAAAGAAATAATAACAATAATGCACAAAATAGTTGTAATTTTTTGGCTCAATAAGACATCCATTAAAAATGGATTACTGGCTTTTATTTTCCTGGATATATAATAACAGCGCTTCCATACGTTTTAGGCATTTAATTTATTACTGATAAGGTACCAATGATATATCAGACAAGTCTAAAATCCTACCCGCTCTAAAAAAAAAAGAGAGTTTTTCTATATTCTTAGACGGATTAAAAGCTTTTAAGATATTAAGAAATATATTAAAAATATGAAAAAATATTTTTTGCCCAGACGGTGTTTACACCATATCCGAATGGTGTTTTTTGGGCTGTGCTTAAATTTGCTTATATTATGACAAATCCAGGCTCATCAATGGTGAAGTGTGCACCAGAGGTGGGGAAAAATTATCCGATGTAAAATAAATTTTTAGTGGCAAAAATAGTCATGACTAATGTTTAATTTTTTAGTCATTCAAACGACTAGAAACTAAAAATTTAGTAGTTTTTCATGATTAATATTTTATTAGTAGTCGAAAAAATATTTAGAATAAAACATATACTTTAATGTGTTAATATCTCTAATTGATTTCAATGTTTTAATTATTTTTCTGTTTATTTATGACAGCCGCTAATTATAAATAATTTTTTCAATAAGAGCAAGCCTTCTTTACAACCTTTATCCCGAAATTATTATATTTCACACTTAATTCAAATCTTTTATTATGAAGGAAAAATCATAATCCGTGTTTCTTTCTAGATTTGCTTTAATTTTAAGAAAAATACTGTATTGCTTTTTACAATCAGAAATGATTGTATTATTTCAATAGTAAATTGAAGCAATCGGTTTTTATTCGATTAAATATTTATTCGATTAAATATTTATTCGAATAAATTATTAGAAATTTCACTATAAAATCAAAGACTAAAAATTTATTCAGATTTTTCAGTCGTTTTTTTAAAATTAAATAAATAAATTTTATTTAAAATTGGATAAAATTTCAACAACATTTAAATTAAAGTCCAACTCTGCACATATCACAAGTCTTAGGTGTTTATATGGAAATCCATTAAATTTAAGAGTTGGTTTTATTCTAGAAGATTCTTGAACTTGAGATTAATTATAAATAATCATCAACTTGAAGTTGCAATTGCTGATATCTTTAGGGTGTTTTACTACTGCTCTATAATAATTATTTTTATTTAAATTATGAAAGGATTACTTATACTTATCTAATTTCAAACTTTAGATAGATCCTTCCAACTTACCGAGGAATGTACAGTGGTGTATCCGCCGCTTTTCCAATTCTGGGTTGTTCCTCCTGTTGTACTTGACGGGTGGCCGTAGCTGGAGGGGGTAAGGTGGAGGTGGTGTTCTTCGGGGAAGTTCGAAACCCGGCTGGCCCCCTCCGCCTTTTTCACACTTAATCATCGGATGAAGGCCCTGAAAAAACATTAAAAATAAATTAATATCACAAAAGATAAAAAGAAAGCATTAAATTTAGAACCGAGTATCATATAGAAAGTAATAATCATGATCCTCATTCATTTGTTATATGAATAGACAAACGATGTGAGTGAGCCGTTATGTGAGGATATTAAAAAAATCAGTGCATTAATTATGCCTTAAATATTAATCATCAGAAATTACTCATCAGCCATCTCTATTCATTTCCAATCATCATTCTTAACTCATTTTCATTAATAAATTTGAAAAAAAAAAATTTAAAGAAAAGTTAATATGTAATTAACATAAAATTGGTCCCGATTCTCACATCTGATTTTCTCTGGACTTAACAAATAAATTAAATAAAAGAAAGAAAAACTAAAATATATAAATGGAGTCATGACTAATAAATTATAAATCCTCCTTAACACAAACTCTAGAGTGTTAACTAATGAACCTTGCAGTAATGATTAATGAATAATTTACCCGTCTAACTCATTTATTCTACGATCTGTTTACTTGTGGCTTATTACTCACTCATTCGCTGAAGTAAGTTGTAAGCAGCTTAACTCTGATTAAAATGTTACTTTTCCATTTTTTTTTTACATGCTTTTGGAATAAGTAGCAACATTGTAATGAAGATGATTGAACATATTTTCCTTTCCCATTACTTTAATCCCAGATTCCCCGATGGTTTTCCTCTCGTTTTCCCATCATGAACAAGACCCGATTATCTGTGCGTTTCGCAACCGGTAACCTATGGCTGGATGTAAATAGAGTTGGATTCAGTTCCTTGCAATAACGCAGTCGTTACCGGACAGTAAAACACTTCCCTCGGGCAACCGCAACCTGAATGTAAATCAGTCCGCGTTTATTTCCATCTTGAGACATTTCTAGTCCATTTCCACGCCCCCACGAGCTCATTTAAATAAATATGATATTAAAATATTCCGAGCGATAAATAACTATTAAAATGCATTTTTAGTTGTGTAGGGTAAATAAGCATCGTGGCGACAAACAAGAGAGGCAACTCTTTGTGACACAATCAATAAACACGTCAAAATTATGAGAACTGAAGCTTGTTAAGAATATATTGTACTTTTAATATTACATTTTTCCGTTTACATTTCTTTTTTTAAAAGCTCCTTATTTATAATTGTGTAATTTGAATTTTCTTTCCTCATTTATTAAATAGAAAAGATTTATTGTTCCCCATAAAAATAATAGGTCAGGTTAATCTGCTCTTAATATAAACAACAACGCTGAAATTCATTAATACAGTTTAAAAACGCTGCAAATTATTACACAATGATTCATTATGTCCAGATATTAATATTTCAAAAATATGTGGTCTGTCTATTCACAGGACCTTCCGAATTGCTTTGGTTTACAGTTAAGATGATTAGATTAACTTTCAAATGAGCATTTGGTGCTTTTCGGGAAAGGTACATGTGCTGAATACTTTATAAGAGATATTAACCAAGTTCAAAAAAGATATAAAGCAGTAGGCACCTATGAACCAGAAATTTGGAACTTGAACCCGAGATGATCGCCGTGAGACTGGAACTTCACGCACTCAACGAACTCAACGCACTTCAGTAGGAAAAGAAAAAGGAAAGACCAAGAAGCAAAAGGAAGTGCAGAAATAATCTAAGGAAGAAGGATGAACAAGAGAATGCGGTGAAGTCAGAAACCCGCAATTGATAATTCGGGAGGCCTAGGACCACGATGACCTGCAGCAACGCAGATCAAGTCTACGAAGTTCATCAGGCTATATCTCAGCTAATACTGGTGAAATTTAAATTATTGATGGATCGATTTTTTTTTTATTCGAAATTTGGATTCTACGTATCTTGAAACGTAAAATCTTAAATTTTGAGGGAGGTTAAATTTTTTTTCCCTTGGTCTATTACAAAGGTCTATTATTGAAAATAATAAATCAAAAGAATGACTAAACTGCTTAAAAAAGCTTTGGCAGTGAAAAATGATAAAACATTTAAAAAAATAATATCTATTCAGTTACTTTTTCCTTAATTTTATAAATTTATCATTAGTACACAATTTATTATTAGAATACAAGGAACTTCTAATAAATATGTATCTATTAAATTTGTATGGAAGATTTAATGATTTATATTCGCGAATAGGATACTTTGTAAATTTACCTGGTAGAACAGATTGTAATATATATTTTTAAAAACAACAAAATATGTAAGAGTAATTTATTAGAGCTAATGAAAAAAAAAATCTAATTACTTTAATGTTCTGAAAAGTAAATAATTTTTATAATTTAATTTTATTTATTTTTCAGAATTACAATTTTAAATTTACATTAGATTCTTCAACGGCAATGATAGTAATTGGTTGTATATCTTGGCCGTATGATATAAATGTAAATTGTTTGGATTTATAGGGAGGTGAACTCACTCGGCCAACCCATCTCCCATCCCCCATATGTGTGTGTATATATATATATATATATATATATATATATATATATATATATATATATATATATATATATATATATATGGGATATTTTAGGATCATGCTATAACTACAAATCACTTTCCAAAATTCTTGAAATTCGGCAGTATTCCTTTGCTTAATTATTACATAGCAAAATAAATAGTTTAAATTTCCGGTCCAATTTTTTTTTCTCGAACCTCTGGGAAAAACATGCTTGAAGAGATACAACCCACACTTCTTTTTGTCACTTTTTTTTACAGCTGATAGTTGTTTAAACTTCTCTGGGAAGCCATACCTATTTCCTTAACACTTGGCTAGTTTTGGAGGTCAAAATGGCCGCCTGTAATCATAGCTCATAACATGATACGAAGACCTATAATGTAGAACTTCATAACCAAAAGTACTCCCTTAGTATAAGTGTGTTAAAAATTAACTATGAGTATTGTTCTAAAAATATATTTTATCACAGTGACTAAAAAGTTTCAGGATTAAATGCAAGATGATCTGAGAAAGCATAGTTTAGTTGATAATTGAACGTGAAGTTTTCAATAAAAAAAAGAAGTGATTGTCAAAAAATAATAATAATAGAACATCATCTCCATTTAGGCATATTTGGAATTATAAATGTTTTTAAAAAATATTTTTAATAATTATTTTTAATTAAATAAAATTATAGAAAAGGCCTATAAGAAAAACGGACCATGAGTTTCATTATCAAACGTTCATTCAGTTAATAATTTGTAATAAATCATTATAATTTACATTAAACATCTTGTTTACCATAATATCAAACCTTGGGTTTCCCGAAAATTTACAAATAAATAGATTAGGATAAAAATTATAGTCATTGACAGTGATTGTATTTACTAAATAGATTTGAATAAATGTCGGAATTTAATTCAGAGTTCAGGGAAAGAAATTATGATATTTGTTTGTTTATTGAAACTCTTAACGTAGTTTACTTCACCAAACTGAATTCAACATACTCCTTAAGTTTTATCGACAATGATTTACTAATTTATAATATCTTGTGATGTATAGAAATATTCAACGACGACAGACTGGCATTTCAAAGAAAACTTATTTGACACCAAAATCTCCGGTTGATTCTCAGAACCTCAGGCTGATACTCGGAATTCCACATCGTATCAAAATGGCGACCGATTTATGTTTTATGGATTTATGTCTCAGCCATTTATGTAAACAGAGGAAAAATAAAGTTTGTTTTTTTATCATTAAAAATTTAGGAAAACAAAATCAATTGAAATAATTTCACTTATTCATTTTTTTTTTTTTCGTTATATAATTATTTAGGAAATAAGTAACCATGGTGTAGTAATTTTCAGGGTTTATTGTTTTTTTAAAAGTTATTTATTATTATTAAACTAAATTTTCTTAATCATTAGTAGTTTTCAAGAGTTTTTATCAAGTATCTATCCCATTAAAATGGACTGCAGTTTTTTGTTAAGTTCTATAAACCTAATTAATTAAGAAAAGCAAACTCCTTCAACTATTTTAATTAATTAAGCTCATTAAAAAGTATCAACTCGGGTTTTAATTAGCGAACCAATTATCCTCCAATGGTGAGAGATGACAGTGTTGCCAATTTGCAATGCCATTACTAAGAAGATATCAAAATATATTAATGGATATTTAAGTACCTGTCAAATGGATTGCAAATATACGTTCGAAAGTTACGCTGATATAGCGCAGTAAACTTAATAAAGCTGTAAAATATTTTATGATCAAATTTCGATCGCGTGCAGATTACTAAGTATTCCGCGGTTTTATTGCTAAGCTAAGCTCTGAAAATCGATCGACAGACTTTGCAATAAATAACCAAGATATTTTAAAAAGTCAAATATTATATATTTTAATTTATTATATATATTGTTTTCCCTTCAAGGATATTGATAATGAAGAAATTTCTTGTAATCAGCTTTTTGCTATCATTTTTTAGGAAATGATTTGGCCATTCTCGATATATGCAATTTCGAAATTATAAACACAATTTATACAATGAATCATATTTATAATACACAAATTTGTTTCCTAACATTAAATATAAAACTAAAGTATGGTACTTGCGTACTGAGCGATCGATCTTATGTCCCATTGGTTTCGGTTATAACCTAAACTGAAACCTTTGTTATAAGTTCTGTGTTTTGTGATAATTTTCTCCTCTTTTTTAAAAGAAAACTGATGAAAATATGGGAATTGCCTTAAATGAAATGTAATTTAAATTCTATGTATTTAATATTGATAATGGTAAGAAGGAGAATTCCAGTGTTGTATTAGTGGAATAATTTCTTGAATAATTCCTTTATTATTTTATGCTACATCGTTCCACCAACGTTTCGAGGTATTCCCCATCCTCAAGATTTTTTTCTTTTATCTCTATGCTCCTCTTGTCTAGATCTATCCATATTGATTTCGGCTGTTAATAAATACATTTAATTAAACAAGAAAAACTGTCTTTTTTATACTTTAAAACCATTGCTAGGAATGTGTACTACATCTATTTTCATCATTATCCTATTTTCAGGATTTCATACAATGATGAAAATAGATGTAGTACACACCCTATTGTCTGGCAAGATACAAAACGACTTGCGCAGAGGTCGCCTCAGCTGGCTGCGCATGGTGGGGAAGGCATGCCTCTTTCCATACTACTCGTCCTTCCCTCTCTTGGCCTGAGTCCTCATTGTGTCTATTGCGTCTGTTGTGATATCCATGCTTTCTGTTAGAGTTGAAATTGCTATTTTGTGCTACCCTTGGACTTCAATTTTGATCTTCTATCGCAATTGGTTTTCTATTTATAAGGAGGATAAAATGTATACATTCTACAAATAATACCAGATTTGGCGAGAATAGAGGTCCTTCGAGAAGTCCGATTTAACATTGATAAAGACTACGAAGGATCCTGGCTAGTTATTAAACCGTAACGGACTATATTAGCGAGTAGGGAGACATCAGCTAAAATAGTCCATTTTAATGGACCACTAACTCGACTACTTCTTCCCGTGTAAGAGGATTTCTATGTCTTTAAAACCCGGAGGGTGTTTGGTAGACACAGCCTCTGGCCGATTTTTATCATTTCATTCTAATTTTTTTAAATAAAACCAGTTTCTAAAACCCAAATTTTATTGATATTAAATATAAATTTTTAATTATTTCATAATTAAATTTATAATTGAATTAAAAAATCCGTTGAAGATTTCTTCATATCATTTTCGAAAAGGTCGGTTATGATTTTAGGATTTCAATTACCCACTTCTCTAAAGTAATCCTAAGTGCCAAGTTGATAGAACGTGGCCCATTAATCATAAGGGCCTAGATATCAATCTTGCCCAATGTGGTCATTGAGACAAACATAGCAAAATGAACGAGCTCTGGGCCAAAACTATTCCTAAAGGAAAATTACTCAGTAGGAATCGATTTACTTACAATACTATTGATACATAATAATAAGCGTATTAATCAAAATTGAGTATGAGTAAAATTGCTTGAATAATCTGAAAACTGCTATCTGATTATCATATGATATATATGATAACTAATGATACGTATATATACATAAAGTAGTTAGGCACTTTCGATCCGACAACGGAAATTTTTTTTTAAAAATGTATAAAATTGATAAATAAGGTTATATTTCAATCAATAACGGCTAATAAAATCTGGAATTCTAAATAAAAAAGCATATTCTACTTGAATTGTATTTCTGCATTCTATATTACTCCTAAAAATATATATTTTGTAGTGAAATTCCAAATTAACATTCAATTACCACACGCTAGTAATTAATTAATCGTAATATGAAATGTCCATCGGATTTTACAAAATCAATATTTTTTACTGTTTGCAGCATCTAATTAAATATACTGGTAAAATTATGTTTCCTCCAGTAATGCAGGGAAATACTGCGGTTCCATAAATTATTTTCTATTTTTATCTTGAATATTCATGAAATTTCTCAATGCTATGTATGACCTAAAAAGATCGGCTGCTAGTTCCGTTTGCGAACAACAAAACAGTAAATCACCGGATAATTAGAAATCATTTATCATGCGAACATAAAAGATAGGCAATTACAGCAGCCTTCATCACGGGAACTTTATTAATTGCATATTTATTTACTTTAATTTTAAATTCACATCCGTGTAAATGCTATTCATAATATTAGTGTTACATAGTGATTCTTTTGTCTTTTCAAACCTGTCAATAATTTATTTTAAATGGCTTTTGATTCCACTCAAAGTGGAAATTTTATTCGAATACCTTGAATACGATATTTTTTTTTTTTTTTTAGGCTTAGTAATAAATACTTTTAGTACTAAGAATAACATATTTAATGTCTATGAATATATCAAGAAAAATAAGTATATCTAATACTGGTCATCAGTGTAATAAAAGACTAACAAGCCTTTAATGGAAGAAGTGATAGCAAAACATTATAGACAATAATCTTCCAAAACGATGCTGAAAAAGTGAAATCAACGACAATATAAACCGCAAATACTAACCTTTTGTAAATAAATTAATTTATTCTTTATGTTATAAAT
The DNA here is from genome assembly GCA_948150685.1 of Rhaphigaster nebulosa. Classification (NCBI taxonomy): domain Eukaryota; kingdom Metazoa; phylum Arthropoda; class Insecta; order Hemiptera; family Pentatomidae; genus Rhaphigaster; species Rhaphigaster nebulosa. The sequence continues at coordinate 173,808,844 of OX411306.1, forward strand.
TTTAAGTATAAATTTGAAAACTAATAAGTTTCAATGAGGAATATAAAAATTTCTGCATGTCCTTGTTAATCAGTAGTTTCGTTTAAAATAATTTTGAAGTATTATTCTTCGTCGATTTTCATCTAATTGCATTTCCTAATTATATCAACATCGGCATCAAATATGTTTTATGAATAGAGAGTTTAAAAACTAAACAAAAAAAAAAAACGCATATTTCAGTAATTTATATAAATGTCCACCACTAATGCATGAAGCTGTAAACTACTGGTATCTAAATATTTAAAAAGACCAACACAGACATATTTTAGACCGTTTGAAATTACTTTTTTGTTATAAGTTATAGAAATTATTCTTAATTATATTAAATTAAGTAATTAAACCATTGAACGGATATTTGTAGAAATATTTTTTTATTTAATAAGTACTTGTGTCTGAAATTTTCAAAAATAATGTTTGAAATATAAAAAATAATTTTTTTATTGCGAGATACATTTGAGAATTACTTATTTACCATAAAGTGATAACTATTTTTATGCCTTCATTAATATATCAGAATAAATGAAGAAGACTATAATATTGATAAAAGAATTTTCGTTGATAAATGAAAATTTATTTTAGATTTATAAACACACACACACATTTTGTTTGTATGTGTGTGTGTGTGTGTAAATTCGTAGTATATCTCACGTTATTCAAACTAGATAAAAGAAAACCGTTAATCCAGCAATTGATAATCGAAGAGCGAAAATATCTTGGCAATATTCCTAACTTGTTTAGATGCAGATATATCGATTTAATTGATTATATACAATTTCAATTCAAAGCTATGCAATTCTAAAAATAAAATCATTACTACCTCCGTACATTTGGATAATCCATACACCTGGCTAGTTATGGCAAATTATCAATCTCTATAATTTCAAGAAAATTATTGTTTTGAAAATGTCAACAAGTTATACGATAATAATTATATGCAGTCTACCATCGATAACTACTGCGACTAAATGATATTTATTAGAGCTCACAACAGCTATAGAAAAATAAAAATTATAGATTGGCTACGGCAGTTACATTAGTTGTTACAATTTATATTATGTCGTTATGAAAAAACGTGCTCTACAAGTTCAGAATCTTAGATAGTCTAATGGACACCGAATTTTCAAATAATTTCATTGAAATGGGTCTTCATTTGCATCCTTTTCCTTCCATCTCTAGTAAATATTATATTCATAACAATCCCGTCAAAATGTATCTTAAGTGACAACAAATTCTAAGCCACTGCAACTAAAAGTAATAAAAATAAAATATCATCCAGTGTTTTTTACATCCATGTAGGCAGTAAAGAAAGTATTGCAATCGCGAAAATTTTCGGTTTGAAGATTTCATCGGAAATATCCATTTTGACCATCCCTGTAATCCATTTTTACTAGTTTCGTCGTGACGATTGATTGCACGTTCGTACGTGCTTATCTCGCATAACTCAAAAACGGTTAGCCGTAGAAAGTCATAACTTTGTATTTAGGATTGCTGAAAAATCTATAGTTTTCTATACATGATTACTTAACTTGAAGGTCATTATTGATTTTCATCCAAAATTATATTAAAATATAATACAAAACTTCTCAAATTAGACTTACATATAAATATAAATTTTGATTGACATTGGCTACCAGGAAATGGTACTTTACTTGAAGGTCATAATAAACTTTCATAAAAAATTATATTAAAATATAATGTAAAACATCTAAAATTTGGTAAATAGGACTTTTATATCAATGTGAATTTATTAAATAAATTTTGGTTAAAATTGGTGAGCCGAAAAGGGTACTTTACTTGAAGGTCATAATAAACTAACATCAAAAATTATATTAAAATTATGTACAGAAATCAGATGGTTCGGTAATAAAGGTTAAAAACGCGATTTTGTTTCCACTCCAATTAAACATTTTTATTTCTTATTTTAAGTGTTAAAATTGAGTGTAAAATACTGGTTTTTCTCCCCATTTGTGAGATTAACAACTCTGCAGTAGGAGAATAAGATATAAATAAGTGGGTCCTTCCGCTTGAAATGTCAAAACTGTCGATTTTCAATGCTTTATCAAGTGATATTGACAATTCTAATGTCACGGAACACGAAGAAATCTCTTGGAAAGTAGTTACCTACTGAAAGAAAACGACATATAATGACGGAATGAGACCTCCAGAAACAAGAGTGTGTGTGTGTGTGTGTGTCAATAGATGGATGTCGCGACGCTGAGGGTCGTTTTTGAGATACTGCAATCTTCGGAAACTAGTAACCAAATTCAGGATCACTTTTTGAGCCACCGATTTACAGTTTAATAGGCGTAAAAAGGAAGTCATGTGTTGTCCATCAGATATTTTTATTTTATTATTTACCCTTAAGGCAGATCTGTAACAAATTTACAGCTGAATTTTTGTATTCCTCGAGCGCTCTTTGGTTTTAAAATTATTATCATAATTTTATTTCTCTATGTATGGGTATTTTTATATTTTATTATAGTTTATTTTTGTTTAATTATTAACATATAAATATTTTTATTTTATTCTTTAGTTTTTCGCTTGGAATATATGGTATGAATGGAAATTCACATTCCTAATACTTATTATCCTTAAGAGTGACACCTTGTATTGGCATTCAATAAAAAATATTTATTTCAAATAATTTAAAAATAAATAGAGAGATTAATGTTATTGCGCTCTAATCCATACCGCTTACATAATAATAACAAAAAATGAATAAAATAATAATAAGGTGAAAATAAAAATTATAACGCAACACAATTGAGTAGCTCTAGCGATTTTTCGAGATTTTTCTTCTTATAGACCATTTTTCGTTAGGAGTATGCTTAGTACATTTTCTTAGTAAGTACTAAAAAAATTTACCATGGAAAAAATTAACTAAGAAGAGAATAATAAACCGGAACTGGTTTTTATCGGGACAATAAATTATTTTGTAATTAATCACAAGATATACGCTTGATTCAGTAAAGTTGAAATTCTGTATAGTTCGAATTTTTATAATTATATGCTGATTTAAAAATATTATGCTATTCGAAGATAGCAAAAGTATAAAACTCCTTCGATGCTGGGCATCTGCTAAAAGCATCATCTTCAGAATGAATACCGTATCCGCGCCATAGAATTACCATAAGATATTTTACAATCATCAACCGGCATACGTATACCAAATGATGGAGTATAAGCTTTGGAATTGATACTTGTGGGTTCAGCAACCGAGTCAAACTAACTGAGAATTGAACCGAAGCTATTTACAGGGCAAGCACACACGCTTGAATTTATTCAACTTTACTATTTATGGTCCCGACGGGATGACATCAGCCAACAGGATTCCGCAAAGCTTTTATTTATTTGCCTTCTTTAAATTACACTTAAGAACTGATAACTATACTTGGATTATCCCTCTAGGAATCCTCCTTCCTGTACATTTCCTGAATATGGTTAATTTCCTTCGATCGAGAACTTGTAAAGAATCCATATCCACAAAAGACTCTTAAAAACCCATTGATAAGAGATTATTAATTAGGTACCAATAGCTAATTATTTCCTGATATATATTTGTGTATATATATTTTCCTACTTAGTTTGAAATATTTATTTTATATTTTTAATTTCCCTTTGGTTTTAAGAAAATATTGTGAAATATTTTGAATAATTGTTGTAGAAAAATGTTTATACATTTTACCGCAGTTTCACTGTGGGAGATATTATTTGGGGAAAAACCGTCAAAATAAGACCTGCTAGACTGCATGCTGACGTTCTGGCCCACTGAAAGGGAGAGAAGAATGTAATCTTCCATATCCTTTTACAGTATATTTGATTGATTAATTAATATTGGCTCTTTCCTCACCCCCATCTACTATCATTTATTTGAGTTTTTTATTAAGCATCATTGTTTAATTTTTTGCACACATCAAATACTTAAAATTGAAAAAAAAATACCTCAAATTTGTAATAACAGATCAAAATTGAAACCCAAACAATGAATAATAAGGAACGAATGGGCCAATTAATTTTTCTTTTCACAACCTAAAAGATTTTGTACCCATTAATAACTGAAATTGATTTATTATTTTTTATCAAGAGTTATTAACTTAGTCTTACTTTATTTCAAACTAATATTTAAAAAACAGAGATATATTGAATAATTGTGCATTTCGAAACTAATTTTAAAATCAACGAGATCTATACATTTACCCTATTTCAAAACGTTGATCATTATATTCTAACTATACTCGTAAACACAAGAGCATGGGTTCCCAAATCATGGTACGCGATCAAGCAAACAAAAGCCAGGGATAACATCATCTTTTTAACACGTTCAAAGACGGATAACAATTTATTAAAAATTAATATTGAATATATATCAACTATAAGATGAACAAGCACGATCCAGAATTAATAAAAGTTATTCAGGATGGTTACTGTAGTATAGGTGAAAGCAATTAGTGTTGAAGAGAACTTAAGAATCAGGTGGAGGGAGCTTCATCAAGCCATTGATGCTCTGATTGCAAATAAACAAATACATGCTTCTAACTTTCCAAATATCTTACTTTTGATGGATACACTTTTATTAGCAGTGAATCTTACTGTTGTTGTGGTTATGTGAAATTGATAACTTTTAGTTATGAAATTTTCAAAATTATTTTCAATTTACTATTTTCTTAAGTAAATTTACTACAGTACATCTTGTTTTATTCATCAGAATCTTAAAACTAATATCATAAGTTGAGGTAGTAGTACCCCTGCACTTGAGTGTAGTGCATAATTAGAAACAATTAGTCAGGCGTGTAATAACAATAATAACAGAGTAGCGATCTGAGTAAAACAGTAAATGACCTAAAAAAAAAATATCTTAGTACCTGTTCTAAGGGATCACGGATGGCTGTCAATCTCTAACACCAACGTCGGAAATAGCGACCACAGATTCCATAGCTATTGTCTCTTTCATATTATTTCAAATCATATATTTTGATAATTACATTAATTGGCGAGAGATAGGACGGTAAGCAGCGAACAACCCCCGCCGGTTTCACCTTCCCTTCTTATTAAAACTGGTGCAGCTTTCTCCAGGATCCTTTCTTTCTCCCTCTCAGTTTCCTTCCAGTTTCTGATAAGGCAAGAATTAACTTAACTGGTCCATATTATACCTTTCCCGGCGAGTTCTTATTATAACAGGATGTTTTTATGATTGCTGGCAAAAAAATGATTAAAAAAAAAAAAGAAGTAATATAAGACTTTGAAGCGTGCCTAACTGTTATCAGGGTGAAGATAAGAGACAAGATTAGAGACCGATAAACCACGAAAAGTTATTTTTAAGTACTTCAAAAAATAACCTATCAGGCATTTCACGTACTTGATAAAAATATACATGACGTCACAGAATCAAGAGTCAAAAGAAAATGTCTGATCAGTTTTTATAAACTGTAACCTCTCTTGTTCTATGCGAAGCGAGATGATGCATGCAACAAAACATGACCTGTAGGGTTTTTCGGTCTGCATTGGATATCTCTGATATCCATATTACATAATTACATATAGGACAAAAAAAATGATAGGCTTAACGCATCTAGGAAAGTGCATTATGATAATGATATTCAGAGTACTTACAATATTTTTTTTATAAGTTTAAAAAATCAAAAATGTTGACTAAAATAAGTAGGTGAAAAAAAATACAATGGATTTTAAGCAAATCCAAAAAAAGGTAGAGAAATGAAAATAATACTATTAAGAGATAATACATTAGAATTTTGTGCTGAAGATGGTTAAATTCACTCCATAAAAAAAAAAACCAAAAATTAAATTAAAAATAATTCAATAAATATTTAAAAATTAAAAATGTTGCTTCTATTAATTAAAGTATCGAATAATCATTTCCTATTGTTCGAATTTCGCGAATCCTTACCAAAATAGTAATTAATTTCATATTGAGGTTCATATTTGAGTATTACTCTCATTTAACACTAATTGAAAACATCATATTACTAACTAAAAAAAAATATATTACTCGAATTAATGTAAAAATCACAAATTTTCTACTTAAAATCCCTCCAATAAATACAACTCCTGCATTAATTTATCTCAGTTATTTAGTGGCACTTCAATAATTCTCTCATGCTAATACTTTATTTAACTTAAATTATATTAATAGGCGTTATTTATTCTTTCGAGATTTTAGATAATTAAGTGGTCTATCTTATACTTATTATGGCGTGTTCTTATTATAACAGGATGTTTTGATGATTGCCGGCAAAAAATAATAATTGAAAAAACGTAGTAAGATGCGACTTTGAAGCTTGCCTGAGAGAAAAACATAGAGTGAAAAATGACGGAAAGCAGTTTCAAAAGATATATTACCAAAATATTGTTTAAAGAATATCTTGACAGATACACGAGATTGCTCTTACAATTACTTCCAACCTTAGTGTTAATTAGTTCTTGTGGCTGAGTGTCCTGCATTCCTCTCTTACACTGGATGGTCTATATCAGTGGTTCCCAACCGGTGGTCTACGGGAGGGTCCGTCAACATCCATCTGTATCTTTTTTTGTGAGGAATTATTGTTAGAACAGTTATATTTTTTACCTTTTCTGAAATTTGAGTGTTAATTGAAAAGTTTCAACAGGTAAAAACACTATGTTTCTCAACGTTTAAGCATCCTGATCCCCAAGTAGAGGGTGGTCCACATAAATTTCTCGCTTAGTGGTCCACAGTCCTCAATGGATTGAGAAACATTGGCCTTTATATCATATTATGTCCTATACGTTGGCTGGAGGGAGGTGACAGGAATGATGGACAAAATCCTAGTCACGGCCCTCCTGGCTGGTATTATAAACCAATATAGCAACTTGTTTATATTGATTTTATTATATTTTAACCTGACTAGTCACAGACAAATTGTTATTTTTAATTCGAATATAATTTCGATTTTTATTTTTTACTCCTACACACATGATGAAATCTACAATTACTCGATTTATACACATTATATCGATGGCCAACTTCACTTGTAACTTGTAAGTACCAATTTGGTTATTATAGCACTAAGAATTGGAAACTGTTGGGAAATCACTAATTTACATCACATATCTTATATATATATATATATATATATATATATATATATATATATATATATATATATATATATATATATATATATATATATATATATATATATATATATATATATATATATATATATATCGACATCGATATATAATTTAGGCTACTTAGCGCAAGGGAGTAGTTAGCTGTAGTCTACCAGAGGGTAAATCATATAGTTTTGTTCTGAAGATAATGAAATTTACTTCATAAAAAACTACCCAAAATTAAATTAAAAAATCTTCAATAAATACTTAACAAATTAAAAATATTGCTTCTATAATGAATCAAATTACCTTCCTAATGCGTACCGAAAGGGGTTTAGAACTGGGTGGTAAAATATCCGTGCTCGGGTTTGCGGATGATATGGTATTATTAAGTCAGGACGCGGAAACTATAAAACTGAATACAACAACGTTGATGACAGCTGGGAAAGAGCTTGGCCTCTAAAATAAATACGGATAAGACGAAATATATGGTTAGCAATAGAAACAGAGGCGATTTTGAGGATATAGATGTAGGAGAAAATAGGTTTGAACACGTTGAGAAATTTAAGTATTTGGGGTCTGTGATTACTAGAAAAAATGAAATTCAAGAGGAAATAAAGGCGCGGTTAAAAGTGGGAAATGCTTGATATTTTTCGGTATCAAAATTACTTAGGTCGCGCATTCTGTCCAAAAACTTAAAACTTAGAATATACAAAACTATTATCTTGCCTACAGTTCTGTACGGGTGTGAAACGTGGCCGCTAACCTTGAAGGACGAACAACGCCTTAAGGTATTCGAGAATAAGGAGGTAAAATATTTGGTCAACTGGAGAATTTAGGAGATTACACAACGCGGAATTGCGAAGCATGCACCCTGTTAATATAATCGAAGTGATATCATCGCGATGGTTGAAATGGGCTTGCAAAGTTGTTGGGCTCAGTAACGAACGAATTCCTAAAAAGTTAATAAACGCTGAGCCGACTGGTAAACGTCCGAGGGGTAGACCGAAACGTAGGTAAGAGGATTGTATTAAGAGTGATCTAATGAATTTGAGTTTGGACGGAAGTCGGTGGATCGAGATTTCTAGACAGCGATAAGTGGTATCGGCATGTAACCTCCGGGTTCGCTAAGCCTTTTATTATTATTATTAATGAATCAAATAACAATATTTTTGGATTCTCATTTTTCTCTTAGAAAATTCGGTCATAGAAAGTAATCGTTTAAAAAGATTATTCTGCGTATCGAATCGAAGCATTAATACAAGTTCACAAGCAATGGCGCTTCACACTATGAGTAACTTCAACTACCTACCATACATCATGGAAGCAGGTCAAAAAGTATTAAAAATAATAATCAGAAGGTACCTTACAATACGAGTTAAACACTAAAGACAATTCGGCAGAATTTAAGTGGGTATCACGCCTCCTATCCTCATTATCGTTTAGTGCAATAGACAAAATCTTAAACTGCTCATACATGGTAATCAATAAGCTACAAGGAATCACTAACCTGGTCGTCCGTGAACTCCATCTTGACTTGCGTAACGGAAGCGAGCATTTCGGCGTTTTCAGGGTCGAGCTTCTGTATACTGGAGGTGATATCCTCCCAGAGAGGCTGAGGTTTGAGGAAGACATCGTCCTCCGGTCGTGGGAAGGACGGCCTGGGATCGAAAAAGTCTTCGAGCGTGGGTGTGTGGGGTCCTCGTGGTAGGTCAGCCGTCGCTTCTAGTTCCAGTCTCTGCAGCTCGCTCCGGCACAGGTACGCGTCCAGCTCGCTCTCCTATGTAAAAATAAAATGAAAATTTCATTAAAAAAATAATTTAAGTATTCTTAAGCATGTAAATACATTATTTTGGCCTGTAAGTCAATCGAATTTAAGATGAGATTATAGGAAAAAAAAAATTAAATTGAGATCTCTCGATGGATCGTATTATCAATGAAACTTATTTTTTTATGAATTTTTAATATTTCTAGAGATTTTTATTGATGGAAATCGCTTCAAAATATTCCTAAATCTATGTTTATGTAGGAATTATCAACAGAAGAAGTGCACACAAAACGATTATTCTTCAATTTCAAATACCTATGAAACTGAAGTATAAAATAACATAGACCAAATCTGTTGAAGAAAATTTATTATGGCTAGAATTACTAAGATTTTATAAAAATCTTAAAAATATATATAATCAAAGTGATTATAAGAATGAATATAATGTACCCAACACCTATTAAATGAATATAAATTTGAAATTGGACTTAGAATTGAAACTGAATTAGTTTTTACTAATTTTTATTAATCAAGCTAACCAATTTGAAAAAGAACCGCAAACATAATTCAGTTCCGAAAAATAGACACAGTAGATATTTAAAGAAATTTTCTTTCTTCTTACTCAAAGTGAGAATGAGACTAATCAAGAAAATAAACATAATGAATGAAAGGCTTCGCACTGTACTGAAATTAGGCAGTTTTAAGCTGACAATGTTTATGATTTACTGAGTAACGTCAGAAAGAAGTGCTAATAAAAATTCTGTAAGAAAAAGAAATATGCTTCATCCGAAATTTTGGAAACGCATTAGACAGTAACGAGCACGAAGCCACGTTTCATAAAAATGATCAATAATTTAATATACGAATAGAAAATACATTATAAAAATTGAACATTTTAAGCAGGAACAATAAAAGTACTTTCAAAATAATAAATTACAAAAATATTATGAATAATTAGGAGAATATGAATATTAGGAGACTTAGTAAATGAACAAAAATAAATTGTGGAACAACACTCATGGAATAGTGAAAAGGAGCTGGACAAAGAGAAACGAAGTTATGCTTTCAATAATTTTCACCCTTAAACCAATTTCATCCCCTTGTACTAGTTCCACTTATAAAATATTTTTACATGAAGAGTGACACAATACGAAAAATTATACTAAAAAACCGTTTGAAATTTGCCTATTTTTAGGTTTATCGCTGTCCCTCAACTCCCTGAACTCCCTGAAATTTTTTTTATTTAGATTCATATAGAAGTACGCCTAATTAGAAAAAAAGGCGATTTTCATCCTACGGAAGTTGAATTTTTGAAATAGGCAGACAAAGTGTATAAGCCGCTCTCAAATAGCTGAACTATTTTTCTAATCGGTTAGTTTAGTCTACTTAAGAAACTAATAGCCCTAAAACCTGACGGACGGGTGTAGGCTATATAGGGCAGTGATGGCTTCTCCTCCGTATTCGGCATCATCTGGCGCGGAACAGAACCGGATTTTTTAAAAAATATTTATCGCGGCTTGGTCACGATTTAGCGGGCATCGGATAACAAAATAGGCTCATGTCGAAATTTTTCAGGGAAAGTTCAAAATATCATTTGTAATTCCTTTCGTGTGGGAGCTTCCTGCCCACAAGAGTACGAAAATAAATTCTGGCGTGTTATATAAATTGGCCATCGGTTCGCATTGTTTAAGACTTTATTCATGAAGACAGTTTTTTGAAAATACGATTTATTTTATCATGAATAGATAGATGTTTTTTTTTTCGAAATACAAAGTTATTTTTTATTATATAGACTGAAGTTCGTAACATTTGTTGAGAAATTGCTACACAAAAACACTGTCTTATCTAATTCATTAATAAATAAGTGAAGAGAGAAGTTTAGAAATCCTAAAAAAAAAAACTTTGAAGAAAACTGCAAGCACTGATGTGCTTCTGTTAAATAATCACAATAGCTTGGCTTGTGGTTTTGTAATTGGAGAAATTTGGGACATTTTTAACTATTTGAAATAACTAATATGACAAAAAAGTACGTAAGCTGAGATTTGAATTCCACTTAATATGCATAAACTCTTTTCCAAACACCATTGTTGTTTTTATTTCATTATATAAAGGAACAATGTTAATGAAATAAGGAAATATTTTACTAACAATATCAATGTTATTGCTCAAAATAAGGAACGTCGATTGATTGTAATGCTGTATAAATATATTTTTAATTACTAATAATCAATTACATAATATTAATTAATCGACTAAGTTATTTACATTAATTAGTAGGCAAAGGGCGAACGAACAAAATAATTTAAAAACTAGTTGAATAATGAAAAATTAAAATAATTATACATAAATACAGAGGAATTTATAAGAAAAGAAATTCCATGCATGAAATTACATGCATAAATAAATAATTACATAAATATTCAACATAAGAAGTTACAGTAGGTTCATTATAATTAATTATAGAATTATCTGCTTTGTTATACAGTGCAATAATTTAATTCATGGATGAAATTTATTGATTTGTATATAATAAAAGGGTTCACAACCCACACTATATTAATAAAGGGTAACTTTAGATTAATTTCTTAGGTTTCTATTTATTACAAGTTTCAATATTAAGGTGAGTCCCATCATCCTACAGGGTGGACAGACATGAAAAATTGGTTAGATAAAAATAAAATAATTAATCAGAAAAAATTAAAAATTTATCTATTATTCAGTAAAAGGAAATTAATCGTGGACGTCATTTTACAAATATTTTAAAATTAGAGTTAAGAAAATAAAAATAAAAAGTTAATTAAACGAGCGTTATAAAAGAAGAGAAAAAAGGGGTTTGGAAAACAAAATTTATTGACTTTATTATTATATTTCATTTTTGGGGGGAAGACGAGAGAGGAAAAGTTCAAAAAAAAGTTTATAACTTCATTTATTACGTTATTATGTATTTCAGGAGATTAACAATCTTGAAAAAATACGGGTTATTACCATCTTTGTAGTCATTGTATTTAATTATGCTTGTGCAGCTGTATTGTTTGCTGTTATATGTTTCCCTCAGTTTTTACTGAAACGAAGTGGAATTAATGAATAAATATTATGTTTTATATTTTTTAAAACCGTATTTGGGTTTTAAAAAACGCGCCCTCTCACTCATTGACTTATGAAATTTAAAAAGCGTTTCAAATTGTCACTTTCATATGTGAATATTTTTGAGTCAAATTATAGTTTTTGTATCTGCATTATTAACTCTTTTGCATATTCCAATTTAGTTCATATCGAGTAATTAGAACTTATAAGAAAAAGATAAAAACAAAAGAAAACTGTTGGATGGTTCGATACGACTAATGCTGAACGCCCTTGTGATCCCATGCCCACGCCAATTCCTCAGATTAAATTATCACGCTATCTAATTAGCCGGGCTGAGGAAATATGTCGACTCACATCCATGAAGTGTTTGTCTCGCCTGTTAAGAGTTACCACGAGAAAATAATTCGCTGACCTTCTGCCGATGGTAGGCACACAACCGGAAAATAAGTGATTAATGAGACGAATGCTATTGAGAAGTCAAGATAAAGGTAATGGTAAAAAAAAAAAAAAAAATTGGGCTCAATGTTTATAGAAGCTCTATAAGTTATTTTTATAAATGCAATAACTTTCCTCGATCGCATATCTCTTTATTAGCAACAGAAAACACTAACCGTAATTCAACAGAACGTTACTAAGTAGTTACAAAAGTCCTTGTGCATTAGCACAGCTTTATTTCAGATTATATATTTTAAACATTATTAAATAATATTCTTCAAAGTAAAGTCCATTATTTTGAACTACTTTCGCCCATCTTTCTGCCAGTAATTGGATTTGATGCCGGTTTTGAGGCAAAGAACTCTTCGTATCCAATTTTTACGTCCTCGTAATTATCAAAGATCCGACCATTTAAAAAATGAGCCATTGATCTAAACAAACCATAATCTGATGGTGCAATGTCTGGGTTATACGCATGATGAGGCAAAACGTTTACTCCTTGGAGTTCCGATAATTTTTCCTTGGTCAAACGAGAACGATGTGTAGGGGCATTGTCGTGTTGCAAAATGGCTTGGTTCCTGTTGACCAAAGCGACAGCGCAGTACAGACTTTGCACTCAAAATTGCATAAACTCTGTCTAGTTGTTCACAGTACCTACTCCGGGTGATAAATGATGAGTAGTTGCATGAGGGTCCTGGTTCACGCATTAAAAAAAAAATCATCATCAAAGACCGATGAACGAGCTGATCTGGGTTGTGCGGCTGTATTTCGATGGATAATTGACTCACCTTCTATGGCACAAATTTCTCCGGGGTCTGCCTATGGGCTTAAACCTTTTTTCCAGTAAAGTCTCAAAAGACTGCGAATCACGATTTTTCTTCTGACATGGCACATACGTTTTAAAAATGTACATGACCCCATAAAGCCAACTAAAGTCACAAGAAATTAAAGGATTAGTCAAAGTAAACATTGACATAAATAGTAGGAGCAGAAAAATTCTTATAGGATTAATTATGAGAGTTGGAATTAACGGCTGTGTTCATGCACAAGGACGTTTGTAAGTATCTAGTATAAACAATAATAAATCAAAGAAAAATTAAATTTAAATATCTAACCTTGAGCAATCTAATAGTTGTTTGAATATGAGGTATAGGAAATAATAAATATACTTTTTTATATATTGATACAATCTTCATTGTATCAATATATAAATAAACGTAAAGTTTAAATCCAGCTTAAAAAGCAATAAACTTCAGAAAAAAAGAAATGCATATGTACAAAAACTAACAAATAGTATCTAAAAAATAAAGAAAGCAATAAATAAAATCAAGAAAAATGTCATTTAGAAAATATAAAATATTAAAACAAATATTCCTATTAAGAATTAATTTATAAATCTAAAGGACACCAACTTTTATCTTATGTTTATATTTAATACTAATGAACGTTCTGTATATATGTTAGATTTTAATTTGTCACTACTTGTTTTTTTAATGTTTTTTAAGGTGTATATGTATAAAAAATACATGAAATACTTTAAATCATGTATATATTAAACAACAAAATATTAATGGTTTTAATTTATGTTATTTAAAGTATTTTTTTAATTTTTTCAATTAAATTAGTATAGAGAACGGGAAAAATATAGGACGGGACACAGCAATAAATTACAATATTTATGTTTGTAATTAATTGCTGTGTTCCGTTCTCTTATCAACATTCTCCCTCCATTACACTAGGATAAAGACACCTTTAATAAAAACACATATATATTTATATATCTTTATTTCCTCTCGGGGAATTATAAAAATAAAAAAAAATTAAAGTTTTTTACATACGTTAGAAACGAAAGCTCTCAATAAGGAAGGAAATTGTAGGAAAACAATAATTTCAATTATACCTGAACTTATAGTTTTGTTAATAAAATATTGTTAATAAGGTGATGTAAAATGTTAAAAAATGGAATTAAAAAAATAGATTAAGTTATAACAGAAATGTTGTTTTATGGCATTAACATATACAAAAGAAAATACACCAAAACGTTTAAATTTTCTTTTATTCACTTGAACCCCGCTTTTCCAACATATTCAGAGTTCCCAACACTTTTAAGAAACTAACACCCGAAAAAAGTACTCAACCAAATGAATCGAATTGTAAACTGTTAATTATACTGAAATTATATTATTTTATGCAATCATTAAATGTTATTAAATATTTACACCAAACAATGCTGTTCGTTTCATAATATTTTGAGGCAGAGAAAGGCGCCTTTAATAATTGCACTGCTATGAGTAAAAGTAAGAAAATAAACAACCAAAAAAAAAATGCAGATTCGTTTTAAGAAAAGTATTGACGAACTCTTTAAATATTAATAAATTACTGTAAAAGAAGTAGGTGTTGACGTATGGTGTTTGGTTTGCCAATAAATTACAATATTTATGTTTGTAATTAATTGCTGTGTCCCGTTCTCTTATCAACATTCTCCCTCCATTACACTAGATAAAGACACCTTTAATAAAAACACATATATATTTATACATCTTTATTTCCTCTCGGAGAGTAGAAAGAGGGAGGGGAGAGATTCTATTATAAAAATGGTTTAATTTATTTCAAAACTTTTCTTTTTCTGTTATGGATATTAAAAAAAAGAAAGTTCATTCCCTATTCTCAAGACTAATAAAAAGAACTGCATAACAATTTTTTAATTAATCGAAATGAATAAAAAAACCTGCTAAGTGATAATGTTTTTGGTGAGACTAATATACAGTAAACAATTATAATGCGGTAAAGCCTTAAATCAAACAATGATTACAATATTATATTTTCAATTGACATTTAATTCTATGAATTAGATCAGAGATTTCAAACCGGCGGCAATTTCGAAATAAATACACCTTTAGAAATTAAAAAAAAAATTAAACTCCCGAAAAATATTAAAATAATATTTTGAAATTTGGTTTTAAACAGTTGTCTGAAGAAAAATAAGTGGATTTTGTAATAATTTGACCGTATCCGGAATTCAATAAAAATCTATGTGCAATAACTATTTGTTATGTATTATATAAAACTGTGGGTAATTATTATTAGCTATGTAGTTATATTTTCATACATTTCCACGTAATTATTTATATTATCTTTTCAAAAGACCAATATTTAATATTTTGACTGTTACCTTTTATGCATAATATGAATCTGCAGCAGCCAACAGAAAAAAACAACTAATTAATATTTAAAATAATTCTGAATTTTATTCTTTTTGTAATATTTTGATGTGTTATTACTATATGTTTAGTCAAAAGTGGTAATTTTCTAAATAAAACCTATTATATTCTAATTTGGTGAAGGTAAAATCTAAAAAATAATTAAATTGCTCATCACATAAAATTATTTTAATATATGTTAATGTATAATGTATTCAATTTTTTCGTTTTTAAAACCATTTTTT
Source organism: Rhaphigaster nebulosa (assembly GCA_948150685.1). NCBI lineage: Eukaryota > Metazoa > Arthropoda > Insecta > Hemiptera > Pentatomidae > Rhaphigaster > Rhaphigaster nebulosa. The sequence goes on from OX411306.1 coordinate 173,824,704, forward strand.
AACAAAAAGAAAGAAGAAATATATATATATATATATATATATATATATATATATATATATATATATATATATATATATATATACATATATATATATATTTGTCCATTTTTCTCTTTTAGCTTATTAAGGTTCCTATCATGACGCCGTTTAAGGGATTGTAGAAAACGTTTATCTATAATCTAGTTTAAATTCAGAAAGGATCGCAACGTGAACGACATACTGACAAATCCCGGCCTTTGAAGATTTAAAAAAAAACAAAAAACAAATAAAATAAATACACAAATGGTAAAAATAAATTTACAATCATTTTATAAAAAGCACCGGAAGGGATAGAAAAGGCAGAGAAAGCAGATCTATTCAACAAATGCCAAACTAGTCTGAAGACTTCATAAATAATGTAAGAGGACTGCCTGGAAAGCTGGAAATCCACTAGCACTACAGTAAATCCAACTGGCAATGTTTTGAACGTGTGCGGTCCCTGGGTGAAAACATAAGCCGGCAACATTGGAGGTAATTCAAAACGTTGCGGGTGAAATTATTTCATAGTATGCCAACTACCACACCAATTAAGTATCTTGTAACTCAACCCCGTCTGTAAGGATTACAGCAATGCAACAGGTATAAAAATTACTTTCAGGCGCAAAACGACTATGCAGCCTCGTTGATTCCTAATAGGGCATCTTGCAGAATACCTAAAAAAGAGGTAACAAAGTATTCGATTTGTTATCTAATTGTGTGAACATAGTATGTTAAATCTGCAAAATATAATCCTGAACATAGACATTAAAAATAAAAACATATCCCTCATGTTACTGCAGCTCCAGATGTATCTTATGTAAATGCAGCTGGAAATGATACATCAATTTAGCATTTATTACAGAAATGTAAATGTATGAAGTCTACTAAATCTCTAAAAAATAAATGAGTATTTACCTACTTCAATTAGTTACTGAACGAACTACGGAACTAACAAAGTAATGACTGATCACACCTCTTAACGCGTCAACTACCAACAAGAAAGAAATCACTTGGGTATTCTGCGTTTAAAGGATGTCAGGGGTTAATTAATTTTGTAAAAAATATATATTGTTCTTATTTTGTTCACTTTAATTGTTCACTTATAAAATTAAATTAATATATATATATATATATATATATATATATATATATATATAATACAGCCAATATTAGGTCACTGACAACAGGAAACATTTTGAATTTAAAATATTTTATTATTAATTATTTTATCTCTATTGTAACTAAAGAATATTCTTTCCAATTTTTCTTTGCAACTCTCTAAATCGCATCCATGTGCAGGGCCTTTCCGCAGGGCAAACGTCCCCGCAAGGGACCCTTAGATTGCAATTAAAACAAATTTTTTTAACTTTCCTTTCCAATTACAAGACTTTACCGATATTTACACGGATAGGTCAAAACAGCCAGAACATGTTGGCTGTGTAGTAGTACAACCTGCGGAGACTTTTCGCTACACTTTTCCTCCCATCTATTCAGTATTCTCCTTCAAGATCTTTGTCATGTACTTGTCCATATATAAATATATGTCCATAAAATAAACAATAGCCATATCTAAATTTGCAGCTACTAATATTCAGACCTTAAAGCTATCCAAAATTTTCAATTTTCCAATAACACCATGGTATTTTCCACCATACCACTTATTCGTTGAATAAACAAAGCAATAACGTTTCTCTGGATCCCAAGTCACGTTGGAGTAACAGGCGATGAACTGGCAGACACAGGTGCGAAAGAAGCAAATGCCATAGTTCATGTACCCAACACGGTGATGCATTAATTAAATACAGCAATATTGAACCAATGCAAAGAAGTCTGGTGCTACTTTTGCTCCAAGGTTCCAAACAATATGAAAACGATTCCCAACCATTAGTACAGATATAAGGGAAACGCCGAGAACTATTAATACTCGCCTCAGGATCGAACACACCTGGGCCCTATTTCATAACAAAGTATGAAATACAAGTGCAAGTGGTCCTGCGACTCACAGTATGTATGTGGCTCACATTGTGAAATTTGAAACACGATAAAATTCAAAATAGTTATATTAAAAACATTATATTAAAAAAAAATGAATAAAATTATTATAATCTAATGACGATAAGTAACTTGTAACTTTTAAAAACGAACGTTTCCACTTGTACTTTCCCCTTTTGTACTTTATTATAAAATTGGGTCCAGGCTGGCAAACGGGCACCTTCTCGAACGGAATCTTTCACCAAGATATCACAGTTAAGACAGTGTGCTAACAACAGAACACATTCTAGTACAATGCTCGCGTTTTTATTCACCGAGAACAAAGCTATGTATCCAGGATTACCGCCAAGTCTTGTAACCTCAAAGTTGGAAGAATTTGCTCCAGTTATTGAGAAAAATCATCTATATAGACTCATATAAAATAATGTATAAACAGAATTATGTGTCTCTAACCTCTACTGTTGAAAACTTGTAATCAAATAAATAAACAGATTGGAGGATATTTAGGATCCGACTGCGATAATAACCGGACCGAATGGAAGGAATCTATGCTTTCTGCGTAAACTAAATCGGAATCGGATCCGACCCCGATATTTATCGGTCCATGCGAAAACGGCCTAACTGGAATCGTTGCAAAAAACGCTGTTACTAGACTTGTGTAATTCAGTTTATGTGGCACATACTTTACTGTGCTAATGCTTCAATTAAGCTTTGTAGTTTTTATAATTAATTCATGTGTTGACGACTAAAATTGTGTTAAAATGAAACACATCTTCGTTAGAGTAGGTCGAGATATTAAATAAACGGGCCTACCTCTGCTGAACCTAATCAAAACCCTAATCTTCAAGCCTAACGCAATCTTCCCATCTATGTTTCGGTCGACCCCAGGGTCATCAATATAGACGAATACAATTTATTATAGTATAGCTTTACACTTAAATGTCTGATCGCGGACTATAGAAAAACAAAATTTGAACTTTGCAAATTTGCTTTTGTAAAAAAAACAAAAAAACAAAAAAACAATATAATCATTGGAACTAGAATGTAAAATCATAAGCTGAATACATGAGCTTTGAGAATGAATTTAAAAAGCTTAAATGGCTTAAAATGCTTCCATTTTTCCTCAAATTTTTCAACTCATTCTCCGTATTCCTCATTCCACTTGGAAGGTGTTCTGTAAACTCATTTGTCGTACTCTTTTTCCTCTTCATCATTACCAGAATCCTCCGAAACGCCTACCGGCAAATAAGGAAGTCCCCGCAAAATCGTATCGCCCAGGACCCTGTAAGGTCTAGATCCGCCACTAAAAGCTAGTAAATTAAATATCTTACCTAATACATTCTGAGTACTATACACATACATATTTATGCCTAGATCACCATGTTTTCCTATTACAGAACAACTGTTTTATATCTTTAGAATAAAATGGCATTGACATTTTCCACTATTAACCAGTTCAGGCTATAATAAGGTGGAATATTTCCACAATAAAAATTTTGGTTTTATGATCGCTTGTTCAATAGTTAATGCGATAAATGTACAAATGCATATCAAATGCAATAAGTAATAAAAAATATTACCGGAAAGACATTACACAACAAAAGAACAAATGAGTCTAGTCTTCAACAATAAGACTCCCATTTGCCATTCCATACCATCATCATTATTAATCCGTAGCACTCAATGAATAGATAATAACAAATGTTCACATCTTTCGCAACGTCCCTCCTACGCGAATAATCACTGGCAGAAATACCACAAAGCATTCGCTTCCGAGGCAGAATAACAACTAACATCCAAGGTCGCCACGGGGCTGCTATGCCTCACGCCATGACGCAACAGTCCTAAAGCCATGGCTACAAAAAACCGAAAAAGTTGTCTCGTAGAGAAAAAAAAAAACTTTCTGGGTCACTGAATATTAACATGCGTTGTAATTATTTTTCAAGTAAAGGCCTAATTAGATGCAAATAACCGCAGAATGGAAGTAAAGATGAATCATCATGGGATTGCAATTGGCTTCTGATAAAAGTCTATTAGTCACAGGAAATTTGTACCCAGATTGACCATTAAAAATTTACACACTTCAAGTCACTAATGTGCTTCTAGGAAAACTTATTTTATTCAAGAGTTTCTAGAAAGCAACACTTGCTCACAGATATTTCAACTATCCCTCTTATGGCCGTTAAAAAGCTATAAACATATAATTAAATGATTAGATCAAGGTAAACTGTTAATATTAAAAAAAAAAATTCTAAATGTAGACATATTTAATAACTTAATATTCGAATATCATTAAGATTTTTTTTTATTTATGTACACAAAATATTTAGGACAATACACCAAACTGAAAAGAAAACAACTAAACAAACGAATTGAACTCTTTTTTAGGTTATTTGACAGACGCTACAAATTATCCTTAACTGACAGACTTATCATTTACAAAGTCATAATAAAGCCTCTATGGAATTACAGGGCGGAGCTACTGTGCTCTACAAAGAGTTGGAACATTCCAGGAATTAAGTCATTCTAATCTAAAGCATTAAGAAAAATAGTGGACACGTTATGTTATGTGACAAATGACTTGCTGCCCAAGAACCCGTACATTCTTAGAGTGTTAGATACTGCCACAGAATAATACAAAAATTTCCACAAAAGACTGAATTTCAACGTGAACCGCTTAGCACCAACACTTACATCCGCCACGAATCCATACAATCAACTCCGACTACTTTCGAAGAGGTGGTCCAAGAGACTTGCTAATTGTTATCCGGACGAGCGTAGATGCGAAAATAATTTGCAGATTGTATTGCCACAAGATGTTTCATGTATACGATAAATAAGAAAAATATAATGCGAAATTCGGATGATAAATAGCACACGGAGAGAAATTAAAAAATGAAACTTAAGACAGAAATTCATGAATTACACTTATTACTTAAACCCATTCGTACCTACGCTTCACAGATTTACAGGACAGCCAAAAAAACCCATACAGGTAAATTTAAAATTTTCCATTAAAAACTTTTAGGATTACAACCAAAGCTCCGTGGTTCGTTAGCGACATTTCTTTGCATATGCCAACAGTTAACGAACACATACCGGCACACTATAAATGATTTCACGAAAGATCACAAAAACAAAGCACACTCACTCATTAAAGGCAGGACAACAAACAACACTCATGCTCCACAACACCTTTAGAAGGCTGAAAAGAAGATGGATGAGGGATCTCCTTGCCTAACCATAAACCTTAAAACCAAGAAAGGAAGAAGCACCGCAGGGTATTACTATCTCTCATGCCGATCATGCCACATTACTCAGTTTTTGGATAGCAAACTGTCTGTTTTTGTTTGTCCACAAGTTGTCTGTACTTTTGACAGGGCGAATAAAAAAAAAAATTAAAAAAAGAAGGTACGTACTTTTATGAAACGCAAATTAATGATAGAAAAAAAATAACTGTAAAATTTAATTTTCGGTAGTATCCTGCCAGATTTTATGGCTAATCATTCATTTTTACAAACAATTATTGGCAGAGAATGAATTTATAAAATTTTAAATTTAATCTATTACTTTATCCTTTATTCTGACTTTTTTCTTCAGAGAGTTTCTGTCTCTCTTAGATGTCCCCTGGAACGTGTGAACAGAGTATCAAAAATGGTGTATTTTATCTCTGGGAGAAAAAGGCATCATAATGGATATGGCAACCCAAGGAAGAAACTTAAAAACTAATACTTTATCATTGTAATCAGTTAATTTTTGTTTGGGATTTTCTCTCCCGAAAAAAAAAAAAAAAATTGTAACCTCCACAGCCCCTTGAAATAAAAACCTACTTCATGAAATGCAGGAAAAGGTTTGATTGATTGCATGAGAAGAAATAGATTAAAATATTCACCGTATTTATATTTTTTTAAAAAGAATAGTTGAGATGCACGTTTATACATAGATCAATTGTTTGAAAACGTTTGACAAACAAACGACGTGTTTCTTTTGAAATGCAGTCAAATTGATTTATTTTAAATAGTTTTCTAGAAAGAACAAACGAATTCAAATATATTCCAAGACATAGTTGGTTAATTAGAATGATAACATCACCCCGATTACAAATTGTGTGGAACTTATTTATTTTTATTGCCTCTACGGCTTTAGTATTTTAATTTATTAAATGGTGGTGTTGATTGCATAGGCTATTATACCGTACCAAATCACATAATGAAGACTAGTCGATAAATTGGACCGAGTTATTTCACAATGATGACCTGAATAGACGCAAGGTTGCTATTTTAAATATATTATGTTTAAATTGGATTTATAGAAGAAAAAAAATCCCTGGATTAATAACACCGTCTAACTACTAATTATAATATAATACGGCGTGGGCGGCTAGCAATCATCATTAACGTAATATTGCCTAATTATGAATATTATCTACTTAACATCTTATAAGTGACTTATTTAAAATACAACAAAACAATTTATGTGATTTGAGAGATCACAGAAGAACAAAAAATTTAAAGAAGGTCAATTAACTTTTAAATCTTCGAAAATTGCCATAAAATAAATATCTGTATTTCACATCATAGAGGTATGATGAAATCAACACAATAAAACAGACAATAACGACATTTGAACGGTATAATTTATTTATTTCATTATTATTTTTTTTTAAAGGCTATTGTTAATCACATCAAAACTCTATATTTTTCCTCTATAACCTTTAATCGACCACAATTCTGAAACAAATGGCGAATGGTAATATAGAGTTCCGAGAATCATTCTGGGTTGACATGTGACTGGGGTGCCTATCACAAAAAAATCGGTCAAATAGTCTGGGACGGGCGGGACATATATATATATATATATATATATATATATATATATATATATATATATATATATATATATATATATATATATATATATATACAAATTTTTTTTTTTTTAATGCTGAGTATCCTGAAACTTAAAACCTCATTTTTTTTATGGGAGTAACATTTCTTTTTTTCTTGGTCGATTGCAAAAATTCTTTATTGAAAATATTAAAGCAATAAGAGTTAACAGTAGTTGTCATCCATAAACCAGTCAATGAATCAATTTAGATTTAAATTATTAATTTGTAACCGTAATAAATATGTGTCATGTTTAACCTGCGATATAATATAAAGTATATAAACAAACATAGAATATATAAAATAAAACATATAACATCGGTAAAGCGACACTATTACTAACAAATCAAATAACGTTACCCCGATTCTAAAAATCATTCTACCCCTGGTAATTTGCATCTGATTATGGCGATTCGGAAACTACGAGCAATTTAGGCTACCTAAAATTTACAAAAATTTAAGTCGGCTAAATTAAAAAAAAAATACTCATGTATTCAGGTGAAGGCCCTAGTCATGAGGCAGTGTATCGTGCAACTTGTTAAGTCCACAGATTTTGCCTCGCCTTCTATGACTTGATATCTTAATTGATAGTGTAGGATTCCTATAAGGTTTGACCCTTCAGAGAGATTTGATAACTCGCAAAAACTACGATTCAAACATGTCAGTCTGTTCCTTTAAGAATCTATCAAATGCTTCGTCTTATCAGTATTCCCATATGGCAACAACAATATTTATACGTGTAACGAATTGAATTAACTCAATTTACTAATATATCTTATCAAAATATTTTTCCTTTCATAATTTATATGGTATATATGTATGGAGGATACTATTCTCAATACATAGCACTAAATTTTTCAATTGGTGATACTAAATATATTATAATATTTATAATATATTATATATTGTGTTGAATAACTGAAAGTGGGTTTGACAATTATTTTTTTTTCTATGATAAATAATTAAAAACTTGACTTTTTAAGATAACCTAACGCAGGTCATCTATTGCATGATTGCCTAGTGCTAATAGAATAAAATAAAAAAATAAAGAAGGTAAACTGAAAGACAATATTTTCAAGTTAAATATATGTGATAGCAAAAAGTTTCAGAATCGGCCATAAAGATTCTCAAGCAGACAATCAAACCATTAGTTACTTGTTATTCAAATTAGTTTACAAATAATAACAACTGACTTGTTGAGGATTAATATGTGACCATTTTTCTAAAATAATATGATATGACTTATTCACTGGATCTAAACATTCCAATTTAAGACAGAAAAAATCCTCATTTTTACACGATTATTTTCTTTATTTTATCTTCATTTCTATTTTTATTTTATTTTTTATAATTTACTATTATTATTTTTACTTTCAGCCTTACATTTGTAGGGCTGAAAAAAATATATGTTTTTTTTTTGGACGGGATTCCAATATCTGCACTAGGGATTGAGTATATTTTATTTAATACTGTCTTCTTCCTCCAAGAAACCTGTGGTATTTTTTAACATAATCAATTTTGTGGTTTCATTTTTGGCACAATTTAAACATGTGCTAAATAAACAAATAATTATTACAAAATTAGAAGCTTGGTACCAAAAGTAGCAGTGAAAATTAATTTGTCCACCATTCGGAGATTCAATTTTGCTTGAAGAAACAAAGCTTACATTCACTTTTCTATGAGGAAAAAACACTTTTGAGAGAAGTGGATTTAATTAAGTACAGATTAACTGTATAGCTGTACAGCTGGGATACCTACCAGACCTCATCGAAATATATTCGTCAGAAGTTGAGATGTCCACTTCTTGTAGCAACCACCTCAATTTTAATTTTGAATTCGAAACTCTGTTGACCAATGGCTGCAGGAAAGCTGTTTATTATATTATTATAAATGTAGAAATTTATTAGGACTGGTGAAGCGTGTACTGAACTGACCATAGTTAAGGGAGGCAGACAAAAAGTCAGAGGGGGTATATATTTGGACAGTAAAAAGAGGAGAAGGATGTGGAGACAGAGCCACTCTATTGCCTCAACAAGAGGAGTCTTTGTCTATTACCAAACCGAAACTGGCGTCTGAAGGAAGCCCTAGCACCGTTAAGTGTGGTGGTGGTTTTATATATATATATATATATATATATATATATATATATATATATATATATATATATATATATATTTTACTTAAGCCTTTTTATTAGCATCTTCCAAAAACAACAAATATAGCTTTTCGTCTGTAAAAGTTTGTTTACCTTTTATTTAAAAGTAATTGTTTTAGAAATATATATATATATATATATATATATATATATATATATATATATATATATATATATATATATATATATATATATATATATATATATATATATATATATATATATATATATATATATATATATATATATATATATATTACAGACGAAAAGCTATATTTATTGTTTTTGGAAGATGCTAATAAAAAGGCTTAAATAAAAAACATAAAATAATCAATTGATTTTATAAGAAAGTTGGCAGCGCAGTCAGACATAAAACAATGAACTGAAATATATTCCTTATGTCTTGACTTTTCGACATTTATGTTGCAGGTCTTTATCAGGGCCAAGAAAACTAAGATACGAGAATAACAGAAATGAGTAGAATAAATATGGTAAGATTTCATGAGGATTTCTCCCTAACGAAAACAGTTTTTTTTTTTGTATATGAATTTTAAAAAAATTACTATGAATAAAATTTGAGTGAGTCAAATTTTTAAATGAGATTTTAGTAAGAATATATTTTTTTATGCTAAAAATAATTATATTTCAGAAAAATTAAATCAAATAGGTGTATATATATATATATATATATATATATATATATATATATATATATATATATATATATATATATATATATATATAAATATATACATATATATGAATTTGAAGAGGAAATAATCAGATGACTTAGATGAGGCTGCTTTTTAGCTTTTTATTTTTAAACTAAATTTATTTATTTTCAATATGAATAAAATTCTAACACTAAATTAATAATTTAAATGGATTATGAATATTGGTTACATGAAAGCAAAATTTGGTCTGTAGTATTTTCCTACATGTTTTTCTTAGCTAATTTCAAAATTTTTATGAACTTTTTTGGATTTTCTGTCTGCATTAGAAGTTAATTGATAACACAAATGGAAAACGAAATTATTTGCACTTTTATCTAAGAATACGAGTTAAGAGTAAGTTTTATAATTCACGACGATAAGTTGTAGAAGTGAGGACTTAATTTAAATAAGCTTTTACTTGAGTGTATTAAGGTTTTTAGTTAGAATCTTCCAATATTAGTATATTAATTTTTTTTCCTTTTCGTTGCTAAATTAGCGGAATGTCCATAACAGAAAATGTTTAATTTATCTATTAAAATAATGCGAAATTAAAATATTAATTATTTAATTAACAATAAGGTTGTGTTTGAATGCATAAATTATGAATATGTTTTGTTAACAACTTATCTGAAATAATGATTAAAAACACCACAGACTTGGAAAGTGTTATTTAGTTGAATAAAAAAAAAACAGATTATCATGAAAGGTCACACTGCGGTTAATGAGTTTATATAAATCTACACCGGCTCGGATAATTATATGCAAAAGTTATTCAATTAAAACAAACCTTGGTAAGAAATATTATTGTAAATCTAACTCACTAATCTACGATCGTGATTTAAATTTAATAATGGATTAAATATTTCAATGATAATTCGACTAATGCTAAGGAAAAAAAATACCGAAGAAATAATTCATTTATTGGAAGCATTCATTTGGAGAACAAATAATTTTAAAAAGTTTGTATTTGACTACAAGTTGAAGGAGTGAGGTGGTTGGTGGTTGGGGCTGGTCGAGTGGCCGGGCCTTGCTTGAGACAATGTCAGCTTGGCGTTATCGCTTGTCAATCTACAAGCCTAATCCCATAACAGATAGCTTTTTATAGACAAATCGTCTTAGCAAGGGTCTAAGCCGTGTTTCGACTTTCATATGATCAGGCATCAGGCATAGACACCTAATACAAAAAGAACCTATCCAAAATATTAAAAAAAAAAAAAGAAAAAAAGTTTTTACAGAATCCTTATTCCAAAAGTAATGTATTCTAAATTATGAAGAGATAATATCAATTGTGCTTCCTGAACTTAAGTAGAAGTATTGTAAACAGTCTAAAAATAAATACATATACACAATTATTTTTTCATAAACTTAAATATTAATATTTGTTTCTATTTTTTTTTTTTTTTTTCTTGGCTGGCCTTCTGTCTCAGTTATTTCTTTATAAGCACACTACGATCTCTTTAGCTAATAACTATGAATGTAAGTTTTCGATGACCCTTTTTTATTTTTTAAGTAGCTTTTAACTGCCTCTAGTCCAAAATTATGTACCAGATTATTATGTTTTATATTATAATGATGCGATTACTTAATTTAAAGATGATCGAATTATCTTTAAAAATATATAAAGTAGATTAAAGCTTTAATTATGTAATTAAAATTAAAAAGTGTGACCAATTTATTCATAATAATACAGCTAAGCCTTAAAATTGATGGTTCAATGTTCATATAAAAGATTCTTTGTAAAATGTAGTAACTCGTGAGTAATCAATTAATATATTTTCTCAATTTCTTCATATATTTCCGAATATTATTAATTGTCCATGTTCTATTAATATCAACACAATTATTGTTATTTAATTCCTATAATTTGAAGATCCTAATGCCTACTTGAAAAATTCATAAATTCCGTAAATTATGAGTACATTATCACATAGTTAACAGAGGAGAGAATTCGGTAAAAAATTAAAAAAAAATTATACAAAGAAATTTCTAACGTCAGCCTGACTCGAATGCTGAAGTATGTGAAACGGCAAAGCGGCCGAGACCGCCCAACAGCAGTCTCATTTTAATATAATAACATACCCCACGGGGAAACTGGATCCTTCAATATCCTATGCGATCTCGGTCATGTTTTATCCATATACTGGGAAAATTAACATAATTGCGGAAGGGGTCTCTTTATCAAAATATATATTCTCGGGATAAAAACCTGAAAAAAAAAAACAACAACGAGAAAATAAAAAACAAACAAGAATCAATTCCTTCAAAGGTCAACTGAATTTAAGACGCAAAATAAGTTGAAGATGGATTAACATACAAAGAAAGGTTATATACAAAGAAGCAACAATTTATCTCTATTTTTGGAATTAAACATACATGTTATAACAAAGGTAAGGTTTCACAAACGATCTTTTTAATTCAGAAATTTAAAAATCAACTGAAAATCGTGACTCGTTAAAAGTATATAGGATAATTCTTTAGTAAAAAAAATATATATTTTTACAAAAAAAACTTTAATTAATAATGCATAATTTTCTTTATTGTATGTAATATCTTATTTATTTTTTAAAACTAAATGTATGAATATAATCATTTGTTTATTTAATATTTGTTTTACTTTAATTTTATCCCTCTTTAATTTTCAATTTTGTATGTATCTATAATACCTATCTATAAAATTCCTATAAATAATTCTACTAGTATGTTCAAAATGTTGTTATTACTTTCACTTGGTTTTTAATATTCTTCTACCTATTAATTTGTTAATGTAACTTTAATTAGAAATGTAAACTGAACATCAAATAAATATATTACGCTGTTTCGAATGAAATATGTACACTTAATAGATAAATGCCCTTAGACAGAGTTACTATGCAAGAGAGAAAAAAGAAAAAAAAAACATATATTTCCCTGAGCTAAGATGATTCTACATTCAGGTGCTTAAAAATAGAACTGAATGCTAAAAACATTTTTTTATTTAATAAAAACGCATTAATATTTAAATTAATAGAAATTTAGATACAATTAATTTTAGCTATAAGTCACAATGAAAAAGCCCTTACCAATTCTGCTTAATAAAGGAACGCTATAAGTGCCAACAGCAGTGGATAAAATTAAAAGGTCAGATTTAGATTGATAAAAGACCTTGAATGCAGCCTTTAATTCTTAATCAAATAGCCCATAAAGCGTTTTTTCCTTCGTCAAAAAAATGACCTAGAAGAAATAAGGTAATCAGCTTCCCCCTCCCCGAAAAAACATAAAAAAAAATCGAGATTTAATTCAATTTATGTACCAGCGATAGAAGCAACGATTTATTGATATTTCATCGTAAGGTCTGTTGGCCAAATATAACATATATTACTATATACATATTTGTTATTCTAAAGGGACTTTGTCCCAGAATAAAGTTGTTTTTCTGTTCTATTTCATTCTATTCTATTCTAAGGAATACTTTCCTCCTCGGTCCACTGGTTTTAAGAGGCTTTGAAATAACTTATTTCATTAGATTTTTAACAAATCTCTGTAGATATTTTAAATGCATTGTTATTTAAAATAAAAGAAGATTTCTAAAATCATATATTGTTAAAATTTTTAAGATTGGTAATGAAATCACCATCCTGTGCTAAGAAATATATATATATGATATAATATTTTAATTATAAAACAAGCCTCCATATGGACAGTTCAGGACCATTACGGGATGACTGACACAAGAACAGAGACGCGCTAAGAGGTTCGGTCCGGGAGCATTCGTTACGGAGCCTATTGTAAGTCAACCGGTTTGTGACCACCGAACCTTGGCAAAAGTTTCGTATTACACTGCAACAATATCCCTCTCTTCTGGCATACATGTTTGTATCAGAGTTAACTAGAACACGAATTGATTAAAATCTGAGAACATTTCATTTTCTAAAAGTTACACGAACAATGGTCTTGTAACACCAAACTAATCCGTGATCAATCCATCTATCAGTAAATATAGCCGATGGATGGCTTCGTCAATGAAAATTGAAATTAATCATGAGATTTTGGGAAGCAATATTCAATTAATGAGATATAAAAAAAATACCGTGGTTTCCGATAAGTGAGACAATAACTGTAACGTTAGCATCAAATGAATATAAGATTGATTTCAGTGGCATACGCAGGAAGGGGAGGGTGGAGGGATTAGAGGAATATATACCCTCTTTCCCGAAATTTTTGAACAAATATGATTTTTATACCCTTCTTTTACTTTCGATACAGAAATCGTTGATAATTTCGAAAATTTCATTTGTAAAAAAAAAAAAAAAAATATATATATATATATATATATATATATATATATATATATATATATATATATATATATCTGTACTAGCACCAGAACCCGATGAGGGTCTTGGGTTCAGTACTTGGTAAAAAAAAAAAACCGCACTGTTTCTAAGCCACCGGTTATGCGAGGAGGAGATTCGACCGAGATCACGCTCAACCACCAGGTTTTTTCTCCAATTAAGGGTACAGACTTTATAGCGGCTGGGTGAGCCCCAGGAAGGTCTCCCGCTTCCATAAGGCCGATCCACGGCTGAGAACAGAATAAATAATTATCTGTCACAGCCAGTTCGATCCCAGGACCTACAGATCAGTAGTACAGATTGAATAAAGCGTAAAAAAAATAATTATTATAAATAATTAATGTTCTAATTTAACCACTAATATATGGTGAGAATTTATGCTTGCAACTACATACTTGTCCGGATATCCCTTTCGAATTATTTTCGAAGAAATATTAGATAGAACCTCCTTTACAGAGATATGCCAACAAAAATTACATGAGCCATCCCAGGCGAAAGAGCGTGTGATAGAAAAACTTGCAACTTAAACCGAAAACATAACCATGAGTGTAAAGGAGTTTATTGTTTGGTTTTTTGAGGGGATTCTGATTCATTGCATCATCCTGAATCTAACAGTTTAGATCTCAAATATCAAGTAAGAAAACAGTCGGCAGAGGAGCCGCCAGACTTCATGTTGTAGGTACTGTCATGTCGAATCTTGAGAGCCTAATCTTGAAGTATGATAGGTATATTATTACTGCGCATAATAAAACATCCAACAAAACTATAAACGAACAACCATAGTAATACTAAATATTGTTAAAGAACGGACATTGATTCAGTCCAATGTCGAGGTAGGGAGCAGTTAACTGCGACGTATGAGACATTGGGAATTATCCCGAAGGCTGTTATTAGGGAGAGAATGGGAAACAATGGAGAGCACGTTCTACAAACATCTGTTGTTGTCATCAGCGCCTCTGTCATCTTGTGTAGCCTGTCATTAGCTCCAGCGAGTCATCCGAGTCATCTACAGCTTATCAAGGAGGCTCACTCTTCTATGTATTCACTCTTCCTCTAACCTCGGATACATTATCAATGCAGGATCCGAGGGTATGTTATACTAAATAGGGTCCGTTGATATTTTCGAAAAATGGGAATGGAAAATGCCAAATATCTGGTGTGTCCTCTCACACGACTTTCCCTACCGCTTTGGGTGAAAGTTCAAAATAAAAAATGTTTGCTGTATCTTAGCTAATATTAACCCGATGAAGATTTTTCTTTTTATGTTGAGCTTTGTAGACAATGAAATTATCTTTTTAATGAGCTTCTAGATTGTTCCGGAAGATGTAACTGTACATTAATCGAGCTATAGAAAAAATTAAACGAAGGTGAACCAGATTCCAGAGGAACACATAGAAAATACCTAATAAAAAATGTGTGCAAAGTACAATATGCTATATCTTTGCTAATGCTGGTCCGATTTATATGAACTTTATTTTGTAGGAAATTTAATTAACTTTCGAATATGCATGATTGAATCAAGTCTTTTTGATTCGGAGGGTTCCGAAACGCAAAGATCCGTAGATAACTGCACTTTGAAATTTTTATCTGATTGCAATACATTCCATACCTACTTTGTAAGAAAATTAAAAACCTGTACAATATTAAATACCCTGTGTCTTCTCTAATACTAATTTGATTTTTTTTTTTTTTTTTTTTTTTTTTTTTTACAACTACCTTTCAAATGATTGTATACATAATTTACCTTAAAATGCAAACTTTTCGAGTTAGACTCAAATTTTATTTAATTTTCTTTACAAGTTGTTCCCTGATTTTTTTCGGTGATGGACTTTAGGTAAGTTAATCAAAATCGTAAGGGCTTTTTCGGTGCTATAGTCTATCGAAAAACAAGTTTTTCGGGCATTGGGCAGTCGATATTATGCAGAGTGTACCCGATTTAGTACACAGCCATTGAAGAAAAAAGCCATACAAAAAAAAAGGAACAAATTCGGTCCACCCGTTCAAGAGATAATAGTGACAAAGACAGGCGTTTTTTGGACTCAAAGGGCTCTGAAAAACATGGAAGCGTTGAAAACTTCACATCAAAATTTTGACCCACTTGCAGTACATTCCTTACCTAGTAGCTGTAAGAAATTAAAAAAAGGTTCTTTTTTACTTAAGCATCGCCAAATACTTTTTCAGTAACTTTTATTTTTTAGAAATTATATGTTATAAAAGAATAAATATTTCATTGAAAATTAATATTAAACATTAGGTAAACACAAAATAGGTTAACTTTGAAAATAAAAAATATTCAAAATATTCAACAATATTAATCTAATGATGAAAGAATGTTTTAACAATTTCATTTTTTTCAAATTTCACAATCAACAAAAAGATAGGTTTACGATTCAGGTTACAACGTCAGTAATAGAATCTTATTTATTTATTAAATCATATGTATGTGACAAATCATTCAATTATTTATAATCATTTAGTGACAAAAATTATAACATTTATTAAAAAAGTAACTGGCGATACTTAAGAAAAAAAGACCCCAAAAAAATAACAAAGATTATGAGCCATTTAAAGACTTTCATATCGCTGGAATTCAAAGTTATTATCTATACTATTGCATAATCCTTAAGAATTTGTGTTTGAACGAGCAAATTTAATAGGAAATGCCGGTCCGATGTCCTAACTACCTGCCTCCTTGCATTGACACAGTTTCTTCTAAACACTAAGTTCGTCACTCTCACGGTGTTCATCTTGGGACAAATTTCAAATTTATGCTCCATTGGTGCCTACTGCTTAATTTCTTTGCTGAAATTGGTGAATATCTTTAATAAAGTATTCTGCAAATGTTCCTTTCACGAAACTCTCCAAATGCTCATTTGAAACATAATTATTTGAACTGTAAACCAAAGCGATACGGAAAGACCGACAGACCAGACATTTTTGATATATTACTATTTGGAAATAAAAAACCATTGTGTAATAATTTTCAGGTTTTTTTGTAAATAAAATGGGAGGGTGAGGGAAAAGTGGGAAAACATGAAACTTATTTAAGTGAAACTTTATTGCCGTTTAAAAAAATGTTTTCCTATTTGAACTCTGTTCCCTGAAAATGTCAGCATCAAATGAGACTAAGCAACATATTATAGGTTATTTTGAATTTTGGGGTTCACCCATTTTAAAAGATGGGGTTTACCCACGGCTTTTAAAAGATTGCTTTTTGAGTATGAAGTTGTCATGACATCTTCATATCCGAGATAGCAAATTGCTTGCATTAATGTTTTAATAAGTGTGAAATCGCTAGTGGTTTATAAGTTTATACTATTTGGAAATAAAAAACCATTGTGTAATAATTTTCAGGGTTTTTCGTAAATAAAATGGGAGGGCGAGGGAAAAGTGGGAAAACATGAAACTTATTTAAGTGAAACTTTATTGCCGTTTAAAAAAATGTTTTCCTGTTTAAACTCTGTTCCCTGAAAATGTCAGAATCAAATGAGACTAAGCTACATATTATAGGTTATTTTGAATTTTGGGGTTCACCCATTTTTTTTTTTTTTCAGTTCGATAAAAAGATTTTATCATAAAATAATACAAGCTTCCATACTCGAGATTTAACGCGAGTGAAACTGCGGGGCACAGAATAAATAAACTGTAATAAAGAAACTAAAAGTTAAGCAACTGGTTGAATTCAACATTGACAGATTAAGGTTCAATAAATAAATTTCACAATGAACAATGGTTAATTACACAAAAACAAACGACTATATCCTCAGCACTTTTTCCATCTCAAATTAATATATAAAGAATTTCGAATGAATCCATAAGCCAACGTAATTCTTGGGTAAAAAAAAACTATGAAGCAACTATATAAGCACATTTTTGTTTGTCTGAACGATGATTAGTGTTAATATGATATCGCCAAAATATTCGAGAGTAAGAGAAAGATAAGGAAAATTGAAAAGTTAATATAAACGGAAAAAACAAAAAGTAGCCTGGAAAAATGTAGTGAAAAAACAAAATCTTTAAAATTCCCGTTATCAGCAAAACAAAAAATTAAATCATTTGAATTGATTAGGCAATCCGGTTAAAATCGATTAATTACAAAAAGTTGATCTAAAATCTCGAATTTTGATATGTTTAAGATAATTGCATCTGTTGTAATTTCACATCTCTCATGTGTATCCATATCGCCAAACATGTCTAACAGATGAAATTATATTTTGTGCTTTTATTTAGATTTTTTAAACATTCTAAACTAATTTAGAGTGCTAATTTGCTTATTAACAAATGTAACTTACGTTTTTAACCGAAGTACATATTTTTCTTGAAGTATTAAAAAAAAAAAGAACTCTAATTAAGTAACAGTTTATAAAAAATTTTATATTAATTAATTAAATATTATTAAAACTTACTATTTTATTCTATAAATATTGTTAATATTTAGTATAGCTGGCATGAAATAAATTTTGAAATATTTAAGGGAATTAAACCAAAATAGGAGAAAAATATTGAGCTTTCACGCAAAAAAAAAGTTATAAATAAAATTTAGAAAATAAACTATTAGCGACAATAAAAACAATTGGACATTCATGTTATATTCCTGTTAAATAGCGTTGTCTTTTAAATCAACTATTTAAACATTTTACAAACTGGTCAACTTTTCGCCAATTTAGGTAAAACTTGATGTTAATATTATAATTTGTTATTTAAACTTTATAAATTGTTTATTTAAAAGTAATAAGCAATTAATCAGCCATCTGCAGTAATCGACGTAAAAAAAAAAATCAGATTAAAACTTGCATATGGGCTGCAAAAATTGATTCAGAAATATCACAATATTATAATACTTGAATTATAATATTTGTTATATATATATATATATATATATATATATATATATATATATATATATTTAGAATTCTAAACTCTATTTCAGGAATGAGAAAAATAATTATCCGACCTAAACAATTAACAATTTTAGTAGAAGAAAAAAAAATAATGAGTACTTGAAAAAATGGCATGTCTAATGTTACTATTACTTATGAACAGAAAATAAAAAATATTATTAATAAGCTATAGAGCTATAATAAATAAAAAAATTTAATTATGTGTTATATATATTTAATCATTTATATATTTAATATTTTTATTCATTTATTTGTGTTTTTCACAGAGCAAACGTTTGCAATATAATTATTATTAGGGTTCAAAAAATTTACCTCATACATGCTCAAATCCCAGTAGCTTTTCATTTCCTACGTTCTCAGTCAGAATACTTCTACTTCAAATATTTTTACCTGAAAAGAAGGAATTAAATAAATCTTCAATCAAACAAGATAAAAAAATATCTTACATAAAATACTTTATAAAAGATAAACAATACTTGAAGTAAAATATGATTACAACAATATATTTTGCATAGGTGTAGGTGTAGTCATTGCACAATACTCTGACAAAACATAATACTTTGATATTTCAGATAAATTATAAATAAACGTTCGAATTGTTGCGTGACATTTATGTAAGTCTTTTCCATAGAGTAAAAACAGAACAAATGTATAAGTAGTATTGCCATAAAAAAAAAAAAAAAAAAAAAAAATGTCGAAGTCCGCGTATGGAAGTATAGTTTTAGCTGTCAAACGGACTCCTTCAGTCGGCATGGTTATTCAGTGTTTACGACTTCCCATATAGGTTATTATGCAAATATGTAGAATTGAATTTATTATAAGATAGCATTTTCCAACAATTAGGGTCAATATTAACTTTAAATGTTTATTTAAATTAGTAGAAAATTTTACTAAGGAGAAGTAAGTCGGTTCGGTAAATCGTAACTATCCAGACTTGCGCTGAATCATCATAAATCGTAATTACTATTTATTTAATGATTAAAAGGCTACCCCTAATATTTATAGTATTAACCCTATTAATATAAATTATCTTGTTTATGTAATATCATTTTTTTAATCCATAGCAACTACAAGTATATTTTTCATATTAATGATCATTATTAAAAATTGTTTAGAAACATTCCAACTAAAAGCTCATGGATTTTTAATCGGCATTGTAAATCTTTATTACCAATCACATGGACTACAACAATTGACAAGTTGATTGCATAATTATATAATAAAAGAGATGGTAATTAAAACATAAATCAGTTTTACTTCAAATGTTTACATTAATTAATATTTTTTTTCACAAAAATACCTATAAATTAAGCATGATTTATTCAATTTGAATTCTAGAAAAATGATGTGTTTTTCCACTAGATGGATATAGAACCATTTTATTTCTTGATGTGAACCTGTCCAATTTTTTCTAATATAGTTTTCTAATGTTCTGTCATCGTCATTCTCTATCTTAATTAGACCGTATTTTCAAACTTGTTCATCGAAGTAATTTCTATCAGATGAAGAAATTTTTGCATAATTTAAAAAGTTGTTTCATTTTTTTCGCTAAATGAGCCATACTTTCTTAAATTTCAATTTTTGCAATTTTCAAACTTATAAACCGACTAATGGCAAGGTTTTAATTTAATCTAAACAATTAAAACAAGATTTTTTTTTTTTATTTAACAAGAAGTTGTAAAATTTCGAAACAGAAAAAATGTAAAATAGTTTCCGAAAATTAAATTGAAAAATAAAATTTACAAAACTATTCTAAAATGTTAAACTACTGATTTCGAGTGCCACTAAGAACTGGAACACTCGATATTTTGGTTGTTATTATTAATACAGAAGAAGAAAGATTATTTTAAAATTTTCATAATTTTATTCTAATAATTACTTTGTAAATATTAATATCAGATTTTATGCGTTTAAAAATACATCCATTGATATGTGATAATTAAATTAATAAAATTCACCTATATTTTTTTTAATCCATTATAACTTGAACAACGCTCTACTTTCAACGTAAATAAAAAATAAAATACTCTTTAACAAACGGAAAATAAAAATGTGTATTTTAGTATAAGAAAGCAGCAAAAATTAATAAGAATAAGAATACGTTTTTTTAATTGTTTTCTTTAATGAATAATTATAATTATAACAATAATTTAAAGAATAATTATTGTTTTTTAAAAATAATAATAAAAGAATAAAAATAGTTATTTTTAATACTCATTAATAGCTAGTTTTTTAGAATACATTTCAGAAATGTTCAAAACTGATATTTAAATTTAAGAAAAATTTTCACTATATTTCAACAATACAAAATAATTTCAGAAGGCAAGTTTAATACATAAGGTATTTAAAAAATGTGGTAAAGCAGACAATAGAGAAAAAATACAGATTCTCGTATATAATTAATTATTCCGTTTCTTTTCAAAGTCCGTGTCCATAATAGAACATATATTATATATATATATATATATATATATATATATATATATATATATATATATATATATATATATAAATATATAGTTACAAATGTAACTCTAGTCATATATGAATTCACAAAAACTTTGGTAATTGTTCTCAATGTGCATATTGATTTCACTTAAAGTAATCGAGCAAAACATCTCATAAGTTTATAGTACAGAGATCTTCCATAAAATATTTTATTACTCCAATAATCATAATATACATTATTAATCAACGTTTCGGTGCCTTTGTCCCATCTTCAGGACATTTTCTTAGCATTTCTTTTATATTGTATTTTTAAGTGCTCAGTGTGACAATGAAATGGTACAGAGTAAAGCAATCCTCTTTCTAAAAAAGTTTTATTAATCAATATTTTTACAGTTCTATAAATTATGAAGAAGTCATTACTTCGTCAATAATCAATTATTTTGATAGAAGTTAGAAAGGAATAATACCTCTTTCTTTGTATGAATGTAAAATTTACAAGAAATGTTACGTAAAATTTCCTGCAGATAAGGAAAGGTCCCAAACCGTAGATTAAAGTATATTATGGTTATTGAAGAGATCAAATATTTTATGGAAGATCTTCATTACACTAAAAATCAATGAAATGAATTACTAATCTTCTAGTAAACTGATTACTGAATAGAGACAAATAAAAATGTTATATTCATTATTTATTTATGGTACATGTATCTATATTTTAATATCGATTTGAATACAGACTCGCTTTGGGGAATAGCAAAATTTAACTGGTTCAGTTTTAGTCCTTTTCAGAATAAGAGATAACAGACTGGATTATTTTCTGTCAGATATTTAATTTGGTCTAATATCTTTTACGTTTTTATCTGTGATCAGAGGAAACAGCTTGTTCAGATAATATTTAATATTTCTGAAATAATATAAATAAAGATTATAACATGATACGTACATTTTTGGTTAGAATAATTTCCGTGTATTGTTAATAAGTTATCGATCAATTTGCCTGTTTGAAGAATTATACTATTATGTTACAACGTTTTCTGACAAAATATTAAAAACTTGTAAGACCCACAAGGGCATCGCCGGGGTATGGGCCTTCTTTTGCAGAAGGCATTCTAAGTCCAGTTCCAATAGCAATTGTATTATGTTAACCATAGTGTAAGATGTGAAGATTTGCTCTTTATCAAGAAGCAAATTGCAAAATAAATGAAGAACGGTTACATGAAGTCAGCAACATGCATAATTATTGGGTTTATATGCAATCAAGAAAATTAAAAATAACATGAAAGTCTTTTATTGGCCACAAGTGACCCTTCAAGGACTCTCGAGTCTCATTTATGAGGCACTCCCAAATGAAAAAAAAAAATATATGAAGCATTCAATTTCCTTCATTTGAATTACAAAACCGATTGCACCAACTTCGAATACATTGGTGCTACTGCCTCATCATACGTAACCTAAAATATATTCTCTAGTATTAAAAAACTCATAACATAGTTCTTAATAGGTTTTCCTTCTATCATTTATGCATTACACAATCTCGCCACTAAATCGAAGAAATATAAAGTAAATAAATTAAAAAAAAAATAAACATGATGTTTTCATATTGAACTTTTATGAATCTAGGATAAAACAAATGAGCTTTTTCGAATTTCCAAAACGCAGAAAACTAAGTTTTGTATTCAGGTGGAAACACTAACAGCATCCAAACTGTTAGCAAAAGAATATAACCTCAGCTTGATATTAAATTCTGTATATCAAAATTAATGAATGAAATTGATTATTTTTAATATACCTCAATGACTTCATGATGCGCATGACGCATGATGTGATAGACATTTCTAAATTTCTATTTCAGTCGGATTTACGTTAATCTAGGTCATTTATTTAATAATTAATTATATATACAACAAAAATGGGCGTTTGTGGGCATGAATAAATATGCCGTAGAATAAAAGTACAACCCAAAATTTGAAATTGTTTGAAAATCATATTTAAAGTGTTTTTTTTGTTTGTTTTTTTATGCACTTTTGAATACCTTCTTAAAAAAAACATACTGAATATTGTTAATGCTTTGAAAATGGCTACTATGGAGATATTCAAAAGTGTAGACAAAAAACTCAAAATGTGGATTTCTAACCATTTTAAATTTTTAGTTATAGTTATTTTACAATAGGTGCGATATGAAGTTATTTATAAATAATTAAATTGATATGAAATATTTAAATTATACGTAATCGAAATTAATAGCATTTTAAAAACCTGTTTGCTCAAAAATAATAATTGAAAGTTTTTAACGTCAGTTTTAGATTTAAAAGAATATCAGAGTCATTATATTACACTCTTTCCTTAATTTAAAAAAATAATTTAATTAGTCCCAGTCTAATAATTATTTATATATAAAAATATATTTAAAAAAAATGCGTACATGACATAACTTGTAATTTTTTTATTTGCAAATTATTGTTTGTTTTTTATGTAAAAGTCTTATGAAGCGTGTTATAACTATTAGAAAAATATATTAAATAAATATACTGTTGAAAATTAATAAATTAATAAAAAACTTATATTTAGTATGCAGCGTTATTTTTGTGGTAGAAAAGTGTGATACTTACTAAATATTTCGATGCCTACAAGAGAAACCCATTAAATGTTATCGATAACACACACACATCATGCTACTGATAACACCTAATAGAATGATCAGACGTTCGCGAAAGCGTCAATAACAGTCATACAGCGCCCGACACTGTTTTCACATCACTTAACCATCACCACGTCATTTTGCCACTGGCACCGAAGACGAAAGTAGACGAGAGGAAAAAACTTCACAGCGCACCCGTAACCAAACCCGTAGGTTATCCGGCACAGACTAAGTTGTTCTTTCAGAAAGTAGGGGTGACATACGCACCCCCTCCTCCCAAACTGGAGGAACCAACATCCCCACCATAACTGCTGGAGTCCATCGGCAGCAGTCTTGGAGGCCACTCAAACTCGGTTGAGAGCGGTTCTTTTTTTCGGGTTAAAGATCTCATTTGTGGATTAATAAATAAAGATTTTAGATCTTATAAAAAATTAAATTGGATCGAATGGACTTAGTTTTCTTAGAATTGACTCAAATAATCGATAAATAATGAAAATACATATTCAGTATACTTTTCTATAACAACATTAAGAGATATGTTTATTCCCTGTATTCAGTAAAAAAAAAAATTATCTAATTATAATAATAAGAAATAGATAACGCATTAAACATAACATTAATTTAACGTTGTTAATTTATGTTATTGGGACTTTAGATATTGCATATCACTTTAACCTTAAAACATAGTGCATAACAATATTTAATTTGAATTGCAAAATCACAGATATTTTATGATATCTGTGGATTAAATTTACTTTTAAAATTATCTATGTATACATTTAAAACAATCCTGAAATATTGATTTATTGAAAATGTTTTTTAGTTGTAATATTATATTTCTAATATTTATATGGATTGTTTCATCTGATGACGAGAAAATTATCAACAAACATCTTGACAATGATAGAACATTATACCTTAAAATACTATAGACATCACCCACTTGTTTTTGTTTTATGAGTTTATCAACTAAATAAGTGAACAGCTCAATAATGTTTTCAAAAACAAAATAAAATCTGTCATAAAAAGCTATCATATACATAGTAGCCGGTAATGCAGTATTAATATCAATGAATTTAAGTTAAAAAAAATTTTAAATTGGAAATTAGTCGTTTTTGCAGTTCAGGTTTTATACAAAGAGATTAAATATTTTGTAAATAATTAAAATTGATTTTTATTTTGGTCTCGCATTGCATTTTAATGCTGTGAATTATTAGGTCGCTAACTATGAGCAGCATTGAATGGAATCCATAATATCAGGTTAGCGTTTTTATTAAATTAATTAAATTAAAGTAATGCAACAAAGTGATACCTCCTTAAAAAAAAAATCGTTTATAATATTGAAAACCTACGTGTACATACGATTCATCTCCGGTCAAGTAAATTGAATTAGTAATACAGTGGAGCGTCGATTGTCCGAACGTTCGATTATCGGAACGTTTTTTTTTTTTTTTTTTTTTGCGTTTTTTTATGTGCGTAATTTTAATTAATTTGATCATGTAAATTATTTATTGGTATTGTTAAAATTATTGTTATTTTGAATAAAATTAAACGAAAAATAAAATTATTTTTCCCAGAACGTCTATAAAGGAAGCCATCCTTAATTATTTCTCAGAAACTGCTTCGTTAAATAGTATTTGTATCTGGCTCATAAGTGTGTGTGTGCGAGTACGTGAATTTCGATTATCCGAACCACCACTGACAACATTAGTTCGGATAATCGACGCTCTACTGTATTTTATTCAAATTACGTACGCAAACACATACAAATGAAATGGAGAAACCCCAAAAACCTTTCTATACTTATGTACAGCTGTTTCCTACTCAATACCTATACAATAAAAACTTGTCTACGTAAGGTACCTACGTGTCTATAATCGTTCATACCTATGGAAGCAAGTTCACTTTACAAACATTTTAATAAATGTGAAAACGTGAAATTTGTAGTCATTGGACGACTTTATTCTCTATTAGACTTTATTGTCGTTTTGAGCCTGCCCTCCTTGAAAATGTTTGCAAGAAATAAGACTGAATAGGTTATAATTACAGATATGATATTAAAGCCTATATTGTTATTGTATTTAAGTATGTTCCTGCAGCTGTTGTCAGATGCAGTCCGTTCCCATGTTTTTTACGAAAATTAAGTTGAATAAATAAATATTATGATTTGTATTTTATTCCTGTGATTGAAACCTTCCTTGAGACGCCCCATCCCCTGCTTATAATATATATAAAGATTTTAATTTCTCCATCGCAAAAATAGTTCGTGCCATCTGTATAGAAACCTTTAAGTTAGAATTTACAAGACTGTCTTCTTTTAGGAGTGCGTGTAAAAATACCTGCTTACATTAAGTGAGGAACACTTCTAGGTTTTCTAAGATTGTTCAAAATATTTGGCTTAAAGATAGGTGAGGTAACGGGAGAAAGACTTTAAATAAATACAAAACTGAGCAGAATTGAGGACCTAGAACTCGTTGAAATAGTTTTATATAGGCGATTAAAATGAGCATTCAATATTGTTAGGATGAAGAATAAACCTCTGAAAAGGCAATCTGTAGTAACGAATCGAAGAGTAAACATCCCAAAACCGAGACGTAGGTGAGGGGATTGTTTTAATCGTGCCTTCTTTGATTTGGGATTTGGCATTGTTCTGTAGACGGAGGTAAGGAGGCACCGTTTGCCGGTAGGATCGGCATCAAATTCGATAAGGCTTATTATTATTATTAATTGAAAATGTAAAATAACACATAGATTAGAATATTGGTTATTATGACACTTAATCATAATATTTAATAAAGTAAAAGCACTATTGATTTGAATCAATTTGGTTACAGAAACCTAAGAAATATTCAATAAGAAAATTCGCCTATGATGTAAAGTTTTTTTTTTTTTTTTCAGTACCAAATAACAGAATTAGCTTAGTTGCCTGACCAGCTCAAACTGGAATACAGCTATACACCTACCAAACAACGCACAGGTACCGAAAATTCTTTGTTCTCCATTTTTCGACAAGAATGAAGTCGTCCTTGTAAAGGCGGAATGTTTTCGATCAGATGTTTATCCCTCAATCAGTATTTAAACGGTGCGAGCGGGCGAGATAATCTGAAGCTGGCTGCAGCTCAAGGACATGAGGTCCGGTTCTGTGTAACTGGAACTGGAACTGGAACACTTCCAGGCGGTACACGACTTCTTGGACCTCCATGACCGCCCCCCTGTCAGCTACCTCAATCATCCGCCTTTTGAATATGAAGTGGCCCCTTCTTAATATTATCTCTTCCGTACCCTTTATGAAGTCTATAAGGCTCCTTTTCCGGCAATGAAAGCTTTATGATGATAATGTTACTGTAATATCTACAAAACACTGCTAATGCATACCCTTTGAGCTGGCATACGGAACATATATATTTTTCGCTTCAGAACTTTTCGGTATTCATTTCACTACTTCGAATAAGATTATTGAGCATTCTGTCCTCGACTTTGTTTGTCTTTGGTGTTATATTTGCATTTAATGTCCTCGCCCATAATTCTTTTCCATTCGGGAGAACTTGCTGCAAAAAGTGAGACACGAGATCTCGTGTGTGAGATATTCTATCGCATCTGAAGTTTACACTTTTCGCAAACACATACCAATTTCTAAACAATAAATACAATTATTATGATTTTTTTAAGGATAAAGGTATAAATAAAAAACAGAATAAACTAAAAAAAAAAAAAAAATGTAACAATCAATAAACATTACTCCAGGTAAAAATGGGTTTCTGAGCGTATTTTGCCTCTTGTTTTACTCGAGAAAGATGTCAGATGGACAGATCACAATATTATTCTTTCGTATACAGCATTTTGCCCTCATATATATTATTACAAAGAAAGACACTCATTTACTATCGCATTGTGATTTGAAAATCTTTTGTCCTAAATGAGGCAAACAAAATAAGACTAAAAAGTTGTTGTTATATACATACTAAAGATCAGGTCTGGAATTAGGGGGAAGGCCAAAGAGGGCACTTGCGGCAAAATGTAGAGGGTGGCAAAATTCGAGGATTTTTTTTTTTGATTAGCTAAAAGATATTTGTTGATGCTTTTTGATTATTTAGACGTTCAGTAAATCAAATGATTTAATGTTATAAAATGATGATATTTATTACCTGGCATACATTAAAAAACTGTGAACTTTTATCGGATGAGTGGCTTGGAAGGAGGGGGAGAATGAAATAAGAGGTGGTAAAACTAAGCTTGCACCTCCTGGCAAAAATCCTAGTTTCCGCCCTGCGACAGATACACATATATGGGCATTTATCTTTTTAGAATGAAAAAACATACTACAATATGCCGATAGTATAAACATTCGATACATAAATAAAACAATGGAAATAAAAAAAGCAGGAATGAGCGGACAGCAAATATTTCAAGGCGTGAAGAGAAAATCACACGCAGTAAGCTCTGCCAGGTTAGTGATAATTGAAAATGACAACTGGTTTTTTTCAAAGGAATGAGTCAAAGGACATTTTTGATAAGCATACATTTTTTTTGTATTTATTTTTTTAAGTTAATTGATAAACATTATGCGAAAATTGAATTTCTACCACATACACAATATTCACTTGATTACCAACTAGCTGCCATATTTTTTAGATCGCTTTACGAATCATACGCCCTAAGGTCTTCGAGAATAAAGTATTGCATAGGATATTTGTTTCTAGGAAGGATTAGTATACTGGAGAATTTAAGAGGCTACACAACGCGGAATTGGGGTGCATATACCCAGTCAACATAATTGAAGTGATAGCATCGCGATGGTTGAAATAGGCATGTGAAGTTGTTAGACGTAGTAACTAATATACGTAATAATATAATATAAGTAATAAATATACGTATCTCTAAATTGTTAATAAGAGCTAATTCGTCCAGTAAATGTCCGAGGGAAAGACCGAAACGTAGACAGGAGGATTGCCTCAAGGCTGATCTTGCGGATTCGGGTTTCGACAAATGTTTTAAAATAACTTTTCAATATGTTTTACCGTAAAAGGTATATCTAGTTCAATAAAAGCTCAGGGTCATGTAAGGTTAATATAAAAGTGCAACCAAGAAATTCGTAAATACATATTGTCTTATATTTTTGGTGCCTGACTAAAACACTAATACGATTTAACAAAATCTTGAAAATTATTAAACAATGGATTATTATAATTATTTTTAAAATGAATTAATAACATATTTAAAAGTGTTTCAGAATCATTTACCAAGACTATATTACCAAGACTATACTAAAGCAAACTGCTTTTCTAAGGCAGATGGGGATTCCAGAAACCGCCTTTACTTAATTTACTGATCTGATATACTCTGTATTTGCATCGGTTTCAGGAGGGAACCGTTCAATCAAACCGTATTTTAATATAAAAGGCTAGAGACCTACAAACCCCCTGCTATGGTCATTAAGTTGAGATATTATAAATGGCATTGGAAATCCTTACGCGTTTACTAATTCACTTAATTAAACTATTTTATGGCATGCGGGGTAAATAAAATAATAGATTTTGACATGAGATCTTACTTTATTTAAGATACGTTATTAATTAAACTACTGGTTAATAATTCGCAACCAGAATTAACTTCATTATAAAAACCAATTGATCATACATTTGTATTTGAGAATACTGGGCCTAACTTGCTTATTTAAAATATTATTCTGATGCCACATAATATCAGACAATAACGCATACATTGAATGAAGGAACCATTACTTATCTTATTGTTGCCTTCGTCGTTTCGGGTAATGGCCGCTTAGCCGCTCGATGGTCCGGTCTTCTTCTCTGCCTGCCAGACTCACTGACTCCGTCTCGGATGGACTGCTCAGGTGGACCCTCTGCTTCTACTCTTGAAACCTCATTCTTCCACCTTCCAGCTATAACTGTTCTACTTTCCTGTCTTCTCCCTCGTTCTCTCTTCTTCCCTTGCTCCTTCTTGAAAAGTCTATTTTCAATACATCTGGCTCCCACCCTCCTTTTGGACTTTACGGTTGGTGGTCGAAGAATTTTGCTTGGGGGGCGTGAACCTTTCCGTGGCATCGAGTTCTTGGCGACAAAACTTTATTAAAACTTTTCGATCAGGCCTATCTCTTATTTTCAAGGTGCTTTCACTCTGGCTTATCTTTATGACTGCTTAAGCGGTCTGTCGGTAATCTCGACCTGGTCCCGGTCTTCTTAGGTGCAGGCCTCAAGGATCCCGTGCTCGCTGTTTCTTTGTTCGAAAATGTCATATAATAGTTAATGTTGACAGAACCATGTGGCATCTACTTCATTTATCCATTATTAAATAAATATTCTTTAATCGGGAATATTTCCTTCCATCTCTGTATTCTCAATACATAGAAATATATATATATATATATATATATATATATATATATATATATATACACACACACATATATATACATACTAGTATTTCATTTTATAATTTTATAAAAAAAATATATTTATAATTTTTTTTCCGGCTTTGGTATATTTATTCTAAAATACGTTATATTTTTCCTCTATCTTCATGAATGGCTGAGATATTTTATTCTTTTTTTTTTATTGTTTTTTATATAACTAGCATATTTTAAATGTTATCGTGTTTCAATATTTCACTGTATATCATAGCCATAGTATGTCATAGGCTCACTTGTACTTGGATTTTTATACTTTATTATGAAACAGATACAAGGGTGACGCCTGACTTTGGTGCCAAATTAAAAAAAACAAAAAAAAAAAACGGTCCAGTAGTATCGGAGAAATGCCTCGTACCGCGATCCAACGGATTTTTTTAATTCGATTTTTGGATTTTACGTATCTCATAACGTTAAATACTCAATTTTTGAGTTGGGTTAATTTATTTTTGTGGGTCGATTACAAAGATTTCTTGCTGAAAATGATAAACCTAAAATTGTGAATCCATAGTAACTTAACTAACTTAAAGAACGGCATTCTTATTTTTCTCTCATTCATTCGGCGAGTCAAATAGTTTGATAATATTGAGCAATGTATAATTTTTCATAATTGCGCTCACGACAAGGGAAAACTTTGGTGAAAGGTAGTGTTCATTAATTTTATAACTTTGTTTTTTCCTGCACCATGTTTATAAATCATCTGCTCGATAAAACCAGACTATCAAGTAAACCGTATTGAATAACATCTTATAATAAATGACTCAAGAACGTAAATTTGAAATATCTTGCAAGCACATATTACCTTTTTTTTTTTTAAATTTATATTTTTTTAAATACAAATATGTTTTCGAAAATTCCTTAATGTCAAATTAAATGTAGGAGTCGCGCCTTTAAAGAACTAAGAGATATCTGGGGCAAGCGGTGCCGCCGAGATAGAAATTACATAATGATCCTTGCTTATCTTATTTCCTGAAGGGCAGTTGTTATTAATGTTGCCGTTTCTGCAATAGCTCGCTGTTCTGTCAATCCCAACCGTGAAAATCCGTGTCGGCGATGAATAATGAACTCAGATTAGTCTGTTTTAGAAATAAATATTCTTAACGGCCTCTGCTTTTATTTGACTGCTTGAGGCCTGAGGTCTGAGCAATACCGAATTTATCAACGAGACTTGTTTATATTCATCATATGTTGCAATCGCGTTTTCTTTTTATCGAGCTCATTGTTACCATCTTTATTGGAATAAAGATAAATATATATATACATATATATATATATATATATATATATATATATATATATATATATATATATATATATATATATTTTTTTTTTTTTTTTACTATACCTTTTTTATAAATAAAACATCTATGCTTCATATTAATTCTCTCTCTCTATCTATCTATCTCTATCTCTCTCTTTCTCTCTCTCTCTCCCTCTCATTATATAGCAATTATATATAATGTGGACAAAAAAATTAACGGATATGATAAAAAACAACATTCAGCATTAATTTTTATATGTGAAGGAAAATATACCCATACAACCTAATTAACGGCGAAAACAGGACATTTAATTCTTTCACGTAGAACTTAATCATTTACGACCCATTTTGGGGAGAGTCATCCTTCAATTGGAATCATTTGTCCCATTTTGCGTTTGTATATGAATATGAGATAATATATCAGGTGAAAACCATGAGCTAAGAACTAACAAGTCATTTTCACGATTACTGTTATTTTATGAATACTTTTATTGCATGATAAATTTTCATTTTATGTTGTTAATTAGGTTAACAATCCACTTCCTCCAAAATGGGTTGTAAATCGAAATGATCAAGGGTACCTGAAAAAATTAATTGTTCGATTTTTTGTGATAATTAGGTTGCTACTTTCCTCACCTGTAAATCTGAATGCGGAATGTGTTTTTTTATCGTATCAACCCAGTTAATTTATGTTCAACTAATTATAAAACATATTTTTACCCGACAAACCAAGTGAACGAATAGCCTTTTTGTCCACTGAATAATCATGTTTTTCTTGTATGTATTGGGATTAAAAATAAGTATGAGAATTTCACCTGTGGCGTAGTTGGGTTTTAGTCTTATTTTCCTCTGTTTTCAGAGTTTTAAAATATTCACTTTTGAAAATAAATAATGGATGAAAAAATATATATCCGTTAGGTATTCGAATACTTTTCTAGTTCCTAAAAGCTTGAAGCGAGTTCTACGATCCTTTAATCAGTTCTAGAAAACAAAATTTATTTTCTATTTTTCAAATTGTGTAGGTAGTCTTTCTAATTACAAATGAAGATGCTGTCAACTAACTTCCGTTTTCCATAATCGTTTATTAGTAAAAAAGTAATAGGTCAGTTTGATTACGTTTGGGGCTTCTCTCCCACCTAAAAATGACAACAAAGGAATTCTGCAATATTTGTTACATTTTAATAATTAAAAAAAAAATTCTAATATTTAACTTTTTCAAATTAAATGTATAGAAATGAATTATTATTAAAAAAAGTTTCAGGATTATTATAATTTATTTATCTATTACAATTCGCTGTTATCATTTGTACTGAAAATCACGGTTAACATTTTAAGTACCTATAGTACATTTTTTTTGTATATATAAAAATCCGAAGAAAATTGAGTTTATATCTAATTAAATAAATAATAATTACCAACATGAATATTCATTTTTTATATAATTTAAATGTCAGTATCAAGCAACGTTAAAAACATCGTCTTCAGAAAATAAAGAAAAATAAACATAGCATGCTAAACAATGCTAAAATCAGTATCCTAAAATATTATATGCTAAAAATAACATATAGTACTTATATACTGGAGCTAAAATATTATATGCAAAATTACCAAAAGCTATAAAAACTATAGACATCAAGATGCACATACTTAAAAAAATATTTGCTAAATACCTATATATTTACCTATATATATATATATATATATATATATATATATATATATATATATATATATATATATATATATATATATATATATAGGTAAATATATATATATATATATATATATATATATATATATATATATATATTTTATATATATATAATTATATATATATATATATATATATATTTATATAATTATATATTCACAACTTATTGACAAAATCAAATGTTTCCAATTCATAATAAAATTATTCTGATCATAAATTGGGAATAATAATTATCATTGGCCAAATACATACCATTAAAAATCAATTATAATTGATCTTTAATGGAGTGTATTGAAGCAATCTAGGCTTCCTCCGTTGTTTCATTTATTTATTCTTTATCACCCTTAGGATCGCAAATCCTGTCATCAAACCTCAATTTAAGCCATTTTTTACTTTCGTAACTCAATCAAACATAACATCACTTAAACATATCGCACATCCAGAAAATGTCTTTTAGTTAGGTTAAATTCTATATATATGCCGCCAGGGTATTTCCTGTAACAAAAGTTGCTGGTAGATTACCTATTGTATTGCCTGATATATGAGGGCAGGCTACTCTTTGAGATGGTAAAAGTACAACTATTTAAAGTTCTTACGTTAGCTATTTTGAGTTGCGCCTCTTCCATGCGATATGTTAATCTATATAAATCTTTATATA
Organism: Rhaphigaster nebulosa; assembly: GCA_948150685.1. Lineage (NCBI taxonomy): Eukaryota > Metazoa > Arthropoda > Insecta > Hemiptera > Pentatomidae > Rhaphigaster > Rhaphigaster nebulosa. The sequence continues at coordinate 173,858,843 of OX411306.1, forward strand.
AAAACGTACACCTTTCCTTTACACAGAGCTGTTATTTTTTATATTGATAATAATATAAACTATTAACGAATTCTATGGGAAAACGGTTGATCCGAGAGAAAAATATTAGAGGAAAAATTATTGAGCGTAACATTTTCTTCTAGAATATGTTATTTGACACTTTAACGCCGTTTAGATACATACATACTCTACATCCCGTCACCGAGACTGGGCCTCCTTCAAAAGCCTTCGCCAGTCAATACGATCAGCTGCAGCAGCTCCCAGCAGAGACCGTGCGTCCGATGTCACTGAGTCCTCCCATCTGACATTTGGCCTGCCAACCCTTCTTTGTCCATGTATCCTTCCGGACAGCATCCTCCTGGGTATCGCCGAATCATCCATACGTGCGACATGCCCGGCCCAACGAAGTCGTCCTATCTTGATAAACTTGACCTAGTCTATATCCTCATAAAGGCCAGCGAATTCAGCATTTCTCCTTCTTCTCCAAATTCCACCCTCTCTAACAGGGTCAAAAACATTTCTCAAGATTGATCTCTCAAACATCAGAAGTCTATTTTCATCTTGCTTCTTAAAGGCCCACGCTTCCGATCTATAAGTTAAAACAGGGCTAGCCAAGTTTGTAGAGAATGTTCTTGGTCCTGTTCGAGAGGAACTTGCTTCCAAAATGCTTCACAAGGCCCGAAGTAGCACCGTCTCGCCGCTGCTATCCTCCTGTTGACTATTGACTTCTCGAAAGATGTCGTTTCCGGAGTTGATCTCTGACGAGGTAGACAAAGCTGCTTACCTTTTCGAAATTAAACACCGTTACACGTGTTCAAACTTATGTGGATTACAAGAACACAATACATGACTCTGACGTATTTTTGTTTACACCTTTTTCAATACAAATATTTTCAAACCGGTAAGGACAGTATTTTTACTAATAAATGCAAATTAATTAGTTAAAAATAATTAAAGATATCAAAATGTGGTTCGCACCTTTCGTTTTAAATTTTACTGCGCTTTAAAAAGATATGCATAAAAATGAGTCATCTGAGAATCTCACAGTTAGGACGTGCGTTAAAGTATCAAATATATACTTTATAAATATATCCTGGGTATACGCTCTACAATTTTTATATTAAGCATTTTTCTATGGCCAACCGTTTTTCCGCAAAATCAGCTTGAAATTGAGCCCTCTTAAAAATGAACACCACGTATAATTTTTTTAACCCTGAAGAAATCCTTTAACGTGGGTCGAAATGTTTTTTAAAATGTTGACCACAACCCTGAGCGATTTCTCCTTAGTAATACATTTTTTACTTCTGCAATTCGTTGACTAAAAGTAGGTTCCTCGAATTTCAAAATATATTACTTTCTTATTTTTTTAAAATGTAACTATATTCATTTAGTATGTAATTATTAAAATGTTTACAGGAGAGTATATTTCTTTTTTAACAAAAAAAGATTAGTAAACTTGGCATTTATTAAATATGTATGATACACAAAGTTATGTATTTATTATGGAATAAGAATACATTTAATGGATAATCTTGATTGATCCCTTGAATGAAATCAGAAATTGGAAAAAGGTTCCGTTGTCAAATCGTGTAATCTAAATTGAAATTCAATATTTCGGGTCAGAGTTGAACCTTATAAATAACAAATTACTTTCAGATTGAGTTGAGTGGTAAATATCAGACACTCGATTAGCCTGTCACAGTTATAAAGGTTGATATTTTCTTTTGTTCAACCTTGGGTCTAATCAGTTCAATCTGGTTCAGTAATTTAACTCACTAAATAATGGATTGAAGGGTCCACTTAATATATTTGTCACCTGCTCACCACGATTTGACAAATGTCAGACCGTCCAGCAAAGAGTTTTTCCGTTACTTACAGGTTTAAAAAAAAAAAAAAAACAACCTAAAACTCGACAAATCAAAAAAAATATTTCATATAAAGAAATTACGTTTTTTTATCAGCAATCGAAAACGACGTAGTAACAGGGAAAGAAGATTATAATTAAATATTATCAAACTTCAAATCAATTTTTGTTTTTGTTTTTTTAAGACGCAAAACAAATTAATTACAACTGGTTAGTGAGAAAAATATGAACTTTTGTCCATCCGAAATTAAATTTGGATACATCTTTACAAATTTGCATACAAAAAAAATCATAAAAATTTTTTTAAATAAAAATTCTAACATAAATTAAACATTAAAAAATATCAGAGTGAATAAAAAAAAGTTATTTTTCCTTGCGATAAGATATTTCAAGATAAATAGCACAAGTTTGAAACATAATTATAACATTTATGGCACAGGTCGGTCGCTGATGCCTGAATGCTGCAGAAAACTTCGCCCCTTCCTGACATCTCAATCATATAATTAGTTAGTACCGTATTTTATTCATTAGAAAATTCTTCGAGGTGTTTGATACAGGAAGCGAGGTTTTCTATATGTCATGTACATACATTTCTAGCAATAACATTTCACATATTTTTTTGCGTTTCACAGATAAAATATAGCATTCAGTGTTGCAGTAGGTTACTAAAGGTCAAGCAATTGAGCGGTATTCCTGTCCCGTAAAGCATTCTTCACTGTAAATTCAATATTAATTTTCAATTTCTCTATGAAACATGTATTTATAATCGTTGACACGACTCACTGAGAAGAAAAAGTAAGGAATAACATTGAAGGTATCGATTCTAACAGTAATTGTGACAATAATTTTAATTCAGAAAATAAGTCCTATTAAATCGATGTAATTTGCTCTGAGAGAACAAGACGAATTTAATACATCTGTCTTTTAAAATAAATATTCATTCTTGCATTCAAAAGAAACGTTCAATTTAATAAGTTTCTTGTTTAAACCCCTCTTGCTTTATTACTCAATCCATCCAAATTTCATCTTAGCCTTTCTCACCACCCTAACCCTTTAGCGGAAACCTATCCAGATTTAGCCATCCATACAATCCAAATAAAAGGTTGACCGTAATTATATAATTATAAAAGGTTGGCTGTAATTATGTATAAAGGATTTCTTGCACTGGTCATCTTCTCCAATCATATCCTGAGCGTCCGCGACTCTATCAGTACCAGCCTTCACAGGCTATCAGTACCAGTTAGGCGGCTGAGATGGAAGCGCTGGGATCTCCGAGTGTACGGCTTAGACAAGCCATGTTCGGAGTTTTCCAGATTGAGTGTAAATGATTACAATTACGGTTGTGTTTTATTTAATTGTATCTTAAATTTTGATTTTTAAGTTTTTGGCCTACTGGAGTTCACATACCCAATATCAATTTATCTTTCCTTGTTGTTCCCTCTTCAGGTCTTTCCAATGTTCCTTCATCATTTCACCATGCCCCATTTTCCTTTCCTCAAACCAATTCAGATCTGGTCTCTTTTTTTGTTCCTCCTGGCAGTTCTACCATTCTCAAAACTTTATATTTTTTAATATTTCTCTTTCTAGTTTCCTCTTCTCTGATTCTATTTCCTTCCAAATCGGTCTTGAGCTCTTGAATCCAGCTTGATGTCGACTTTTTCTTCCAAAGGTACTTATATATCTATATTGTTAATCTGTTTTCATCTATCCTATTTGATTTTCTTCACTTTAATTGCTAACCTACTTGTTTTGGTATTGTTAAATATGCTATTAAATATGTTTGTTTCTAAACATGATATGAATGGTAATATGTATTATTATTACTTGTAGTATTACTTGGTAGATTGTAATATTTGCGAATAAAAATAATAAATCTATCTACAACTAATATACTATAAAAATAAACTTGTTCACAAGAACTAAAATAGATTTTTTTTTGTTTATACCTTCTTATATATTAGCTTAAAAAGTACTAAACTACAAAGTTGTAAAACAAGTGAAAGTCAAGCAAGAGACCTACTATCTCCTTCACACGATAAAAATGAAGTGGACACCATCACAAACAGTTAAGACGATAGGTGTAATTGAGCGATTGCCGTAAAGACCCTAACATCATTACCCTAGCGGAGTGCATTAGAAGCGAGCACTTAGAGCCACGGGGACCAGATAAAGTGGGTAAATGACCCTGGTACACAATCAACAAGATGGCTACAAGCCATAAATCTGTAAGGCAACGGCGAACCACTCTTGGAACTGTCTTTGTCTCCCATCTCTAAAAGCATGGCCGCATAGCTCACCGAGGGACCAATCACAAATCTTCTTTTATAACGGCTCGCTGAGGAGGATAACTACCTGAAATGAACTAGTTTCATGTAAAATTCAACAGGCCCGTATAAGCAATGGAGAAGGTCCGATTTGCCTAATTACTGTTAAGTGTGCCATCGGTTAGAGAATTAACATGATGCGAATTCTCTCGGGTCTCCTTCAGTGTATTGCCAATTGCTTTTTTATTTTTTTGCTTAAAGTGAAATTGTATGAGCTCATAGATGACTCCTTTGCATTTTTTCTTTTTAGATATAATTATTAAGAAGTAAATCATTCTTATTGTTGCAGAAAAAATAACTTAATGTTCCTAAATCTTCAAGGGATGGCTTATCTATACAGATTGGTCAGGTATATATTCCAAAAAATAAACAAACCATTTGTTCATTATGAAAAACCATGCAGTTCAATTTTCGTTAAAAAGCGTATAGCTTCTTTCCAGAAATGAGATATTTATTGGTTAAATTACGATTAGAAATGGGGTTAGAAGTATGGTAGTCGGCTAAATTTTCTAGATCTCACATAATTTAGAATTTCTCGGAGACTAAGATCCTGCTTTGTTTTTTACATTTCCTTATCTATATAAAAAGGAAGAAATTTCAACAAGTTTTAACGGAAATACTGGTTTAAAGGTCCTATGAGTCCAAATAACCATGTCTCGCAAAATCGTCTGTATGTGAAGTGAACAGCCTTGTTCAAAAACGAAAAGTTTTACAAAACTGAAATTACATATGTAAGACTGTCAGGTGTTAGATAAACTGTCAGGTGTTAGATTAATGTTTTTGTTTTAACATATGATTTGCTTGGTAGGCTATTCAAAAATTGTAATAGGTAGTGTAGAAAAGAAGAGTCTTAAAATTCAGTTTATTTCAGGTATTATTATTGTTTTATTTGTAGTTCATTATCTTTTTAAACCTCTTGTTGTTATTATTATTATTAATGTTTATTTTTGTTTAATAAAAATTTCAGTTGCATGATTTAAACTGGTGAATTCTTCTATAAAGATAAATAGAACTTACACATATTAAAGGTAAACATATGTCTGGGATGCTACAGGAACATTTTCGCTAAAATCGATTTACCTTTATCATCGATTTTACTATCTTTTTTGGAAAACGGCTCTGTAACAGGGGTTTTAAATTTTGTTTCGGGGAGGTTGATTTAACAGGAATAAGGCAAGTAATCACCTAAAAGCCTATTGGAAGTAGGTTTAATGAATAAGTATGAGCATTGGGATTGGGAAAAAAATAAAAATAATTTTTTTAAGAATCTTATTGTTTTTCTCATCTTCTTTCTATGCATTCATATTTCTCATAAACAACTAAATAGTTTCGATGATAGATTTGGGCTACATGGTGGTTATTTCATATTCGTAATGAACGCATAGCATCATCCAGGTCGGTGATAAATGCTCAAAATAATCAAATCATAACTCAAGGTTTGATTTAACTTCGAATTTTTTTTTTTATTTATTATTATGATTTAGAATTAAAACCCACTATTTTAATACAAGTTTTAAAGTTTGGTTTCGAAAATCTATATAACTTCATGTGTTTATTTTTAAAAATAAATGGAAATCAAAGTCATCAAAAGTTTGTAAGCAAAAGAGAAAACATTCCTAATCATAAAATGTTTACTAAACACATTGGAGTGATGCCTATCTTATTAAACTTTTTAGCAGAATTCATTAATGTATCGAAGCTTCGATACCTCATTTAAGTAGGAAAGAAGTTAAAAAAAAAAAAAAAAAATTGAATGAAGTTGTTGGTAAAACACGTAAATATTTCAATGTTTTTTGTTTAACGTGTCCTTACTCGAGGCCATGATAAATAGCTGAATATTACAAGTGACCAATCTAATTCATAATAGTCCATATCAGGTAATGGATGATTATTACATGAAGCATTTTCAGTGCGATAGCGGCAGTCAAAAATATCTTGATATATTGCAATTCCCTAATGCATTCGTACGTAGGCTAGAGCGAATGCATTAGTTGACAACGACAACAGCTGGTAAACAATGAAAGGACATGACCTTATATCCAGCCGTGTCCACAGTTTTATTGAACAGCACCGAGCCATGCGTCACTTAACACGCTCGCCCGGTTAGCACTGAGCGTTGTTTACGACCGCGCCCTTGATCCGGGCACACTCGGCCTTTCTAGAATTATCCTGGAACAGTTATCAAGGCGCGAATGATCCAGTGAAGACTAAATGCCAACCTAGAGCACGCTCCGCGCTAGCCAGGAAGAAAGCGGTACATTCCACCGCTCGGTCGTGGTATTTACGATAGCGGCCTCTTGTGGTCGACAGCTCCTGTTTTATTTGTTTCCAGACAATGTCCCTTTCTCTAATTATACCTACGCCATGGACGAAATGATTTCGCTTATATAAGCTTTAGTAGAAGGGCATGGAACTAGTCTCAGCTATTCCGTCCGGCTGCAGCTCTTGTCAACAATTAAGATTTCGACAGCCATTGCATTAGATGTAAGAGCGAACTTAAAAAGTGATTCTGACACTACCAAAGCAGGAAATAAATTCAGGTTTCTAGAACTTTAAACATTTCATGATGTTGATGGTGATCAGGAAGTACCTTTCAAAAGTTACAAATTGCAAGAGTTGATCGAAATCGTAAATATGAATGTAGAAGTGTTTCTCAGTACCTTGGGAGCCTATTTAAAACAATATCAGACAAGTTGGTTTCTTAAATCCTTGTTATATCTAAAACCAATCGACTTAATATCAAAGAGAATAAATGGATAGTAATCTATACCCTAGACATCATAAACTATTTCCAGCCAAAATAATTTAAAATTTTGATTAATAAATAAATCTTCAAAGTATATGCCTACTCATTTTTTAGTAAACATTTTTATAAAAATATGATTATTTTTCCTTAATAAACTAAAATAAGTGGATTGCTTAAGATGCGTAGTTCATTTGATATCAATAAGAACTGTGTGGGTGGAGCATCGGTTTTAGATAGTAAGACTGGTTCAGTATTAAGGAAATACCGTACTAGAAAGAATGTTCAATGACTATTCTGAAAATGTCAATGCTAATATAACCAAAGATTATCTCATCTCTAGAAAAGAAGGATTATTAATATTATTACACCTTATGAATATTTATTGCTTGCTGAAGCACAGAGAGCCTGGAGAGATCATCCAATCTCAAGTTGATACGAACCATGGTTTTCTTGATGCAGCGGCAGATTAAACTTGGTTCCATTAAGACCGGTTCTTTGGGATTGCTCTCAACACCGAATAGTTAAATAGGTAACTATTCGGTAGTTAGTCCTCTCAAATAAGATGAAAAAGGTAACTCGGAATGAAAGATTCGGAAAGAAACTGAGTTGAAAATTTGCATGGGCCTTTATTATGACATTCTAAATTTTGGCTAAAAAGTCTCATAAAATCTCGTTTCGACGTCATTTATTATCGTCTCGACAGTTATTACAGGTCAAATGCCCAAAAAAGTGATAAAAACGGTTATTTGTAAATATCTAGTCTTTCACGCGTCCCACGTCATTAAAAGTTCTTATAAAACTTGCAGATTTGCAATGTAATTTTCTACTAGTTTAGTCAAATTCACATTTTTGCATGATCGACCGTTCTCTAGATGTATCGCGGAGAGTGGGTGGGCATTCACGTCCAGGGAAACCCTATTAGTCCTGGAGCCAGAACAAACTAACAGACTAATTTTAGGAAAAGGTTTGAATGTGAATTACATCCAACCCTACATTGTTATATTTAGAATGTCCTACACATTCGTAATATTCATATTCAAGCCTTCTTCTAAAATGAACCTTCATTTGACTGGGCTGAGTGTCTTTTGCACTAATTACTCGAGTTCAAGGACAGAGACGAGTTGGTCTAGATCCACGTATTACGGTTGCGCTGGGTCTACAGGCGCACGAGGACCTATATTTATTTTCGCAAAGCAAGTCCTTGCATATCTTTGGGCAGTTATTTGACATTCTGGAAAATCACAATGCGTTTCTTGATTAAGGTACAGGGAGTATGGTCATCCAGCTCCTATCCAGCCTTCTGAGGGTACTACACAGAAAATTAGTACGAAAGGGACAAATTTTCATAATTTATTATGAAGGATATAATGTCCGGGTGGCGGTAGAAATAAGTGGTGGACCATGTTATCCTTCATAATAATTTATACAGCCAACCCATAAATATTCCCTGTCAGAAAATTAAAATAAAACACTATTTTTTAGGAATGAGGAATATTGGTTCGTGATGAATGAATAGAAAAATATTGATCTCATCTTTTTTTTTTTTTTTAAGTTACGGATTTCATTACATTTTTCTTATCGAAGATGAAGATATCGAGATATCATTTGTAGTCAAAGATTTCTTCCAATACACCGTTAAGTTCATTAAAATGTAAAAATAATAATTTTACTATTACCTCCTATTACTCTGCAACTATATCGTCTAATGTACCATTATTTTAAAAACCAATTTTCTTACTCTGGTGACCCTAAACACCTCGAGAAAACCCAGTAATTCTATTTTATTTTTATTTTAAGATTATAAAAAATCCTTTTTTTGAGTTAAAATAAAATTCCTTCTCCCGAGATAAAAAAAAATATAAACCGTTAGAACAAGTTCCAAGTTAAGAGGCTCCGAGGTATTTCATATCGATTATATTTGGTGATAGTGAGGCTAAAGAGGTATTTTCCTTTTACGGCCAGGGTCATTACAAGTCCTTGGGGAACAAACTGGACCGGGAGCGGGAGCGTGCTGGACTTCTGCCTGGTCGTTAGGCCAAAACGCCAGTCTGGAATTCGTAAGATTAAATTAATGAATATTAAACTTTTTTTTTTTAATTACAAGCTTCTTTTTTTTAAATTATTCTGAACGAAGGTTAGGTATATTGGGAAGCGATTTATTCAGGGAGCATGATTTAGATATTTTTTTCAAGATGAATAATTGAAATATTTAAAAAAATATATTTAAGAATCACTAAAGTTTCTGATAATTAATTTGGAGAAATAATAATACAGTTTAATGCATAATTACAGATATTCGCATATGCAATCGCGTTTTTAGTGCACCAAGCAAATTTGGTGTTTTTGTAAACCCTAATTATGGTTCAGCAGGTAACAGGGCAGATGAAAGGAATTCCATGAATAGATTGGCGCGACTTCTAGTGGAAGAGTGAACTGTGATGTATTTGTATGTAAGATTTAACTATTGGTATGTTCATATCATTGTGTATTATGCAATTCAAAATAAATTTTCGAAGATTGAATTGTTTGTATTTTGTACAGGAGGACGTGTTTTGTAAAAGGCAACGTTGTGCTCCGTATGTCCAGACAGGTTTCAGGTCTGTACAGATATTATTATAGTCCCTTGTTTCGGAACTTTAGATCTGAAGACCAGAATAAGAAAAATTGATATTATTGTAATTTCAATTCTCTCCTTTTTATATTTGTTGCTGATATTAATTAATACAAATAAAAATATTCCTGTGTATTTAATGTATGATGTATTTTTATACTATCCTGGTCACTCATGCATCTCTAATTTTTAGTTATGGAATGTTCTGAGATTCACGTTCAAAATTGTTTACTTCCTTTCCAAAACAATGGTCTTATTTTTGTTATTTTATTATTTTTTTTTTTTTTATGATTTGTGCTTATGCTATCTTGGACTAAATGAAAAACTAAAAGAAAAAGGAAATCTCAAAATTCTAAACATGAAAGACAAGAGTTCATTCGAATATTAGGAAAACCTAACTAAACAGAAAATCATTCATCGTAATAAAAAATAAAATTCTTAATAAGATTATTGTGAAACCCATCGGGGCATATGTGTTCAGAACGTAGGCGGCAGCTAAATTTTCGAAAATTAAGGGTATCTATTAAATTCAAATTCCTTCGTACAATAGTTTATGCGCCCTATGATGCAACCAAACAATACTCTGCACCATGACCTCAATATTCCATGTCCTAGACCTTATACCTTTCAATTTTATTTAAATTTCTTCGGAACCATTTTTATCACTATAATTGGAGTTCAGGCAATGGCTAACTTCTCTACTCAGATCCTGAAGTTCTTCGGTTATATAATTCATACTTAGCTCACACTGGCTTTCAATACCAGTGATGCATTCGAGGTCGAAGTGCTGGGATTTCAGCATGTCCTTATAAACGTGAAGAGGTAAGCTTGGGTCAGCGGCCACCAGGCTGAGTGTGATATCATTTATAATATATAAGATATAATCTTATATTATATAAGATTTTTATTATTAGTGATAGTGAAATACTAATAAAATACTTTAAATTTTATTTGTTGCCTCTGTAATTATGCATGATTGTGCTTTTGAATTAGAACGATGCATTAATTTATTCTTGGTGTAGCAGAAACATATGCCGTTCATTTACCACCTTAATTTTTCCCGAATGCCTTGTCTTTCTATCCTATGAGTGCATTTATGTACGCTAGAAGATATAATATATATAAAAGATATAATATATAAAAGATATAATATATGTATATATATATATATATATATATATATATATATATATATATATATATATATATATATTATGTTTATTATTATTTTTTTGTTTCTTTATTTTTTCGCTCAAAGTTAACATTTATCTGTAGTACACACTGCCTCCCTTAAATGGGTAAGTATTATATTAGTTTATTAACAGGAAACAGGATATGAACCTAATTAATTTAAGAAAACAACATATGTATTGTAAAAAATCAGTTTGAAATGAGGATTCTAAGACCTGCATTGAAAACTAAAAAATAAAACGGTAGAATTGAGGACTTTTCTGTCAAACGTTAATATATCCACTTCTAAAAAACAAAGATTTTTTTGTCGAATTAATATTCTATTCCTTCAAATTATATCATTTTAATCTTAAATTTTTACCGGTCAAATAGGTGTTATTTATACATTTTCAATAAAAATTTGCTTTATCTTCATGAGATGCATCCCTAATATTTTTTTGGTAAAAATTTTCCAAACTTATATTATTTATTGACTTTTGATAAAAAAAAAAAAAAACTCCTTAATAGTAGTTGAGAACAGACTCTTACTTATTAATCCAAAATCTTCTAGCGTACATAAATGCACTCATAGGATAGAAAGACAAGGCATTCAGGAAAAATTAAGGTGGTAAATAAACGGCATATGTTTCTGCTACACCAAGAATAAATTAATGCATCGTTCAAATTCAAAAGCACAATCATGCATAATTACAGAGGCAACAAATAAAATTTAAAGTATTTTATTAATATTTCACTATCACTAATAATAAAAATAAATATGATAAATACTTGTGAATTTCTGATTTAATTTTATTGTTTTCTCTGGACAATTTTTTATTTCAGTAGCATATTCGTAAACTGTTATCAATCAATCATAACCTCAGACATTATGAAATGCGAAGATGAATGCGAATTCGAATATCTGTGTCGAAAAATTGAGAGAAGGGATAGTAAAACAAATTAGTGTCCATGAATTAAATAAAAAAAAGACGATATGTAATCAATACGGTAGCAAATTATAGGAGAAGGTTAACGCTAACTAATGAGCCTGATTCATCATCGTTGAGAGATACCTGATAGGGAGTATTCTAGTATCTCGTCATTATCAACAACTGATACTGTGGCTGTCCGGTGTCGTATCATGTGACGATGGCCGCAGTCTTACGTAACTGACCAAAGTTGCTTCAGTTTGCTTTGTTATGTGATAGTAAACATGACCTTAAAGCATAATACTCAATGATCTCTTGAAAATTGAAAATAAATCATAGATGCTTACGTGATAAATGAATAGGAGAATTTCGACACCTAAGATGAATTATTTAAGAATGGAAAAATAAATAAGAGCTCCTCGTGAAATGAACAAATATATTGAGAAAAAAAAGTGTGAGTATGCACTGCATGCATCTAGCTCACTTATTTAACACCAAATTTATCAGATAAAGTTTATTATTACTAACTGAAAAATGATTAAAACTACCTAGTACCTACTAAGTATTGCATATTGCTTCTATTAGAGGTGAATTCCATTTTTAGTTTTAATATATTTCTTTGCAAGTTTTGGGCAATCTTTTAGAGTATTTTTAAGTAGTTATTTCAAATAACGCAATTTATATTACTTCCCCTTACCTAAATATGAAATATAGAGGTAGGGAAATTATTGCAGTCATGAAAATTTTCGAATTCGAGTTTTCAGAGGAAATACGCGTTTTCAAATAACCAAGTCTCGCAAAATGGTCTATGTCTAGCTCAAAAGCGAATAGTTGTACGATACTGAAATTACGTACTTAAGGAAGGCGCATACTTGTGATGCTACAGCAACTTTTTTGTCAAAATCAACTTACCAGAAGTGCCATCTTATATAATCGATTTCACACTTTTTTACAATTTTCTCGAAAACGGCTCTAACGATTTTGATGAAACTTGCCTAAATTATTCTTCATAAAGCACATTAACTTTTCATGAATGTCGTTTATAAAGAGAAAATGAAGAGAAAAAAGTTGTGATGAACAGAATATTTTATTTGCGCTCAACTTAAAAACCGTGGATTTTAAAATTAATATGTATTGAATTGTATGAAATGTAATTAAATTATCTAAAATATCTAATGTGGACAACACATGACTTTCTTGAACACCTATTAAACTATAAATCGGTGGTTCAAAAAGTGATCCTGAATTTGGTTACTAGTTTTCGAAGATTGTAATATCTCAAAAACGACACTCGGCGTCGCGACATCCATCTATTGACACACATACTCTTGTTTCTGGAGGTCTCATTCCGTTGTTATAAGTCCTTTTCTTTCAGTACGTAATTAGTTTCCAAGAGATTTTTTCGTGTTCCGTGACAACATTAGAACTGTCAATAAAGTATTAAAAATCGACAGTTTCGAAATTTTAAGCGGAAAAACCCACTTAACTTATATCTTATTCTCCTGCTACAAAATTGTTCATCTCATAAATGAGGAGGAAAGCCAGTATTTTACGCTCAATTTTAACACTTAAAACAAGTAATAAAAATGTTTAATTAGAGAGAAAACAAAACCGCGTTTGTAACCTTAATTACCGAACCAAATGATTTCTGCATTTAATATTAATATAATTTTTTAAAGTTTACATAAAGTTTATTATGATCTTCAAGTAAAGTATCCTTTTCGGCTCACCAATTTTAACCAAAATCTAGAAAATACATTCAAATTGATAAAAAAGTCCTACTTACCAAATTTGAGATGTTTTCCATTATATTTTAATATAATTTTTGATGAAAGTCTCATATGACCTTCGAGTAAAGTACCACTTCCGGCCTGCCAATGTTAACCAAATTTATTATATTATTTATATTAATATGTAAGTCTTATATACCTAATTTGTGAAATTTTGTATTATATTTTAATATAAAGTTTGATGAAAATCTGTAATGGCCTTCAAGAAAAGTATCGGCAATCATGTAGCGACCAAAAAGGGAGGTTCACAACTAGATTTTTCAGCAATCCTAAAAACAAAATTTTAACTTTCTACGGCTAACCGTTTTTGAGTTATGCGAGATACGGACGTACGTACTGAAGTCACGATGAAACTAATCAAAATGGAATCAGGGAAGATTATAATGGATATTTTCGTTGAAATCTGAAAACCGAAAATTTTCACGATTACAATACTCCCTTTACTTCGTACAAGGAAGTAATAACAAAAAAGGAATCATCAAAATCGGACCAGTATTAGCTAGGATGCAGCGCATCGGACTAACTGGAAATGGTAATTATGTCGTGGATTTTACATTTTTATACAATTTTCTCGCAAACGGCTCTAACGATTTTAATGAAACTTGCCTAATGTCTTCTCCTTAATACCCTTTAACTTTTCATGTATGTAGTATAACGAGAAAGTTCTCAAGAAAATCTTATTTGCGCATAGCTCAAAAAATAAGTATTTCATGGTAAATCATGTATGAAATAATATGAAAGGTAATTAAATTCTCTAAAATACAAAAAGAAATCATCGAAATCGGACCGGAATTACCAAAGATACAGCGTATCGCATAAGGACTACAAGGCCCTAGACAACCAACAATGGATCGCACACGAAAGGAGACGGATGCGACCGAACCTCCTACCACCAATCCGCCAGTCTGTTGTCAACAATACACTCTGTAATAATGTAATGTAAGAATACAAAAGTAGAATTTTTTTTGGAATTAACATAATAATTTCTACTGTTATATTATTTAATTGAAACAAAATGTTTCAATGGAAACTAAACCGAAACTTTTAAAATTAATTTTCACCTTGACAAACTTAGAATATATAGGTAGTGTAGAAATTGTTGTACTAAAATTGTTTAAAAAACTGATTTATTGTACTTATTTGGGAGAAGATGTGAAGAGTGAATGCTGCTGATTTTATTTCAAGTATTCTTTATGTGAACTCTATAAAATTATATTAAAAATATAATTATTATAGGATGGTAGGGAGAAGTTGTGTAATGGACGCACCGTACCAGATGTTTTTTTCAGTTCGAATAAACTAATATTTTGAGGAAAGCCATTATAAAAACCAATCTAAAATATTTATTTATTATCCTGACACCGGAAGGAGCAAGTTCATCAAGGTTGAGTAACTCACCTTTTAAAATAGGTTTATTAATAAACAATAAAACCGTATTAGCAATTTGTTGACGGAGAGTTATGAGACAATAAATCATAATTTACATCGGAATCAAATAAAATAAATTAAAAACTCCTAAATTTGAAAAAATCAAAATCCTGTATCGTTTATTAAGTTTTAAATGAGTTTTTCAGCCTTTAAACTTTCAGAGCAATTATATCACTTTGATCTAAATGTCAGGTCAAACCGAACCCTTTAAAGAGATATCGCCGCAAGAACCGGTCTCTTTTCGGTTCGGGACTTGCGTGCATAACAAAATCTTTCCGTCTGGGGCTAGTCTACTCCGAGAAGTTGAGCAATGATATCGCAGGATTCTTGCACTAGCAATATTAAATGTAAAAAATATTCCAGCCTCAACATAATGTTTAAGTTGATAATTCATTTCAAATACTAAAACGATGAAATTTAAAATAATCTTTAAAAAAAACACTTAAAAACGGTGTTCTGGATATTGGCTGCTGTTTTTTACATTCAATGAGCATTCTAGATAATATTAACAATCGTAAATTTAAGAAGCGATACAATTACTGTTGTCAAACATGTATAAAACATTAATTTTCTGCATAAAAGTATTTTACAAAGACTACTCTCTTGTCATTAATCACTAGTTAATGTTAATGTTAATGTAAATATTTATCTCTCTTAAGGGATGAACTTATAACAACTTAATTGCTAACCGAGAGCATTGTTGGAGAATACATGAAAAGTTAAAGGCTTTAAGGAGAAGAAATTAGGCAAGTTTTATCAAAATCGTTGGAGCCGTTTTCGAGAAAATTGTAAAAAGTGTAAATCGATTATATAAAGTGGCACTTCCGGTAAGTCGATTTTGACAAAAAGTTGCTGTAATATCAGAGGCATGTGCCTTCCTTAAATACGTAATTTCAGTATCGTACAACTTTTCGTTTTTGAGCTAGATTGTTCACATACACAAAGACACACAGACCATTTCAGACTTGGTTATCTGGACTCAGGGGACCTTAAAACTTGTATTAAATTGACATAAATGTAAATCAAATCTTCGGAATAAAAATGTTTGTTACAATATTTGAGACGTTTAGGCAAATAACAAAAACATTTTTTCTTTAATTAGGTACCTTAGAATACTAAAGTTCTCAAAATAAGGAAAAAATTCTTACCAGGGCCGAAACTAGGTTTTTTTTTTCAGAGAGAGGAAGCTAAATTTTGACCTCCCCCTCCTTCTTTCACACTCTCCCTCAACGAAATTCAATAATATGTTAGGTAATATATTTCTAAATAAATATCATGATTTCAGGTAATTAACTCGTTTTATTGATTGTATTAAGGTCAAAACTATCAACAAGGGAAACAAATATTTTTATTTTTAATCTAAAAATATTTGAAAATAAAATTTTGTTCGAAGTTTTCCGCTCTTTAAATTCTGCCGCCTTGGAAAATTGTACTCCCTTTCTCCTTCCCGTAGATTCAGCACTTATTCTTAAATCGTAATCCTTAAAATTAGTGCCTAAAATATTTGAGTAACAAGGATTGTAACAGACTCCGAACCTGTATGATACACATTGAACAGTTTTTATCAGCAAATCTCTCATAGTTCTCTTCCACAAATAAGGCGCTATTCTAACCAACGAACTGTTTCAATTCTTTTTAAAATGTCTGTCAGAGACCAGATCTCCTATCTAAAGAACAGTTTTAGGTTGATAGGTATTCTAGAACCTGTCACACGACTTAATGAAATTTTCATACAAATATTCAATATGATATAAAGCTAATAATAAAAATAGATAATAATTAATAATAAATAACAATCTAATGTAATTGATTGTTCACCAACTAAACAATTATTTCAAACAATTAGTAAAAAATAATTTCAAAAACATTCCAACTACTAATTTCAACTAAATGAAAATCGGCTTAACTCTTAACACCTAATAAAAATAAAATTCGAGAAGTCATTGCAAAACATCCAAAGGGCAAAGGGGTCTTCTAAGAATAAGTATTAATTAGGCTGTAATCTAATCCCATAATAAATTATTACAATATATGCTAGAGGACCGTGGATGTATATTTTCACGGTATCGGTTACCAGGCCGACAACCAATCAAGAGATTTCAACACGAGATTATCAGCCAATCTAAATCACCATCTCCCGGGTAGAATTGCGGTGGACCTTTAAGCATCCACTAGGGAGCCCATAAGTAGCCCATATATCCGTTGGTCAAATGCATTAATTATAAGTCAATCTTACCATACTGAATATTTATGAAAGGAGGTTAATTGTTAGCAATAGGATATCGGCTATGAATAAAAGATCAGCTTTTATCCTGTTCCAGGTTCAATCAGTGTCATTTTTCACCGGCGTAATTAGGTGCGGGTGCAGGGAGCAAGGAATCGGGGTTTTGGCAGACGTCGTGCGGTTGCGAAAGGGAACCCAATTAATTGCATCGGTAGCCAGCCAAAAAGTAAAAGGGGAGATGAGAAATTATATCATTCGCCTCCTCAGAACGGTACATCAGCCGGTCCGGTTCGATTCCCAACTCATTAAAGAGAAATATTATACCTTTCTGTTTAATTGACAGATCAAACCCTCCTGCTGTGGGTGGAACGTCTTGAAGGGGTTTAAAAGAAAATTCATAGAGCCAACTTCGATAGGGCTCATGATGAATCCATGGCGATCAGTGTCACGAAACTTATTTTCTTATTTAAGTATAAAAACGTATCGTTTCTTGAAGTCAATCCAATAAAAATGGGTTATCAAAGTAGCAGCCATAATTTCGTGGCGCTTTTTATCCTACAGTCACCAGTACTTTATTGAAGTAGCATTTACTGCTTTAGTTGAGTTGACCTTGTTTTAACTAAAAATCAGCCATATAATAGATTGAACACCTAATAGCATTTTCTCGTTTACAAATTAGAAATTAAAGCATAAATTTACGAATTTTTTACTTGATCTACAGTCCTCAGCGGTAACTGTTACAAATGCGATTTTTTGAGAAAATTTGTTGTTTCCCTGCAGTTTTGAATTAGATGCACTGATATCCTTTTGGCATATATCAAGATGTATAACAAGCTTTAACGAAACCTCAATCATCAACCAGTAATCATGAACAAGACAATCAAAGGTATTATGATTCGAAATTCTTTCCTTCCTAGTTTCATTATCTATAAGAAGCGATACTCAGTAAGTGAATGACTTGATGATAGCACTAAAATATCGTTCGAAGCTCTGTCTTCCATGCCTTTGCACCATAGTGCTCTTATGTTAGTGGTATTTCATTTATTTAAATTAGAATTCTTTTGATATATTTTTCTTCGGATTTCGACAAGGAAAGATAAAACTGCAATTGGAAGCGACAGCGAAGCCGTGACAGACTTGGATTAGGCTCTGGATACAATATGCTCAGTGTGGCTAGTGTTTATGATCCAGCCGTGCCATAAGTTTTCTGGCTAATTGACAGGAGGCCAGGAGCTCCTATTAACTGATCCGGAAATATTTCTGCAATAGCTTTCGATCACAGGGCAGTTCTAAATCAGAAATTCAATTGGGTTGGGGAGGTGCCGATGACTTCCATCAGGAGAAACTTCCATAGACCAAATTTACAGTTACCTACAGGATATTAAAACTGTACAGGAACCTCTGTATGTAATAGGGTAATATATTTTAATACAGATGATTAAAGCTGTATTATTAATGTATTTTAAAGGGATCACTATAACGAACATAGCTTAGTAAGTAATCACACAAAAAAGTCGTTCTCAACAACTGGGTTACCCTAGTAACAGTGGATCATTATAATCTCTTTTTCTTTTTTTTTAATTCTCCAAAAATCCTAACAGGCCCTACTGATTACTATTCAAGCTAAAGTTAATATCTTTGTTCAGTTGATTGTCAAAGCAATAAATAAAATTTGATGTTTAGAAAGTTGTTTGCGGATCACAAAGTTAGTCTGAATGTTAAATTTCATTTTTATTATAAATATAATAGTAAAAAAATTATATGTTTTCAGTTTTTACACAATCGTTTCTTGTACGCAGGTTGACAACATTTGAATACTGTAATGATGGTGTCTATTTCAGGAACATTCATACTCAGGGATAGTATGAGTGACTCAACCAGCCAATAGTCACACGTTTGTATGAGCTATACGCCAATCCAAAAAGTCATTATTATAAAGTAGGTAATTGAGGTAACACATATATCCAACAACAAAAAAAATAAAAACACAAGTTGACAATACAAGACACTTAGTATTAATAAGGGAACCTGGGACACCTTAAAATGACGGAAGTGGGGAGTTGTCATAACAGTCGTGGAAGAGTCCAAACAGAACTCAAAGGCACCGCCTCCCGAGAATAAGCCATTATAATGTAGTGATGTGTGGTCAGGCCTCGGGCCAGTATTATACCTACCCTTAGCCCCTATAATTATATAATAATCAGCTCTCAAGGGCCATTCAGAAAAGAAAAAAGGTTTCCCACCCACGAGCGGTTCGAATCAACTGGGACTCGAACTCTGGGACAATTGGTGGTCATGTGGACACAAATTGTGCATCATCCCAACATTCACTAACGAAGGGGAAACGCTCTTTTAGGCCCTTGAAGATTTTCCCACAACCCTTCGGCTCGGTCATTATTTGACTAATGTCTCGATTTGTTCCAATTCAGCAATAGCCAGAGCTGTTATTGCGTTGATATGTCCAGGCATCGGTGAAACAAAAAAAAAAAGGATGGACAACACCAAAAGGAATAAACAAATCGTGAATGCTCACTCCAAAAGACAGCAATGGTATTTTTTTTTTTATGAATAAACTATCTTATTTTTCTTAAGAAGAGGATAAATATAATGTAATAAGCGGATTGACGAGAAATTAGAATATTACTATGAAAAAAATTGAATTAATTATGTGACAGAAGTGAGACAAGAGCCAAGAAACTGGACGTAGCTCAGAGCCCATGTCAGGCAGGTTCGGAACTCTACCCACAGCTATTCAGATATGATCAATGCCTTACCAAATAGCTTCAATTTTTGACAAATGATACTAAATAAGAAAGTAAAAATTTATGCATTCCACCGATTGATTTAAAAGGTCTTCCTCAAATAGGTCAAGATCTCTTGAAAAGGTGACCGTGAATTAGCTACGAAGGGCCATCCCTGAGGTACTTTAGTACACATTTTTATCCATATTCAGACGGAGATAAAAAAAAATTAATTTTGTAGGTATGTAAACATCAATAGTATATGTATTTTTATCTAATATATATAGCTGATATGTAGTATACATTATAAAAAATAATTATTTACAAAGGGAGTTATCAAGTGACAAAGCAAAGGGCACAGTTTCACACAAACGTTCCTCAGTAAACAAGTGTTGTCATAATTTTAAGTCATGTTATTAAAGAAAAAATTAAGAAAAAGAATTGAACGAAAGAGAACAAGTTCCAGCCCGATCAAAGCACATTTAAAAATAAATACGTAGGCACATTTTCATTTTATAGATTGTTTAAAAATATACATGAAGCTTTAAATACAACATAAATAACAGGATTATATAATTAATAATTATAATAAAATATACGTATTCTTTTCCTTTTTTTTTCTGACAAAGGAAGTTCATATTTGCTTTATACTATTAAATTTTCTTTTATGTTTGTTTGTTTCTTAGGCGTTGATTTTGTTTTATCTGGATTTTCATTCAGTTATTAAAACAATTTTAAATCCACACAATACTGGAAATTGTAAGAATCGTAGACATTTTGTAAGGTAGCAATCTATTTGCAATAGGGAAGAATTGCCAACATAACTGTCGAAATATTGATCTGACAGAGGGTTTCCCTTTGATATTTATATACTGTTTCCAGTTATTTGAAATGAATGCTAATTATTAGATATTCAATCTGATACCTTGGTATTTAATGGAAGGAGACCAACGAATAAATGTATTATGTATTTACCATCAGATTTTAATGCTCGGGGTGTGGTTTAATTTCCAGATACTTACATCGGTTCTTCCGTAGATTATTATTGAAAAAGATAAAAAAAAATATTTATAAACAAATATTGTAATATTTTTGTTAAACCTTATCAAGTTTATTGCAGATAACTTCCATTCATGTGGTTCTTAAGTGTCTTTGACAAGGAGCCCGACAAAATTTTCGAACAAGACATAAGCAGGTTTGAAATTCTATCTACAGCTATTCAGATATGATCAATATCTAACCAAACAGCTTCAACTTTTGCCAAATGATATTAAATAAGAAAGTATTTATTTATTAATTTTAAATTATTAGAACATTTAATATTAAAGTGTAAACCACTTTATAAGTTAGCTCTGGAAAATATGTGAAACTAACCCTATGATACACAAATGAAGATCACAATCTTATTATTCTAAAAAAAAACTTAAAAGTCTGCATAATCATGCTTCCACAATCAAACATACTCGATAATACTAACATAGACATAGAGAATCGGTTTTCGCTACGCCCACTGTTGCTTGTTCTTCATTCATAATCGGTGCCGTCATTCCTCCATGGAACTTTGCCAATAGATACTCAGTATTCCAGTCAGATGGGTCCCAACAGAAGGAATCCATTATACGAACATACTTGGGTTTTCGGCCGTAACGGCTAGCGAACAACGGATTTCTCCGAAACCCCGACCCGGACGGATACGATGTTTACCCTACAGACACAAGGGCCAAGACACACTGACAGCTGGAATATGATTTCCATCAGACGAGGAGAGGCGTGATATATGAATTTAGCGGCGGTATCCAGACTAATAGCTTGCCCCCGGCACTCGCTTTCACAACCCGAACGTCGGCCCATCGCCCGATATTCGGCCATTCCGAGCCCCACGTGTTTCATCAGACAAATCGACCCCGGGCTTGGAATCATTAAGACCGCAACGGTGTAGTGAAATAGTCAATCACTGTCATCATAGGAGAGTAGAATGATATTTTATTTGCTTGATGTGAATATACCAGAACATATAATTTAAATGTATCCATCGTGTTTGATACGCATGATGCACTTATTATAGTTACGCATATTGAACTGACGAAAAATATTATGACCCATTTGGCCAATAACATAAAAAAATTCTTTTTGAATACTATCACATCAATTGTTTTATTATTTATCTAATTGTTTTAATTAGGTTACTATTCGAAGATTAAAAGAACAAAGCCTTCAATTTCTCAAATAGCAGGAAAAATAATCAGTCAATGTTTCACCTATTCAGGCATCATGAGGACTGAAATACATGAGATCACACATGAGATCACATACAAAAGGGAATAAATCCAAAGTGAATTTTTTTCAGAAAACCCAAAAATATACATAATTGAGGTTATCGTTCTTTTGAAACAATTATTATTGCATTAGAATTTTCTGAACTAAATAAGAAATAAGCTTGTAAAATGTTGTTTGACTTTTCCAAATACCAAAATTTAAAATTTTTAGATAAATTGGATTCATCTCATTCAACAAGAGGAAATAAAAAAAAAAGTCAATAAACACTGAAAAACTCATGACTATTATTACATTTTATTATTTTAATTATTTAAGATTAATATCTTACAATAATGTGAAAATGAAATAAAAAAAAAAAAATAAATAAAGTAGGTACATATATACAAATTTCTCAAGATATTATTTTTTTAATTTTTATTATTTTATAATTTTTAATAACAAGCGCAAAAAATACTTTAACTGTTTTAATTTAAGTATAGTTACTTTATAATAAAATCAGCTTGCATGAGCTAAAAATAAAAATAAATTAAAATCATTGAAGCAAAATAACAGATAGTGAAGGTGTTCACACCTCATCAGCAGTAGAGTAAAAATTATAAAAACAAAACAACTTATATCATAATGGCCGAAATTGGAACATTTTAATTGTTTTTGTTTGCATATCAACATCCGGGCATATGTTTTAGGGAAGGTATATCTGAAAAGTTCTAATTGATTGATTAGATTGGAATTGGTAAATGTGAAAACCTTAAAAAAATTGTAGAGATTGTACAATTCTCTGATGTTTTAGCAACTTCCGTTTCCAATTCGTTTCATATCGAGGCTTTTTTTTTTGATGATGTCATATTTACTTTAGGATATTTCTTCATAATTAAACAAAATAGATTAAACACGATGAAGTAACATTAACTTTTCCTACAGTTCATTGTTACTTTCTTGCGTGGCGCTTCAAGCCGCTTTTTGAGAAACAGAGATTTATCCCCTAATGAAACTCAACCCAAACTTTGAAGGTAAAATTAGATTGGATTTTGAACGTTTTGCGAGTTAAAAATGTACCGCCTTAAAGAGAACGATTGACAGAGTTGAAAGCATAAAAAATATCAAAAATGATCAAAAATCTATTTACCCAATTTCGCATCTCCATGATTGAAGCTCAGACTTCAAAACCCTAAAAAAACTAACCAAACAGTTTTATCATTTAAGTATAACATGAATTTCAACCAGTCAGCATTTTGTATATTGTTCACAAGTGGTAGGTTCAAATATTTTTCCAATTAAAATTTGTTCATAAAAAATAAAATAGCGTGTTTAGAAATGATTGGATATTTCAAGTGTATATGCTATGCTAAAATATAATAAATCATATACTACGTATTGTTCATACATATATACAGGGTAGCTAAGAATTTTTAAGGATTATTAATTTCGATTTATATGATTACATTTTTAGCACAAGTATTAAATTTTTAAAGATTGTGAAGGGCCGAATCTCATATAACCGCAAAAAAAAGATTTGAAATGCCCAACGACAAAAATAAATTAATAAAATAGAAAAAAAAATACGAAAGCTATCAAATAATAAGTTTTAAGATTCCTCTTGAGAGTATTCTTAAAAATCAATACTTTAAAATCTATAATTAATAAAAATAATATTATTTACAGGGTGTACCAGATAAAAACCAGGAAACTTCAGCGGCCGATTCTATACCTCAAAAGCAACAAAAAAGTTTGTATAAACCATGGTCCGATTCCACAGAGAAAAGCAGGAAATTTAATTTTTGAGTTTTTTTTTTAATAAGTCACATTTTTTTTAAACGATCACTCAAAAACTATTCAAGGTGATTCAGTTCCAATTCTACCATCTATATCTCTGCCATCGTAGAATAGACAAAATTACCTTTAAAAAATATTTTCACTAAAGTAAATCCGTCGAAGGAGGCTTTTGGGTAGACCAGTAGCAAACAATTTTATTTTAATTTTTAAATCGTTCCTTACTTGTGAATCTGTTTCTCAGCCTACCTGTGGGGTTACAAATATCCCATTTTCAGGAAATCTTCTCTTTTTATTGAACTTTTATTTCGTATAAATGAAGTTGAGATTTCTTTTGGGATTGATTAGAACTGGCTCCTGATTTACCAAAACGTATGGTGTGGAATTAAATTTCCCCGACAAATAAATGTTTTTATAATGAAATTTATTACATTCAGTTTGTTTCTAATCAATAAGAAACACGAAAATACAGAGTAAGAAGTTTCTTTGTGAAATAAAACAAAACTGTAGAGAAAAATTTGTAAATTAACCAAATTCTTTAATTAATTATGATATAAAATAAAAATGTTCTGATTACAATAAATTTTCAAAAAGGCCAAACAAGACAGCACGCCTCAATTTCCTTTAAAACAGGAAATGTTGCTGCTTTATTCTCTTGCTCGTAATATTTTTATTTTAAGTGTGTTTTGTATTTTTATTTTTAGTGCAGTGGTAAAATTATTTTCTTCTTTTAAATATTTAATCATTAATCATTTTAATTTGTGAATGCTCATTTTATTATTATTTTTAGGCACTGTTTTATTTCAGAATGGTTTTAGTTTATTTACATTTTTTTTTTTTTTGAAAAATTTTAATTTATTTCACAAAGAAACTTCTTATCCTGAAAGTTCGTGTTATTTTATTGATTAGAAACAAAGTGAATTTAATCAATTTCATTACAAAAACACTTATTTGTAGGGAAAATTTAATTCCACACTATACGTTCTGGTAAATCAGGAGCCGCTTCTAATCAATCCAAAAAGAAACCTCAAGTTCATTTATACTAAATTGAAGGTTTATAAAAGGTGAATATTTGTAGACCAACAAGTGAGAAAAACAGTCACAAGTAAATAATGATTTTTAAATTAAAATAAAATTTTCCGCTATTCGTTCAACGGTAAGACTAATAAAGAAAGATTTTGTTAAGCTAAGCTATTTCTTAAAGGGAACTTTGTCTACTTTACGATGATACAATTGGAACTTAATTATAACCTTGAATAGTTTTTGAATGATGGCTTCCTATTCAACAAAAACCGTGACACTTAAAAAAAACAACACTAAACTTAAATATCCTGCTTTTCCGTGTGGAATCCGACCATGGTCCACAGGAACTTTTTTGTTGCTCTTGAAGTGCAAAATTGGTCCCTGAAGATTTCTGGATTTCTGGTACACTCTTATACTAGTAATATTAAGCTGTTTATACTACAACAGAGAAAAAAAAAGTAAACTTTAATAACTTGGAAATATAGCGGTTGAAAGGGGGAAAACATACATTGATAATACTGAAACAAATTGAACCTTACTGTCCTATATAACAATAATAAAAAAACTTTAAAGGTCGAATTTCGATATGTCCGCTTGTCTGGACACTTGTAACATTTAACATTAAAAATGATCTATCGCCTTAGGTCAAGACTAATAAATGTACAAGAAAGCGGTAGAGTCCTTCAACTTTACAACGGCTATTGAGACTTCTTGAAGGACAATTGATCATAAAATCTTATGCTAATTTTCACCAACTATAATCATATTTGTTTTTTCTTTTATTTTAAATTACAGTCATGATTTACACACAGTATATATTTAAAAAAAAAAAAAGAAAAGGAAAAAAATGTTTAATGATACTCAGCATATCGGCATATCTGTCTCGTAGTTATTTACATATGGACTGATATGGAGTACTATTGTTATTTAAATACATCTTATGTAATATTACTTTTTAACATGATTCATGAATCATTTAACCCTCATCCATTCAACATGAATTACGACCGTAAATGATTACATGTAAATGCTTTATGGTCAATAAACTTCCACACCTGAGAAAAATACTCATCAGGTTAAGAAATGTTGATTAATCAAGAAAAGACAATTTATGAAAACGATTTCCCTCTACCCACACACTGACGTCTTCATGAAGCAAATGTTAAATTAAAAATTATGCAGGCAATTTCGATTCAATTCTGGATCGAATCGTCACAAAAATAAAAATATGAATAAAAAAGAAAATGTGGGTTAAGCCAAGATTGCCTCTTGATTGAACTCTGTCAGATTTCAGATATGAATGAGTAATTCATATATGAAATCTTATGAGTAGAGCGGCGCAATTCATAAGTATAATAATGCTGACCGACTCTAATTCAAATTACAGTAAAATTGATGAGCTTTGCATCGATAAGGGCTCTGGTTTAACAGGTGGTACAATAACCACGAAGCATGGAATAACGTGTTTCATTTTAAAAATAAATTAGTATAGATGTTTTATGTTGAAACGGTGATGGTGAAAACCGAAGATCACAACAAAAAAAAAAAAAAACATTTATTTTTGTTTATTTATAGAATAATATTTATTCATGCATAGAAAGTTATATTTATAAAAAAATAGAAAATTGTAAAAATACATAGTTATTTATGTATGTATAAGAAGAAAACGTGTTTCTTAATGATGCCTTGTAAAGGAATCTGTACCATAAAAATATTTATCTGTCATAGATATCGAAAATATTCCACCTCAGACCTTCCATCTAATCTCACTGCAGAGACAATTTTCCCTTTGAATTCGATGGTCTATGTTTCGAAGTTTTGAGAAATAGAATTATTTTATGGCAAATTGTAAGTTTACGACGTGGATAATTTAGTTTACGATGAATAAACTAATTATAAATTTTAAAATATTCATATTAAAAATCAATAGTCATGAGCGATTTCTATATAATAATGATTTCGTATTAAAATTATACTGAAACCTCGTCAGTCAACAAACAAGTTAGCCAATTACTGAATAAAAATTAAAATCATGACTAAAAATAATGAATAATTATAATTATATACAAATCTACACCGGTGACTATTCATACAAAAAGCTATAAGAAAAAAAATAGAAGGTTCATAATAATTTCCACCCCTTAATGTTATCCATTGCGCTAGCAGTTAAGTCCACGAACGAATACGTTCGTTACGTTAATCCATGAATACGTTCTAAAAATGTGTTAATAAAAATGATTGAGATACAGCGGATGACTTTCTAGTCATTTTCAAGTAATCAATTAAAAAAAACTACCACATAGGATGCATCAACCTAAAACTACTTACCAATTTAGATAAAAAGCCGATAACTTCTTCATCGAAATCATTTAACAATGGCGACCAACGCCTAAAATTTTAAATTTTTATTTCCATCAGACATTTTTTTTTAAACAACTTAATGTATTATAATAAATAATGGTTCTAGCATTTCTTTATTATTATTACTGTTAAAAAGATGAGCAATTATGACTTTTAAATTTTGACTTTTGAAATTATGTCAATATAATTCTATATTGAATTCATAACATAAAACGCCAACGTCTGTTGGATAAATAAATCTGTTCCAATAGGATAAAAAACATTAAAAATTAGTGAAATCTATAATAATGATGCCCCTTTCACTATCAAAAATTTCGAATAGATAAATAAAGACGTTAATAATTTTATTTATTAAACATTATATTTTGAAGTTGCTAAACAAAGGAAGACAATAATGACCTTTCTTGATTTAAGCAATTTCTAATATTTAAAAAAAAAAAACGCATTCACAACTAACAATGAAATATTAATCGAAGAAGTCTAACTTTCAGAAGCAAGGGATTCCGTATTGATACTGAAGTACGTTTGAGGCCAAACCTAAACCTCTAATAACACCTAAGTGAAATCATAACATTTGTAATTTATTTAGCAACAATATTTTTTGTTTTTCATTCTGCTGCATACACGAATAAATCAGAAGACATTCCGACTCTCTATAAGGCTACATACAGCTCTCCGTGTGAGAGCCATGGTCATTCGGAATTTAGTCCACACACTTGTAGCGATTACCCATCTGCTTTGTTGATGGTGAATGAAAAGATGGTCACCGAAAACTGCAAAAGTTTGAATGCCAATGGTATATCTGCCGGAATCATAGGGATGTAAGGCTACAGTACATCTAAAAAGAAATTTATGACCTTGCAGCACAAAAACTATTTTATTATCAGATTTGGACATGGTTGGTACAAATTTGGTACAGATTTGTGCGCGGACGGCCAAGAAATAGGTGGATGGAAGGAATCCAAGAGGAAATAGCTGGTTAATAAAAAATTTGGTTTTTAATTAATTTAAAAATACTTGTTGCGTGTACAACAATTTTGAGCACCTTCTAAGTAAAAATCTTTGTCAAAGGGTGCTTTCCTTTTGATAATTGGTTCAGTGCTTCGTCTGAAAAAAATGTATCAGAAATAGTATATATGATATAAACGACTACTGTAATTGTTCTGATAGTAGCTATAATTTGTAGAGTTACTTCATTAAAAAATAATAGCTTTAATTTTAACACCAAAATTATTTCAATTTTTAATAGCTTTTTTTTCATTATAGCTATTTCAATTTTCATTTATGCAAACTTTGCGCTAATTTGCCCAAGAATACTCCATCCAAGGCTCTGCCCTCACCTGTTTTGCATCGCTATCTCAGGTAATTGGATAATTTATTCTTACAAGAACGGCTACATCAGGTCGACATTTAATTGAAGCTGATTTGTAATGGAACCAGATCACGTGTCCTACAACTTCTTACCCCATACCCTTTCTAAAGTAACTGATTAAATTCTTAATAAGTAGCATAACTGAAAAGTTGTAGAAAAATATAACAAAAAAAACTCATAGAAAAGGGAGAAATACACAAGATAGTATAAGGAAGTAGAAGAGAGGCTTAATAAGAAGGAATTAGAAGGCTTGTGCTTGGCACCCTCCGAGGCAAGTTTTTCCACAAGCCGTTTATGGAGATTTAATTTAGATATATATCAACTTCGTTTTCACAGGCACTTGGCTCGGTGATTGTTAAATCGTTACACAGGTCTTTCATTTATGGTGCAACGCCATACAAGAAACCTTCTTCAAACTGTTATCACTTGTAAGATTTTATATAAGTAAATTAAAATCTCAAATAGGAGATAGCCATAATAAGGTTGAGAACAATCTGACCCATTCATGTATCAGTCAGTAAACAGCCACCCCCAAAATATCAATACTGTAATTCCATACTTAGAGTCAGCCACAATTTTTCAGGAGTACCCTTTTTACATTCAAGTTTAAATAGATATATCAGTTAATCTAAACATAAACCGGTAATATTTTTTTGACCCGTAGCATATAGAACAAAATATCGTTTTATTTTTTTAATCTTATTTTATTTTGTTTTTTTCTCCTCCATAAGGATTTTCTAAATTCCAGAAATAGAAGAGAAAAAAAACACAAGCACAGGCGTTATTGTCCTTGAGTTCTACACCTTATAGCCCAAACAAAGTAAATTTAAATAAAAAATAAATATTTTTCCACACATATAATATATATATATATATATATATATATATATATATATATATATATATATATATATATATATATATATATATATATATATATATTAAGATCTATCAAATGTTTAATAGCTACTTTTTACTAAACTGACGCATTAATTGGAAAATACTCTAACTAAGAAACACTGGAATATGAAACGAACGTTCCGGAAATCGTCGGGATAATTATGTTGAAGATCCAATTCTTCCTCGTAACTTTGATCTGTTGTGATAGCATCGATTATTCGTTGAAAAAATGTCTCAAGCATATTCCTGACGATGAGTTTTTGAAGCATAAGTAAGGTCTTGGTGGATGAGGATTTTTTCTAAAATCACCTTTGTCTTTAGATGAGCTTACTTGAATTGAGATTTATTATTCAGAATAATAATGCCCTGTGATAGTTAACATGTAAATTTGCATAAGCATATCGCTCATTCGACCATTAGACTTGCAATTTTCGACGTGGTGCTTTTGAAGTTTTAAATACTGTATTAATTTCAGTGAAACTGTAATACAAAATAGAAGTTTATATTACAAATTACCTTTGTGGAATTAAATCAAATCATTACGCTAATGTATATTATTTACGAATAGTTATATAACAAAAAAAAATAATAACTTTTTTTTATGACTAGTATAATGATTCTAAAACACTTAATTTTTTCTATCTATCTTCATAAATAGCAGAGATATGGGCGTATGAAGCGTCTGATCAGCCTCCATATATACGTCTAATAGCTCCAACAAAATGGAGCTAACTTTGGCTTAGATGCCAAATCTGTTGCGGCCGGAGGACGAAAAGATTTTTTTTGTTTTTGAACCCTACGTATTTTGAAACGTGGAAACATTTTTTTCTTTGTTCGATTACAAAGTGTGATTATTGAAAATAATCAAGCAAATCATGATTTTCGAATTGTGACGTTAATGCAGCCAATGTGCGATATACGAACCAAATGTAATTTTCAACGCTGCTTGCATGAAAGTTTCTTCATACACTTACAAGGGGAGGCTACAGACGTCGCATCGCAGATTTCAATGAAACTGTTTTTGGTTGTACTAAAAAGAAAAATATTAGGTGCGTGCCCGAGGGTTCTTGCCGCTCGCTCTAAGAGCAGAGAAAAAAAATATTTTATATAATTTCAACTATTTTTTATATGATTGCTGCCTTTGCTCTGCATGGATTTCAAAGTTCTCATATACAAATCTATTTGTTTTGTTTATTTGTGTAAAATAAGAAAAAAAATATTGTCGATTTTTTTAAATGAATTTAAGTACAAAATATTACAAAAGACGCTTCCAGTAAAGTAGGCCAAAAAAATATATTTTAGTAAAAAGCAAGTCAGATTCGTTCTTAGCGTCCTTTAAAACCCTTAAATAAGAATTTTCATATTCATAATTTTCAAGAAAAAAATATAAATTTTCGGACTTGATTTTTCTGGAGGTTTTTTTTTCCCTGCCAATGTCTGCCGTAAAGGGTAATTTAACGGATTTTAATTATGAATTTAATCATTAAATTATTATTATAAATCTTATAATAAAGTTCATGATGATTATAAATTTATAATATGAATACATTTATTTACCTTATTTTTATAGAAAATTGAGTAATTTATTTAAAAAATTCAGTTCCGGTAGTAAATAAGAAATTTTATGGTTTTCAATTATGAATGTTTATTTATATTTATCTTATTTCTGTTCTATTAAATAATTATCATTATTTAATGTGTAAAAATAAGTTATTGATATTAATTGCTAAAAATGTTAGCGTTTTCAAATTAGTTTGATAATATGAATTGAACTAGGAGTAGACTCGATTATATAAAACAACGAAAATCCTGATGTTGCAATTAGTAAATCTATGAATTTCTTTATTCAGTTTTATACAACGAAGAGACCTAGAAAACAAAGAATAGACCGAAAGTTTCTCAAGTCTAAACCTGCCATTGTTCCATATTAGGGACATTCAAATTTAAATTACTATACCTACTTTAATCCTTGGGTTTTTCATTTTTATGTTCTATTAAACGTATTAAATTTTTCATATGCAATTAAATATATTTTCAAATTAAATTTCATTGCCGTCGTAAGAAAATGAAACATTTTATCGGTATACCTCTCGACCCAAAAATCAGGAACTTCACGTTTTTTTTATTTTTGAACTGAAAGTAATAACATTTTTATCAAAAAAAAAAATATTGCAATTGGGGTTGGGACATAAAGTAAAATATCGATATTCGATATTTTGCAATATATCGATATGAATCGATGATTGATAGAGAAATATGAAATAATATAATAATTATTAATAAAAAAAATATTTATATTAGTCATGAATCATTAAAAAAAAAATCGAAAATAAATATACTTTTTGCTATAAATTTGAGCCATCAAACTTTAATATCGCTCATGCAGTTCGTTCAAAAAATCGTTAGGTACCCTCAAACGGACAGATTAAACGCATTTAACACATTTCTTTAGTATTTTGAGCCCAAAAATGTTTTAAAAAATCAGAGAATCACAAAGAATAATTTGAGCCATGAAATTTAAAAATCGATTGAGCCATCCGCTCAAAAAATAGTAAGGTATGTACTAACGACCAAGCTAAACACAGATAAAAATATCTGTATAAACCCATATGCCGTTGTAAAATACCGATATCATATTGATATCTCTACTTAAATAGGAAAATAGACTAATGTAGATGGATAGTAATATAGCCCAGGCACACGGAATTAAAGTTTTGAAGATGTTTTACAACAGTTTATATTCGCTCCGTTAAATGCCTCCATGAGCGGACTTAGGAGAAGGGAAATGGAGAGTTACGTAAGGCAGGTACCAATACAATGGTAATTGTTTCCTTCATTTACTACATCACTGCACGCTAATTCCTCTATGTCGGAAGGCACCTATAAACTTCTTGCAAGGTCCCTACCGGGTCGAAGGACAACTCGAGTCCAAGTGATTCCTCATGCCACGTAAATCAGGGATAATAGTCCTTTGAAGTAACCCCTTCCCTAACATTTCAAATGTATAGAGACATAAATACGTGTGCGTCTTTATGTTTTACATCAAGTCATAGTAATGGAATGGAATGTATAATGAAAAACCTCCAAACAGTTTTTAAAATATTTACTTAAAAAATGAAATATGCATTAAAAAAAAACATGGTGCTATATATTCAGAAAAAAAAACATGAGCGGATACAATGAAATTGAAATTAATTTATTAGCGTATCACAGTTAGGAGGAGACTTTATGTTAGCACTAGTGGATTCAAGGGAGGTAGGAGAGCGAAAAATTTAATTTTTTAACATTGGTCCATTTTTTTTTTGTATGAATGATTTTAAATGTTAGTAAACAATTATCAGAAACTTTGTTATTTTGTCTTTTATTAATCAATACGATATTTACAGCAAGTATGATAATATACGAACCAATCGTCACCCTAATTATAAAATTCGTAACTCCATTTAAGAGCTTTTTAATTTTTAATTATTCTATATGGAGGTATATATATATATATATATATATATATATATATATATATATATATATATATATATATATATATATATTTTGTTTTCATTAATTTTTTTTCCTACTTCCTTTTCTTTTACAGCCTTCCTCTAAGAGAATAATAGTCAGCACTTGTCAGGGTTACTAGTCTTCTTATACGAAGCAAGTTTCGTTAGTTCCATCAGTTACTTTTTCCAAACATCCTATCTTCACTTAATAATGTCCTAACATTTAATGCATAAACCTAGAGAGAGCCTGAGTTACTGCCATGAATATTGGATCCTTGTTTGGAAACGAAGATATCAAGTTGTTGGCTAATAAATATTAATTAAAATATTTCAGTGATTTAAGTTCTCTCTGATCTAATTTTAAAATTTATCGCATATTAACAAATTTCCGTTCCCGATTTTCAGGTATGAAATTATTTTTGAATGTTAATATTTACTGCCTAAGAAAGTCGTAAAATCTACCTAATCGACCGGACATTCAAAACTAAATGCCTTGACAGGCTGAGTAATAAGGGGCTATTAGAAAAAAATATAAAAATGCAGACTGACACACATGTAAAGGTTAGCTTTGGGGAGTTCAGGGAAAGTCTGTAATTAAGGCTGATACCGGCAGCCGGAAATTTTAATGCCTGAGTCCTTTCCCAAAAGTGTTCCGACCAAATTATTGGAGCAGTGGGAATCCAAAGGATATCAAGATGGATGTCTGAATTTACACAATAAATTATATATATAACGATGAACTTAGTTCCGATACCATAATTTTCAATTAATAAAATCATGCCATTGTTGTCTGATTCCAAATAATTTAAAATTTTATGAGTAATGCCATTAATATCTTTTAAATAATAACTAACTCTACGTCAAACTTATACTAACAAAAGACTTAACATCATAAATTATAAGCCCAATAGTCTAAATCGAAGGGACGACGGTGAAAGACTTTTTTCGATGTTAAGCTCTCATTACTTTAATGGTTTTTAATTTTTTTTTTTTTAAGAAGGTCTGACCATACATACTATAAAACATTATCTATTCATATTCTGGAACATTGAAGTACATACAGTGGAGGAAAAAACATAGTTTCGAACACTTACTTTTATTATTTGAGTTTTGGTATTTGAAGCTATTTCATCTAATAGAAACCAAAAATCTGGTGCGGTGCGCTCATCACAAAACTTCACCTTTTACCCTACTTGAAATAAAATTTACAAGTTTTTATTCAAGTTCCATTTCCATGGGAATATCTGGTTTCCATTAAATAATATAAATAAGTAGAAATTATTAATAACAAAAATCACTTAATTTCATTCGTTTTTTGTCGGTCTCCATTTTAGATATTAATTTTTGAAAAATCTTTAGCTTTTCAACGGTATATAGTCGGGGTACTTTTTTAGTTTTTCAAATATGGGCAATTTATATTTCATTGCCATATCGTCGGTCCCATGTTATTCATACTAACGAATGTGAAAAATTCGATTTGTAGTTTTTGTTATTTTTCGATAGTATTCCGATTGATACAGCCTGTAGTAAAGTTAGGTTTACGCCAGTAGAAAGTGCTGAAATCGCAGTTGCATTTTTTACGAAATCCGTCTTAAACTCTGAAGCTTCTATATTAATGTGGCGAATATGGATATTATAATAAAGGTAAAACAATAATTTCACATGAAACTATGAGATAAAAGAAAGACAACGCCAACAAAAACGATTAAAATAATCGAATCTGCATTTATAAACAGAAGAATGTTACCGGTTTTTTTGCTCTCCTGAAAAGTAGTGATTTTTACATTCGCAAATTTATCATAGGAACGATGATATGACCATGAACTTACAAATTATATAATAAGAAATAAATTTTTTTTCGAAAATACTTATAATGAAATTTTTTTTTTGGTAATTTAAGCTCACATTATTTTAACACACTCACAAGAATCCACTGAGTAATTTGAGCCATCCTGCTTAAAAATCGGTCGTGCAGTTCTCTCTTAAAAATCGTTACATACTTTCAAAATGACAGATTTAAACACATTTAATAAAATATTTTAATATAATTTTAAGCTCAAAGTGTTTCAAAACATTCACCGGGACTCAACGATCAATTTGAGCCATCAAACTTGAAAATTGGTTGACCGTTTTGCTCAAAAAATCGTTGCAAATATATACCTACAAACGGTCACGCTAAACACATTACTCTCCTTGTAGCTGGGACGTATCAGGTAGTAAAAATATACATTTTTCAGTAAGGACTCCATTGTTTCTATTCTTATTTAAATTTCAAAAAAATACTATCCTTAAAAAATACTAGTAAACTATTATTGTTTATTTATTTCAACTCATTATGAATCAATCTTAAATCTTTAAGGATTATACGCTTGCAACTACAGCGTCAGTTGAACCCTTATTAAAAAACTTCAAGTTAGAGTTTTCGAAACTAGCAAAAGAATTTATATTAAATTTTATTACAGTTTATTTTTGGAAAACAATTAAGGTAACGCTGGGTAAATAAGTAAGTTTTCGGGGTACCTGCTTTATCGTCTCGTTAAATGCAAACCCCCGATTGGTAAGGGCTATCATTTTTAGGGCGCATGAATTCTAAACACAAACGTTTCACAAAAGGGACCACGGTAGGTGAAGTATAAAGATGAGCAATTACGTTCCACATCCTACTTTCATGACTGTCGTCACTGAAGATTGTAAAATACGAATTTCAGACAAAACTTTTTTCAATGATTACCTAAATTAGTAAAGTATTCCTCTGGAAACCAACTATTTTTTATTGCAACACAACCACTACTGTTTGAATTATTAGTCTTCCAGATAGCTTGTGCGCACTTACCCCTGAAGGTAGGGTCAGGAGCTTACTAGGACCTACTAAATTGAATAATCAATATCATGAAAATGGGCGTGATTAAAACGTAGGTTTGAATGTGATATTTAAAACATAAGCGTCTCAGGAATATTTTAAAAAAATATAGAAGAAAAAATCTAGCTCCAAAAATAAAGTTTTTAGAGTCATTTAAAGTCAAGCTTCGTAATCTCGGATTATCTTAATAATTATAAACCAAAATAATTTTTTTTATGTTTTTAAATTCTAACTAATGAACATGATGTAAAGTAATCTCTGTCAGATTTCTAACAATTAGATAATTTGTCTTATGTTGGATTTAAAGATAAAAATGCAAGGTACAATAAAGAATAAAACTGGCTTTAATTTTTAAAAATAGCGAAAAATGGAATTTTGAAACTGATTAGTAATGAAAGCAAGTTTTGTTTCTGACATGAAACAAGTACTGGGAGCATTTACTATGTAGCGCGGGACAGAAAGCGTTGCGGTCAGATAATGCACCCCCTGAAAAAGTTGAGGACATTGAAGAATTTTAAAATCTACTTTAGATGTTGACATATTTAGACACGGAATGGTACCAAAGGAATGGCTTTTTTGCAACATCCTTATGTAGAATATAGAATATGCTGTTTTTCTCGACCTAAATCCATTTCAGAATTTATGATAATTTAATAATAAAATAAATAAAAACAGTTTCGAGATTGATTTAAAAATTGTATTGGAGAAATGTTTCGATAGATGTTATAAAAAATAGATAATTTAATATAAGAAATTTGCTGAGCAGTAATATTCAACAATAAACATTTTACAAAATATATATGCATAAATATATATAATACAATTAAAATAGAGCTTTTATTTTTAAAAATATCTGGAAAACTGCAATAAACAGAGAAACAACTTTATTTTTAAAAAATAATGATCAATATTTTTTTCTTCATTGCTGGTGAACTCTCATAAACTTTTGAGTTGATAAAGTATTCCTGCTTAATTACGATCCAATTTTAATAATGCTATTTATGGTAATTTATTATGCTTTATTATTTTACTCACATAAAGACCAACCGAAGAACATACCTGAAACAAGAAAAATAAATTCAATAAATTTAAAAGAATAAAAATGAGTTATATTCATAGATACGAGAATTTATTTAGTTTGCCTTATTATCACAATTATTATCAAACAAATAAAATAAAAACTAGAAATATGTTCTTTGAATAATGAACCAAAAATTAATCCGAGATACCCCCTTACAACATTAATATAAAACAAATACAAATTTTATTGATATATATATATATATGTAACTTGAATATGTTTATATGATATATATATATATAACAAACAGACCGACATTTTGACATTAAAAAAAAGAAAGAAGATAATTGGCCATTTTAAAATATATATCACACTGTCTGGTCCAGGTTTAATTTTCTACGCGCAGAAGCCAATTACGGATACTGAGTCAAAAGAAGTGATCTCATCATTATTATGTAAAAAAGATGGTTCATGGTTTCTAAAAGTGCTGATCACGTAGGTACGTGTCCAATGCATGTGTCATGGCTTTAACGGAACAAGTGAATAACGGTCCAAATTGGACAACGATTAGCTATGTCATAGTAGGCTATCTTAACTACCTGTAGCCTATGCCACATGAATGTCTGTCTAAGACTATACCGTTGAATGTATAGAGCGCTGATCATTTATAAAATGTTATATAAAGTTGTAAAATACAAATTAATAGATAAACTAGAAAAAAAAAGACGCTGCAAATTATTACTAAATCGTTTATCATTTCAAAATAGTTATATTTCAAAAATATCAGGTGTACCCATTCGCACGACTTTACTCATAACAAGTAGGCTAAGACGGCCAGAATATGTGGTCAGAATAGAAGGTGGAAGGGTACAGAGGAAAATGCTAGAGACGCACTCCATTAGGAAAAGGAAAATGGAAAGACCAACAAGCTGGTGGAAGTGGAGGATGAATCCAAGCAAGGATGAAGTGAAGAGAGAAGCGAGCAAGCTGGGAATCCACGATTGGAAGAGAGAGGCGCAGGACAGGAAGAAATGGAAAATTATAACTCAAGAGGCTAAGGGTAACTAGCATCGTGGAATAGGTCGACACAGTTCAATGCGCTATATCTCTGCTGATAATGGTACGATGTCGATGATTTTTTTTTTTTTTGTTGAGAATGTTATTATCTTTAGATTAAAAAGGTTCATTATTGAATATAATGAACCAAAAACTTAATATGCATTTTTTTGAATGCTTTGGTATGCTGATTCCAAAACATTTGCATTTTCCCTCTATCTTTATAAAATGGCTGAGTTATGAGTTATAAAATCTCTAATCAGGCGCGAGGTTAAAAGTGGCCACAAAAATTTAGGAGTGGTGACAAAGAATATAACACTAACACCGAGAAATTAATTATTAACCAGATATATCGGCTACAAAGATCAGCAGACTTACCTATATGGATCATGTTGATCCAATGGGTGATGATCTGTCAAAGGAAGTATTGACAGTAGCTTGTTAAGGTACAAGAGGCAGAGGATGATCCCGCCTGAGATAGTCTGGCGGATTAGCATCCGATGCCAGAACTATGTGCCCAACCAGAATTGGATGACATGCGTACAGGACCATTTGAGTTAGAGTAAGCTGTTGGAGCAGACCAGACTCAACATTTAATTGTGATAACAAAATAATAATAATAAATTACGTGTAATGTTATAAAATATAGAATTTATGGAAATGAACATCCACCCTGCTAGGCTACTATGAGGTGAAAAAAATAACTAAGGCATTATCAGAGCCAGCAGTTCCTAAATTTTCGTCAGTTACCAAGTCATCTGAGTAAACAATTAGAAGTAATCGTTAATTAATAATGGTTCGATGAAACACTCCCGTTAATAATGCTTTCTTAGTAAAGTAAAAAAAAAAAAAAAAAAAGAAGGTTTCCAAGCAAAAACTGAATGGTTGTAAACTTTGGTAAAAGGAATTGTTAATATCGCCTTACCTCCACCGATAGGCAGTAAATCCCGATAATGGCCGAAGGAGTTGCTATCTCGATATCCAAGAGTAACAGCCCTGGCGCCACACTATTGCCCCTTTTCACAGATTATCGCTGCCATTAAGGCATACGAGAAATATTGACCGCCTGCCAGTCTTCAGCATTTTTTGCTTCAAGGCATTTCGGTCACATTTCTCAAAAACCACTATAGGGAATCTTGTACAAGTACAATGAATTTCTCAGCACTCCCGAAGGTAGCGAGATCCGATCAGGCGTTAATATGCGATACTGCCACTGATGTTATCTGCCTGCATTGTGGTGAGGATTTTAATTAAACCGGTCCCCGAGGAGGGCCGTTTCGAAATACAGATGTCTCCATACAGCCGAATTCTCTCTCGACCAATCATGCCCCGCCTTCGCAGTCACCGACCAATAAGAAGTGGCCATTACACACTCATTAATGTACATTAGTGTATGCAAATAGGGACGGGACAACAATGTGGTCGTTAGGGCGTCCCGAGCAGGGGTTCTCACGCATTCCACGCCTTTATCATGCTAAATCTCTCGCTTTGGGATACAGGCTACAATGAGAGAAATATTTCCACAAATGAGAAAAGCACTATCACATGTGCTGACGAAACGCAGAAAAGTTCTCTTTCACAAAAACGCTTGAAGAATATGCCCGGAGTATAGGCCACCTTTAGATACTAAAATTTTATTATTAAGAACATTCTGCGGGTAAAATTTAGTAATAAAAATACACCATAGATCCGAAGGGTATTTATTATTATTGAATCTAACCTGAAGCGATATTAAAAGGGTTGGTAAAAAGCGATATTAAGATAGGTCTTGGAATCTTTTTATAGTAAGAAAGTAATGAATCTTGACTAACGATTACACAAGGATGTGATGTGGTCAGCACCTTCAGCTCAACCGCCAGATTTTTCCCTGGACCCATTGAAGGACAAACAACCCGTTTTTTAGTGCCTAGGTATGTCTCACAAAAGTCCTCCGATCCTGGAATTATATTGTATATCAAAACATATATTTTCAACCACACACGGGGATAGCACTTAGCCACCTCATCCCATACTATCCCATTTTTTTCTCCTCACTGTACAAATATTTTATCACTATTAGTTGTTATTTATACATATTTATTTAATTACACACTAACTTACCTTTCGGCAACACAGGGGGATTGGTATCTCGATATCCAAGAGTAACAGCCCTGGAGCCACACCACTGCCCCTTTTCATAAATTATCGCTACCATTAAAGCATACGAGAAATATAAAAGGAGGAGGAGAGGTGGTAGTATTCATAGATGCATCTTTGGGTTACGATGCCCCCTACTCATAAAACGAAACCGGAGTGTCTTTCTTGAGCTCTAAAACTCTTTGGTTCTTTGGGCACTTCTTTTAAAAAAAAAGGTTTAAGTGGTGTGACGTATTTACATAGGTGAAAATAACGCCAAGGCAATCTATGCAATGCCTTGGGGCGTGCAAGACCTGAATTGAAAAAATATAAAAAATTAAATATTAAAAGTTATTGAAAAATTCCAAAAAAATAAAATAAAATAAACTCGATATTATTATAAATTGAAATAGTTGTCGAGGTTTATGTAATTGTCGAGATGCCCTCTTGATGTTGGCCTCGAGGGGAGGGAAGGATATTTGACTTTAGTTGCGCTGTTTATTTTTTATTATAAATACATTTAAGTAATGTAACTCATATGACGTCGCCAGAAACATCTTTCCGTATAGAACAAAAAAATATAAATATTTGCTCGATCATTTTCTTAAAATTTTAACAATAATAATTCATAAGCCCGCTAGTCGTTTCTCTTTATACCATTAATATTTTATATAAAGTGATATTGTTTATAAATATATCAAGAATGGCTTTTCGCCAAAAGATCTCCAAAAAAAATTGTTCATATATAACCAAATTTGGAGAAAGTCCGTATCAGAGATTGTCAACTAGTTAGGGAAGTCCTGTCAAGGACAAAACAGTCGAAGAAGATGCAGGAGGCATTAGCCTCATGATAATTAGCCATCTGTCCGGGATCCGATAGCAAGCATCTCACCATGTTCAGAAATATATTCTTTCCGTGTTAGTACAATAACCAAAGTTGGAAAATTAATTTCTTTTGATCTAATCGATTCCTCATTTATCTTTTCCTTCAGGAACAAACATTGCCAATCGTGGAATTTACTAGCCGAAGTATGGACATCAAAATAGTGAAATTGTATCAGGAAGATTTCATCGTTAGTATTGGTGGCTCGAGATTAAATTTGTGGGGATGCTGCTCAAGAAAATTTTTATCCTTAGTTTTAAAATTGTGGAAAAGGAAAGAAATGTGTATCTAAGTTGATCAATTTATTTAAAAATTAAATCCATTTTTAGAAGGATAACAATTATACACTTTAACGCATACAAGATTATGGAACACGTTTTAAACCCAACGTACGTAAAAAAAAAACAGCTTTACCCCACCGACAGGCAAGGGTCCCAATGAGATCGTCAGTGCTATTTTTTCCCGCAGGCTCGCGTGCAGCTTCCTACGTGCGCATGCGCACAACAACCAAACTCCAACACTCTGGCACTGTGAAGCGCACAGTTCTATAAGAACGTTTTTGTATCTTTTTCAGAAACTGTGGTATGGCTATTGACATTAAGCTTAATGATTATATATTGCACAGTATAAAGAAGGAATTAACGAAAAAATATTAATTTAAATATTAATTACTCATTTTATTAAATGTAATAGGTAATATCAAGTGGAAATGGCGGTGCTGCAGTTTCACAGTTCCTACAGGCAAGCCACCACTTATCATCAGAGAATATATCACGCCTCTAAAGTGCAATCAATAAATTTTATTTAAAACTTTAACTCTGAAGAAGCTTTAAATAAAATCGTCAAATATCGTTTTTTAGATTTTGTATATTCTTGTTGCTTTGTATATTAGCATTAATTTTCAGGATAGTTTGGCTGCATCTACCGTCGCTAGGAACCGTCAAACATTTCGTGAGCGCTACACCTCTTGACTTCAGTAGAATATTAAATGGTCTTAATAAAATAACTAATCGTTGTACATTGATGAACTTGATTTTTTTGATAAAAAAAAAAACTGAAGTTTAGTTTTTTACATTATTCATATAATTAGTGTTTATCAAATTAAAAAAATATAATTATATATATATATATATATATATATATATATATATATATATATAAGTTAAGCGTCGGCAACTCCAAACGTCAAAAAAAAAGGAAAAGGTTTAAGAAAGGACACGCACTATATCCGAAATAAGACTGACTTTATTGAGGTTTTAATTCTCCTTATATACATTCTGGCTGTTGTTTACAGCCGTATATGGTATTAAGGCTAATACTGCTGCACTCCGGGCCTTAACTCCCCCCTACCAGTTTACGAACATCTCGTAAACTTTACAAAAGCATAGGCACGAAGTGCACAGGACTCAGCCGTTAATACCTTACATTCCAAACTTACTCCCTAAACTCTGACTATGATTACACTCTAATGTTCCCTATAATCACT
Organism: Rhaphigaster nebulosa; assembly: GCA_948150685.1. Taxonomy (NCBI): domain Eukaryota; kingdom Metazoa; phylum Arthropoda; class Insecta; order Hemiptera; family Pentatomidae; genus Rhaphigaster; species Rhaphigaster nebulosa. Next base: position 173,901,291 of record OX411306.1, read on the forward strand.
GCACTCATAACTTGAAACTTATGTACAGAAATATTAGATAAGAGAGGAAAAAAAACAATAAATAAATAAAACAACAACTACAAATTAAAATAAAAAAAAATACACTATACAAAGTAGAAAATATCCGTGTGAAAACTAAAGACCAAAAATAAAATATAGTTCTTCTGAACTCCCACTTCGGCATTGTACAGGTTCCTATGTACAATGGTTCTGTGCGCTGAGACGGGGGCACTCCAGCTCGTTAAGGTTGCTCTGGCTCTACTATTGGCAGTTTTAACTGCTCGATATGAACCGTTCTCCTCTTTTTTGGTTCGCTGACACTCTCAATGGTGACAGTGTTATGTTCTCTAATTATAATCACTCTAAATGGCCCCTCGTATCGCAGCGGCTCCTTTCCCCTGTTGGAAATTATCTTCCGGTAAACTATGGACCCAATTCTTATTGCCCCCATCACGTCCTTTACGCGGAGATTTTCCCTCGCTACCCTATTGCGCTTCTCTTTCTCGATTTTCGCGCGGACTTTTTCCCAACGTCGTCCTAATTCGATTCTATTATTCAATAGGTCTCCCGCGATATCGTCGTTGCCCGTTGTATCCCCGTAATTCCTGCGCCGTTCCCTTAAACCGAAAATTATCTCGAACGGCGAGAACCCCGTTACCGTGTGGATGGAGTGGTTGTACGCCGCTATCGCCTTCCTCATCGCTGCATCCGGCTCCAGCCCCTGTTCTACCTGATACACCCTCAAGTGGTCGCTCAGAGTACTGTGCAGCCTTTCAATGGTCCCTCTACTTTTAGGATGTCCTGGCGTATTAAGATGCCACACTACATCTATTTTCTTCATTTCCCCCTTAAGCTGAGCATTATCGAACTCCCTCCCTCCGTCGGACGATATTCGCTCTGGCACCCCGTAAAATTGAAACCACGTCTGGAGAGCTCTCAGTACCGCTTCGGCCGATCGTTCATGAATTTCGTGCGCCATCGCTACTTTACTGAAGAGATCGACGATTGTGACCCACTTGTACCCTCTCCAGGTGAACGTGTCTATTTGAAGGTCCCCTAACGGCGCATCTGCAGTTGGCGTCTCCTCCTGTCTACCTTTTGGGGGATGTCTATCGTATTTGGTGGTGAGACATATGGAACATGCCCCGACGGTCTCTGTGATGGATTTCTTCATCCCCCACCAGAAATACTTTCGCCGCATTGCGTGCAAAGTTTCGGTCACCCCGCGGTGATTCCTTGATGGTACGCAAGCGTCAGCTCCTTCTGTCGTTCCTCGTCTCTCACGGTCTCTACCAGTAGCTTACAACGGATGAAGGTTCGGTCCATACCGATTTGCTCGGATCGCCATAATTTTTTGATCTTCTCCCAAATCGTGGCGTTTCCATCGTAGAGATGGTATGTCTCCCCTGGTTTCGACGCGTCCTTCAGCGCTCTGCAAATTTGGTCCTCTCTCGCTCCTGGTTGCGACCATATGGAGTTAATCCTGCTGCGTCCGTATCGGGAGTATTCCACCTTCATGAGGCCCGAAGTCCTGGTTTTCCAAATTATTTGTCGCCGCTTGTCGTTGATTATTTCCTCTATTTCTTCCATCTCCGCCGATCTTTCTTCGGTCGAACTTGTCTCCCCTGGGGACTCTTCTGCTTCGTCCGGTTCTCTCGAGCCTTGTTCTCCTTCTCTTTCGGGTGTCCATTCTGTCAGAAATTGACGCACGTCTCTCGATGGTGTTGGAGCTTCCTGTGTCCACCAGGCACCTCACTCCTCCGACTGCTCTTATGATAGGCAACCAGCAAGCCTCTTTCGCGATGTTATGGCTTACCAAAGTACGGTCACCTCTCTGCTGGCACTCTCCTCAGATCGCCTCTTCTGCTCTCCAACGTCTGCTTCCTCCGCTCTTCCAGCCCCCTCTGTTTCCTCTGATTCTTCGGCCTTCTAGTTCGCCACATTCTTCCTCTGACTCGGACGAGCACGATACCTCCGAAGGTTCTCGCGATGTTCCGCTCCTTCTTGGTGAGTCATCTCTCCTCTTTACTCTCTGAGCGTTTACTTCCATGGGTTCCGCTCTCGGTGGGTCCTTTCTCTGGTAGAGGTACGGACAATGTCTTGCGATGTGTCCTTCCGTCCCGCATTCGAAGCACCTGGTGCGTGGGCACTGCGCTACCAAGTGTCCGTTCTTTCCACATCCGTGACATTTTCTGCTATCTCCTCCTCTCGTCCTATTCTGGGGCCTGCCTTGACCTGTCCTTTTCCCGGTCACCGCAACCCTCTCCTGGTTCCCGTAGACCTGACCCTTTTTTTTCCAGGTCGACGGCATGTTCCCAGGTCGTCCGTAGGTTACCCTGCTCCATCCGACCTGTATCTGGTTTAAGATGCTGCGTTTGACTCGACACACCAGGGCTGCTTTCAGCGCTTCCGCGTCTCCAGGGTTAACCAGATCTTCATTTAGTTTGGCCTCGATCCGTGCTATTAGGCGATCACCTCCTTTTATAAAGTGATTTAGCTCACCTATGTCCCCCGAGAAGCGCTCCAGGTCTGATACGGCATTTCTCAGGTCCCGTGACGTAGCCACTCTAATTTTCATCCATTCTAGCGCATTTGCATGCGCTGCTGCTAGCGTGTCTTGGGGTAATGGCGGAATGTTCTGCACGTTCAGGACCGCCGGTTTCAGCACTCCTTCGCTCGTCATTACTTAATTCCTTTTCCGTGACGTCTTTTAAAAGAAATAAAAAAAATCTTATACGAACGCTTCGTCCCGGGTTTCGGCACCAGTTAAGCGTCGGCAACTCCAAACGTCAAAAAAAAAGGAAAAGGTTTAAGAAAGGACACGCACTATATCCGAAATAAGACTGACTTTATTGAGGTTTTAATTCTCCTTATATACATTCTGGCTGTTGTTTACAGCCGTATATGGTATTAAGGCTAATACTGCTGCACTCCGGGCCTTAACTTATATATATATATATATATATATATATATATATATATATATATATATATATATATATATATATATATATATAAATCTGTGTTATTTTTTTGGCTATTATTTTTGCATAGTCATTATTGACCTTTGTTATGGGTATATTGATAATAAAGATGGTATTTCCAATAACAATCCGCAATCAACAGATTTTTGTCACCGTGCGGCGCCGCTTCTGACTCGAGAATATTGATGATGGTGCTGTCTTAACATGGTCTCGTAATTTAATTAATATAGTTAGACAACAATATTAAATGTTTTATTTAAGTATTTAATATTTTTAAGTAATATTTTTTGCAACGTGTAATTCTTATTATTTATTACCTGGTGAAAGGTGGATATGGACACTTCATTTATGATTTAACGTTCCATGATGTAACATAGACCTGCCGCATTCACAAACTAAATAATTTATGCTAGTACAGCTGTAGCAGCTGATTAGGCAACGAGTATATTTGATTTAAGGGACACAAGTTCATCGAATGCTAAGCTATCTCTCTCCCATTGACAAATGGCTTATTGTCTCGACTACGTTCGCTCATGGAACTCCACGTCGTGATTAATTGAAATAATTGAATTTACCCATCAGTTGATAGATTGATATCAAAACCAGTAGGGGATTGATGGCGGCAATGAGTTGGCAACCCTGCGTGTTTTGATTGTCTAGCGATTTAATGAGCCCTACCGAGCAATCTGATAAATTCGTCTTGAGAAACAGCTTGATCGATGGAGGCTGTTGTATATATTATTTATTTATATGGACCTACCCTAAATAAAAATGAACCATATTGAATAATAAATATTACCAATTACCATTTTAATGCAACATAACATTTTCTTGAACTTCCATTTTTCATTATGAATAGGCGCTTAAAAAATACAACTTTGTACACTTACAATTAAGCTTAGGTTTCTCTCAATGCGTCAAGAAAGCAAATCTTTTCCATGTCATTCAGCTATTCGGTTTGGTGTAGCATGAGTTTCGTATTGCTTCTTATGGGGCATGGTACTCAGCTAAGGTTTAGATTTATTGTTAGAAATTCTATTTGCTATTCATCACAAGTCTGTTGGGAGACTGTGCAATACATGAGTCTGGAGTAGTGTTATGCAGTATAGCATACCTGACGTGCCTTGCGTGCTAAGAACTTTTCAGTACATAAAACCTAAAAGTTTAATCAGAATATTGAAATCGTGAGATTTATCTGTGAAAATCGCGTAACTATTCTGTGACAAAACTTTTCATTAAAATCTTATTAATAAATTTCATTGATAAATAAATGTTTCTATCCTCAATTGTTCTTATTTCTAAATACCTACTTTTATAAACGTCGCAACGATAATTATATTGAATTATATCGACATAATTAGTTCGAATATTTTTATAAATATAATTATTCATATCGTAAGTATTTTCAAGATTAATAAATTAATAGTAAAAACTTAAGCAATACCTTGTATTTTCAGCTCGCTATATTAAATTATTTTCATGTAGCATGTTGTAGTTCTAATGACTACGAACCTTGTAATTGTTGCGTACATTATATTTCATAGATTGGTCTAAGAAATATAATGTAAATATTGAGTTATTTTTATTTAAAAATATTTTTACTCCAAATATATGTACTGAAAAATGCATAATTTTTAAAAAATCTGAGATTTTATTGTGGTCTTGCCCATACTTTAAGATTAAATTTAAAACTTTCTAAGAATTGTTGCAGTTTACAGAGCCGTACTTAGGATCAGAGCTGTAGTAACAATTTTGAAAAATAATATATAATTTTGGCAGATTATATGACTTTTGGTAATGTCAAACTTAGTTTATAAGTGGATCTCTATGTAACAAAAAAGAGACCCACTTATCTTTTATAAAATTCAATGTGCATTTATATATCTAGTGTTAATTTCTGCATTTAATCCAATTTCGAAAAAAAAATAAACGATATTTCATAAAACAAATAATTTGATGTATAATATTAATTATGAGTGTAAATGAGCCTTAATTGCGCTACTTTCTTTTTCAAGGAAAGGGAGCTGAGTTGTTATCTTAACAAATCATTCTTTCTATTCAAATTATTAGAATTAATGATATTAACTTTTACTACCTTGCTTTCGATCTTGTTAAATATTCTTCTATTATATGCAAAGTATAACAATATAACTTTGTTCTAAAAACTTCCTTTTTAAATATTGTCAGAATTAAAAGATTTTTTAATAAGATTTTCATCGATGATTTTTGAATAACATGTTCATTGATGATTTTTTATTGATTACATTTGAAAGAGATGTTCATAGATGATTTTCAAATTAGAACTTCATTGATGATTTTTTAATATGATGTTCATTGATGATTTTTGAGTAAAATGTCCTTTGAGGATTTTTTAATAAGATGCTCATTGAATCTCATATAATGTTTTTGTTGACCCTGCGCAAAATCTTAACTCAGGCAGGAGCGTAATGGATGCTATTCAGCATGACAAACCTACCGTGACTCAATTTATACCTAACATGATACAGAGTGGTTTGCTTCAAATTCTTAATGCCTTGAAACGGTAGACATACGCACAATTCTGATGATTGCCTTGAAACGAGTACAAGAGTTTTAACTATTCTCTCTAACTTTTTTTTCCAGATGGTTAATCATGTACATTTCTAGTGGATGAGCGGGAATCCATCCTATCTCTGTGGTCAGTTCTTCCATCAACTGCTCTGGAATCCTCAGGAGCACAACCTTTCGAAGAATGCGGATAGTCATTCCGACTCTAAAGAAAACAGCACTAAAAAAATCTAACTTCCGCTTAAACTGAAACTGTCTTGGCATTAATGCAGGATCTGATATAAACGCAATGTTCAATAAGCACCTTTATGAATTCTTAATAGTTTTGGATGATGCCTTCACGGAAATTCATAGCAACAGATTAGTTAACTTACGAACAGTTTTTTTTTACTATAACTATTTTGATGGAATTGCAGGAAGATTCCAAAAACGGAGGTTAAGATCTCTTATATACAAGTAAATAACCAATCAATCAACGCTTTGCCAATCATGGCATCATCAAGAATGAAAAACGTACGATCGCATCAATGCAGACCTGAAACAGTCCAATAATGACTAATCCAATAGAAATAGATGACTATGGCAATTCATAACATACCGTATATTTTTCCTTTCCGAAGATGAACTGGCGAAACGTTGACTGGTTAGTAACTAACATTTGAGAGACATAAAGAGAGACATACTTTATTTTTGGAATTTTCCTATCATATCCTAACTAATTTATTTTTAGAATTTTTGCTCTCTGTCTTTTTACCTAATTAATATTTTTTATTATCACAATAAACACTACATTTTATGATTATTAATCTGAGTCGAAAATCTAGCTTCGAATCAAACTTCGATTCTCGAGTCAAACTGTTACATTCGACTATATTTTTTCAGAGATATTTTGAGAACGACCTCGCATTCGTGGCTGAAAAGAAGGGAAAAAAAGCAATAAGCGAAACCCTCAACTATTGATTCATGTCGAGAAAGAACTGATATTACTTGTAGAGGTAATAAAATTACCTCGCGAATGTTAATGAACTGTAAGGCTCAAGCAATTGACACCAGCAAACCAAACATCGGCGAGAAGATAACACCTGGTGCTAATGTGGTTATAGCTACTAATAAAGTGTCCCTACTCCTCCAGTAGCGGTTATTCCGACACTCGAACAATTACCCACTGTTGGAAGTGAAGAAAAAATTGGTATTCAAGCTTCCTCAGACGTCACTCTAGAGGTATTTCCTTTTGACCTCAATTTCTTCCCTCACGAACGGCGAGGATGGCTTCCAAGAAAGGTTCATCTTTCAAATTTTAATTTCTTTCGGATAAGCATCTTAGCAACGACTTTTGAAGCGACTAAATCAATCATTGACATCTGTTTTGTTTTTTCTTCTGTTGCTTATAATTAGAGGAAGCTTACCGAATCAAGAAGGATCCATTTTGTCTAAAGGTCCCAATTATTATTAATGGAACCTGTTAATTAGAAATAACTTGGAATTTGTCTAGCTAATAATCAATTTAGAGACTACAAATTTGGATAGATCACTTAGTAACTAATGATGCCTAACATTATGCAGATTAGGGCTAATTTGAGTTGAGTGCCCTTCCCACTTGTGAAGAAACCAATCCTTCAGCGCGGTCAAGGGCTGTGACAAATAGCCCTTTGCACATGGATATGATCCGGGCCAAAAAACATCAGAAATATCTCCAAGGATATCCATACACTGTGCAGATGAATCATTTCTATCTACGAATAGAGTGTTTATCGGATAATGCCTATTCATAAGATCAGAACAAGAAAAGTTTTATCCTAGTTGAGACCAAATTAAATGGCGCCGTTTATTTGCAGATTAAGTTAGTTGGAATGATAATTTAATTATAATAGAATATTTTTATTTGTTTCTGGGGAATATCCCATACAAATATAGTTGGTTACAATAAGCCATAACAAACATTTGGGTTAGAGATAAAGTAAAAAATTAAATTACTATATCAACATCTCCAAACAGGATCCAAAGACATATGAACATAAGCATATTGAAATAATACAATGCAGATATAACTGGATGTAAATATTGTCGAAAATAACTCAAATATAATAAACAATAAATAAAAACATTTATAAAGATATAATTTGTATTAAGTAGGTATTCTGTGAATAATATTACATGTTTGCTTGCTAAATGTCTCTATGCTCCTTTTCTGGAGTTCAGAAAACTATTTAGCACATTGTAACCACCAGCACCGCGTTTGAGGCAATAAAAACTACGGAGGAAAACCGGCATCACAGAGAATGATTTTTCTCAGTTAGATAGTAAGGAAAATAATCCATATTACGAATCCTTCGTTTACGGTTGAAAGAAATAGTGGGACCAGATCATTTAAATCACTTATAATGAAAGAAGCATTCCGTCGGATAAGAACGAAGAATAATGAATTAAAGGAATTGTGAAGAATTAAAGAAAGAATGAAAGAAGAATTACAAAAACAATTTAAGAAAGAAATTTAAAGGAAGGATGAAAAGAACTATTCGGTACTGATGACAGGCATTGCTTTCGAAACCCGTATTACCAAGAGGCAAGGGAAGTTGTACATAAATAAATAAAAATGTTTTAAAATGATTAATTTTAGAATGCATAATATGTTTTATGTTCTGTAATTCAGATATGTTTCTGATGATAGGAGAAAACCCCGAAATGTTGAAAAGCATTGAGAATAACAGTAAGTAAATTAATATAGGAATATCCTACCTAAATATTATATAATCTTATCTTACAAAATATTAATTGAAGACATAATTTTTAAGTTTCTACGAGCATATGGTAACGATGAGGAAAGTATGAACAATAAAGAGCAACCATCTTAAAGAGCATAAGCTTGATCAAAAGAACAAAGTTTGCAATTCATGTATGTTACACATGTATTAATATCCCTTTATTTATTTTTTTTTTTTAGAGTTAGTAACTGGTTAGTTTGTAAAGTAACAGTGAGTAAGAGAGCAAGCATCTCACCATGTTCAGAAATATATTCTTTCCGTGTTAGTACAATAACCAAAGTTGGAAAATTAATTTCTTTTGATCTAATCGATTCCTCATTTATCTTTTCCTTCAGGAACAAACATTGCCAATCGTGGAATTTACTAGCCGAAGTATGGACATCAAAATAGTGAAATTGTATCAGGAAGATTTCATCGTTAGTATTGGTGGCTCGAGATTAAATTTGTGGGGATGCTGCTCAAGAAAATTTTTATCCTTAGTTTTAAAATTGTGGAAAAGGAAAGAAATGTGTATCTAAGTTGATCAATTTATTTAAAAATTAAATCCATTTTTAGAAGGATAACAATTATACACTTTAACGCATACAAGATTATGGAACACGTTTTAAACCCAACGTACGTAAAAAAAAAACAGCTTTACCCCACCGACAGGCAAGGGTCCCAATGAGATCGTCAGTGCTATTTTTTCCCGCAGGCTCGCGTGCAGCTTCCTACGTGCGCATGCGCACAACAACCAAACTCCAACACTCTGGCACTGTGAAGCGCACAGTTCTATAAGAACGTTTTTGTATCTTTTTCAGAAACTGTGGTATGGCTATTGACATTAAGCTTAATGATTATATATTGCACAGTATAAAGAAGGAATTAACGAAAAAATATTAATTTAAATATTAATTACTCATTTTATTAAATGTAATAGGTAATATCAAGTGGAAATGGCGGTGCTGCAGTTTCACAGTTCCTACAGGCAAGCCACCACTTATCATCAGAGAATATATCACGCCTCTAAAGTGCAATCAATAAATTTTATTTAAAACTTTAACTCTGAAGAAGCTTTAAATAAAATCGTCAAATATCGTTTTTTAGATTTTGTATATTCTTGTTGCTTTGTATATTAGCATTAATTTTCAGGATAGTTTGGCTGCATCTACCGTCGCTAGGAACCGTCAAACATTTCGTGAGCGCTACACCTCTTGACTTCAGTAGAATATTAAATGGTCTTAATAAAATAACTAATCGTTGTACATTGATGAACTTGATTTTTTTGATAAAAAAAAAAACTGAAGTTTAGTTTTTTACATTATTCATATAATTAGTGTTTATCAAATTAAAAAAATATAATTATATATATATATATATATATATATATATATATATATATATATAAGTTAAGCGTCGGCAACTCCAAACGTCAAAAAAAAAGGAAAAGGTTTAAGAAAGGACACGCACTATATCCGAAATAAGACTGACTTTATTGAGGTTTTAATTCTCCTTATATACATTCTGGCTGTTGTTTACAGCCGTATATGGTATTAAGGCTAATACTGCTGCACTCCGGGCCTTAACTCCCCCCTACCAGTTTACGAACATCTCGTAAACTTTACAAAAGCATAGGCACGAAGTGCACAGGACTCAGCCGTTAATACCTTACATTCAAAACTTACTCCCTAAACTCTGACTATGATTACACTCTAATGTTCCCTATAATCACTGCACTCATAACTTGAAACTTATGTACAGAAATATTAGATAAGAGAGGAAAAAAAACAATAAATAAATAAAACAACAACTACAAATTAAAATAAAAAAAAATACACTATACAAAGTAGAAAATATCCGTGTGAAAACTAAAGACCAAAAATAAAATATAGTTCTTCTGAACTCCCACTTCGGCATTGTACAGGTTCCTATGTACAATGGTTCTGTGCGCTGAGACGGGGGCACTCCAGCTCGTTAAGGTTGCTCTGGCTCTACTATTGGCAGTTTTAACTGCTCGATATGAACCGTTCTCCTCTTTTTTGGTTCGCTGACACTCTCAATGGTGACAGTGTTATGTTCTCTAATTATAATCACTCTAAATGGCCCCTCGTATCGCAGCGGCTCCTTTCCCCTGTTGGAAATTATCTTCCGGTAAACTATGGACCCAATTCTTATTGCCCCCATCACGTCCTTTACGCGGAGATTTTCCCTCGCTACCCTATTGCGCTTCTCTTTCTCGATTTTCGCGCGGACTTTTTCCCAACGTCGTCCTAATTCGATTCTATTATTCAATAGGTCTCCCGCGATATCGTCGTTGCCCGTTGTATCCCCGTAATTCCTGCGCCGTTCCCTTAAACCGAAAATTATCTCGAACGGCGAGAACCCCGTTACCGTGTGGATGGAGTGGTTGTACGCCGCTATCGCCTTCCTCATCGCTGCATCCGGCTCCAGCCCCTGTTCTACCTGATACACCCTCAAGTGGTCGCTCAGAGTACTGTGCAGCCTTTCAATGGTCCCTCTACTTTTAGGATGTCCTGGCGTATTAAGATGCCACACTACATCTATTTTCTTCATTTCCCCCTTAAGCTGAGCATTATCGAACTCCCTCCCTCCGTCGGACGATATTCGCTCTGGCACCCCGTAAAATTGAAACCACGTCTGGAGAGCTCTCAGTACCGCTTCGGCCGATCGTTCATGAATTTCGTGCGCCATCGCTACTTTACTGAAGAGATCGACGATTGTGACCCACTTGTACCCTCTCCAGGTGAACGTGTCTATTTGAAGGTCCCCTAACGGCGCATCTGCAGTTGGCGTCTCCTCCTGTCTACCTTTTGGGGGATGTCTATCGTATTTGGTGGTGAGACATATGGAACATGCCCCGACGGTCTCTGTGATGGATTTCTTCATCCCCCACCAGAAATACTTTCGCCGCATTGCGTGCAAAGTTTCGGTCACCCCGCGGTGATTCCTTGATGGTACGCAAGCGTCAGCTCCTTCTGTCGTTCCTCGTCTCTCACGGTCTCTACCAGTAGCTTACAACGGATGAAGGTTCGGTCCATACCGATTTGCTCGGATCGCCATAATTTTTTGATCTTCTCCCAAATCGTGGCGTTTCCATCGTAGAGATGGTATGTCTCCCCTGGTTTCGACGCGTCCTTCAGCGCTCTGCAAATTTGGTCCTCTCTCGCTCCTGGTTGCGACCATATGGAGTTAATCCTGCTGCGTCCGTATCGGGAGTATTCCACCTTCATGAGGCCCGAAGTCCTGGTTTTCCAAATTATTTGTCGCCGCTTGTCGTTGATTATTTCCTCTATTTCTTCCATCTCCGCCGATCTTTCTTCGGTCGAACTTGTCTCCCCTGGGGACTCTTCTGCTTCGTCCGGTTCTCTCGAGCCTTGTTCTCCTTCTCTTTCGGGTGTCCATTCTGTCAGAAATTGACGCACGTCTCTCGATGGTGTTGGAGCTTCCTGTGTCCACCAGGCACCTCACTCCTCCGACTGCTCTTATGATAGGCAACCAGCAAGCCTCTTTCGCGATGTTATGGCTTACCAAAGTACGGTCACCTCTCTGCTGGCACTCTCCTCAGATCGCCTCTTCTGCTCTCCAACGTCTGCTTCCTCCGCTCTTCCAGCCCCCTCTGTTTCCTCTGATTCTTCGGCCTTCTAGTTCGCCACATTCTTCCTCTGACTCGGACGAGCACGATACCTCCGAAGGTTCTCGCGATGTTCCGCTCCTTCTTGGTGAGTCATCTCTCCTCTTTACTCTCTGAGCGTTTACTTCCATGGGTTCCGCTCTCGGTGGGTCCTTTCTCTGGTAGAGGTACGGACAATGTCTTGCGATGTGTCCTTCCGTCCCGCATTCGAAGCACCTGGTGCGTGGGCACTGCGCTACCAAGTGTCCGTTCTTTCCACATCCGTGACATTTTCTGCTATCTCCTCCTCTCGTCCTATTCTGGGGCCTGCCTTGACCTGTCCTTTTCCCGGTCACCGCAACCCTCTCCTGGTTCCCGTAGACCTGACCCTTTTTTTTCCAGGTCGACGGCATGTTCCCAGGTCGTCCGTAGGTTACCCTGCTCCATCCGACCTGTATCTGGTTTAAGATGCTGCGTTTGACTCGACACACCAGGGCTGCTTTCAGCGCTTCCGCGTCTCCAGGGTTAACCAGATCTTCATTTAGTTTGGCCTCGATCCGTGCTATTAGGCGATCACCTCCTTTTATAAAGTGATTTAGCTCACCTATGTCCCCCGAGAAGCGCTCCAGGTCTGATACGGCATTTCTCAGGTCCCGTGACGTAGCCACTCTAATTTTCATCCATTCTAGCGCATTTGCATGCGCTGCTGCTAGCGTGTCTTGGGGTAATGGCGGAATGTTCTGCACGTTCAGGACCGCCGGTTTCAGCACTCCTTCGCTCGTCATTACTTAATTCCTTTTCCGTGACGTCTTTTAAAAGAAATAAAAAAAATCTTATACGAACGCTTCGTCCCGGGTTTCGGCACCAGTTAAGCGTCGGCAACTCCAAACGTCAAAAAAAAAGGAAAAGGTTTAAGAAAGGACACGCACTATATCCGAAATAAGACTGACTTTATTGAGGTTTTAATTCTCCTTATATACATTCTGGCTGTTGTTTACAGCCGTATATGGTATTAAGGCTAATACTGCTGCACTCCGGGCCTTAACTTATATATATATATATATATATATATATATATATATATATATATATATATATATATATATATATAAATCTGTGTTATTTTTTTGGCTATTATTTTTGCATAGTCATTATTGACCTTTGTTATGGGTATATTGATAATAAAGATGGTATTTCCAATAACAATCCGCAATCAACAGATTTTTGTCACCGTGCGGCGCCGCTTCTGACTCGAGAATATTGATGATGGTGCTGTCTTAACATGGTCTCGTAATTTAATTAATATAGTTAGACAACAATATTAAATGTTTTATTTAAGTATTTAATATTTTTAAGTAATATTTTTTGCAACGTGTAATTCTTATTATTTATTACCTGGTGAAAGGTGGATATGGACACTTCATTTATGATTTAACGTTCCATGATGTAACATAGACCTGCCGCATTCACAAACTAAATAATTTATGCTAGTACAGCTGTAGCAGCTGATTAGGCAACGAGTATATTTGATTTAAGGGACACAAGTTCATCGAATGCTAAGCTATCTCTCTCCCATTGACAAATGGCTTATTGTCTCGACTACGTTCGCTCATGGAACTCCACGTCGTGATTAATTGAAATAATTGAATTTACCCATCAGTTGATAGATTGATATCAAAACCAGTAGGGGATTGATGGCGGCAATGAGTTGGCAACCCTGCGTGTTTTGATTGTCTAGCGATTTAATGAGCCCTACCGAGCAATCTGATAAATTCGTCTTGAGAAACAGCTTGATCGATGGAGGCTGTTGTATATATTATTTATTTATATGGACCTACCCTAAATAAAAATGAACCATATTGAATAATAAATATTACCAATTACCATTTTAATGCAACATAACATTTTCTTGAACTTCCATTTTTCATTATGAATAGGCGCTTAAAAAATACAACTTTGTACACTTACAATTAAGCTTAGGTTTCTCTCAATGCGTCAAGAAAGCAAATCTTTTCCATGTCATTCAGCTATTCGGTTTGGTGTAGCATGAGTTTCGTATTGCTTCTTATGGGGCATGGTACTCAGCTAAGGTTTAGATTTATTGTTAGAAATTCTATTTGCTATTCATCACAAGTCTGTTGGGAGACTGTGCAATACATGAGTCTGGAGTAGTGTTATGCAGTATAGCATACCTGACGTGCCTTGCGTGCTAAGAACTTTTCAGTACATAAAACCTAAAAGTTTAATCAGAATATTGAAATCGTGAGATTTATCTGTGAAAATCGCGTAACTATTCTGTGACAAAACTTTTCATTAAAATCTTATTAATAAATTTCATTGATAAATAAATGTTTCTATCCTCAATTGTTCTTATTTCTAAATACCTACTTTTATAAACGTCGCAACGATAATTATATTGAATTATATCGACATAATTAGTTCGAATATTTTTATAAATATAATTATTCATATCGTAAGTATTTTCAAGATTAATAAATTAATAGTAAAAACTTAAGCAATACCTTGTATTTTCAGCTCGCTATATTAAATTATTTTCATGTAGCATGTTGTAGTTCTAATGACTACGAACCTTGTAATTGTTGCGTACATTATATTTCATAGATTGGTCTAAGAAATATAATGTAAATATTGAGTTATTTTTATTTAAAAATATTTTTACTCCAAATATATGTACTGAAAAATGCATAATTTTTAAAAAATCTGAGATTTTATTGTGGTCTTGCCCATACTTTAAGATTAAATTTAAAACTTTCTAAGAATTGTTGCAGTTTACAGAGCCGTACTTAGGATCAGAGCTGTAGTAACAATTTTGAAAAATAATATATAATTTTGGCAGATTATATGACTTTTGGTAATGTCAAACTTAGTTTATAAGTGGATCTCTATGTAACAAAAAAGAGACCCACTTATCTTTTATAAAATTCAATGTGCATTTATATATCTAGTGTTAATTTCTGCATTTAATCCAATTTCGAAAAAAAAATAAACGATATTTCATAAAACAAATAATTTGATGTATAATATTAATTATGAGTGTAAATGAGCCTTAATTGCGCTACTTTCTTTTTCAAGGAAAGGGAGCTGAGTTGTTATCTTAACAAATCATTCTTTCTATTCAAATTATTAGAATTAATGATATTAACTTTTACTACCTTGCTTTCGATCTTGTTAAATATTCTTCTATTATATGCAAAGTATAACAATATAACTTTGTTCTAAAAACTTCCTTTTTAAATATTGTCAGAATTAAAAGATTTTTTAATAAGATTTTCATCGATGATTTTTGAATAACATGTTCATTGATGATTTTTTATTGATTACATTTGAAAGAGATGTTCATAGATGATTTTCAAATTAGAACTTCATTGATGATTTTTTAATATGATGTTCATTGATGATTTTTGAGTAAAATGTCCTTTGAGGATTTTTTAATAAGATGCTCATTGAATCTCATATAATGTTTTTGTTGACCCTGCGCAAAATCTTAACTCAGGCAGGAGCGTAATGGATGCTATTCAGCATGACAAACCTACCGTGACTCAATTTATACCTAACATGATACAGAGTGGTTTGCTTCAAATTCTTAATGCCTTGAAACGGTAGACATACGCACAATTCTGATGATTGCCTTGAAACGAGTACAAGAGTTTTAACTATTCTCTCTAACTTTTTTTTCCAGATGGTTAATCATGTACATTTCTAGTGGATGAGCGGGAATCCATCCTATCTCTGTGGTCAGTTCTTCCATCAACTGCTCTGGAATCCTCAGGAGCACAACCTTTCGAAGAATGCGGATAGTCATTCCGACTCTAAAGAAAACAGCACTAAAAAAATCTAACTTCCGCTTAAACTGAAACTGTCTTGGCATTAATGCAGGATCTGATATAAACGCAATGTTCAATAAGCACCTTTATGAATTCTTAATAGTTTTGGATGATGCCTTCACGGAAATTCATAGCAACAGATTAGTTAACTTACGAACAGTTTTTTTTTACTATAACTATTTTGATGGAATTGCAGGAAGATTCCAAAAACGGAGGTTAAGATCTCTTATATACAAGTAAATAACCAATCAATCAACGCTTTGCCAATCATGGCATCATCAAGAATGAAAAACGTACGATCGCATCAATGCAGACCTGAAACAGTCCAATAATGACTAATCCAATAGAAATAGATGACTATGGCAATTCATAACATACCGTATATTTTTCCTTTCCGAAGATGAACTGGCGAAACGTTGACTGGTTAGTAACTAACATTTGAGAGACATAAAGAGAGACATACTTTATTTTTGGAATTTTCCTATCATATCCTAACTAATTTATTTTTAGAATTTTTGCTCTCTGTCTTTTTACCTAATTAATATTTTTTATTATCACAATAAACACTACATTTTATGATTATTAATCTGAGTCGAAAATCTAGCTTCGAATCAAACTTCGATTCTCGAGTCAAACTGTTACATTCGACTATATTTTTTCAGAGATATTTTGAGAACGACCTCGCATTCGTGGCTGAAAAGAAGGGAAAAAAAGCAATAAGCGAAACCCTCAACTATTGATTCATGTCGAGAAAGAACTGATATTACTTGTAGAGGTAATAAAATTACCTCGCGAATGTTAATGAACTGTAAGGCTCAAGCAATTGACACCAGCAAACCAAACATCGGCGAGAAGATAACACCTGGTGCTAATGTGGTTATAGCTACTAATAAAGTGTCCCTACTCCTCCAGTAGCGGTTATTCCGACACTCGAACAATTACCCACTGTTGGAAGTGAAGAAAAAATTGGTATTCAAGCTTCCTCAGACGTCACTCTAGAGGTATTTCCTTTTGACCTCAATTTCTTCCCTCACGAACGGCGAGGATGGCTTCCAAGAAAGGTTCATCTTTCAAATTTTAATTTCTTTCGGATAAGCATCTTAGCAACGACTTTTGAAGCGACTAAATCAATCATTGACATCTGTTTTGTTTTTTCTTCTGTTGCTTATAATTAGAGGAAGCTTACCGAATCAAGAAGGATCCATTTTGTCTAAAGGTCCCAATTATTATTAATGGAACCTGTTAATTAGAAATAACTTGGAATTTGTCTAGCTAATAATCAATTTAGAGACTACAAATTTGGATAGATCACTTAGTAACTAATGATGCCTAACATTATGCAGATTAGGGCTAATTTGAGTTGAGTGCCCTTCCCACTTGTGAAGAAACCAATCCTTCAGCGCGGTCAAGGGCTGTGACAAATAGCCCTTTGCACATGGATATGATCCGGGCCAAAAAACATCAGAAATATCTCCAAGGATATCCATACACTGTGCAGATGAATCATTTCTATCTACGAATAGAGTGTTTATCGGATAATGCCTATTCATAAGATCAGAACAAGAAAAGTTTTATCCTAGTTGAGACCAAATTAAATGGCGCCGTTTATTTGCAGATTAAGTTAGTTGGAATGATAATTTAATTATAATAGAATATTTTTATTTGTTTCTGGGGAATATCCCATACAAATATAGTTGGTTACAATAAGCCATAACAAACATTTGGGTTAGAGATAAAGTAAAAAATTAAATTACTATATCAACATCTCCAAACAGGATCCAAAGACATATGAACATAAGCATATTGAAATAATACAATGCAGATATAACTGGATGTAAATATTGTCGAAAATAACTCAAATATAATAAACAATAAATAAAAACATTTATAAAGATATAATTTGTATTAAGTAGGTATTCTGTGAATAATATTACATGTTTGCTTGCTAAATGTCTCTATGCTCCTTTTCTGGAGTTCAGAAAACTATTTAGCACATTGTAACCACCAGCACCGCGTTTGAGGCAATAAAAACTACGGAGGAAAACCGGCATCACAGAGAATGATTTTTCTCAGTTAGATAGTAAGGAAAATAATCCATATTACGAATCCTTCGTTTACGGTTGAAAGAAATAGTGGGACCAGATCATTTAAATCACTTATAATGAAAGAAGCATTCCGTCGGATAAGAACGAAGAATAATGAATTAAAGGAATTGTGAAGAATTAAAGAAAGAATGAAAGAAGAATTACAAAAACAATTTAAGAAAGAAATTTAAAGGAAGGATGAAAAGAACTATTCGGTACTGATGACAGGCATTGCTTTCGAAACCCGTATTACCAAGAGGCAAGGGAAGTTGTACATAAATAAATAAAAATGTTTTAAAATGATTAATTTTAGAATGCATAATATGTTTTATGTTCTGTAATTCAGATATGTTTCTGATGATAGGAGAAAACCCCGAAATGTTGAAAAGCATTGAGAATAACAGTAAGTAAATTAATATAGGAATATCCTACCTAAATATTATATAATCTTATCTTACAAAATATTAATTGAAGACATAATTTTTAAGTTTCTACGAGCATATGGTAACGATGAGGAAAGTATGAACAATAAAGAGCAACCATCTTAAAGAGCATAAGCTTGATCAAAAGAACAAAGTTTGCAATTCATGTATGTTACACATGTATTAATATCCCTTTATTTATTTTTTTTTTTTAGAGTTAGTAACTGGTTAGTTTGTAAAGTAACAGTGAGTAAGAGAGAGAGAGAGAGAGAGAGAGAGAGAGAGAGAGAGAGAGAGAGAGAGAGAGAGAGAGAGAGAATGGGAGAGAGAGAAAGAGAGATAATGTTATGGCTGAGGTATGGAATGCGAGGTCGATGAAGGGCCTCATTCATCGGGAGAGTCGGCTATCTCCGACCATCTCCGGGCAGGACCGTTAGCCGTCGGCCGCTATTCCTATGAATGGGATTTCAGAGGGCCATCTTCCCCCCTCCACTCGCCTCTTACGATATCGTGTCAAGTTCAACTGCTTATATTAAGTGAAGTTCCTCGGTCAACCTCATGGTCAACCCATTCAAGAGGTCGCAGTATGTCTAAGCTGATTGAGTGGGAATCGATAATTAAAGTTTCTTTGTTTAGTACATAAATTATTAAAATACAACTTTTGACTTAATTAACTGCCCTAAATATGGTCATGACACAAAAAAAAATTTAAGGCCTGTTATAATTTAAAGATTTTGGAGTTCCACGGGTACAAAGAAATCTTTCTCCTGAACAACTGACCCGTTCGTTCTAATTTTGGTAGTACAACAACAACGTACATAGCAAATTATAAATTACTTCGTTTGGGAAATAATCTTCCAAGAGTCGAATTACAATAAGTTTTAAAACGACAACGAGAATGAATCAAAACCTAATCGAAGTGATTTTTGCAGTTCTGCTATGTAACTGATTTGTATATTTTTTTATTGACTCCTCGCAGAAATATTACACAGTAATAGCGGAATCACATAGCGGTAACAACATGGGTCATGATGTTGAAATGTTAAATTTATGAAGTGTAATCCTCCACTTCAATATTTTGTAGATTTTGTCAAGCATGTTTCCTAACGCGAAAATCATGATTGAATCTACAAACCAAATGTCATTTCTTCGTAACCTTCTTTGCCTATCATTATGATAGGTTATGACCGCAGCATTGGCGTAATCAGCTCAGAATCGAACACCAATGTTATCGCTGGAAATATTTCAATTTATTTATTTTTATTTTTTATCAATTGATTTAAATAAGTCTGAAAGGGGGAGGGAATATTTTAAAGGGAACGATGTTAAAATGTGGTGTACGCCAGATAATCTATACACCTGGTATATTTACTCTCTTATATATGGTATAATCTCTTATGGACTACTGCCTTTTATTACTTTAATTATTCCGAAATCTTCAGAGCTGCCTATGTCTGCTGCTGTCATATCTTTCCGGGGCCTCCCAGGAACAGTCACTCTTCTTCCGCGGTTAATGTGGGATAGAGTTTTCCTCTCATACACCAGAGCTTTATTGTACCAGTAACAAGTAATTTTCTTCCCTGACTTGCGGAAAGAACTCGTTTTCACCACAACGGATCTATGTCCTTACCAAATTCCTTGTCCATAGCCTTTGAGAAATTGCGATATCTAGTACATTGGGCGTTGAAAGATAACCCCAGGTGTATAAAACATTTTTCCATACCATTACTTCCTGGGAAGTTCCAAAACATGGCATATGTCGGCGCATATTTTAGAGGGTAATCAATTGCAATAGAAGTAATGATGTGATACTCTGTGTTTGATTAATTCTGTATAAATAAACTGTGTATTGCAGTAATTTTGTGAATAATGAAGTACCATGTGTATTGTAATGAATTTGATCTATTATATAACAAAATATACAAAATTCAATGCGATGTCCTCCGTTTCTGATGAATGCATATGTATAGATGTGAGACAATCCATATTGCGATCCACAATGAGATTGAAAGGCAGCCAATAGGGATATAGGGAAGGCTTGAATGTCCTGAAAATTCTTGCTGTTGTAGAAGGCTGAATTGAGGCTTCATTGAGAACCATTCTTTAGAACGTTGAAAAAATTAGAAAGCTCAGCCTTTTCCTTAAAATTCAAGCTTACCAAATTTTACATATATTAAACAAAAACCGTTTGGGCTAAAAATTATCTTTTAAAAAAAATAAATGTCGAGTGGATTAAGATTTTAAAAACTTTAAAAGGGCTCCATAAAAGATAAAATAATTTTATACTTAAAATCGTTACCAAAACCATTAAATTAAACGTTATAAATACTAAGGAAAAGTAGGTAACACGAACTATTTAAATGCGGTGGATTACACAGAATAATTTTCAATTTTATAACTATTTTTATATGAACATGAGATTTCTAAATCAATAATTAGATAGGGATTTGTTCAATTCCTAGAATATACTTCCAGTTATAGTGAAAAACCTTGGCTACAAAATCATTGACATTTTATGCAATTATTGTGAAAACGGTCGACTGTTGATAATCACAAATTTCAACACATTTAAAGGTGATATATTTTACAGTTTACAAGGTAAAAGGTGTGCCGGAAATGCAACAGTGCTATTAATCAACACCATTCTGCCAGATAAACGAAGTGATATATGATTATGATTGTGTATAGACATATCCTGTTTTGATGGTACGTCAATGACATTCAGATTATACTTGGCAATTTCTTATACTAGATTATTTCATTTCATGATTCATTTTATTCTTTATTGTCCGTGTATTGTTGTGGCCTATTATTATTTAATTTAGGTAGTGGTCTGGCATGATAAGCTAAAAGGCCCAATAACTCCAAATAATTTTTTAAAATATATTTCCGTATTGAACCCGAACTATTGAACCCAAAAACTATACCTTTTTATGACATTAGAATAGTTATGTTCTAATAATGGATAGTTATATTCTAATAATGGATTTTAGTGCTTTCTAATGTCATAACAAGATTTATTTTTTAGAGTGATCAGGGTACTATACAAAAATGATATGGAGTTGAGGCCTTTTAGCTTATGACGGCAGTGGTGTGGATATTTAAAAAAGTATTGTTTTTCTTCAACTGCATGATGTTAATAAAGTACATTAATTTGTAAATTTTTATTGATTTTTTAAGCGTGATGTAAATTTTTTTTTTTTTACTTTCCTTCTCTATGTTCCTGCTTTGTTAGTCCAGATCATACCTCGGATTCATCATAAGCCGGATTCGGAATCATTATGAACACAAAGTAGAAAGATAAATTGAAAGTATTTTCCTCTTACACGTTAGCAGGTGGGATTAACCTTTTTAATGACGAAAAAAAAAAGAAATTAACTCCACTCAAAATTTGAGGTTTTACTTTTCACAATATGTAGAATACAATGATCAAATAAAAAAATCAGTCTCCCCACCGTCCGTGACTATTCTCCGAGACCACCAGATCGATTTAAAAAAAAAAAAAACACCCTAAAGTCACAGGTCACCCCAGGATGATTTCCGGAATTCGACATTACTATCAGCTATTTTGTCCCTAAATGGTGGCCGATTAGAGGTTTTATATGTCCATATGTCAGCTACTTATAAAGAGATTTATAAATTTTACCCTTTTTTCCCGGCTGTACATTTCTATGATAATACCAAACAGCTGCAATTTTTAGGATATTAGTTCATGTGATTATCATAGTGTATTTTTTGTTTTTACTCTAAACTCAAATTTGGTCATAATTTCTCACAAGGCCCAACAAATAAAAGTCTATTTTTTTGCTTCTTTTTTTTTTTAAATTTCGAAAATGAACATTTAAAATGGATTCCTCTCAACTTCATCTTCTTCAAATTTTACTTTTCAAAACCCGCTGAAACCAAAATCTTAAATACAGAAATATACATTTGTAACAATTTTCCTAGCTGCTCATGTTAACGGAAGAACGTAGAATATTTGGATTGAAGAAGGCTGAGTGAATCTTCAAGAAATTAGACGGCTACACAACACCGAATTGCGCTATCTGCACCCGTTAAATTTAATTGAGGCGGCAGCATTGCGAAGATCGAAATGGGCGTATAATGTTTTCGAGATAGATAACGTCCGAATCACTAAAAGGGTTATCAGGGCCGAATCTACGGGAACGTCTTAGGGGTCGATCCAAACGTAGATGGGAGGATTTTTTTAGGTTGAATGTATAGAATTTGCTAATGATGGAGGTTGCTTGGATTGAAATGTGTAGGCAAGGACTGTGTCTATCGAACCTTTGGGTTCCCTAAGCCGTTTATTTATGATTTATAAAACTTACAAAAGTCTTTTATCTGTTGAGGAATTATTATTGTTTGTGTATTAATTATCAATAAATAATTTCGCAAGACGGATTTCATAATTACGATTTTTTTTATAACTTAAATACCTTTTTAAATCCTTATAGAATAAAAAGTTGGTACTACCGATTCCTAACTTATGCATGTCTGAACATATCTACTTAATGAATCGAATCAAATGCTCATTAATCTTTTACGGGCTAATGTTGGGAACAAATGTTTGTAAATTTTTTAAAAATGTTTATCTAAAAGTAAACACTCATTCAATATTTGTATCTGCTTATATAAAGTCAAAACTGATTTTTGGATACAAAAACCGAGCATTTTTACTTCCTTGTACGAAGTAAAGAAAGTATTGTAATTGCGAAAATTTTCGGTTTTCAGATTTCGACGGAAATATCCATTTTGACCATCCCTGAATCCATTTTGACTAGTTTCGTCGTGACGTCTGTACGTACGTATAACTCGCATAACTCGAAAACGGTTAGCCGTAGAAAGTTGAAATTTTGTATTTAGGATTGTTGAAAAATCTAGTTGTGAACCTGTCTTTTTGGTTACTGCTTGATCACCAGAAGTGGTACTTTACTTGAAGATCATAACTGATTTCCATAAAAATTATATTAAAATATTATGCAAAACTTCTCAAATTTAGTATTTATAACTTATATATTGATTTTAAAAAGAATTTGGTTCAAATTGGAAAAGCGGAAGCAGTACTTTACTTGAAGGTCATATTAGACTTTCATAAAAAATTATATTAAAATATAATGTAAAACATCACAAATTTGGTAAATAGGACTTTTATAACGATATAAATGTATTTACTATATTTTGGTTAAAATTGGTGAGCCGAAAAGGGTGCTTTACTTGAAGGTCATAATAAGCTTAAATCAAAAATTAAATTTAAATTGAATATATAAATCAGATGTTTCGGTAATAAAGATTACAAACGCAATTTGGTTTCTAATCCAATTAAACATTTTTATTACTTGTTTTAAGTGTTAAAATTGAGTGTAAAATACTGGTTTTCCTCCCCGTTTTTGAGATCAACAAGTCTGCAGCATGAGAATAAGATATTAGTTAAGTGAGTTTTTCCGCTTAAAATGACAAAACAGCTGTTTTTCAATGCTTATATATTGACAGTTTTATTGTTGTCATGGAGCATGAAAAAATATCTTGGAAACTAGTTACCTACTGAAGGAAAACGACATATAATAACGGAATGAGACCTCCAGTAACGAGAGTGTGTGTGCCAATAGATGGATGTCGAGACGTCGAGTGTCAATATTCGGAAACTAGTAAACAAATTCAGTATCACTTTTTGAGCCACAGATTTATAATTTAATAGGTGTACAAGGAAGTCATATGTTGTCCACATCAGATTTTTTTTTTTTTTCATTTTAGTTACGATATTCCGAAATAGATGAAATATGCCATTTAATATTTTTCGTTTTAATTTATATTTATAACAAAGGTTTCAATTCAAACAGTGCAGTAATATTTTCTAACCTTTTACTTTTTTATTTTCCGAATAGGACGTCCTCTATCATATCTAACCTCAAATCCTTAAAAAAATAGATATTAAAATAAAAAGATTAATCGGTTAATTTCGGTTAATTATTCGATTAATTAATCGGTTAATTATATTAATCGATTAATTCCCATGATCTCAATCAGAAAAATACCGAAAGTCCTGGGTTAACATTTTTTTCACTCAAATAGGCAATCGTTGGGTTTTATTTAAAAATTAGAAAACTAAAAACGGGAAAAAAAACAAACTAAAATACGATTTGGATGTGAATTTGGCCTGTTAAAGGTTAAGAGCTATTTGCTAACAATAGATCGACATATATCTAAAAATTAACTATCTCGATGGCAATCATAAGTAATAAAGTGATTGGCGACATTTTGTAATAGATTGCCATTTTAAATATAGTTTACTTGGTGCAATAGTATAAAAATATTTTGGTTTTTGCTTGGAAAACTTTCAAGTGGCGTTTATTTTTTTTTTTAGAATAAATTTTAATTTCAATATTTAACATAATCAAAAATTATTGTTAGTTTTGTTATTATAAGTTTACTAATCAAACTTCTTATATCATCTTAAATAATAAATAAAAATAAAAAAACGAAAGAATTCCTGGAAGTAGCCATGATCACAACAGGTCGAAGTGCAGTATATTTCTAAAGAGGGGATTCGAAAATAAACGTTGATATGTCACAAATAATTGAATGCTAGCAAAAATGATAAAAAGCCCGTACTGCTTCGGCCAATTAACGACAAAATGATATTAGTAATCAAAATTAACCCTGACATTTGGTGCAATTAAAAAGTGGTTTAGAGATAAAGCTTCGACGAAACAGCTACTGATATTGCAAAGCAGTTTTCTGCGGAGATAATGTGTTCTATTACAACATTATAAATGTCCTTAATCAACCTAACTATGCTCAGTAGTTGTTGAAATAGGATGGCAACCATCTTAAGGTGAAACCGCTCACCCTGACTTGAAACTAACTCTGTCGAGCTCTGTAGCTCTGTTTGAAACTAGCTCAGTTTGTTTTGATATCAACACCTCTTCGTTTCTCAAGATCCCCTATGAATCTCGCCCTGAAGAGACCATAAATGCTGATACAGCAAACAACAAACTAGCATATAACATCTTACCAATCCTATACCAGCACGAGAGGGGTGGACAAGATTTCACTCTATGAATTCTAATATCATTTCTTCAGTCGGTTGTACTTCGCAAAGAAAGTTATATCATTTCTAAACTCAAACCTCAACGAATTAAAAAAAGACCGGAGGCAGATAGGAGGATGGATAGGATCGCCAAAATGATCTTTTACTTCGGTCTTTGGGCAAATGAAAATACCCATAACGCATTGTGAGCGTTATGCATTTCCTCATAGACCGAAAAGACCTAGATTCAATTTCGTAAGGTCTAAATTCAAATGCAGCTGTAAGAAATATTGTTCTTGAAGATCTCCGTAGATAGTTAGTGAATCAGAGCTTAAATTGCGAAATGAAAAGCTGCTGAAGCTCTATGCTCATAGGTGATCTACTCTATCAAGCGGCACACAAGAGGCAATTTATCCATTCTAGGTGGATGAAAGCTAGCATGCGATCTTATGGGAGAGTAATCAAAAAACTGTTACAGAAGTTGTATTAGAACTATTAGATGTATATGTTTATTAGGTTGTTCGATATATATAATTATTTTAAATCTCCAGAATCAGAAAACAATTTTTTAAACTAGAGGAAAATTAACAAAATGAAACCAATTTATTCGTCTTTTTGTAACTTGCATTATTCACTTTTTATTTATTTACTTATTTATTTTAATAATATTTTTTTAATTTTATAAAGTCCAAGGTTCTCGTGTTGTGAGAAGGTATTTAAAGGAGCAATTTTCAGGCAAAAATTTGGCAAGTTACATCGCCTATAACTCAGAAACCACAAACTTTTCGAACAAAGTGTATAGGACAATTTTTGCTCTAAAACGAGTTGCTCTATTGAATGTCATTCGTGATTTCAAAATTTAATCATCTCCAAAGGCAGCTCGTCCCCTAGTATAATTTTGTTCTTTGAAACAGTATCACCAGCTGAACTTTTGTTGTATTAGAGTGTTTATTGATATTAATACATAAAATAATTTTGTTCACCTAGATCTGTTTTATCGCAATGCGGCGGGACATGGGACACATGTTCTGTGCTACCAAGCGACCGAAGCGTGTTTGATGCAAGTGGCCTACGCTACCAATCGACGCTACGTGATGTTCGTAGTTTCGCTACCAGTAGATCAGGATCAAGTACATTTTAATATTTTTTCGTGTTTGTTTCTTTTTTTCTTTTTTTTTATCGAGGGAATGGTAAAGTTTGTATTTAAATCAGTAATAGAGACATTACAATTTTTTTTATAACTTTAGTAATATATAGAAGAAACTTTTTCCTAAATTATTATAAAGCATTACTTAAAAAACCTCAATAAAAACTTCTTTTTTTTTTAAATTATTCTAAATAATTATACAAAGTACATTTTATTTTATTTTTTTAATTTATTTATTTTTTTAACTTACTAGGAAAATGCCCAAGCACAATCTTTCTTAAAGCTGCATTTGAATTTAAACCTCGCGAAATTGAATCTAGATTTTTTCGGTCTTTGAGCAAATGCTATAACGCTCACAACGCGTTATGGGTATTTTGCATTTGTCCAAGGGCCGAAGTGAAAGATCATTTTGGCGATCCTATCCATCCTCCTATCTGCCTCCGGTCTTTTTTTAATTCGTTGAGGTATGAGTTTAGAAATGATATAACTTTCTTTGCGAAGTACAACCGACTGAAGAAATGATATTAGAATTCATAGAGTGAAATCTTGTCCACTCCTCTCTTGCTGGTATAGGATTGGTAAGATGTTAAATGCCAGTTTGTTGTTTGCTGTATCAGCATTTATGGTCTCTTCAGGGCGAGATTCATAGGGGATCTTGAGAAACGAAGAGGTGTTGATACCAAAACAAACTGAGCTAGTTTCAAACAGAGCTACAGAGCTCGACAGAGCTAGTTTCAAATCAGGGTGAGCGGTTTCACCTTAAGATGGTTGCCATCATATTTCAACAACTACTGAGCATAGTTAGGTTGATTAAGGACGGCCAAGCCACTTAATCTGTGATTAGGAAGGGAAACACTAAAATAGGAGACCGAGATCAGGTATACGTCTTTCCAATTATTTTTTGTAATTCTTAGGAGATTTTGAGCGTTCGCTACACCCCATTCCGATGGATAAAGGCTGCCAGACCACAATGATATTTTGCGGTAAATGATACTACACAATGAGTTATGAAACAAATTTATATATTTCCAATTAAATTGGAATATGGCTGAGGCTCTTGGACTATCATAGAGCAATTGCTGCATTGAACTTGAAAAAGTTAAAGTATGAATTATCCTAATGAAATGTAAATAAGATCTAAGTAGTTAAATGAAGAAGTATTGTATGAACAGGTTTTAAAGATATTCTATTCCGCTAAATCATCTAAAAGTATTGAGAGAGTTGTCATATCGTATAGCCAAAGAGAATCAATTGGATCCTTCTTGTTTCAAGTTCGATGCATAATTGAACATAAAAAACATACGCGTGTTTGCTTTTATTTTAAAAACAGGTAAGCTTATTTATACTTTTTACTATGCCACATGCGCTAATGCTCCTGTTTAAGAGATCCTGAAAAGAAAAAAAAAATTATCAAAATAAGCCAATCGTATCAAACGTAAGGAACAAAGAGTAGCCACGAAACAACTGGACGTTGCAGAGTGGTTATTGAAGCATTCTCGATATAATCTAAGGACAAGAACAATGTACGAGAGAAAGAGGATTGCCTTGGAGGAGAACGGGACTTAGCAGGCTTCCTTTTTTTCATTTACCGCTGAGGAAAAGTCTGCTAAAACGTTCAGCATTTAAAGGTTAAATATTTTAAAGGTTCCGATCTAGTTCACACCGATAATACGGGTAACTCATTACACTCTTACACATATTTATATATTTGTTGGTATGTATATATAACATAGATGCGGTTTTTTTTTTTACGAGTAATTTTGGCCGTGAGTATCACCTTTTCTATAATAAAACTCTTTGCACTTCTATTCTTCTGTCAGAAATCAGGCATTGCTCCATTGCACTCCTTCTCATAGTTTAGTTACACAATTCTTTTAATTTTAACCAAGATTCTTTTCTTTCTCATTAACGAACCTTGTATCACAAGTTGAGCTGATGGCCAAGCTTTTTGCAAAATGTTCAATAATACGAATGGATTATATTACCTACATGACTTTTGGCAACGGAAGTATTATTTAAATATGTTACACAATTAGTTTTATAAACTAGTAAAACTTAATGGATATATAACTGATTTTATGAATTATTTGGTATGGTTGATGGTCTGTTTTCAGAAATATTATCTGAGGATGGGAACAGATCCCCGAAAGGTTAACATATTGTAAAATGTATAATAAAGAAATATATGGGATCATCTTTGCTCATTTTCTTAATATCATCATAATCTTCCTACTTAATTCTATTTTGAACAGTATCTTTCAGTTTGGTAGTAACGAATTACATCGAACCTGTCCACATAATTTGAGGAGTATCCTTTTCGAAAAGGGATGCAAGCGAAGAATTTGTATTCTGAGTCTTCAATTTCATCTAGACAAGAGGGTCTTTGTGCAATGCCATATTTGCTTATAACCAGGGCAGTATCGATTAAAAGTCTCACTTAAAAGCGCCAACGACCAGGTCCGGAATTAGGATTTTGCCTATCTTGATTTAAGAATATTATTTCTAAATGTAGTCATTCTTATCGCAAGAGAATACTGACGATGAGATAGATTCGTCGCAAAGTGGTCCAAAATTCCGAAAATGTGCGCGTGATAGGAAAAATAAATTTAGTCTGATCGGTTCCATGATTTGATTCCATGAGAAACACAGGTTCTACTGATCTCGAGGAGCACAGATCTGTGCTTACATGGCAACATGCTCCAAGTCCCTACCACAAGGATGTTCCGGAGTATCATTCGTTAATTTAATACTCTCGCTTTTGCGTTTTTCTTGTAGTTTATGAGTGGACAATGGTTGAAAATTGTAGTAAGTCGACGAAACCAACAGAATCGCAGGCAAAATGTTATTTACAATTTGCCACATTGAAGAGACGGAAATGTGACTTATAACATTTTCCCATCCAAACACAGATACATACATTTCATGCCACTGTAAAGCTTGTTATCAATTAAATGATTAAATAAAATGAACCATTAATGATGGTGTTATTTTTGCATCATTTGCTTTCGAATATTCTTTGATGAAGAAAAGTAAAATAAAAAAAATTTCAAATGGATGCATTAACGAGTAATACATAGTAAACTGTTGCTAAAAGAAAGAAGTAGAAAATTAAAGAAACCAATAATTTGTAGAAAGTAAAATTTATCAAAAATAATCGTGAGTAATTCAAGAAACCAAATTTATTTTGAGGAGAAGATATAGATAAACAAATATTTTTCATACCCAAATGCAGCCATGTGCACGTGTTATTTATATCGTATAATTCATTTACGATAATTATCATGAATGAGAATTGTCGGTTGCTTTTTTTCTTCTTTTTTTTTTTATCGTTTTTGGTAATATTTACATATTAATAAAATCTTACTGAAAAAACGATGTCATATTTTTATACCAAATGAAGTATTATGAGTTCGGTTGAGTGACAAGGCAGATGTTACACAATGTAATGTTAAATAGTAGCAGACCTGAGAATAAGAAACATTAACCCATTATGTTTTTTGGAAGAATATTACTATTAACGTTTTGTAAGAACAAATCGAGCGTGATGGTATATCTTAGGAATCGATAAAATGGGTCAGATCTAACAAAGCTAAATGCTTTGCAGTAAAGCACCAGGAATGACTTCTTTTTCCTCGAGAACAAAAAACAACAAGATTTAAACAAAACTAGAACCCGATTTCCTTAGCACTAATTAAATCAGTGATGAAAATAAGATTGCAACAAGAGATCAAGTTCCAACAGATGATCCAAAAAGCGAGGATAGTGAATGTGACTGTAGATAGGAATGACTGATTTGGAGTGAACTTTAATGTAAATATTTTTAATTTGGTATATAGTTACTCGTTTTTTATAAAATTTGATACATTTTATTTGCAACACAAACTTTTTTTGGTGAAAACAAACTTTTTTTTACAGCAATTTATTTGTTGCCATATATATGCATAATGTTATTTTCCAGTCTACTTTATATGTACCTATACCGATTTTGGTTCATGTAAAGTGATTTTCATAGGAGTAATTAATTTTGCGCATATATATTTCATTTTGCATCACCGTGCGTCGGACCTTACACCCTTTAAGCAATATTTACTACAGAGATAAAAATTGTATTCTTAAGCAAATACCTTGGATTGTTTCAGACCCTGCATGAATATTATGTTTATTTAGCCAGTTTGTTGTAGTAAAATAGCATATAAGGCATTTAGTTTAGTATTTTTTATTTCATTTAATGAACATAAATAAATGGGACTATACTTACATGCCCTCCTATTCGATCACTCTACATTTTATTGGACACCATGCATGTGGTGGTGGATGATTCCCAAGGATAACTATAATTATTAGGATAACTCTAGAATATTCTAAAGATCATGGCTTGTGTTGATGGAGGATTAGTGTGGCCTCTTGACCCAATAACCAAATTCGTGGCCAGGGCACAACCTAGAGGAGGAACGAAGTCATTCTGTGTTGATTTTTTATTATAATTTTAATTATAATGGTATCATCACTACTATATATAAATACGGTAGATCCCTTTTCCGGCTCTCAGTAGCGATGGATTTTGGAAGGTTTCAAAGCTTCGACGACTGAGAGTCGACGGATCGAGGCGGGATAAGTTGGGTATTAAGGATTTTGACGCGGGCGTCAAGCGTTTAAAAGCGTTTTAAAGCTTACAAGCCTCCCTTTTTCGAGTTAACGCACGCTATAGGTCCGCACGGGTCCTGTGCCATCTTGCGTACGTGCCGTTGTAATGGTAACTTTATATCAATTTGAGTCTGTTTACAAAAACTTTTAATGAATGGGAAATTATATATTGTTTCCCATTTTCAACCCTAAAGGGCACTGTTAAATATAAATACTAGTCATAGAAAATGGTACAGCCGAATCTAATTGCCTAACTGCTAAATTGAAGAGATGTTTTCCAGTGGTGTAAGCTAATTACTTTTTAAGTATGAACTGGAACTTCAACATAGTCATTGCAAACTATGTAGCTTCACGAAATGTATGTGTGTTAAATAAACTTTCTTGATAATATTATATTGTTTATACGAATAAATATGTGTCCCTAATATCGCTTATACTTGGAATTAGGGATTAAAAGATATCTAATGCGAGAGTTCTCGCTGGGGCATACTAGTATTAAATAATAAGAACATTTTTTAAAATATAAATGCCAATCCGTGTTACGTTCGTTATTTCTGTAATTCTGTTAATTCCAGTTATGATTAATATTTATCTGAATTATTAAAATCCATTCTCTTCAAAAAAAAATATTACAATTTACAATAAAATTTATGGATTTAAAAAAAATATATAAACTTCTTTCAATAAGCATATTTAAATTCATCACACAGTTGTAGAAAACATATTACCTATATGTTTTCTACAACTGTGTTTATTTTAATTTTTCTGTTTCATTAAAAATTACCTTTTCATCTAATTTAGCCCTGAATTAAATCACTGGTTTTGAAAAACAAATAAATACAAAAATTATTTTTAAAAAAATCAAATACTATAAATGATTTTCGTGACAAAGCCTAATAGAAAAACAAACGTTTGTAATAAATCTTAAAAGCTAACACCTACACAAATGGTAACATTTCCATTTTGATTTATGGTTTTTTTCTATATTCTTCATGGCAAGAATATCTTAAAAATTTTTTAATGAACTGAGATGACCAAGTTTATTTATCTACTACAATACTTCTTCTATCATACTTGAGGAAATAAAACAAAGACAGACCTTAACATAAATGCAGTTTTAATTAAATGAACGATGTGTGCGAGGTTTAAAAAATACATAATTACCCACTGTATCGCTAATCAATTATAATCGCCTATTATGATAGATAAATGTTCTCTTCTTCATTGTGTTTCTAATTTTCTAGAATATGAAAACATTTATCAAATATTACATGATGACGATTAAATACAGGAAATTAATTGTTAGTTAATGCCCCCAAAAAAATATGTACAAAAAAAAATTGTATGTCTAAAGTTGCCTCAGCATAATAATGGAACTAGTATAATTTAATCATCCCGTCACAATAAAGATATTTCATATTTAATGAATTTAATTTTATTTAACGATCGTCGGGATCATAAAAAACCCACGAACCACATCAAAACCCAGTTATGATAATTATCAGTATGTTTCGCTAAATCTAGATCGACAGTAGTTCAGTATATAAATTATTTATGGACAATAAATATTTATTAGATATTACTGCTTATCTATTTAATGACTCATTGGATATATTTTCATTTACAGTTATAAGTTATATCTTCAGATACATACAAATAAATATTAAACAATTCTTTGGGTATTGGTTATATACGGTTATAACTTTAAGTTTAATCCTCATCAGATATGTTGAAATTCAAATTTTACCGGAAATGTTTCTATAAATAGTCACCAAGAAAGATAGAGAAAAAAAATTGTTTTACTTTATTCTATATCCTGTCTTACAACTATTGATATATGCATAATAAAATATATATTAATTTACTTGAATAATTTATACCATTGTCGTAATTAATTTTACTGTTGGAGACTAATGCTTTTTAAATATCAACTTGAGTTTCCTTATAAAAGGAATTTAACCCTGAAATAATGTTTTATCGATTCCCCTTCTTATAAGCTAGGAATGTTCAATTTAGTTATAGTATAATTGCTGATACATATATCTAACTATGACTCATGACCGGGCCTCAACAAGCATTCTAAACAGAGAATGAGACCGATTATGCTTGAAAGATTATGAATTCGCTGTCTTAAATAAAAAACACAATAGTTATGTAGTAACTATTTAAAGTTTGCCGACGGCGTTTGGCGTTGATTTTCGCATGGGTCCCAAAAAAGTAATGAAGAATAAGATGAGTAACTTACTGTAGTACATATTTTGACATAAGGACCCAAAGCTTATTTGGTAATTACCAAATTACCTGCACCAGTAAAAACCATGAAGGGTTGTGCAAGGAGAGTTGTGATTTGGCCATGATCACGCTCTTAATCACGTCTTCTCTCAGACCATCATGCCATTAAGTTTTTACTGAGGTAATCTGGAGGAAGTTTGAACTAGATTTTAAATAATTTGAATTTAAATCACTGTGAAATCTGTATTTTTGAAGCTAGATTTTTCCTCTTAGTTTAAAAATGTTCCTTTGTTTACCGTACAATATTTATTTAGAAACTCCAACTACACAACATTACTACAATTTATGATTTTTCATTAATGATATTCAAATTCTGTTCAGTGAAAATTTTTTATTTTTTTTTACATGTTATTCGCTACACTTATGTTTTTTTTTTCTTATACTGGGGCAATTTATGGCTACTCAAATGTAGAGCGACTAAATATCTCAGAAAGGCCAGCCAGATTAAGCTAAATACCGATATAATTAAAATTAATTTTTATATACTTGCTAAAATTATGAAAAGTAATTTATGTATGTTTTTTTTGCTCCGTTAAATATATATTAGAGAAGTTTAAATTAAAAAAAAAAAATGAACTGCTCATGCTAATAATTCTAGTAAGCTGAACAGCATAGTGGCCAAGGTGCCCGTCCATTGCGCAAAGGTATACTGCAACACCTACACCGTATTATTTAGTAGTGCACGGAATAATAACAAGGAGAATAAGTCATGCATTAAATGACCGGGGGAGATATTTATGCAAATATTTACTACCAACGATTAGAAATAATATACCATCGCCACAATTAAGCAAATAATAACACGTTTGTCGGCACCTATCCTTAGAGCAGTAATGTCCCGTAGCTTGGATATATTAAATCAAGGTTTCTCCTTCATGATTGATCCATAATCTATCATGAAAGAGAATTAAAAATACGATCCTCCATACGAGAAAGACCATGTAATCAAAATGAAATAATAACTTTTATTCTGGTGCATAATCCCCCCGAAGAATGACACACATGCGTCACATAGATAAATTGGCCTAGTTATATTTAAAAATACATTTCAATCACTTAAATATTAATTAAAGACAGCTAAAGGGAGATAACACGTCCAGTCCCAGCGACTGGTTTGTAATCACTGGTAAAAAATACAAAGCATAATGTTTATTTATTTAGTCTTAATTCATCATTAGCCTTATTTATTTATGGCCAATAATATCCACAATAAAGTTGTCCACAGTCATTCCTTGTATTCACTATTTGACGCTCATAAATTTTCCTAAGATATAACTCTGAATACTAAATACTGAATGATTGTGAGGGATTAGTGTATCAAAACAAAGGACACGGTCAGACGCACCTAAAGGTTTTATTAGATAGATTTTTGCAAGCAACAAGTTAGCGTTAGCTATTATGTTTTCATTGATAATGATCCTTATATAGAAGAATCGTTTTTGTTAAAATGGAGTTTAATCTGTTTTTATTATCGTGCATTGCTTTGTCAACCATTGAAATTGAATAAAGACAAGACTGGGCATGGATGGATGTGCTATTTAAATCAGGGGTAGTTCAACATTATACATAGAAATTTGTACTGAGGAGAGAGCAAAAAAGACGAGATACATTTTTTTAGGGTTTACGACAATTTTGGCATCGATTCAACTACGCTTTGGCTTTATCTTTTTTATCCAAAGAGCATCCCTTAAAAACAGGACTAAATAAGTAGCAACTTTTGCAAATTTCAAGCGTCGAAGTCTCAGAATAATGGTGGTTAACATTTCAATATGGTTACTAGGAATGTCGATTTTGGGAGATGCGAAATTGTAGACTACTTTTCCAATAGAAGAAAAAAATATACAAATATAATGGACTAAACATGGATTCTACTACTCATCGAGAATACATAAACCACAGTTCCAAGAAAAAAAGTTCACCTTCAGAATTAGGATTTTATCCACCTCGGCACACTGGAGGACGCCCGTTTGTATCACAGGCGTACGACTCAGACAAAATTATAAGGTAGCGGCCCTTATTATGAGGATTACAGAGTCCCGTCCGGTTGATGATTTAATCACAAAGCTGGAAGTGGACCGTTCCAATTATCTTTGTCAACAAATATCAATTTCAGCCGAAATCAGCATAACTATGCAAAACGGTATCCGTTTAAATGTCGCTTCCCACGTTTAGGGTCTTCTCTTCAAGAATCGCTCGAGTACAAAAATGAGTTTCTCGTTGGATTTGGGAACGGCCTTTGATACAGCCTCTTCTATAATGATGGCGAAAAAAAACACGGATTTCAAGACGACCTACATTTTGTGAATTTTACATGAAACCGCTCAGAACTTTAGTGAGTTTATATATGCATAAAATGAAGTTAAAATAAAATAACTAATTTGTTTGACATCGACAAATTGATATCAATTTTTTTTCTTCTTCTTTTTTTATGCTTTAAATTTATTGCATGTGCTTTAAGATTCTTCTTTGGACCTTTCACGGGAAAAATTTACCGCCTCAAGGTGAGCGAAGAACTGCAATAATTCGATTATTTTTTCCTCATTATTATTGAATATATACCTGAGGCACAACAAGCAGATATCCTGATCAAATTTATAAAATTGGATTCTTATGGGCTTGATGTATATGATGATGAAGTGCCAGAGTTTGTTTGAAAGAGTGAAGAAGAAAGAAAAAAATATACTACAATAAGCCCCTCATCCAGATCCTTTTGTCATCATTGAGGGTTCACCGGGCCGATGAGTGAAATTTCGACAAATTGATATTTAGCTAAAATGTTTTGGAGATTAATATTAGATTAATATAATCAAGCCCATCAGAAATAGATCATAGATGAAAGACCTTCACGGGTACTGCAATAGGTCACAATGACGTTACCTTCAGACCGTCGGACAAGCGTTTTGCTCTATCGAAAGCCCATTAGTAAATTTTATTTTCAAAACTCAGAGATATGAGTACACAGAAAGCTTAGTAAGACAACTTCAGACTTTCATACCTTTATTATAAGTTTTACGTTTCGGACATTTAGATAAAGTTAAAAGTAGGCTTTCACTGCTACTGCCAGCTGTAGCATTGACTGCCAACAGTTACTGCAATTAATATTACTATCTGGTTCAAAATATTGCTAAATAAAAATATTAGACTTAAATTAAACGGATTTCATTAGTATCGCAAGGGCAGAAATACACACAGTGGCGGAATTGTGATCTTGTTTAATCAATAAGATTTTGTCTGATTCAATAATAAGGCCAGGTTTTGGCTCTATAAAAATTTAACCATTATGTACCACAATAAACTAAATATTAATACATTATAGTTTAATTGTATTTTATTTGAAAATTTAATTATTATATTATAATAATGTAAGCAAGACAAATGTTACAACAATTGTATATTTTCATAATTCTTAGGGGACTAGGTGTCCCAGAATAAAATATACTTTTCATTTAATTTCATTACATTAATGCCCAACTTCTACAGAGTTAAATGCTTCATGAAATATTGTGAATAGAAAACAGAAGAATTGAAGTTTTATCTCTGATTTTAAATTTATTACTACGGGTAATAATGACTGTTATTAATACGATCACTCCAGTAATAAATAAGTAAATCAATGCCTTTAATTTAAAAAAAAATCAATGTTTAAATTTTAGTATTTATTTGAGATGACAATTTTTTTCATTATTAAATTTCTTAAATATTAATTAGATTTATATTTGAATCCCTTTTTTAAAGAATTTATTTTTTAAAATGTATAATATTTAAAATGTAATGAATTCTGTTGTCACATCAACTCTACAAAATTGAGTGTTTATACAACCTGAGCATTATCATCAAAATAGCTTCGACAAGATAGCACAATCTAGAACCGTCGTACTGCCGACAGTCAGACCTTCCGGAGCGGTCAGGATGCAGCTGCATGGATATTACGTCATATCTGACTGCCAAAGAAATATGCCCCGTTTTATTCACTGCCAGCCGCTACGGTGGTTTAGGGTAATTCAAGAAAAAATTAAACTGATGGATCAATGATAAAGAGATGGAAAAATGACAATACTAAAACACGATAGACAATATCTGATGTGGGCAACACATGACTTCCTTGTACGCCTATTAAACTATAAATCCGTGGCTCAAAAAGTGATACTGAATTGGTTACTATTTTCCGAAGATTGACACTTGGCGTTCCGACATCTATCTATTGAAACACACACACACAAACACACACTCTTGTTACTGGAGGTCTCATTCCGTTATTATATGTCGTTTTCCTTCAGTAGTTAACTAGTTTCCAAGATATTTCTTCATGTTCCGTGACAACAATAAAACTGTCAGTATCACTGGATAAAGCATTGGAAATCGACTGTTTCGACATTTTAAGCGGAAAAACCCACTCAACTAATATCTTGTTCTCATGCTGCAGACTTGTTGATCTCACAAATGGGGGGGGAAAACAGTATTTTACATTCAACTTTAACACTTAAAACAAATAATAAAAATCTTTAATTGGATTGGAAACCACATTGCGTTTGTAACCTTTATTACGGAAACATATGATTTATGTATTTAATTTAAATATAATTTTGGATTTAAGCTTATTATGACCTTCAAGTAAAGTACCCTTTTCGGCTCACCAATTTTAACCAAAATATAGTAAATACATTCATATCGATATAAAAGTCCTATTTACCAAATTTGAGATGTTTTACATTATATTTTAATACAATTTTTGATGAAAGTCTAATATGTCCTTCAAGTAAAGTACCGCTTCCGGTTTTCCAATTTAGACCAAAATCTAGTATGTTACTTAAATCAATTTATAAGTTATATTTACTAAATTCGAGAAGTTTTGCATAGCATTTTAATATATTTTTTGTTGGAAATCAATTATGGACCTTCAAGTAAAATGCCACTTCCGGTGATCAAGTAGTAACCAAAAGGGAGGTTCACAACTAGATTTTACAACAATCCTAGATACAAAATTTCAACTATCTACGGCTAACCATTTTTGAGTTATGCGAGATACGGACGTACGAACGTACGTACGTACAGACGCCACGATGAAACTAGTAAAAATGAAATCAGGGATGGTCAAAATGGATATTTCCGTTGAAATTCGAAAACCGAAAATTTTCGCGATTACATCAGTTCCTTTACTTCGTACAAGAAAGTAAAAATAATGGTGCATGTGAAGTTTTTAATATTGGAGAATAGCCCGAAACTTAAAACTTTTAATAAATGTATTAAAACAGTCTCTAGGTGTCTTATTAGGCTTCCTACATGAGTAAAATTCGCGTCTTTTGACTTTGATTTTTTTATTAAATGCCTCTAATTATTATGGAATTGGCTCCAATTTTCGTATATATTATTTGTGAGCATACCTATCATTAGTAAATGGTGAATGGCCAAAATATTAATATTTAAAGTAAATTTTAAAATTCAAAATTCTTGAGTAGTAACATATTGGAATACATTGATGAAAAAAATCATTTGTGAACCTAAAATTTTCCTCAATATTTTTTCTATATTCTCAGGGAAATATAGTCAAGAGATATAGTCTAACGTAGTTACAAAACATTTTCGAATCCTTAGTACTGGGGCACAGATAATTGCTCTGCAACACGTTTTAGCTTGTGATAAATAAGTAGAGATTTTGGACGCCAGCTCCGGGATTCTCTGACAAATTAAAAAAAGTAAAAAGAAAAACAAGAATATACGTACAAATTGGCGCGCAGATACTAATCTGTGACCTTTAAATATGAATATATAGATAAATAAGAAATAACCGAATAATTGGATTTGTTTACCCAGTTTCCATAAATCTTCAAGAGATTTATACACGACCTGAAAATCCTTATTCAGTGATGTAGAGTAAACATTATCTTTGAAAAGGTAAAGGCATGAGAAATACCCGGAGGAAGATAAAGTGCCGTTTGTTGAACAAATTGGAAGCAATTTAGAAGGCCGTGAGCTGTAACTAAACAGATAATCATCAGAGAGAGACGCGCCGTTTCCGCTGTATCTAGAGCGCTTGTAATCTGATGTAGTATACACGGCCATTTTAAATGTTGGGCCAGAAATCGTCGGCGTTGGGCCCACCGTTAGCCCCACTTCCAAATCCCTTGTAATTTTCATCTGACTGAATAATACGCCAATTCATCATACCGCTAATAACGACGCGGCATCCCCTCATTCTACAATACGTTCCTGCTACTCATGCTCCCGTTTTAAATTGCAAATCTGCCAATAAATTGGAGAGGAAGGGGGGCGCAGGGTGTTGTTATGAAGTTATAGCGGAATCGGAGCGTTTTTTCGCATCAGAAATACTTTATGAAGCACTTGATGGCATGAATGGATGTAGGTAACAAATTTAACCTATGTAACAAATTTTCGATAGTTATTTTTTTCTTACGAATAAAGGTGTCATATGCTAATCTCCGCCTTTTAGCATTGATAACCCAAGATTCTTGTTTAAGCACTTGATTCCTAAATGCATTTTATAGATAATCTCTTAAAAAAATTCAAAGTTCAAACAAAAAACATTTTTCATATTACAAATATTTTTTTTAATGTTTTTTTATCAATTGAGTGAATGAGATAATGTTTAGACAAAATCAAATGACGATTAATATCTTTCTTATGACAAAATTAAGTATTTCTTTAATGAAGAATTGTTTTTAGTTAATGAAGGTGTGGAATGTAATTAAATACCACCAGAAGAAGAAGATAGGCTTGAAATTGGGCAAAATAGGCTCGAAACGTTGTAAGATGTGATTTAATAAATAAAATAGTAAAGATAGGAAGTTTATGTTTTAGAAAAGGGTTATTAACCTGAAAAGTGTGTGTCGATCCAATGCATAAATCTTTTTTTTTAATATATATTAACTCATCTTATTCAAAACAAAATTACCTCCTATTTTCATTAATATTATAATTTTTGTTTTGGTATTATATTTCGTTATAAAAAATCCTCTTACAAATATTTATTAAATAAAAGTCTACCAACCGTTTTCATAAAAATCATAGGTTCCTGCTTTATTTCCACCTGTTGTTTTTTACTAAATTTACCGCACTCATGTCATT
The DNA here is from genome assembly GCA_948150685.1 of Rhaphigaster nebulosa. Taxonomy (NCBI): domain Eukaryota; kingdom Metazoa; phylum Arthropoda; class Insecta; order Hemiptera; family Pentatomidae; genus Rhaphigaster; species Rhaphigaster nebulosa. The sequence goes on from OX411306.1 coordinate 173,941,741, forward strand.
GTATGTTTCTATGTAACATCAGTAAGAATTGGGGAAACGTTGACCGGTTTGTTATAAACTTTGTTTATGTATGTGTGTATGTTCGAGAAAGAGTGTTTGTGTATATGCATAAATAAAATTAAAAAGGTATAATTATTCGATCGGATATGTTTAAAGGATGTGACCAAACTAATGCTGCTATCCAATTACAGATAATTAAAATTTGATTTTGAATTAACAAAATGATCAATGATAAATTACTGAAACATCACATAAAATGAATATGACTTTCCTGTCACTGATATACGTATGTTGTGTAGCTATGAATTCATTTTAATAATGAATTGAAATTAATTATTAATGTATTTTTCGATTCCTTCTAAATTTTCCCCGAAAGGAGTTTCTTTGAAGAGAATCATTTCCTTTTAAAATAGCCAGAACAGTTTTCAGTATCATATTTATTAATTTGTTTCATATTCTCTCGGATAACCCCTATTGCATCTTGTTCACGCTTCCAACAGCCCCCTCGATGCTCAGGATCTCAGATAGCACGATGGATAAAGACATAAGAAAAAAGAAGGAGGAGACAAAGGCTGAGACAAGAGAAAAATGAGAGTTGTCAAGCTATAAATATGGCCCCCGTGACAGACTCGATGTTGGTCGCATCAGACCGGATTAGCATTATATATGTGCAAACTCCCCCTGCTTATAAATGTACTTAAGGCCTCTATCTGATATATCGCTTCTGATAGGAACGGCACTGTCAGTCTTTGCGGTTCCTTCTTTTTTTGGTAAATGCACGTCTAAGGCAGTAATAAAAATGAAATTTTTAGGACATCAATTCTAGCAATTTTGACAACGAAGGGCAAACTCAAACAATTTTCACAAAATGTTCAACCATTAAAAACAAACAAAGCGCACTAATGTGAGCATTGGTACCAAAGAAAAAATACTATATGAAGCTATAAAAAATCAACCAGGAACCTTCACATTTACAGATCCTGAGATTTACTAACGACGGATGCAGTTTTTTGTACCGAGTCTGAAAACTAGGAAATGTTAGAATATTTCAGAATAAACGTGGAGCGAAATGACAATAATGAAGGTAAATACATTGTTTTAATCGATTTATTTAGGGAATTTTCAGGGATGCATGCTCCCGCCCATCGGACTTTACATAAGACACAAAATTTCAAAGTTAAATTACACAGTGTGTATTTAAAAGACACCAAAATCTTTAACCAATTGTAACTTATTAAAGAATGGTGCCTCAAATCTACTGTGGCTATGCACAGAACCAAACTGTTGCACAAATTAATTTACAAATCTTAACTTTCTCGGTTGAATAAATGCTAAAAGAAAACAATTGGATGCCCTTTTCGAACTGTTTTATAGAATTTCTGAGAGTAGATAAGTGGTGATATATTTGTAAATTTATTGTTTTCAATCCACAGTTTTAAGGAGTTTGGTAAAAATTTAAATTGACGTACAGTTCGAATGTTTCGAGGGTCAAAGACTTGGAAACAGATCGATTCTCTACTCCCCTAGAACATTGTTTAAAGAATATGCTAATTTGATAAACAAGCATCGGGGACCGAAATAATAAAAAAACAAAACAATAAAAAAGCAACAAAATCATTTATAAATTTTTTATTATTTTTTTGGGTAGGTTTTCTTTAATATTTCCTACTATTAGTACTATTAGTAATTATGTTAAACTTATAATTAAAATCAAATATTATTTTCATGTTAAAGATCAAATCTAAAATTGATTGATTGTAAGGATGTGGCATCCATAATCATGTAAAATAATGATTTTCGTTTCTGTAAATTTTAAATAAAGACTTTATTATTATAGTCCATCCTTTTAAAAGATAATAGTGGCACAGACTCAGTGGACTTTGAAAGTTGAAGATCTGAATAAGCGGATACCGAAATGAACACCGATCGAGTTTAGGGGGATAAACATCAAATAAACAGAAAAAACACAATTAATAAATAAACTAAACCTTAAAGAAATAAATATACTTTTTAAAAAAATCGAAAACATCGATATTTTTATCCAGACTTTGATTATGTACTAGCTATATGTATATAAAAAAAATATTTGTCTACTATTTAGAACGGCAAAGATGAATCGGTACACTGGATCAAAAGTTGCTCATCAGAAGATCCATTCATCATATGTGATGTTAAACGAGGCAGAGTTGAAATTCATCCTTGAATGAAAACAATCTTTTATCAATTAACACTTTCTCTAACGATTGAGCAATATGAACTTGACATTTGATGTTAATCATGAATCCTAAATTGGACAAAATATCAGGGGTTAGTTTCAAAATGGCATTAGAAATCTGATTGCTCATATCCCTACAGCAATCTGGTCCTCTCAGAGGCTGTTAGCATTTTTTTTTTCTTTTCACGAACGGCACACGAAAGGTGATGTTTTCTAATATTTTGAAGGTATACTTTTTTACATTTTTTTTTCTCGTTATTTCACTTACTTTTTATTACCAATATCTTTTCATTTTTATTACCAATTTACTAATTTTTATTAATATATTGCCTAGACAAAATATCGAAATGGTAAATGCACGTCTAAGGCAGTAATAAAAATGAAATTTTTAGGACATCAATTCTAGCAATTTTGACAACGAAGGCAAACTCAAACAATTTTCACAAAATGTTCAACCATTAAAAACAAACAAAGCGCACTAATGTGAGCATTGGTACCAAAGAAAAAATACTATATGAAGCTATAAAAAATCAACCAGGAACCTTCACATTTACAGATCCTGAGATTTATTAACGACGGATGCAGTTTTTTGTACCGAGTCTGAAAACTAGGAAATGTTAGAATATTTCAGAATAAACGTGGAGCGAAATGACAATAATGAAGGTAAATACATTGTTTTAATCGATTTATTTAGGGAATTTTCAGGGATGCATGCTCCCGCCCATCGGACTTTACATAAGACACAAAATTTCAAAGTTAAATTACACAGTGTGTATTTAAAAGACACCAAAATCTTTAACCAATTGTAACTTATTAAAGAATGGTGCCTCAAATCTACTGTGGCTATGCACAGAACCAAACTGTTGCACAAATTAATTTACAAATCTTAACTTTCTCGGTTGAATAAATGCTAAAAGAAAACAATTGGATGCCCTTTTCGAACTGTTTTATAGAATTTCTGAGAGTAGATAAGTGGTGATATATTTGTAAATTTATTGTTTTCAATCCACAGTTTTAAGGAGTTTGGTAAAAATTTAAATTGACGTACAGTTCGAATGTTTCGAGGGTCAAAGACTTGGAAACAGATCGATTCTCTACTCCCCTAGAACATTGTTTAAAGAATATGCTGTCTATAACCTATTTTTAAAATATTTTTTATGTCAAAATTAAACTAAAAATGTAACACTCTGGATCTACAAAAGATATAAAGACTACCTTTATTTTTGTCCGGTGCGCACACCTGTCCAAGGTAATACGGTCAACATATTTGCCTGACCCGCCAAGTAGCACAAAATACAAATAGAAAAATAAATAAAATAAATAACTCATGAATGATTATCAATGAAGAACAAAATGAATCAATAGAAATAAACAACGAAATAACTCATTTAATCTAAAGAAATTGTTCATGCATTTCTCTGATTAACTTTTTTTGCTGACTCCATAAGTTGTTTTTAGATTCAGCCGCACGAGTAGACAAGACGCTATTAATCATCTGAAGCAGTTATAGTTTAAGTAGAACACACGCCAATGATGAACTAATGAGCAGGAAATGATCGGGAAAAAAAACAGCCGATATGACAGGAGAGAACCTCTCGGCGAGAGAATGGAGTAGACGAGGTTAAAAAGAGCGCAAGGACTGTTAGGGACTGGAGGGGTAATGGATACAGTAGGAAGGGTATAACAGGAGGGAATGGGTTCGCAATGAAAAAGAATAAGAACTGCTTTATTTGAAAAAGAAAGATTAAAAAGAAAAAAAAGAAGCTGGAAACGGTGCAGGAAGAGTAAATGATAGGAATCCAAAGAGTGGAAGTGGGGAGGTACCGTTGGGGCAGGGAAGAGGAGACGGATAAGGAAACCTGGTGCGAGGGGTGATTGATATGGCCTGATGAGGCCACATGGCCTGCAACAGATTGCCTCTTCATTTGTCAATGACAGTCTTCATTGACAAAATCATACAAATGACACACCGTCCCGTCGATGATGAACCGGCCGGAGTTTTATAGCTTTTAATGGATTTTTTATGGCGATACCTGTGTGGCCTGCTACGGCCTGATAAATCGTGTTGATTGTCTGCTCCCTCAGTGGAGGGACATTTATTTAAAAACTCTCAATCACTTGAACCTGTCATTCTCATCAATTATTCGAAACAATGATATTAGGATATTGGGATAACAAATGGTGATGGAGCGGTGTTTGTATCCATTTCTCAGCATTACTAAAGTTTTTGATGCAAAGTAATATGAAACAATCATGTTGTTATGGAGCTTATACTAATGATCATCCCAATAGTTTAGAGGAAAAGAAAAAGATCGTGATGGGTGACCAGCCAAAATGTGCAGTAGCAAATGATACAGGAAATTTTTATATGGTTTTACAGAATACAATATGAAATAGGTTAATATGAATTAACCAGCAGTTATTTTATTAACGAAATAAACGAACTTATATTGAATTTATAGAAAAATAAAAGATTTATCCCATTTAAATTGAATTGTCAATTTTTTATTCCTTTTAAGTATTCATAACAGTCGAATTAAAAATCAACTTCCATATTTTATTCAAAGCTAGTATAAACAAATTAAGATTAATAATTATTTATTTAAAATGTGATATAAGTATAAATAATAATTCCTTGTTAAATCTTTAACTACTTGTTAGATGTTTTTCTGAATTAACAATAAAAGGTATTTAATTTACTGCTATTACCCATCTCTTATAAGTAAACAAATAATTAAGAAAAATAAAAGTATTTTATTAGAACATTTAATGCTACCAGATAAATATTATTTTACGATTAATTAAAATTGTTTTTATTTATCCTTAGCAATTTTCACATACCTATATAAAATAAAATAGGATTAATAACAAAACGACCTAATATAATCAAAAGAACCAACGATTTCGTGTGGCATTGAATTTTCAGTTCAAAATTTTCAGTTTCTTTCATTCCATACTTAGAGTGCTGCTATTTACTTTCGTAATGTATGTTTGAAGTTTTATTATTCTTTATCCGCTATAACAATGGAAAATAAAAGTAATAAATATGAACAATATTTTGGTTGTATGAATAAATATAGGTCAAAAATACTCCAACTTTATAAGCGCTATAATGAAAAGACGTTTAAGAGTTTAAAATTACACAACAGCCAAGAGTCAGGACCAAGGTTGTAAAAGGTTACACTTCAAGAGTGATAATTGATTACAAAAAAAAAAAAAAAAACATGAGAACCGGTGATAAAAAATGTCCAAATGAATAGCCGGACACATGTAGCTAAGGAGGCGTTAAGCAGGCGTGATTGACAAGATAAAGGGCATGTGGTTGGCCTGAGTCAACAAGAGAGCCCTGCGACCTGAGGGTTCCAAAGGGCCGACCCTACGCCCCATCTGAAACAGTTAAAAACTAATTAGGAAGTCCTTCAGGCGGGTGGGTCCTTAATTGCCTTAAGAAAAAACTGCTAAAGAGAATCGTGGTTCAGTGGGAAAAAGTCTTAGAGCTGAAGAGCATTTCTTATTTGTCAGGATTTAAAAAAAAAAAATCAGCAGAGTGGTTTAAAAATGTTTAAATATTAATTATTATCATTATTCGGTAGATAGTTTATTTCGTTCAGGAATTGGTTATTGAACTTATTGAAATTTTGGTTATTGAAATTGGTTATTGAACCAATGGTTAACGTCAGAACTCGCCCGCCTACTAAAAAAAAAAGCATTGATAAAAGATGGCATCCATTGTGGAATGTGAGAGCCCACCCAGTAAGTTAAAACACAGTTAAAGAATGGTGTGAAGTAATACAAATAGGATATCGGAAACTCGCACATGTGCACCTCATAATCAGGGAGGCACTTATGGAATACATAAATGATAGTTATCTGATCGTCATAAGAGTATATTATTGAAGAATGCCTCTAGTATCAGACAATTGTGAACCTGCTAGGGGTACCACAAAAATATATTTGCCGTTGAAAAACGATAAAAGCACTTTAGATGCAGACATTGAATTTCTTAATTGTTTAATTTATTGTTCTTAATTTTTTAATTGTAAACTAATTTAACAGCATATCTTCGTTTAAAATATCCTATATGCCATCTAATATCCTGTGCGACTTTTATATTTTGGCCTCTAGGTATATTTTTTACAGTCTAAATTAGTTGAAAATAAGGCCCATTGAGAATGAACCAAAATATATTCGGTATCTAGTCAGAAAATTAAAAAAAATTACATAATTATTGTACATAATACTAATAGTTTCTACTGTTTTTTTTTTTAATCTACTGACAAATAAGATCGTTAGCACAGAGGATATTTTTTCGTGACAATAGATTATTTAAATTTTGTTTTTCTATTTCATTTATTTATTTGTTATTTTCTTTTATATTTTTCATTTTTTTGTATTTCGTTAATTGTAAATTGCTGTAAAACAACGGGCTTTTTGGCCAAGCTGTTTCACGCTCTTAAACCTCATGAAACAAAATAACATCGTAACCTTCGATTTAATCTATCCTAGCATGATCCCGGGCTTAACTATATATATCACAGTGAAAATATTTGTTACTGGGTTCCGTTTACCATAGTCTCGAAGTAAGCTCACTCTATATTAAACTTGTTCTAGATTGAATTCAATCCCGAGACCATTCTATTTCAAGAGATATGGAGAGGTTTGGATAGGCTTAGTCCAGAGCTAAGTCTAATTCCTGACCCAGCTTTGATCCTTCAATACCTATTTCAACGAAATGCACTAGTTTTCAATGAATTTATCTATTTAAATAAATTTCGAAAATTTTAAACTGCCCAAATAAATCAATTGACTTTTTCTTCCGTGTATGAGCTTAAAATAATATAATATAAAGATATAGTACATTACTGTATTCTATAACCGAATGTATAATCTGAGGTTATAATTGAATAAAATAGTTCTTATCGAATACAAATATGTTTAGCCTCTACATCAATAATGATAAAATACATAGGTATAGTATTTTATTATTCAAATAAGGAAACTTAAAGTATGAATATACATTAAAAATTTCTCGTCATACATAAATTAAGATTTCATTTTTTTTTTTTTAATTCAGCTATGTAGATACTTTAATTATCTTTCAAATCAGCAAATGGAGAGGTATAGTTTTTGAGCTCTTCGAAAAACTAAAAAAAGAAGAGGACGGGTTTCGATGGGAACATAACCAGAATACTTTAAAAACCATGAGTAAAATACCAATGTGTCACATCTCTTCCAAAATTTTTAGAATTTAGATCTAATTTTGATGATTTTTTTTGCTTGGTAGAGAATTTAATCACCTTTCAAGTATATATATATATATATATATATATATATATATATATATATATATATATATATATATATATATATATATATATATATAGTTCAATAGAAATGTCCATAAAATGTACATTTTGTAAGTAACCTATGCACAAATAAAACATTTTGCATAAATTCACTTTTGTCATACATGTTTTTCCTGCTTTTTGGGGATGTATTATGGAAGGTTAAAGGGCTTTAAGAAGAAGACTTTATGTATCATAAAAATCGTTACAGTCACTTTGGCACTTCATTCAATAGAAAAACATGTTTTTTGAACGTTGTGTAGGCGCTATTAGGCACGGGCTGCTTAATTTGATATACAAGCACCGGGGACCGAAATAATAAAAAAAAAAAAAAACAATAAAAAAGCAACAAAATCATTTATAATTTTTTTATTTTTTTTATTATTTTTTTGGGTAGGTTTTTTTTTTAATATTTCCTACTATTAGTACTATTAGTAATTATGTTAAACTTATAATTAAAATCAAATATTATTTTCATGTTAAAGATCAAATCTAAAATTGATTGATTGTAAGGATGTGGCATCCATAATCATGTAAAATAATGAATTTTGTTTCTGTAAATTTTAAATAAAGACTTTATTATTATAGTCCATCCTTTTAAAAGATAATCGTGGCACAGACTCAGTGGACTTTGAAAGTTGAAGATCTGAATAAGCGGATACCGAAATGAACACCGATCGAGTTTAGGGAGATAAACATCAAATAAACAGAAAAAACACAATTAATAAATAAACAAAACCTTAAAGAAATAAATATACTTTTTAAAAAAATCGAAAACATCGATATTTTTATCCAGACTTTGATTATGTACTACCTTATGTATATAAAAAAAATATTTGTCTACTATTTAGAAAGGCAAAGATGAATCGGTACACTGGATCAAAAGTTGCTCATCAGAAGATCCATTCATCATATATGATGTTAAACGAGGCAGAGTTGAAATTCATCCTTGAATGAAAACAATCTTTTATCAATTAACACTTTCTCTAACGATTGAGCAATATGAACTTGACATTTGATGTTAATCATGAATCCTAAATTGGACAAAATATCAGGGGTTAGTTTCAAAATGGCATTAGAAATCTGATTGCTCATATCCCTACAGCAATCTGGTCCTCTCAGAGGCTGTTAGGATTTTTTTTTCTTTTCACGAACGGCACACGAAAGGTGATGTTTTCTAATATTTTGAAGGTATATATTTTTACAGTTTTTTTTCTTTCTCGTTATTTCACTTACTTTTTATTAACAATACCTTTTTATTTTCATTACCAATTTACTAATTTTTATTCATATATTGCTTAGACAAAATATCGAATGAATCAAGCTATCACAATTTTCTTTTGTTGAATAGTTGTAAACTGTAATAGTTGAATAAATTGTAAACTGTAAAATAGTTTGTTGAATAGTTGTAAACGGAAATTTTTTTGTTTCTGCTATAAATTGATTGTTTTCTGCTTTGCTGCCTAAATAGAATAAAGTTTCTTTTAGACATTTTCCTTTGTATGTCGCAATATTAGCATCGCATGAAACAGGCATGGATTGAGAAACAATTAACGTTTTCCAGTCTTAATGATTCGAGATTATTTTATAATTATTATTATTTATTTATAGCCTTTTCTGTCACTACCGTGTATGGACATTTCCACGAATCGGGAATTAGGCCATCACAAAGATCCTGATTGAACCCACAGAAGACAATTGGTTGGGCCTCTCGTTCTCCAATCTTGATAAACATAGGTTATGAGTACAGGCCGGATTTCGTGCAGTAAAAATTTTAAAAACGTGCAAAATCGTGCAATAAAAATAAAATACACTGACAAACGTGCAATTCAAGCTTCTATTGTGTGAAGAGATGACGTGTAATTAAAAAAATCAAATATTAAGTTAACATATTTATATAATTATTATAATATACATATGTGCTTACAAAACTACAAAAAAATTGTTTACTAGGTATGATAATTAAACAAAATTAATAAAATATATATAGTAAAACATAAATTTTCGTAATTTTCTACAAACTATATTAATTTATCAAATAGAAATTTCTAAAATTTTATGAAAATTTACAATCATGTAAATTTCCAGATTATGTTCCGTAAAGTTATATCGTCGGTCATCTAATATTTGTTTCAACTGTGAAAACATGCGCTCCACATTAACAGTTGTGATGGGACATCTTTTGTAGTTACTCAATATTACTGGATCCAGCTCCATATCTGTGTCTTCTCCGTTGAGAGCATTGCTGTAAATTTGTAAAATTTTGTAACTCGTACTTTTTTCTGTAACTAATTTAAATTTTTCAAAAATTGTTTTTCCCTTTTCGTTTTCGATTTTTTCTAATTCATCTCCAACTTTCTCTATAATATTAATCTGTGATGTCAACGTTAACTTTTGCTCTTCGAGCTTTTTTATTTGCGAAAATAGAACCGATAAATGGGATCTTATAAATGCTAGATCTGATGCAACCGATGTTAAATTTAAAACAGATTTTACTTTTTTTTACAGATACTGCGTCATCTTCAAGAGTAGAAACAAACTCTTTAAAATAATTAAAATTATCTGAATAAAATAGGGCTGCTTCAATCCATGTTCCCCATCTTCACAGGTTCTGGGGGAAGGGGGCAGTCCATACTATTTCTATAAGCAGTCACGCGGTGAGGAGCTTTTAAAAATATTTGTTTCCCATTATTATCAAGTTTGTTGATATTTGGGAAAAATTCCCTCACTTTCTCAGCTACGCGGTTTAAACCATGCGCTACACAAGTTACATGCACCATATTTAAATAAAAAACTTTTAATGCTTCTCCAGCTTTTACCATATACGGAGCGGCATCGCTAACAAATAAAAGAATTTTATCTTGGTAGGATGTTTGACAGAAAAAATTTACCAAACTGTCGTTCACAAATCGAGAGACAGTATCGTAGTTCGTTTTTGGAAACTGCTTGCATGAAATAAGGTATGGTTTGGGTTCAATTGTTTCATCTACCATGATGTAAATATAATTGTTTTCAATTAGTTTTTGTATTTCTTCAAGAGAATGCTCACAACAGTTTTTGAGATAATTTTTTCTTAGGGTGCCCTCTTGTTTTGTTTTGTGTATTTTTGCAAAAAAGGTTTAAAGGGCTTGGACTGCACGATTTATTGAATGGAATATTGGAAGAAAATGAAATATTGTAATGAAATATTACCGATTTATGTTACGACCATGGCGTAACATAAATCGGTAAAAAATGTTTTTTGTTGTCTAATGACGAGCAGCTTTGTGTAAGTAATTGTTCAATTGGAGCTCGCTTGGATTTTTGTGCTGCAGTTAACTGTGCGTGCCAACCTATAAAAATAAAAAGATATTGGGAATATTCAAATGCTATCGTGTGCTACTTATGAAAAGATAGAATGCACTGACTTGAGTTGCAATGAGCATCCACTTGAGATTTTCGATCGGAACCAATTGATTTATTATAAGAACAAAAAATTGTTTTCCCGTCTGATTTCAATTCTGGGTATGGTTTTATCCAAATTTTGATTTTTGAAGATAGGCTGGCTGTCACTTTAAGCATTTTCATTATTGTACTTGTTGACCGAACGAAACTCAACTTTAGAATGAAATGAAAATAAAATAGTAGATTGGAAGGTTAAGTCAAATTAAATTAGAGCTTCTAAGAAAGTTAATACAAAGGAAACGTTGTTGGACATTATACCATTTCCTTAACGAGTTCGAAGAAATATTTGGAAATCATGAGTCATTTTTTTCTTTATTGGAAAATGAAGTAGGTAAATATTATTGTTGATGATTTCATAATAAATCACAACTATTCTCTATACTAAAAAATCAAAAAAAAAATCAATATTTTTAATGAAATATCAAAAAGTGCGCTTTCGTGCACTGAAAACCTAAAATGTGCAAATTTGTACAGTAACCCCCAAAATGTGCAATTTCATGCAATACAAAATTTATATTATTTTAATCTCCTTTCCTTGATTCGGATAAGAATCGAATTTTCATTGAATTCTGAGAAAGCAATAAAAAGTTGGAAGTGCAGGGGAATCCGGTCTTTAGTTATGAGTAATGTGTTAAGTGAAATGAATAAAACTGAGCAGTGCTCCGGTCTGATATGAATAAAGAGACCTTACACAATGGAATCCTTGCTAAATGTGTGGAGCACGTGCTCCAAATATTTCATTTTCAAGTGAATTAAACTGAGAACGAACTGAGTCTACGAAAAAGTATTTTACTGAGTACCTACTCACATAGTGGAGTATGTTCACAGTTTTGTTCACTTAGAAAGATAAGTAGATACTCCGAAACAAGTATTTGAATCACGCGATCCATTCATTTCGCAAGTATCCACGGTGAAACTTCTGTTCATTAGCTTCTCCTCAGTTATTTCAGGAGTGAGCACGTGCTCAGTTTTATTCAATTCGCCTGATAACAGCGACATCTTCACTAAGACATAATTCACCCTAAGACATCTCAACACATATTAATATACTACATATACAGCAGCCAATACAGTGTGCTCTGAAATGTCTTAGAGTGATGTGCTGGCCCTAGTTGATGGGTCTTTTTTCTATCCTGTTATGCCTGAATTTGCGAAACGTTGACACGTAAAATAGTTACTGTTTTTTCAGAGACTTAACCCTTTGTTTCTAGAATAAAGAAATGTGTGAAATCAGAAAAAAATATGAAAATTATTAAAATAAAAACTACAAATAATCCTTAACATGGACAAAATAGTAATAAAACGAAATAAAAATATTTATCCAATCTTGAGAGGCACATGCGTTCTCTCCCTCACACATAACAAAAACTCTAAAGCCATGAACCGAAAAGGCCAAATCTGAAAGGAATCATATCGCCCCAACAATAATAAATGTAGTTATTGTTTTAGAAGGTTTTCCAAAGGGGATATTAAGGGCAGCCCTAAATCGGATAAGAGTAGCCCCGGGGTGGAGGCTGACATATCCATGTATGATCTGAATCCCAACAGCCCTGACCGTTGCTCGCCCTCCGATTGGCCGCGGGCGTTCTGGCTCCCGCGATTATAGTTATTTGATTAGGTCTTCTTGCTCCATAGTGCTGAGGAAAAATTTGAGATCAAGAACATTACGTATGATCAGCCGAATTTGGAACTTTAAGCTACATTTCTGGGTCAACTACAGACTTACCAAAGCTTTTCTAACAGGCCTACAATGAGAAAGCTAAAGCAGACAAAATGAAAAGAATAGTCGTCTGTATTGTATTAGGTCATATATGGTTTGAAATGTTTGGTGCATATTGATAAAACAATAATGAATACTTATATGCTCTTGAGTATCTTTGGTAGTCTGGTAATAACACAAATTTCTTCATAAGTTATTTAAAGTTTTTTATAACAACCTCTGTAAGGTACTAACCTTATATCTATATAAGGATATAGATTAATAGTCACTAATATCAAGTCCATTCTATTGATTTAGACTTATTTTATTTTTGTTTAAATTTAATTAATAGTTTTTAATCGGATATCGCTTAATTATTTATTCTGTTACATAAGTCGTCGATCGATCCTGTGTAAGGGAGATCTTTCTGGGATTCATCCAGCCTCTATAAAGTGGGTACACTTAATTGAGAGAAAACCTGGCGGTTGAGCGTGATCTCGGCCAAATCATCTCCTTGCACAACTGTTGGCCTAGAAACAGTATGGTCCCTACTAAGTATTGAATCCAAGACCCTTCATGGGTAGTAATATTACAGTTTTTTTTTTATTCCTAATCATCAATGATTGATTATTAATTAATTATTTTTTATTTTTCCTCGATAAGTAATGCCACTTACTCTAGTATATACTAATTATCCATCCACCTCGTTTTTTTTTTGCTCAATGTATTCTCTTGCCTATTACTAATTGTGTTGTGGCAGTGCAATAGATGGCTATTCACTAACTACTAGCCTTCACATGGTAAAATAAAACCTAAAGAGTTTCTTCATTTCTAATTTTGTTTTGAACTCTTAATTCATTAGGGCTCTGAACTGCACTATCAAAGACCTAGATTCCATTTTCTCAAAGAAGATTATAAAAAAAAGAAGTACACAAAGAAAAGCTTTCTAAAGGCTTCTAAAATAGGGTTGCTTACGAATTTTCGTGATTCAAGTATTTAGTGAAAGAGAGAAGACGCCTCTAGGCGGTGGTTAAACGCAGCATTATCTCGGTTGAAAATTTCTTGAGGTTATTGACTTCTAAATACCTTTTCCAACGAGCAACTAGCTTTTAAATTTCCTTCCTATAAAAACTTGGAGATATCTATATGTGGAAAGAAATTCCGATGTGGTTCAAAAACCAAATAAATGGTAAGATGTCGTTAATAGATACTACAATTATCTAATAATATTTCAGTGGAGAGTTAATTCAGAGCTATCGGTTCTTTACAAAATAACTGATTAACAAATAGTTATCCATATTCTTTTTCTTGTGAGAGAGAGAGAGAGAGTTTAGAGTTTATTGATTTAAGACCTGTAACATTTGAAACTGCTTAATCCTCTTTTACAGCTATAATTATTGATATATATAACATCAAAAATTAATGATTGAAGCACCTTTAAATTATACGAGTTAATAATTCATTTTCTGAAGCAATACATTTCTATAACAGTAAGCTGATATACTGTGATGTATGCCATTAATGTAATTATGCAAAAGAAAATACTTAACTAATTATGATTTCATTGTTTCATTTTGGATTTTCTATTTTTCAAAACTTCTCAGTATGGATTCGATAAAATATGGTACACTTAATCAAGAAATGAATTGTTTTTTTCTGGACACGTGTCAAGTATGTGTTGATATTATGTATGTACTCGTATAAGATGTTTTAGTTCTGGAATAACTAATTTATTTATAACTACGATTCCTGAATGTTTTTTTATTGAATGAGCCAAATTCGTATATGTATATTTAAAAAAAGAAGTTTTTATATAGTTTTAAATTGAATAAAGAGTATTCTTTTGGTAAAGAATAGAAACAGGGTGTAATAAACTGAGGATTCTTCGGTTATATTGCAATTTTAGATAATGTTAAGATTAAATTCTAAATATAACGATAATATAATTCTCTGTTCTAATTGGTCTATGTATAATTGCCTTTATTCATAAGAATTTCAAGATGATGAAGCAAAGTTAACAACAGCCTCTTACCAATGAGAAGAAAGTGTGCTGAGGAGATAAGCTTAGTGAGGCAAATAGTACGATAGTATGTTGAGATCCTCATTAACATAAACTTCGACTTTCGCTTTCCAATTAGCGTCAATTTGTGACTTCTCCTGGAGTATATGTAAATATACAATAGCTATGGAACAGAATGGAGGGGAATAGAAATTGATAGATTTCTTCATAGATTAGATTAACACTAACTCATTTGAATAATACAGGACCTTTCTGATATCACAGAAATGAATACCGCCTATTTGCTTGCAAGAAAGTTTTTACAGTTGTAAGCGGTTAGTTAATATTTTACAGTTAGTAAATAGTTATACTTTTCATCCATAAGGGGATTAGAACTTTTAAAAATCAGTCCCATAACCCAACATGCAGTCAAGAGCATACGGTTCTCCGCCTTACGATATTCTCGGAAAGCATTGTGGCTCACACTGTGATTTCACGGTCTGTTTTATCTCGTTAATAATGTTTTTGGGCCCAGGAAGCGTGTGTCAAACCACGACCTTCACCTCCACACGGCCCACCTTTCTGTCGGACCACTCAGCCTTTACTAACAATGCTACCTCGCTCCCTTTTCTGTGAGTTCACACCTATTTATAATTGATTAAAATCGATAGCTAGACACTGTCGTAAAATTCAAGTCAACCCAAACGGTTATAGCTAGCAATCGGTTTTACTGACTGGACAACTATTTATTTTTTAAGTAGCTACAGTTCAAAACGCTGAGTGTCGAGTTCAAAAACATAGTAGCTCCAAGTGAATCTTGACAAAAAATACAGTATATATATATATATATATATATATATATATATATATATATATATATATATATATATATATATATATATATATATATATATAAAACTTTCCACTTAAATTCTTTTCGTGACACTTTCAGTCAGGACAATGCTTGTACTAACTAAAATTAAAAAGACAGATTAAGATTAAAGAAGCAAATTAGAGCTCGAGAAATTGACTTTAATCAATGTTTTAACTCAAGAGCTAAAGCAGGCCATTATCAAAGAATGGGATTGCATGCCTGATGACATCATTCGCAACATTATTGAGAGCATGGCAAGGAGAATTGAAGCAATCAATAAGGTCAGCAGAGGTCCCTCAGGATATCAATAAGCTCACGGAGTTGAAATCGAAAGTTATTCCGACTGATTTTTAATAAAATAAAGGCATTTCAAAACTTGTTTCCTTTCATTTTAAGCAAAAATAAACATTCTTTTAAATTTATGTTTGCATATGTTTTCTTTTTTCATTTCATTTCCCAAACATTTGCTCACAATATATAGAAACATTGTGTGGGAATGGTAGGATGTTGAATGAGCAAGTTAGTAAATAACGCTACGATTTTTTCAGGTGTGCCTCTTCATATGTTTAGTAGTGCACTTTATTTCAGACAGTAATTGTTTAAATTTTGACCTAAATAATATAAAAAATAATAAAATTATCGAAACTAAGACATTATTCATTATTATTCACAAAAATAATGTAGACTTGTTGAAACAAAACAAGTATAATAAAATATAAAGCTGTTTTAAACTAAAATTCTCAAATAAAGATCAAATTTGTTACAGTCGACCCAAATTAGAACTAAAAGTACGTGCTGCTTAAATTTTTTAAAAATATTTTAGTATCCATGCTATTTTACCTTATGAGCGAAGAAGTACAGAGTTGATTAATTTTAACCCATGTCTAGTTTCTAGTGCATACGAAATCCTTTTTCTACGTTAATATAGGCTATTAATACGATTATCTTGAAGCAGATCTGCTATCTATAGCCCGACAATTTCTTTCTTAAAAAATATTTAAGTTAAGCAATATGAAATTACTACTGCATGCTATCTATTAGAATATATCAAAACATTTCCGCAATCATGATAAAGCAACCCATACTTTAAATTTTGCTCTTGAACAAAATACAATATTATTAACCTCAATTATTGAAGTAAAGTCCATCTAAAAATGGTCTCACTTTTGAAGTAAACTCTATGTAGTTAAATAATGAATGCTTCCATGGCTATAAAGCCATGCCTTATAGAAGAGTCCAGCAGTGCTTTACCTGACCCGATTGACTAGAAATAAAAAGATAGTTTGATTGATGGATCGCAGCTGGATTTATAATGATGGATAGTGATCGAGTGCAAGTATTTTTTCCAAAATAAATTATTTAACTGTTCGGTAAAGATGGCTTAAGACGATTTAGCTTCTTTTTGGAGCTTATAATGTTCAAAAAAGTACAATGAAAAATAACGTAATATAATGGTTAATGAAGGTGGAAAAAGGTCGACTTAACTTACGTCATTAATTCATATCCTTGTCTCAAGGCTTTTTAGTGTTTTTATGTTTAAAATATTAATGTTGTAGTTTAATGAATGCTTCAAAATATGTTTATACCCTAATAAGAAGATGAAATATATATGTAAAATGAAAACATTTTAAGTTTATCAGGGTTAATGTACACTAAAAGATTAATAAATAAAATATGGTATAGATATAATATTGATAATACATTGATATAATATTGATAATACATTCAAAGAACAAATTTTGAAAATAATAGAGAAAACATTAAGCACAATAGTAGTATTGATAATAATAATAAAATGATTAACAGAAAAGTAAAATTACTATATCTATAATCTATTACTATGAAAAGAGCAAAGGTGAAACAAAACATATTAACAATGACGCAAATATAACGATTAAGAAACAAGTTCAATTTTTTTAAAATGAATTTGATCGAAGGACTTACAGAAAAAATAAACAAATCTTCTGATAAAACTTTTGATGAACAATAAAAATCAATTAAATTCATTTTTGACTTCCATGAAAGATGATATAGAATTGATAGATAAATAAATTGTAATTTATGAAATAAAATGTAAAACTTCCGACCGAATATATATATATATATTATATATATATTCGGTCGGAAGTTTTACATTTTATTTCATAAATTACAATTTATTTATCTATCAATTCTATATCATCTTTCATGGAAGTCAAAAATATATATATATCAAAATATATATATATCAAAAATATATATATATATTATATATATATATTCTAATCAAGCAATAATACTTTATTATTCCAGGCTCAAAATATTACAGATATTTGCAAGTATGTTCCTGCTGAATAATTTTTGTACCTATCTATAAAATGTTATATTTTGTCATATTTTTCTTTCAGTTAAAAATTTATAACTTCACAAGGAACAATTTAAATCCAGCATTTACATACGTTATAGACTTTCTGATCCTATTTCTTTATCTATCC
This sequence comes from Rhaphigaster nebulosa, assembly GCA_948150685.1. NCBI lineage: Eukaryota > Metazoa > Arthropoda > Insecta > Hemiptera > Pentatomidae > Rhaphigaster > Rhaphigaster nebulosa. The sequence continues at coordinate 173,959,791 of OX411306.1, forward strand.
TATTCTCTCTCCCTCCCTCCTGTTACACTGATGTTTTTCTGATGCAGTTCTTTATATGTTGATCTATTCTTTTAGCAAATGATGTTTCTCTTATATATATATATATATATATATATATATATATATATATATATATATATATATATATATATAAAATATTTACATACGTTATAGACTTTCTGATCCTATATCTTTATCTATCCTATTCTCTCTCCCTCCCTCCTGTTACACTGATGTTTTTCTGATGCAGTTCTTTATATGTTGATCTATTCTTTTAGCAAATGATGTTTCTCTTATATATATATATATATATATATATATATATATATATATATATATATATATATATATATATATATATATATAAGAGAAACATCATTTGCTAAAAGAATAGATTAACATATAAAGAACTGCATCAGAAAAACATCAGTGTAACAGGAGGGAGGGAGAGAGAATAGGATAGATAAAGAAATAGGATCAGAAAGTCTATAATGTATGTAAATGCTGGATTTAAATTGTTCCTTGTGAAGTTATAAATTTTTAACTGAAAGAAAAATATGACAAAATATAACATTTTATAGATAGGTACAAAAATTATTCAGCAGGAACATACTTGCAAATATCTGTAATATTTTGAGCCTGGAATAATAAAGTATTATTGCTTGATTAGAATTTTAGATTACTGTTTGTTTTATGGTGTAGATGTGTGCAATTTTATGTGAATTATTCAATGTTTAGATGTGGGCCCTGAAAAATAGATTTAATTGTTAAATAAAACTTTTTATTTATTTATTTGTATATTATTATAAACTACTTTAAAATCAATAACTTTTTTCATTATTAATTAACTTGTATCTAAAATAATTAAATACAATGATTGTGAAATTAACAAAATGGCTCTATGTATTTTAATTTTTTAATTCGGGAACAAACACGATTTTAATATTTCCGATACCTATATCTAGTTGATGTTTTAAGAAAGACCGTATAAAATTATTTCTGTGTTTTCAAAAGATACACTAATAAATTTAATTTCATAATGTTGCTTTTGAAAATAATCACAACACGTTGTGAAAGTCTTTTAACGGCAAAAGGATCAAGCCAGATAACTGTTAAATCGCAACTTTCCAAGAAACAAAAAAAAGTTCAACAAATTAGAATGGCATGATATTGAGGATTGTTTTTTAGTAATAAAAAAAATGGATGAACATAAACTGTGAAAGAAATTGATAATTAACTAAGGCAAAGAAAATGAGAAATATTCCCCGAGAATGAAAATGAATTTCCGGAAGTTAAAGTAGTAATATACAGTAAAAGATATTAGAAAAATTAATAGCTAACGTATAAAGTAGAAGAAAGTGACGAAAAATGCATAAATTTAAGTGATTGTTGTAGTTGAGAATTACTATTTTAATTTAATATTTTTAATATTTTAAATAGTATGTATTAAGAAGTTCCATACTATTTAGTAGAAAAAAATAGCAATTAATTGTTTCGCATAAAATTTACGCCAAAATAAAATAATCCTAAATGAAATAGTTATGGACGATAATAAACTCCTTTTCGTTTTACATTCAAAATTTATTGATACAAATTACTGATTAATTAATTGCTTAGTATTTTTATCCTAGAATTGGAATTTAATGATAAACTTAATATATATTTAATGATGAATTGCTAAAAGAATGACGCCGAAATGCTATAGATGTTTTAATGATAATGCTTATTTAAATATTTAATGAACAGCTTATGTCAGATACTCATCTATAAATACCTCATAAGAGTTTAGGTAAGATGAGTTAGGAAGCGGAATTATCTAAATATAAAATTCATGAGGATTTACACCACATCATGAAATTAGCACCGTGGGACATTGAGTATTCCAGAGATGTAGTTGGGCGAATCTCTAAGGGGAATCTTGAAATGTTAATATTCCAAGAGTAACGAATGTATCCGGCCGGTACTCATAACCTGACGTAAGGTAAATGTAAGGGATCATCTAGGACGGAGGACATGTTATAAAGATGTAGCCTGGAAGGAGATACCGATCTCCCGGCAACAGCTTTCGGTCCTCCAGCCCAGCACAATCAGAGTTGAAGAGATTTAGGGCTAGCGGTGCCCGGCTGTAAATCAGCCCTTATCTAATTTATTATCTTAACTGGAGTCTTAGGAGTAAATGACAAACTAATTGGATGCATAACGAGGCGAGGGAATTGGAACGAGGGGATATTGCGAAAGGTTTAGCTTCGTATAAGGATATGTTTATGACAAATATAAATTTTATCTAAAACGAAACTAGGGTAAAAACAAGTTGTTATAACTTTAATAATTTAATAGATAAAAACAACGATATCAGATTGGATTTAGAACCAATTTCATGCAAGATTAAAATATATTACATCACTGTTGTCAAAATACAATAAACTGTGAATTGTACCATAGATAACTACATGAACGGCATCATGCATGTTTGCATGTTTAGGGATGAGAAAGATTATTCTCCAACATTTTGTTGCTATTAATGGAATGTTTGTCATACATGATGGTATACATGGCGCGCCAGCTAGAATCAAGCTCGAAGCACGAATAGCTATTCTTAAATCCGGCAGGCACGTCAGGCATTCAGAATTATCCGACAATCAAGTAACCTCAGATAGGCTTTATTGATCACAAAAGGAGGGTTCACATTTAACTTATTTTCCGACTGATGGGATTTTTCTTCATGAGTGGTGAATCTGAGTGTTCACTTACCAGAATACTTCTGATAATTATTGAGCCATGGATCACAACATCATTCTGTAAATATTAATAAATCTCTGGTCAACTGATGAGTGCAATTTTAACGAGAATAAATTGTCCAATGTTTCTTTTTTGTCGTTTTGATGGTGTCAGGTAGCCCATTGTAAACAAATGTCTGATTTAATTTAAATGTGATATGCAATAGGGGCTTTCTTGAAAAAATAGTACAATAGCAAAGTCGTATTGTAGTGGTGGTTGTTCGGTGTTGAGATATGTGAGCATAAAATAATTTCGGTCTAATCTGCACCTATAAAACTTGGCCCATGGCTTTACAATTTTTTATTTATATATATTTTTCAATTTAATTGGTTGACTCCCGTCCAACATAGTTTGCCATCCATTGGGTATTTCTTTTATTGGAGGTAAATTCAGTTCTTAAAGAGTTAGTGTTCCGGGCTGAGAAGAATCATTTGGCCAAGTAACCCAGAGTGTATGATTTTTTTTTTTTTTATACATAAATATAAAGTAGTGAATATCAAATAAAATCGGTAAGATAACAAGTTTCTATTGAAAATCAAATCTTAGTTAAAGGGTAGGGATTGCAGATTTTTACATGGACATATTATGTTAGCATCTTCAAGCCCCTTTGCGTTTCCTTACCCCTTACTTTTCCATATAGCATTATTCACTTGTTCAAATGTATTTATTTTGTCTAATAATACTTTTTTTTCCTATTCTCAAATTTAATCCCGCTATATTCATTCTTCTGTTTTCTACACGTATTCTCGTTTATTGTTTTTCTTAACCTTGATGAGGACCTACAACTTAGGCTGAAACGTCGGTATACATTAAACTTTATATTAATACGTATTATATTCCTGAAAGAACCCTAGCCATCATCTCCTAGATTCTGTCAACAGTCAACTATGTTTCGTAGTGACAAGCATCATATCGCACCTTAACAGGTAAAGTGTCCTAAATCAAAATTTCAGGAAAACAACTTTAAAGTTTTTAAGGTCTCATTGTTGAGGGAGAAGAAGATTTGAAAACTTGATTTTTAAAGTATACTATGGGTCAAAATGTGCATTAAAAGATTTAACTAACAATAAGGTAAGATTTAATTAAGGATAATAATATGTATGGTTATAATAAATTCTTTTTGAGTCAGGTCATTTCTATGAAAATAGCTTTCTGTCGATGAGATTAGAAGTAAAAGATATGATGTTATAGAAGTAAAAAGTACATAATCAAATACACTAGTTTTTGCAGATAACTTGAAAATGCGATGTTTTCAGCTGTCACTCTTCTTGCAAAGTAGTACTCTTCTTGCAAATACTATATATATTAGGTAGGAGATGTACTGATTAAGTCAAAACTGAATAACTCCGTCCATATCACTATGTATGTATGCATTATATAATAAATTCACGTATTATACGATACGTTAGGTATGTTTATAATATAAAAGATGAATGATATAGTTTATTTTGATAAATGTCATTCTAAATTAAAAGTAATGCTAAAACAAGCATCATTACTCATACAGATCCGTCCAAGTCCTAATGACAATGTGTTACCCCATGAAAAATTACAAGTGGGGCTGAGAGGCCCTTGTCAGACCCCTAGATCTGATAACTACCCCAAAGCATTACGTAAGGTATAAACATACGACCCACAAAAAGACAAGGAGGAGCCGAGGAGACAGAACAATTAGGCTGAATGGCTCCCTGTGTTTCCTCTTCCAACGTGGCCAGTTACCTCAGGGAGAGATCTCTAGGTAGAGATAGAGGGGTCCAGATCCTGCATCCTAATCAGTCGAGATAATCGCAGATTCAGGCAAGGTAAGGCACGAGCTTGACCTATTCGTTCCAGCTACTGCTCCTTCTCTCCCTTACGTTTAAATACCTTTACAGAGGGGAATCAGGGGTAACCTGAGCCGACGCTGGCAGTTAGAGTTGGGCTCATGTAGATAACCACTTTTTTCGTATTGAATAACGCAAAACAAAAAACAAACAAACAAATTTACTCACTATTTTTCAACAAATACATCATAATTTTTCATGACACGATTCTGCTTGTTATTTTGTAGTAAATCTCCTTTCAAGTAGAACTCTCGAAAACCTTATAAACGAACCATGTATTACAGAAAACTTCAACAGTAAACCAAAAATCGAAATGCGCATACATCATAATCGGATAGTAAATCCGAAAATAGCATCTTTAAAAAGATACAAAAACGATACCTATACCCATGAATTTCGTAAACTAATAATTAATTAGAAATGCTCGTGGCGGAACAAAATTTCGATAGTAAATTCGACATTAGCAACTCTGAAAAACTAATGAACTATCACCAAAGCAATGAAATCCACTAATATATATATATATATATATATATATATATATATATATATATATATATATATATATATATATATATATATATAGTCGATATATATATATATATATATATATATATATATATATATATATATATTACTTATTAATTATTATATATGTACTTAATCATTCATTATTATACATAGTTCGGCCGCAAAATGTGATTTTTCAGTATTTTTCACATAATAGCAGTAATAAATTTTAAAATATTGACTGTATCGTCATGGTAATGGCCTTATTCGATACATAAACACAATTATCTCTAAGAGTCGATATATTACTCGACTTACTTTGAACAAATTATTTTTTGAATATCCTGTTTCCCCATTTCTCTCCCTCAGGGCGAGTTATCGCTCAGAAATTTGGGTGGACTCTACTAATATCGATTTCTACTAGTGGGATTTGTTGTTACCAAATTTTAAGAATGATAATTTTTTTTTTATTTGGCCGATTTGGACTTATTTTCTCTTTAATATCTAAGTTTTAAACGTTGTCGTATTTCGTAATTTTTATTTAGTTGATTTATATTGCTTGAGCACTTTTACAATTCATTATAAAATTACTCTAATCCTTGCTGATCCGTTAGGTTGAGGCTACAGTTATTGCTATCATTATTCAAGATTGGGTCTAAGTTAGATTATGACCCGCCCATTCAGATAATCCGTTGTAAAATGACTTTATATGTTTTTAAATGCCTCAGACATTATACTGATACTTAAATTGCGACCTAGATTACATTGGTACTTTAATAGCTGGCCAATATTGGTATAGTGGTTGCATATTTAAGTAACATGAAACCAGTTTAGGTTACAGGGTTACATCCTAGAAATATTGCGTGATGCGGATCACCTTGAGGTTAATCATAATGTTTTCGGGCATTTATTAATTTATTAATACTCGAACAAAAAGAAAAAAAATAAAAAAAAGAAGAAAATTGCATCCCTTAATAAATCCTCAACTTATTATTCCATAACTGTGTGATTAACTTTAAACAAACATGGGTTGTCCACCTCTCCCCCGACTTTGGGCGAATTCTGCAGATCTTGGATTCATACTCTCATGATGTTTTTATCTAAGTTTCTGGAACGGACTATTTTTTTGTTTATTTTCTCTGTACTAAAACTTGAGAGAATGACACATATATTATTAAGAAATCACTTCTTGTTTTTAAGGAATCTTTTTACTAGAATGTAAATTTAATTTTTTATTCTTTTTTAAATAATATTTGGTTGGAGCATATGAAATGTGAGTTCCAATGGTATGAGGCAAATTTTAATAACAATTTTTTAATTCAAATTATTTCCGATAGCTTTAATAGGTTTCTCTAACCAGGTCTTTATCCCTTATTTGAAGAAACATTTTTGCTTTGAATTAATTAATTCGAGAAATGAAATTTTATCTCGTCTTCATAATACAGTAGAATTTTCAGATAACCAGATGTTTTGCAATAGAATGTGGGACAGAATAAAAAAAAAAAGTTCTTTGTTTTATTATGAATCATGTAGATATTTTATACCATAATGGACCTCGTTATAGAACTTTTAGGTGCCAATCGTAAAATCCAACGGAAAACGTGTGTTTCAATATTGCTCAATTAAAAAAAGTATTCTCTTTTTGTAGATGTTTGGTGCATGAACAGATTCGTTTCCTTAACATAGCTTTTTGAAATAATAACGAGAGTTGTAACCATCCCATTAAATAAGAACTAGAAAAAGTAGTTAGGAAAAGGTCAACTTAAACGGTTAAGTTTACACATAAAGTACCAACGTATTTTAAAATGTAAAAGCAAATCCTAAAAAAGTAGGTATCGCAGCGCCAACTAATGTCAAACCCAACATCGACCATGAAAAAATATAAATAACTGATAAACATCGAACATTGTAATCCAATTGATGAAAGATTGTCCAATGGGGAACAATATGGGACAGATTTCTATAAGGGACGAGGATCCAAATGTGAGGCAGTCCTATCTAAGGTCACTTTATTTTCAGATCACGTAATTTTTTTAAAGTTAACTCACAAACGAGATCTGAAAATTGAAGTTGTACCAGCTCCACCAGATTCACCTGACTGGTCTCTGACTTTAAGATCGGTTTTGATCTATTCGATGTTCTTACGATCAAAGATATCTTCCAACATAGAAATAAATCATATTATTAATAATATTATTTATATTTTTTTATATGTTATTTCAAATATTGTATTGTGTCAACTAAGTGATACATAGTATGTCTGCTAGGCTATCTAATGTTATCTTAGGCTTCTAATGTTATTTTGCTTTGATAACTACTACCTACGTATCTTAATATATTTTATAGCTTAATTGGTTTTATTTTTTATTATTAATTTTTTTTTTGCTTTTCATATTGCTGTAATTTCTCCTCGTTCAGAACATAAATGGTAAAAGAAATTAAACATGTAATATACGCATAAGGAAATAGAGAATGTAATATAATTTAAAACGGTATTTTATGAGGATACCAATAAAGGAAAATATGCAAAAAAAAAAAAAAAAATGAACTAAATAAATGAAGCATCTGCTTTATCTACTACGATTATTGCACAAGCCTCATTTCAAAACATCTTTGTGATATTTACAATCAAATAAAAAAATATAAATATCGTGCAAGCTCAACTTCCCTCTAATAAAGTAGCAACTTAATATGCTTTATACAAAGAACAAACAAAATTAATTCCAGAAGTAACGAAATCTAAGATATGCCTTGAATATAATGAGGCATCATGTCTTACGCCCACGTATGTTTTTCTTCTTATTTCAACATTACAGTTAGGCCATGACGTAGTTCTTTGCTTACCCACATATTACTTATCCGTTCTTGTAATTAATTACTTACGAAAATAGTCTTTTAATTAGTTTTAATTAGAAAAATCATTTATTAATTTATTTTTTAAGTGAAGAATTTTGTGTTAATTTGGTCGTAAATAATTATTTTAATATTTACTTTTGCTAATAATATTGTCTAGGCAGTTAGAGCAGAAGATGGACATAAGAAAATTTATTCCGTTTCACTTGTTACAGCAACATCGTTGAAACCGCGATTTTTCCTTTAAACCTGTCTCGACGCGTGTTATGTACTCACCACAATAATAACTCTTCCATTGATCAAAACTATAAATGCGCAATGAATTCGAAGCGAAATAATTGTTTGGTCAGCTGATGGTGAAGAAAACTGAGGAAAAACGCAAAAAAGAGGAGAAACCCATTCATAGTCTTACCTAAAAGATTACATGAGCATGTGGGCCGGTCTGGCCGAAAACGTAGGATAAGATGGAGTTCACTAGAGCGAGGAATGTAGTCACAGATACGCTTTAGACCTAATTAGTATGTAAAGCTAATGGATCATTACCCCTTCTCGACCGTTCAACACGGCCTCATATTTAAAACTAATTATGCCTTCAAGGTGGTCGGTGTAACCTAGTAGATAGAACGTGGGAGTCATGCAAAGATCATGAGTTTGAATCTTGGCCTCTACTATCCTCCGGTTCGGCTGGTCACAGCAGTAAATTAGACCTACAGCACCATAATTTAAGAATGCAACAAGTTGATCTGAAGGATGCTCCTTATTTTTTTATTTTTAAGCCTGGTTTAACTATACTCATTCTTTAGCTCTAAGTGCAATTTACCTAGTTGGGACGATTGGCATTCAAGAAGTGAAGTCAGACACTCCTCAACCCTGTTTTCCAGAATGACACCGGACCGAAGCTGTAAGAACTCACCGATCAATCTCCGAAGAGCTGGCTCGCGTGACTATCGAATTTCACCTGCCGACCCGGCGGGCTGTCGGGGAGAGCTATTGATTGCCGACTCGGGATTAAGATAACCCTCGCTATAAAACAGACTCGCTCCGGTGATTTGTGACCCCGCTCCTGACCGACTCCTGACATCGCAGTGTACCTATTTACCTACCCGAGATCTGCACCATTAATTTTGCATGCGAAACTTCCCGAGACCTTTGGGATGAATTGTTTCTCGAAGAAACACCATCCATTACAATCAAGAGGGGTATTCAACGTTTGGCAAGGACCGTTTAGAAATAAATGATCGGCTTGGCGACATACATGGAAATAGGTCTGCTTTTTCATAAACGTTGCATTATCTCTTCGCTCTTTGGAAGTGTTGAAGGCCTTACTTGAATGATGCTTAGATCGCCACTGTAAATCATTTGAAGAAAAAATCACAGTTCTTAATTAAGTTATACCAGAATAGTAATAGCATAAAATATAAAAAAAGGGATAGAGAAAAATCAGCGTAGAAAAGAAGTTTCTGTAATTCTATTATTCTAATTGACCGTTAACTGTCATCTCATCTCAAAGTTATGTCAATATCTCAACAATATCTTGAAATAATAGTTTTGATGTACCTTTTAATTATCTTTTCGAACTGTTTGATAACATTTGAGTACGCACAGATGAATGTAACGAGGGTGAACCATTACTATTGTTCAAACTAATGACAACAATAGTCAAATAGATCTGTGAACCATTAATATTAATGCAACTATGTCTTTCAGTAAGTTAATATTTTCATTTAAAAATAAGTAAATAAATGTTTAACTTTCAAGAGAAAAGTTTTTTTTTTTATTTAGTTAAAAAAATAAGTAAATTGATAAAACGCAACAATTTATTTTTCTGAATATATACTCAATTTTAAAAATATAAACACAGTGTGATTTCCATTAATTCAGTTAAATTAAATTATAAAGCTTATTATTTTTATTTTAATAGATTTTTTATGCTTTCCTTTTTTAATAATAAAATTTAAACTTCTATAAAGACATATTGCTTTTAAATAGGAATCTTAAACAATAGTTTTAATATGTAGATTCAGTTGTCATTTTTGATAAATAAGATCCGACGTGATCAAAAGATGAAAATTCTCTGTTACAATCGTCACTTTTATTTAAATGGATGATTAGTTTAAAAGTGGGAATATTGTGTCTACTGGTGTGGCTCACATCAAAGTTTTTGGTCCTATCATTTTTCATGACTTACATATGTCCTAGGCAACTACTTTGTTCATTTTTTATCGAAATTCTACTATTATATTAATTATTTTAAATGATCATAAGCCGCTCAATTCTCATTCCTTTGGTTTGTCTGATTTTACACCATCGCATAAAAGGCTTAATAAAAGGCTTTCAAAACTGGTACAAATATCAATGATGATATTTGTATCAGTATCAATATGAATTTGTACCAGCTTTGAAAGCCTTTTAGGGTAAGGAAAGAAACACACAATACGCTTGATATCCACAACTCATTTTCTCCTTGTCTCACAATCCGATTCTCATTCCTGCGTCAAATTTTGAATTTTCTGCCAGAGTCCTATAAGAGTATAGCCAGAGGGCTTACACACAAGTTGATTATTATTCGAAGCCACACAACACTAGCAGTTCTCCCCGAATATGTTCGCACTATTTTTGTTGTTTTACAATCAGTAAACCTTAAAGCCGAATTACGAAAAGCAAATTGTGGTGTGTTCGCTCATTCACCTTCTTCCTTTGTCACCGAACAACGTCATCTTGTATGTTTCAAATATGTAGGTAATACCATAATTATATGTAGGTATCTTATATATCTTATATACAATTTGTTTTCCAAGTAAAAGATAACTGGGTTCTCACCTGTTAAAACCGAAATCATCATTACTTTGTGTCTCATTCCCTCGTCATTATTATTTTAACACTCGGCGAAAAATGAGATATCTGAAAAACAAAGGGATTTTCTTCTTAAACCGAGGGCCATAACAACCACCTCTGTAGCCCCCACGTGTTGGGAGATCCCATACTTGGGGAAGGGAAACTTACTTATTTCAAAAGCATTTTATTTGAGAAACTGGTAAACAAATTTTAGAGACACTAAGTGCCCCAAAATCCATTATTTAAGGAGTTTTTAAGAAGGCAATCTCAAATATCAAGCATAATAGTTTCAAAGACAAAAGTATATCTATTATTTTTATTTGAATTAAAAAAATTGTATTTTCGAGTAAAATCTCGATATTTGAGATAAGGCAAACGACGAGAAACTCAGCTTGTGTCGCGAGAGAAATTATTTAGAAAGAGCTAGTGAATATGCCAAGAAATGATCTTGGTGAAAAAAATGCCGAATTATTAACATTTTATTCAATGAAATTCCAACGTTCAAAATGTCCAGATTCAGCAGAAACGACTAAATATGTTCTATCTTATATATATTTAATGAGAAAAAGAAAAAAATGAATAGTAATGAATGAACTATATGGAAGATTTATGTAATGTTGGAAAGAAGTGGCATATGTAAGATTTTGGGGGAACGCAGCAATGAGTAATACATAATAATGCAATGTTAGTTATAAATTATATTACTGTATATAATATTATTTGGTATTGCATTTTATTATTATAAAGACAAATTCAAGGCCCCCTGGTGTCGAGGCCCTTGGCATTTTACACCTGCTATTTACGCCATTATTAAAAATAAATCATTATTAATATTTTTCTTTATTGGCGATGTAATAAAATTGCAGAAACCTTTCTACTTTTAATTACAACAACTAAAAGGATAATTCAAAATGCTATTTCATAAAAATTAAAAAAATCTAGTAAACCAGTTGTTATATCTCTCATTAAATTTTAATAGGAAGGAGATCGGCTAAATAAGGTCATGGTTAGATTATGTGCAGGAATAATATGTAATTAATTATTTAATTTATGTACAGAGGTAAAATCAATTATGCAGCAGATTATAAACATTGCCATAAATTACCCAATTGTTATTACAGATTGGCTCGTAAAAAAAACACTCAAACCTCTCGGCTAACTTAATAATCCTCGAGGAGCTATCAAACGCCGATGACATCATCTTCAAACGGCAGCTTGAATGCAAATCGATGGCTATCAAGATATTCAATGGCGAAGATATCTCGATGTAGAACGATCTGAAAGTTGCTAGCTATGGTTAAAGGTGATCCGCTATGTTCTTATTGGTAGTTCCACAAATTTACTCATATGACATCATGAATATTTATCCAATCCTATAAGTAATAAATTTATAAGATATGACAAGAATCTTGCTCTTTTATACCCAAAAAAATAGCTGTTTCTTTATGACTATGTTAGGAACCAGCGAATTCTTCAATTCTTGTTGCGATTTTTATTTTATCTTGTGGTATTTTTACTTTAACTTATTTTATTTAATTATGTAAAATTGTTTTTTGTTTTTTTATTTTATACAAAATTGATTTCATGCGCATATTTTAGAATAAATAATAATAATAATAATAATAAAATAACAACAAAAATTTGATAAAATAAACTTTTGTTAAATGCATTTTTTAAGCACACAACCGTTCCTTGGATTTACGTATTTTGATTAACGCCAACAACATTTATTTTATTAAAGAATTGACATTTTTCCTCAGATTTTTGCGGTCCAGTTTCGGTTTTAGGCGGTTTTCAATCAATGCAGAGAAGCCAAGCTCCAAGGTTACTGACCTTAGTTTTTAAGAAAAAAAATGTGTTCTTATGTCATAATTTCATAATTTCTTTAGTTTTCTCGTTCTTTCTTCAATTTTTATTTTCGAACCAAATAAATTTCAATTGTGAATAATTATAGTTTCGGACCTTAAATAAACTCTTAAATGACATCAATTGCTAATGTTGGGATTAACAACAGTTTTTGTATATAACTCGATATAGACAATTTTTGAACTGAATTTGATGGCATTACAAATCATACTACTATATAAAAGGGCAGGGCATTTTTCGTTTTTAACCGGTAACCACGAAAACTACTGAACCAATCTTTACTAGATTTTAACTACACCATCTTCATGATCCCTGGACGGTTTAGCAAATATAAAATCTACCATTTTTTCATTAAAATGACATTAAAAAAAGAGATTAATAAATTGCCAAGAGTAAAAATGTCCAATTTGCGTACGTGTTGTAGCCATGAAAATTTCATACCGGTTGAACTACAAAAATAAGTGGGAAATTACTGGATGAAAATTTAATAAAAAATAAGTAAGTAAAAAAAAAATAGTGTGAAAACTTGAAAATTATTTAAGAAAAATTGTATTGCCATTAGATCAATTTATTGTCGTTATTCCCGTCATTGGGATCAGCCCGGAAATTAAAACCTTGCCGAGCGAAAGTGTATTTGAGTGAAAGCTAATAATCTTATAAATATGAAAACATTGTAAAAAATGGAGCATATAAGATACTGCGGCTGAAAAGCTAAAAGAATCAGCAAAAAGGAAAAGAAAATATAGAGCCAACATATCAGACGAAACAAAGCTAAGAAAACGTGTACTGTACAGAAATTACTAATTAATCAGAGGAATTACAAAGCTGCAAAATGACCTCGAAAAACAACATTTTTAGAAACTACACAAACATGGAAAGATGGTGAGGGGAAAAAAAGCACGAAGGGTCAATGGGTCACCGATTTCAACCAAATTTTTTTTTCGATTCTACATCCAAAAATATTGGGCACGTGTGTCAGCGTTCGTTCCAATGGGCTCTGGGAGCCGGAAAAAATAAAACACGCTGAAACTGCTTTATTTTTTATCTTGATTTTGGAAAATGATATCAATGTGGTTTTTCCACACAACATTTGTTTTTCAATGTATATTAAAGTAAAAATACAAACTTTAAAAAATGATTGCTTATGTCTTGGCCTCCTGCAACAACCTCTTCCAATTGTCACGACCTCGCTCAGCCACCATCCAACTGCGGACTTCCAGGAACTTCGGACATCAGCAGTAATGCCATCTACCCATCTTGCTTTCGGCCTTCCAAACCGTCTTTTAGCATAGATTGGTTCTCTCAGGAGCTTTTTCGGTATTTCGTTCTCTTCCATCCTGGCCACATGACGGTTCAGCCCACCTCAGGCGGTTTAAGTTATAGAACGTTATTACGTCAGGTTCGTCTTATATGTTTTACAGCTCCTGATTGGTGCATCTACGCCACATTTAAATTGAAAATATTTGATGTGGACAACACATGACTTCCTTGTACGCCTATTAAACTATAAATCGGTGGCTCAAATCCTGCATTTGTTTACTAGATTCCGAAGATTGCAGTATCTCAAAAACGACACTCGGCGTCGCGGCATCCATCTATTGGCACACACATACACAAATGGGGAGGAAAACCAGTTTTTTACACTCAATTTTAACACTTAAAACAAGTTAAAAAAATGTTTAATTGGGTTGAAAACCGAATTGCGATTGTAACCTTTATTACCGAAACATATGATTTTTAATTTAATTTAAATATAATTTTTGATTTAAGCTTATTATGACCTTCAAGTAAAGTACCCTTTTCGGCTCACCAATTTTAGCCAAAATATAGTAAATACATTCAAATCGATATAAAAGTCCTATTTACCAAATTTGAAATGTTTTACATTATATTTTAATATAATTTTTGATGAAGGTTTAATATGATCTTAAAGTAAAGTACCGCTTCCGGTTTTCCAATTTAGACCCAAATCTAGTATGCTATTTAAATCAATTTATAAGTTATAAATACTAAATTTGAATAGTTTTGAAATAGTAATTTAATATATTTTTTGATGGACAAAATTTTAAAGCCATGAAATTGTTTTGATTTGAAACTCTGTATCTCTTCTTCAGTTTAAGTGATTTCGATTTTCTTGGGCTCGTTGGAAAGATGGAAGTATCTCCATTCAATTGTACTATCTAGAAGGTCTGAGTAAAAAAATGTTATTACAAAATAAAAACAAAATGTAAGGTTTTTCTGGTAAAGGTGGTCGAACACGATCGGTTTTGTCGGCCGTCCAAGGGACCTGTCGAGGAAAGAAAATGAAACCGACGGTTGGAAACGATGATGTTAAAACTGGTCTTGTACGGCTGTATCGTTCTTAAACATCGTTTTTTTTTGGAAGAAATTAAGCAAATGCATTCTCTATAGAGCTTTCTACGTATAAAATTGTCTGCCTCGGGAATTAATTACATTTTTAAGATTTATAAATTATTATTATTTAAAGAAAAAAAATACAAAAGTTTAAATTAATAATATACTATTTTTTCGAAATTTATCGTGTTCACAAAATTGATCAATTTTCCAATGAAAAAATAAATGACATACGAATATTTTTAGGGCATATTTTAGGCATTTTCCTAAATTAATGGCCTAAAAATATAAATAATGTTTAAAAATAGGACTTCAGATCTATTTAACAATGATTGATAGAATTTGATCGATCAAATTATATTATGGTTTTTTAGTTCCGTACACCTTCTGATAACTGGTATATTTACATGATCTAAATTATATTCAATAATTGTACAGACATTTCCAGATTTTTAAAATATAGTAAGCGTAATAAAGACAAAAATAAAGCCTAATGTAACTAGTTTAATTAAATCTTGTTTTGGCCTATTATTTTGTCTAAAGCTAAGTTAAACATTATTGTATGTGAATAAAAATGCATGCGTAACGGAATACATTATTAAAACTATGTTGAAGAGATTTATTTTCGATTTGTAACAAATCATAATAAATGCTTTTGAGAGAAGATATCGAAAGTTAAAGATACATAAACAGTGTAAATTAACATTGCAATTATTTTATTCTTATCCCAGTTCCACTCCTTTCCTTACTGATACAAGTTACTATAGACCTATCCCAAGAAAAAAAAAAAAGTTTTAAGTATTAGGCTTTATTTTCAGTTTAATTGCTCCAACAATATTTTAGAAATGTGGAAATGTCTGTAAAATTATTGAACGACAAATGCGATATAATTTCGACCATGTTAAATATACCACTTTAAAAAAAAAATGTCAACGTAGCATAAAAATTTTAATTGTTAACATTTGGATATAATTTTTTTTAACAATAGTAGAGGGTATACACTAATTAATACTACTAAGTTGTTAAAAAAGTCATAGTGCATTAGTAAAGATTTATTTCAGATTACATGTTTTAAACATTATTGAATACTACTTTTCAACTACTTTCACCCATATTTCTGCCAGTAATTGGATTTGATGCCGGTCCCACTTCTTTGATTTTGAGACAAAGAACTCTTTACATCCAATTATCAAAGATCTGACCTTTTAAAATATGGGCCATTGATCTAAAGAAACAATAATCTGATGGTAAAATATCTGGGCTATACGCAGGATAAGGCAAAACCTTTACTCCTAGCAGTTCCGATAATTTTTCCTTGGTCAAACGAGAACGATGTGCAGGGGCATGTCATGTTGCAAAATGGCTTGGTTCCTGTTGACCAAAGCGGGGTACTTTGCACTCAAAACTGCATAAACTGTCTAGCTGTTCACAATAAAGGGTTGAATTCACTACCCGACCATCAGGAACAAGCTCAAAATGCAAAAGGCTTAACACAAAGCATCACTTTTTTCTCAAACCGATCTTGATGAACCTCCGGTTGTGTAGCTTCACGTAGCCGTCCCACTGCTTATGTTTGCTAGGGTTTTTTAAAAATATCCACTTTTTGTCACTTGTAATATTTTTTTTTCCAGAACTCGCTGCCGGGCTTTGACCTCTGTCAAGTCATGTGGGTCGGGCCTTGGTCTTAAATTCCGTAGGCCCATGTTTTTAAGACGACGAGCCACTGTTGCATTAGAAGCCCCTACGGCCGATAAATCACGAGTAGTTACGCGTGGGTCCTGGTTCACTTATTCAAGATGAACATCATCATAAACGACCGATGGGCGACCTGATCTGGGTTCATCTGCAAGGCTTATATTCCCATTGTTGAAATGCCTGAGCCAAAGTGCGGCAGTATTTCGATGGATAATTGACTCTATGACCTTCTATGGCGCAAATTTCTTCGGCGGATTCCTTTGCTCTTCAACCTTTTTCCAGTAATGTCTCAAAAGACCGCGAATCAAGATTTTTTTTTCTGACATTGTACGAGCGTTTTAAAAATGTAAATGACCCCATAAAGCCAACTAAAGTCACAAGGAATTAAAGGATTAGCCAAAGTAAACATTGACATAAATAGTAGGAGCAAAAAGTTTCTTATACGATTACTTATGAGAGTTGGAATTAAGGGTTGTGTTCATGCACAAGGACTTTTGTAACAGCCTAATAAAATACCATAATACAATTTGATCGATCAAATGCAATCAAATGTTATATCGTAGATCAGAAGAGTACTGAAGTCCTATTTTTAGCATCAAATATATTTGTAGACTAATAATTTAGAAAAAAACTAAAATATGTTATTTGTCATTTATTTTTTCCTTTGGAGAAATTTATAATTTTTGTAAACACAATAAATTTCGAAAAATAGGAATTCATTTTAATTTCTTTGTATTTTTTCTTTAAATAATAATTGTTTCTAAATCTCATAAATGAGTGCATGCTTGAGAAATTATATTCGTAGAAAGCTCTGTATAGAAGGTCATTAGTTCATTTCTTTCTCTTTGAATTCTCAGAAACTCATAAATGAAAAAGGAATTTTTGTTTATCGTCAGTTAATCAAGAGTTGTAGAATTTTGGCCACTAAATCGACAATTTTTCCCGCTTTGCTGCTGTTTCGTACATTATAGATTCAATTTTGATAACATTTTAAATCATCAAACCAAATCCATATGCTCATATTTTGCAATGTTGAAGCATTGCCAGGTCAGCTAGTAAAAAAAACCTTCTAATTTCATATGTTCATATCTGTTTATCCCTTTAACAATTCTTGCATGTGTACTATGCTTCATCAAAATTGATATAGCTATTGTTGAAAATTTTCAATAATTTAGCGAATTATGGATTTTCATTAGATTTCAACTATTTAGAAAAAAAAAAGTTGGCAATGAATTAAGCCAGGTAATGATGATCTTTAGTTTTTGAGTAAGGAAGTGATTGAATAAGCGGGATTTGAAGGTGGGAAGGGTATTGGAGCAACGGATGGAAGAAGGAATAGAATTTCATAAAGATGAGGATCGGATAAGAAACGATCAGTCGAAAGCTGCGCATTAGTGAACCGTTATACATAAATCTGAAGGCCGAGAACGGGTATGACAAGACAGAGGATTTGAATTGATGGAGGTCGAAGATGTATGATGGATGAAGGGATTAAATAACTTGGTAGAGGAAGGATACCAGAATGTACTCACGACGGTAGGAAGGGTAAAGCCACTTAATTTCCCGTAACTCTTGGTGATATCGGAAGACAGAGGCGTCCCTGGGAACCCCGAAGATGAGTCGCACTAAGCAATTTATCAAACGTTTTTGTATCATTTATCTGGTATTTTTTTTTACTTTGAAGGGCGTATATTTCGTGAGCTATTATAGATACGAAAACAAGTAATATGAAATATTATACATATTAAATATTCTGGTAGGATATTTAATGATTTTCACTATTTTATCTGACATGTTTTTAGCTACTACCACCCACTTTCAGGATATAAACGAAAATCAAAAAAACATGACCTCCCTTCTTTGAATCTGCCCCTAGATCCCAGGACTTTTATTATGTTTACCTCTTCACAAGTGCAAACAAGCCAATTCTCACCGTCCCGTCAGTTCCGTCTACACTCCCATTTAGAGCATTCATTTACAGGACTACATCATTAGTTTCTGTTTATGTTGAAAATATCATACAATTCAAATTCTATGATAAAGACGTTACAAAATGAATAGGGGCCGTGCCCCGAACGCTCGGGAACTTGAGCTTTTATACCATCCATTCCTGCTTATTGAAAGGTTTTTTTATTTGACAAAAATTTGTAAAAATTAATTAAAGCTAAATCTATATCAGCTCGGGCATTTGAACAGCGGTTTTCGACCGGATGTAACAAAGAAAAAAAAAGGCAAGAGAGAGCTGTACTCTGAATCTGCTGTTAAAAGCTGTTTTTAGCACATCAAGATAGCGAGTTGGACCCCAAGCATCTTAACCCTCCTCCTTCTCGGAATGTCATTCTTACCTCCCAGGATAACCACTAATAAGAAGGAACAGTATGGTAACTATTTTAGCAAAGAACATAAAACTTCTTTATCTGATTCAATGTATTCAATATAATAATTGAAAGTAACCGCACTCAATATGCTTTCGATTTTTAATCCTTTGGATATTGTAGTAATAAAGAATTAATTGGATTTGCTTCTGCTCTAGCCATTCTCTTTTATATGTTGAATTTATGTAACCTATCATATTTTGTTTTATTCTTATAAGAATTTTACTTTTAATGAACAATAGTAAAATCGAATGCGACTTTCAAATCTAGAGAAAAACAATTTAGAAACATATCCTTAGCATGGTTTATGAAATACTTTTCAAATTAAAATACTCCTACAAAAAAAAAAAATGTGTGTAAATATAGAAATATTGTTTTAGAAGTATTTTATGCATTGATTCTAGGATGTTTTGCTTTAAAAAAAATCATTGAGATGTTTACATTAAATCCTTGATAATCTAAGAAAACAGATACGGACTGTTAAATTATTTGAAAAAGTCGGTCATTGTTCATTGATGAAATGAATAAGAAAATAAGGTTCCAAGATTTATAAAAAACATGGTTTAATAAAAAATAGAAAGAAAAAGTAACTAAAAAATAGCAAGAGTTTTTTTTTCATTTCAAACTTTGAGTCATTATATCGCATAGCAAAATAAGCGTTCACTAATTCATTCTGAAGGCGTAGGTAAAATGGACAATTATTAAGGAATATCGTCATATTATAAAAAAGGGCAACAGCGGACAGTAAGGTCTAACCGCGAAAACTATAGAACCAATCTTTACCAAATTTTAACTATACCATCTTCATGGTTTCTAGATGGTTTTGCAAGTTTTGTGGCTTTGCAAAAAAAATACTTCAATATTTTAATTGCTCATAAATCGAACAGTATACATTTTTCGCTGATTATACGACTGCTCATTTAAAAGATAATTGAATTCCATACAAATAAATAAATAAAATTATCTAATGTACACCCTAGGAGTTAGAACAAAATAAAATACGTTGAAACTGCATGATTTTATACCTCGAGTTTGAAAAGTGATATCAGCATGGTTTTTCCAGGAAACATTTTTTTGTCTTCAAATTATATTAAAGGGAAAATGCTCAAAAAAAAAATCATTGAAATCGGACCATTATTAGCAAAGATGAGCGTTGAACAATGTAGGCATTTTTTTTTTCTTACCGCTGCAAAGCGGACGATCTGTAGATCATAGCGCGCTGCAAGGGTAAGGAAAATATTGTCATCGGGTCAAATTTTCGATGTGCAGTTTTTAACAGTTCTTCCCATGGCAGAGCCTCTCTGAGTAAAAAAATTGGTCATTGGTCTGTCTGTGTCACGATTATCTTTTGAACAGGAAAATTTATTTTATTTTTGAAGTTCAATTATTAAACTTTCAATTTCTTTCATTTAATCTAAATAAATACTCAAATTCAGCAATAGCAGGGCCAGCTAGTGCATTCTTATACATAACATTAGATTGTATAATATAATATAATGGATATATTGGATAATTATATTACATTATATATATTTTATATTTATATATATATATATATATATATATATATATATATATATATATATATATTCATAAATATAAATATAAGATAATTAATCCATTCTTTATCAAATAAACGATTTACCGAAAATCGTTTCGAAAATTTTGGAGGCAACTATTTCATAAACTTTTAGTGAAAATGTAAATACTTTGATTAAGGCGTTGAACTTACAAATAAAATGAACATTCTCATTCTGCAATAAAATCGTTTTAAATTAATAAATGCAAATTTTCAAAACTATTACGGCAGATAACAAAAGCACTTCGGTTTTGGTTTACTATACTATACACTTCGAGCTGACTTACACCTATTAACTATCGACCAACGTATAACGATTTTCTACGTATAATTTCATAATATACAATCCTACCACGGAGGAGACTGAAATGGAGTAGGATGAGAGATCTCTTACCTTGCCCTAAGAAAATTGAATAAATGCCGAAAAAGGAGCTGCTGGGCATAGGCCTTCGTCATGCATGACATTATTTTTAGCAGTCAGGCAAATGTTGACAACAATTATCATTGGGGCTGGTGTAGAATAAATGTTTAGAAGTAAGAAAATCTAACAAATGATTACACATAAAAAAAAAATGCTTAATCGAATTAAGGACTTTTTTTTTTTTAAATCGGTTGAAATTGTCATGAAGAATTTATATGTTCCGCTCGTATGTTAAAAATTTTAACTTCGAATGTGTATTAGTATATTACAAATTCTGGAATTCGGAATTCGTAACTATTTCGAAATAATAAGCCTTGTAACAACTAATAGGTGGTGTGAAGAAACCGAGACTGTCCGTGTAAATGTAAAGAACGCCTCATTAAATATTCTCGTAAAAGCATGTCCGAATCGCTAACCCAATTCAGAAGACACAATTTTTTTTTTCTTTCCGAGTAACAAGTAAATTGTAAATGAGGACCAGTCGCGACCGGAGCCCTTTTGGAATGTTCTGCTTCCACTACATCACATTGCATTTCGTAACATCTGCAATGACGGCTCTGAATCTAACACTCCTGAAAATTTTTTCTGTGGGTTTTTTTTTTTATCCCAGAAGAAAAAAAATACAGTGTGATATGTAAACATTTCATTGGTCTGTGGAAATTCACATCTTTAAAATATTTAAATATCTTGATACCATTAAAATGTATAAGAAATGGATCGGGGCCTACTTACGACATACGGGCACATCAGACTTGTATAGTTGGTTTTACCTGCAAAAAAACAAAAAAATTATTTAAAATAATTATTCTATAAAGCACTAAAAATAAAATAAGAAAAATGTATGGTTCGTCAGTTATAATTAAGTTATCTTTATATATATATATATATATATATATATATATATATATATATATATATATATATATATATATATATATATATATATGAGTGTGTGTGTGTATTTATTTTGTATATAGTATCTTATTTATTTTCTATGTTCTTCAGTTATTATTTTTATTTTTTTTAAACTTATTTTCTTTCTAGCTAATTGTATGAATCTACTGATTTATTTGTTTTAGTCTAATTTTATCCCTCTTTGTTTAATGCCTAATTTTCTGTATGTACATATAAATAAAAATCCTAGCAATAATTCTACTTATATGTTCAAAATATGTTATTATATTTTTCTATTCTTGTTTCGTTACGTTTTTATTTTTATTTATAATGGAACCTAAACATTTTACACATATATTATGCTGTTTTACATAGAGTATTATGCACTTAGTAAATGAACTCTTCTTGCTATATATATATATATATATATATATATATATATATATATATATATATATATATATATATATATATATATATATTCTCTCTCTCTCTCTCTCTCTATATATATATATATATATATATATATATATATATATATATATATATATTTTTTTTTTTTTTTTATGGTTTCCATAAGAAGAATAAAGTAAATTGATGGCATTGGTTAAAGAAAATTCTCATCTTCCTTTTAGAAACTGACAGATATTGATAGCCAAGCGCAGTGATAATACGTGATCTCCTTTTGTAGTCATAAGTAAATAAATAGCAGTATTTGATAATGAGTCGTGCTTGAATATGTGACCTCTTTGTCGATGTTGGTTTAAATGTGTTTTTATTTAGTTTCTATCGAAGTATCAGTTTCAAAGATATGGAAAAAAAAATAAAGAAAGTAAATAAAGAAGTTGCAGTCGTTTATTTAATACTTATTAGAATAAAGACAAATTTAATTTAATAAAAAATAAAACCTCGAGTCCTAAGGGACGGAATATACTTGTATATCCTCCTTAAGCGCATTGGTGGGCTGTCAGTGAAGCTGACGCCCATGAGTATTGAAACTTGGTGTTGTCGCCTGCCATCCACATACAATCGATAATTAAGACTTCTTTACTCAATACATTAATTTATTTTCTGTATGTTTAC
Source organism: Rhaphigaster nebulosa (assembly GCA_948150685.1). Classification (NCBI taxonomy): domain Eukaryota; kingdom Metazoa; phylum Arthropoda; class Insecta; order Hemiptera; family Pentatomidae; genus Rhaphigaster; species Rhaphigaster nebulosa. The sequence goes on from OX411306.1 coordinate 173,982,858, forward strand.
ATGAATACATGCAAGGAGCTTCCTGTATTTTGACATGCACAGAGATGAATGGGACGGAATTTAGTTGCTAGGGGTCGTTACGTGTAATGGAAGATACCCGACTACTACACCCAGATTCAATATTTTATGGGCGTCAACTCAGTAACAATCCTCCAAGGCGCATAAGTAGACATGCAAGTACATTCCGTCCCTTAGATCGGATAGGTTTGTAAGATTTAAACTTATTTCCGTAGTCGGGGTTTTTATTTTTTATTAAATTACATTTTTTTTTTAGCGTTATTAGTTTTTCAGGTATTGACTATTTATAATTCATTACTACATGATCACGAACTTACTAAAAATTTAACAACAAACATCAACAAAAAGCCGAAAATACTTAAAATATAATGAAATATTTTTTCAGCATTTTGAGCTCACAATGTTTCATAACATTCACGATAAATCACTGAGTAATTTGAGCCATCCAACTTAAACATCAGTCGTGCAGCTCGCTCAAAAAATCGTTGGATACCATCTAACGGACAGTTAAAACACATTTAAAACATAATTTTTGTAATATTTTGATCTCACGGGATCACATTGAATAATTTGAGCCATCAAAGTTGAAAATTGGTTGAGCCGTTTGCTCAAAAAATCGTTAGATACCTACAAACGGTCAAGCTAAACATGTTACCCTCCTTGCAACTGCGCTGTAGTCGGGCAAACAATATTTGTTCCTATTCGACCCGACAGATTCAATTAAAAAGGATACAGGCATGTTGCAACAAGTACCTCAATTATCTACTTCTTCATATCAATCGAGGTTCCAGATTCCAACCCTGAACCCTGCGCGGGATCACGCATTCGAATGTTTTGGGTCAAGTTTCATCTATCGGAGATAGGAACCGAAACACCGTGACCCTAACGAACTCTTAATGCAGCCAAATAGGTGTCATAAACAATAGAAATCTTCTACCGTGATCTCCGGCGTGTAATCTGCCCCAGAACTACGGCAGCATTCGTACCGCCAGCCGTCTTTGTTATTACCTATAACGGATAGCTTATTCACGAAATCTTGATACTGGGCCCTCTATGGCGAAACCAGTTCGGTCATTTCGGTCTTTGATGATATCTCTCAGTCATAACAACCTCTTTACATAATGACTTTTCTTTTTCTTTTTTATCTGCGTCTTAAACCAATGGACGGTTCCATCGGTATTATTAGTTTATCGGGGGATCTTAAGCGGTTATTTACTGTACAGTGAGGGGATCGAAAATCTGTTAATATTAGGGAAAAAATGAATTTTGAAAGTAGCCGGGTAGTTACGGAGAGTTACGTTCAGCGAAATGGCTATTGAACGGAGGACGTAACTGTAAGGAACATAGGACGACAGGGAAATTACTATGAGCTTGATATTATCTCTATCAGCATACTCGTAACTGTCACATTAAAATGAACTTTCAGGTCTGTGGAATGTCCAAAGCGATTTTAAAGTGCAAAAAAAAAAATTATTTACCACATTACAAATTTTATTTGAGATAAATATTTTTCACGTTTTTTTTTTTGTTTTTGTTTTTCGAAGGTAGGCGATGAGCGGCGGGAGTGCGTTTTCTGTCCGTTACATAAACCCCAAAGCACGATTGAATGAAAGTTCTGGAGATGTAAGATATAGATATATATTTTTCTCTGCTACATTTGAGCACCTCCAGCGGTCCCCTTTGGGTCAAATATGGAGGACTTTCTTCCAGGCAGAACGATGCCATTAAAGAATGGGTAAATTCCAGTCAAAATTTCTGTATGTTTATCTGAAATTTCGGCGTTTTTAAAGTTTTGCGCATCCCTACAGCTCCACCATATTAGTTTATAGAGCTGAAAATTTGTATGTGAATTGAGTTGATGTTAGGTAAGTATCTTTTGGAGGTCTCAACTTGGTTTCACCACTCCTCCACCGGGTTTTTCGATTTTTTAAAATATTTGCGCACCTTTAAAAGCCCTCCAAGTTAGGGAGCTCAATTGAATTGCATTTGAATGGAAATTAAATAACATTTAAAACAAAAGAAGTTTCATCGAAATCGAACCCATATTACCAAAGATATGGCTATTTCAACTCCAAAGGCCCCGAATGAGCTGAAATTCGTTATGAAGGGTTATCTGCATCGAAGGTCATCGAAGAGTCAAAACAATATAATCTCTCAGGTCTCAACTTTTTTCTCACTCCCACGTTTTTATATTTTTATTTTAGTGAAAATACGACTTTAGTGACGGAGTTCTGCTGCTCACAGATTTTTTTTTATTAATAATTTTATTTTAATCTTACAATTTTTTTATATTTGACCAAAATGGGGCTCACCTCTATTTTAAAATAGTTTTAAATCTATACACAGAACTAGGTTATAACTCTCTCAAGCCATCGCCGAGGACCTGGCGGAAATGTAAAGCAATCAAATTGTGGGTTTTATAAATATTTTAAACAATCATAAAAATTCACTTAATGAATTCACTTACTTAAGGTAAATTCAATAATTTAAGGATTTTTTCTTATTTTATAGACGAAGTTTTGGTAAGTTCTTTTAAAATACCGTTTTGAAATTGATGCAGTCCCTTTTTTGTATTCACTGGTATATGAGGTAGTAACGGACCACTGTATAGAAAAGAAGGTCGAAGAATACTTTCATAGGTAAGCAGTTTTAATCTGAGACTGAGATTTGGGATTGTTAGCAGATGGCTGAATTTGTATGATTTTTGTCGAAAGGTTTTACAAAAACAAAAATCTTTATTAGTTTTTGAAAATCAAATGTAATGTTTCTTTTTTTTTTTTTAACTTGGTTTAGAATGCAAAACACATGTACGTGACAGACACTGCATCAGCAAGCATCACTTGAGTTTGAGTTTCACTTGCGATTTGAATGCTGTGATTTATATTAACACAAATTGGTACTTTTCCGTTAAAACATCAGATTGCTAGGGATCCTCTATTTTAATTACATAGACACTATCAAAGGCTTGAAAAATATTGTTTTTTTCTGATTCACAAGTTATCAATATTACCTACCTTGTTGCGTTACTAGTTAAGATTGTCTTAATTATTTTACTGATTTTTTTTATTCACAGGAATTTACAATTGTATAAGAATATACAACAAGTAAATGTGAGAATAAGTAAATAAAACTTGACAATGCCGTGAGAAGGAGCTGTTAAGTCTAAAACATTGGTAGCACCTCGATGACTTCTGTGTTAGGAGATCCCGCGGCCATTTTATTTTTAGACGCTTCACTACTTCTCTTCGGAGGATTATCGGGAATAGTTTGGGAGGAAAGGTTACGCACTAGAGGGGTTAGTGTGGGAAAGGAGTTTCTAATTAAAAGAGGTATATCTATTTCGGGCCATGTCTGCAACAAAGGGAATATTGAGATATTTATTACTAAAAATCTAAATTTTATTTTACTTCATTATAAATGGAAGGATGCTATTTATTTACCTTGTTTATTTTCGTTCGCATATCTGGAATTGTGAATTTATTTTGTAACATTCTGGTATTGAGTCGATAAAAGCATAACCAAGTCTGAGAAGGAGCATTTTCGAACGGATAAATTGTTATATAGATACTAAGGAAACTAAGATATGGAAAGGGAATATATTTTGATTAAAAATAATAATTTAATAGACCCCATTGCGGTAGACGGCTTAGGCTAAAGGTATAGCCCAAAATACCCATTAAAAAAAAACTACCAATTTTCCAATCAGGAATATTACTTCTGATCACAAAAAAACCTGTAAATACGTAACGTTATTTTAAAACCGTAATTTCAGTTTCGTGATAATCGATAATATTAAGTCCAATACGCTTATACGCCTATACGTATAAATACCTTTGATAATAATGCTCCGATTTGGATAATTTGTTATGTAGAAAATTGTATTATCTTTGATATCATTAACTAAATTATTTACCATGAAATGCATACTTTTTTGAGTTACACGGAATTAACATATTCTTTTCGTAATAACTTTATTAACGGAATTTTCTCAGTGATTTGCTACAAAAATTAAAGGAACTCAAGGAGAAGACTTTGACAAGTTTCATCAAAATCGTTAGAGCTGTTTTTGAGAAAATTGTAAAAAAGTTAAAAATTAATGATACAAAGTAGCACTTTCGCTCAGTCGATTTTGGCGAAAACGTTCCTGCAACATCACAGGTCTGTGCCTATGTTAAATTTGTAATTTCAATTTGTACCACTATTCGTTTTTGAGCTCTTCACATACGCACACACGCAAAGACACACATGCTTAGGCCATTTGGAAAGACATGGTTATTTGTACTCAGGGGATCTTAAAACCTGTATTTCCGTTGAAAACTCGAATTTGTAATTTTTCACGATCGAAATACTTACATTTAATATATATTTCATATATAGGTAAGTGAAAGTAAAAATATTATAATTTAAATCTTGTTATTTCTGAAATTGTTGTGGACATAAGATAAATATGCAACTGACCTGAAAAAAGTTAACTTGAAGGAGATTCCATCATCAACGAAAGCTTCTAAATTACTACATGGATTTAGCATACCTTTCGCTTACGTAAACACTGAAAACATACAACAAGAACTGGAAATCCGTAACTATTACCAGTAGATTTATAGCACCTCTTGACGGGTACATCAACATCAAGACTGCAATGAGTACCAAGATAGCCCTGGATGGTATGGTCAAAGGATGCCGCCATCGACCTAACTATATAATACAAGGAATCGAATGCGAGTAAGGCAGTGAAAACGTGTAAGATCAACACTATCGCACTATAATCTAAACGAAATCAAAATATAAAATAGGTGTTGGCAATTATTAATCTCACAGTCAAGACTAACACACTAACGTAATCTACGCTTGGAACAACGTACGGCTGCCGCTGGATCTTTATTGGCCAACTAACTACCCCAAGGTTGACCAAATTTACCAACAGGGTTGATTCAACCGCTGTTCGATAAAGTAGAATCTCTTCTCCTACTAAGTTGTTACAATTTGTGATCGATTAATAAATGCAGAAAAAAAAATCATGGGAATAGTAAACTATGGTTTAGTAGAAGAGCAGTTTGGTTCAATCGGCCATGGAGGTGGGCAATCTTGTCATAAACTAATTCGAACTGTGCGCTTATCGAACTGAGCGAATGAGGAATTGAGTAAGTGAGTGAAGAAAGGAACGTATAAATATTTTTTTGAGGTAAAAGTCACATAAAAGAGTCACATAAAATAAGCTGAGTTGTAAACAAAGAGCTTTGAGCTTATTGAGCTTACTAGCTCAATACTGACCGCGAATTCTAATCTCGTCTAGAAGATAGGTTTGTCCAATTTATGATCAGCCAATACCCTATGCGAATGAATTAGCCTTGATATATTCGGTGTCCAATAACAATGAGACAAACAAATTTTCATTCGTTTTCAAAGTTTCATTCTCTTGACAAAAATGTTATCTCTTGATTTTCGTTTATTAAAAAAAAAACAATATTACACACTAGATAAGCTGACAAACTAGGTAATAATTATTATGTTTAATTTTCAATTTTAAATCAAAATGAAGCTTTAAATCAGTCCGATAGGTTCTTTAAACCTAGTACCAAACTGGAAAAACAGAAAAATGTATTTGTTTGTTTAAATTTAATGATTACTAATGATCCTGAGGTGGAAGTGGAGAATTGTGTGAAAACAGTTCCCTTTGATTTACATGTAACGAATACTTTTGAAGTCCCGGGGAAGGTAGGGTTGGTATTCAGGGAATAAAGATAGGGAGTCGGAGGGTCGGAACGCCACCAAGTGACCTTGGTGAACTTGCCTCCCGGTATATAGTATACTATGGAAATGGAGACGAGTCGAGACGTTGATTATGGTGTCAATCAGCGCCACTACCGAGGGTCTATGCTGCTGCAGATGGAGCTCAATTTCGGCCTTCTTCGGGATCAGGCCTCTGATATTGTAATTGACTACCGGGTGTTCAGTCATGTTTTTGGTGTAGCCTCATCACCAGGGCCATGAGCTGGGTCATCGTGTCCATCCGGCTGTCTAGGTGGTCCCTCTTCTCAGCTTCAGGGCTGGCTGCAGAATGAGCTGGTTGCGAGGGTAAGGCTGACTCCACTCGGCTGAGGATGAGCTGAGTGGCGGGGGTGGGAGCTCTGCTGTGATTGTCGGCTGGCTGCTGGGGTTCCACCGAGGAGGGAGAAGTGTGTCCGTCCCTTCTACGGGGTTTCCTTGAAGTGGCTTCTGCAAAGAGGGCCGCCACCATTCTATCCCTCCGAGTCTTCAGGAGTTTCAGCCGGCTGGGGCAATCTTTGGAGAAGACCGGGTGTTCACCGCCGCAGTTCTGGCACTTCGGGAGCTGACTCGTCCTCTGTGGACATTCAGACAGCAGGTGGTGATCCCCGTACAATGGGCAGTGTGGCAGGTCCTGCCAGAATACTGGGTAGTGTGTTCAAACTCTTGGCACTGGCGGCACTGAATAGGATCTCGTTTTTCTTTAAAGGGAACAGCCCTAAACTTCACCTGTCCCACGGTAAACCTTCTTCTTCCACTGCTGACTGTATTTTTAGCGAGCAGGAACGACTGTGGTGTTAATGGCACACCAAAAATGTTTCAGCAAAAAATATGCAATTAATTGTATGAGAAGAGATAGCAATAGCAATGTCGCACAACTTAACAAAAATTATATATTTGCTTTAAATAAGCATTGTTTAATTGAATCAGTGGGAATGAAAATAGTATATTTTCAAAATCAGTTTTTCGAGATATTCGCAATCAGAGATTATGTTGTGCACTGAATCAATCAATCATTCTTCTATCTATCAATCACTAATTTTAGAGCCTACGAGTGCTCAATGGCTAGTATTATAGCTATTAACCTAAAACAAATGTTTTTTTCCTAAATTCCCAATGTACTGTTTTCATTCTCACAGATTTAATTACTTAAATTATTATTATTTTTTTAAATGCACTGGTTTACGAAATGATCTGTTAAACGCCATCGACAATGATCTCTCGGTTTTGCCAATCCAAGACATTACAATTATAGTAAAAGTTTTGAAAAAATCAGATATTCTCTTTTAAATTACAAATTAAAATAAATAAATAAATATTATACATCTACATACTCAATGAAGATTTAATTTTTTTAAACCAAAACTATATAAAAATCCTCCCAATCCTGCCCCATACGAGCCACCGCGTAATCTCAATTCCATTAAAAGACAAAAACGTTCATAGATCAATACGTTTAACCTATCCCGTTACCATCATGTGTTAATATTAATTCAGCTGATTTACTAACCAGAAACACTATTTTGTGCAGTATAGAAAACCGTCGACGTGGCTATATTTCAAAAATAAATTATATAATTAATAGATGATATCATAAGAAATATACATCGTTATATCTATTTGAACTAACACACCTTTAATCTGTTGATCAATATGGCCGAGACAGAAAAATGACTTCATTGCAAAACATTGCCCAAGGATAAATGCAAATAGTAATTATTTGGTGAACAAGCTCCTGCAAAAGTGGAACTTAGTCATTCCAATAAAACCGCATATAAAAAGGTGTGAAACATGAAAATCAACTGTCGATTAAAAACCTAAGATTTGAATATAGATAATTCCTTGATACAACTACTAATATTACCTCAGACTGTAGAATGCATGTAGAATAGTACCTAATTCATGATTATATTATTTGAACTTTTTTTCGACAAATATTTTTTACAAATACACATTTTTTTCTGGGGCATCAAGTCCCTTTAAAATAACAAAAATGTACAATAACAATAGCACTTGTCTGCCTAGTAATGATTATTATAAAATAATTAATTTACAAGATTATAAAATAAAAGACAAGCATATGGATGTTTGCAGAATACTGCATAATTACATATCTTATGTACCAATGTGGCCTAATAAACAATACAATAACAAAAATAAAATAAACGTAGTGATAACTTTAATTCTTACGGATATACGAGGAGGTGGAGAAATAATTCATGTTTGAATGAGGTTAAGGGTAAGGTTTTACGAATGGAGATGGGTAAGAAATTGCAAAACAAGGTAGCATGATAAAGGATTTTTTGAAGCACGCCGATCTACGGGAGGAATATATAGGTTTTTGGACTGGGATCTCGTGTTAAAGAGTGGGTATGGGGGGGGTATGGAGTAAACAGATTAAGAATGTAGGAAGGCTTTTTGGTTCTAAAGGATCGGAAAAGATAGACATCAAGCCGGTGTTATCGTCGTAAAACAGGGTGAAGCCACTCGGCATGCCAACTGGAGACAAGAGAACGCCTGGAGATCCCGAAAATGAATCTAATGAAGCAATTCCGTCTCATGCATATCAGACTGTCCAATATGGTGGTATGCGCAAGGCAGCCGTTACCAAAGTGGGGAAAGATAAGGAAGGAGATTAGGAGCTGGTGAGTTTTAGGGAGTATAGAATCGCGAAATCGTAGGAATTGTTTGCGAATAGCTACGGATTTTCGGATAATTTGGGAAATATGGTTATTTCAGGACAGGTTTTGATCAAAAATGACTCCAAGCTTTTTAACCGAGGGGAGGTATTGAATAGGTAGGTAATTGAGCTAGGTTAAGGGACAGTAAGGAAGGAAATTAAAAAGATGCTTGCTACCGATGAGGATGGCCTTGGTTATTTTCTGATTTCAGTCACAAATCATGGTTTACTGTCTATGCATTGATATATCTATTCTTCTTCGGTTCGCCTTAGAATAATAATAGTAATTTGAGTCATCGGAACCTAAAATCCTTTCGATTTGTTTATAATTAAATAACAAGTGTCTGAAATAGATTATATGGTAAGCAATCGGCAAAAATACTTCGATTTTTGTCCATTGAAGGCCGCACTGAAGAAATCTCAAACGGACTATAATACTCAATCTTTATCACTATAACACGTCATCAAAAACGTCATGTCTCAGAACATTATGATTGATTGCTAGTAAATTAGGCATGTACTTACCTAAAATATGTAATTTAAGTTTCGTACAACTTTTCATTTTGGAGATAAGCTGTTCACGTACACACGGATTCCTAGAATTACAGACTATTATGGTTATTTGAACTAAAGGAAGCTTTAAACGTCTATTTCCTTTGAAAGCATGAATTCGAAATTTTTCAAGATCACAATACTTACCCTTCCTATATATTTCATAAATAAATAAGGGAAACTAGAAGAAAAAAAAACAAAACAAATTGGCACCGTTTTTGTCAAAAACAAATTCAAAATTGACAGCTTAACATTATGTAAAAACCTAGTAACTCTTTTAATGCATGCTTTACTTGTGACCACTTATTTTATTCTTTGCAACAGAAACTAAATACGAATTCATAATTGGCATTTTAATAAACAAAGTAATTTTTTTTTTTAAATCCTCCCAGTTATGGAAGGGAATTTCTTTCTTTCTTTCTTTTTTATTTTTTGTAATTTCTTTATATATTTCTTGATAGCGAATTATTAAAAATTCTTTATTTCAATAATTTAAAAGCACTTCACCTATGAAATGCATGGAAGCAATAAATTTAAGGAAAAGAATAAAATACACAAGATACTGATATAAAATTACTACTAAACCAATAAAGGAACTAGCAAATAGAAATTCGAACAATTCGTTCCAATACGTTAATATTTTTTTAACGTCATTCCTTATTCATTTCTGGCGATAAGTGAATTTTATGGCTGAAAACTAGGAATCCATTAATATAGCATAAAAGCCATGAGATAGCCTGCAGCATCATTTCCTGTCTTGATGTTACGGTTTTAAGTTAGCAATGGGGATCTCTCATCCAGCTCCTTTTGAGCCTTGTTGAAACTGGTTTGCTGGGCATGAGGGTTGTGACTATATCTCGAATGACTATGTAAGTATGTTCTTGTAATTTGTCATGAAATAGTTTGTATTGGTTCCGTATGTGCTCATTAACCATTTGTATATAAAGGTCTGTTTGTTACAAATGTACCATGAAGCTCTGGTTATTTCCATCAAAGTTTATGATCGAATAATTTGAGGTTTACGTTTATGGGCCTTTATGGCTGTTCTGTATATCTGTTAACGTAGGATCTTATTGTTTTAATTAACTAAATGGTAGTGTTCAATTTCTGTGTTTCAATTGTAAAGGTTTTGCAAATAACGAGTATATAAGTATTAATTTCACGGGTTTCCTTGATGTGTAAGCCAAATAAAAAATATGAAAAATTGAACTAAGAACGAACTTCCAGCGCGACTTGACTTAGCTGCAAGGAATGCTACTAATTATATTCATTCATAATATTTGAGTTCTTTTCTGAAAAGGCCCTTACGAACTCCATTCATACAACTCTGAAATATTGCAAAGATTCTTATTTGATAACATGAAGAAAGGTAAAAACCGGCTAGTAAGATAAAAATTATTAACAATATCCAAATGCCCAATTAATTTTATGTATAGCTTCATGGTCGCTCTCAGTGTCATTTCGTCTGTATGGATTTTATGGCCAATCGAAACAATCACATCAAAGGGATACTTTTTTAGGAATCCGTTATGCTTTAGAAGAAGCTTATGTTGGAAGTGGGTATAATTTCGATTCATTTATAAAAAGTTTTACGATTGGAAAACGAACTCTTTCTTAAATGATCAATTAAAATGTAAAGGATAGCTGTTAGAAGGACACTTTTTTTTTTTTTACTTGAGCCAAAATAATATATCTTGCAATTTCGATCAGAACTATTCATAAAATATAGATATAAAATCAGTTAATAATATTAGTTAGGTCCTCAATAAATCACAATAAGAAAAGATCCGAATCTATTATATACAGAAGTTAAAAAGCTATTCATAATAATATTGAATTTCGAAAATTGTGAGGTCCAGAGTACATTAGTTTCTTAATAATCCAAGAAGTTTCAAAAACAAGATATCATCAACATATAACTTTCACACTTTGATAAGACATGTGTCAACCAGTTTATATCGGCGACAACCAAATTCCTCAGACGGACGTAGTGCGTTACCTTGGACTAATATTCGACCAAAGGATGACCTGGAACCCATACGTCAAAATGAAAAGATTTTATTGTACTATATTCTCTTTTTTTCTAAATCATCAAAACTAGAAATTAGACAGAAACTAAATACATACGACTACACAAGCCTATTTAAATCCATATGGACCTACGCCTCACACATTTAAGGTTCAGTAAAAAAAAATACATACAAAACTACAATATTTTCAATCCAAAATTTTAAGCCTAATACCAGAAGCTACTTGATAGGTAAACAACAAAACTCTGCATGCAGACGAACAACAGTCAACTATCGACCAACACATACGTTCTCTTTATTCCCGTTTTCATAATAACCTTCACGAGCATAACAATAGTGATAAACGATATAGCTTCAGCTGGCATGGTCATTAGGAGAAGATTAAAAAGGAGCTGGATGAAAGATCTCCTTTCTTGAATTAAGGGACTAATTCAAGACGGTAATGAGTTACAGCTGGGTACTATTATCCTTCCTCATACCTAATGTCTATGTTGTATCGTCATCGTATTAGCTGATTGTCACTTTTTTTTGGAAAAGGTAAAAATAAATAAACAATAAATTAAAAAAATTATTATTCATGATATATTTATATATTTTTTTATCAAAAAATTATTTTGTATGCAATCCAGGACAAAGAATTTCTATCAATCCTGTTAATCGTTTTCCTCTAGGATAAGCAATAGTAACTAACAATGTTTCTTTATGACATCAATTAATAAATTGATGGCCATAAGGAATTTACAAATCGAACTTATTTATTACTTATCTGATTAATTATTGCTACTTATTGGTTTATTATTTATTAATATGATTTAGTCTACTTTGATATGGTCCGTTATACGGTATGGCATAGCAGAGACGCATGTTTAAGGACATTGAAGCTCTTTGGTGAAAAATTATTAGTCTGACAAAGTAAGCGGATGAATACCGCTATCCGAAACACTAAAGATGAAGTCGGAGTGCATTATTACTGACTTCGATACATATTTCAGTTATATTATACTCTCTTGTAGAATTATATTCTCTTGATATTATGTAGCTACCAAAAATTGATACTAGCTATAGAATACCATTCCATACCACGTCTTCTCCCGCGCTAAAGCATTCCCTCGAACTTTAAAGAAAAAAATTCATACGTTATATGTCTTTTATGCATGTGGGACTTCTCTTCGTCCTTAGTACAATTTCTCCATGGAGTTACCTTCAGCCACTTAGACCAAACATCTGTCTCTTTAGAGTACCTTCATCTCGGCTAGAGTTTTTCTTCTTTCCTGACATAACTGTTGGATATGCTCTAAATAGGTTCTTCTGGACGGCTTCGTGGTCGCCTGTTGGCCTTACTTCACAATCATTCGTGGTACTCTGTTTTCTCCAATGCTACAGATATGCCCAATCCATAAGCTGTCGACAATTCATTGTTGATTTTAGCGAGGGGATCAGAAGTTCCTCTCTTATTCTCTCATTTCTCATTCTGTTTCTCCTGGTTTTTACCATTATTTTATACAAAAATTTCATTTCTGGAGCTTACGACATACGAAGCAGTTCTCCTTCTGAGAATTTGGTGGATTTCATCCCTAGAAACTATAAATAGCAATAGAATCAGACCATCATCCTGTTTTACACTTCGTTCCAAGGAAAATGGCTTGTACTTTTGGCCACTTAAATCCTATAGGGCTTTGGCTCGGAGACTTAATTGCTGCCAATAGATCTTCAGAGATCCCTCTTCCTTTAAGTGCTCTCCATATTTCACTTCCGGATACTTAGACGAAGGAACCTTAAATAGGCATCTATAACACTAAATTAAGGAATGCAATTTTTACCATGTAAAACATTCAAAATTAGCCCTAAAACAACAACTATATAAAATTATAAGATTATAAAATTATCATCACAATACAATAATTCAATGAATGAGGACAAAAAACATGCCCCACTAGACCCATAGATTTAGAAAAAAAAATCAAATATGAGGGGTTACACTGAGTATTTCCTTATCACACGTCTCTAAAGTCACGTTTTGAACCGATGCTGGGGGTCAGTTTAACTGGCACTTGTGAATTGGACAATAAAAACAAATGTACTTAGAAATGTATACTCTCATTAAAATTGCACCTTTAATATGAATACAAATCGATATATTTATTGGTGGCAGAATATATTTTCATAAATAATGGAAATGAACTGAGAAACGATTCCGTTATTGCTGCCTGAAACGAGTGGTGAACTAATTCATCCGAGCCTATATAAATCGTGACTTTAAGCTTAGCCTGACCCTTAAACTGCTAACCGCAACGTAAGCATTGTAGTTAAATCTTATTAGGTCAATTATAGCTTGTGTCGGAACATTATTCCGTAAGTAAAGTTGCCTCAAAACGGGGTACATTTGGAACATAAACTGACGTTACACTATTGATAGCACTTCATACGTTACAATATAGATGCAGTACACAAACTGCATTCAATGTTACAGCACAAAAATTGTCATTAATTTCAATTTGAAAAATATAAAGGATCAACTCCCTACTAAAAACAGAGACGACCCAAATCGGTGCCACTGCGTTGTTATAGGCCGTACGAACCTTCTTTGTCGGCTGAATTATTCAGTTGACTCATCTTTCTTTGGGCCAAATATATTACAGGATTCTTTTTTTTTTTTTTCTCAAAACAGTTGAAGCTCTTTTGTCCGACAAAATCAAGCAGTAAGCTTGTTCTCGGTTCTGAAAATCATTTTAACGGACGTCACAGTTTATTTTTGCTAAATATTTTGTTACACATTTCAGCTGTCATCTATTCTTGTAAGACCTTGGTTTCAAGAAGGTTCCAAAAATGTCATTCAGAATATTTTTAATAGATAAATTTTTGATCGGAAACTTATGGATGGCACATGGGTGGAGGATAACTTGTGTAAGATATTTTTTATTTAATGCATATTTTTAGACTTATTTTTTTTTATTTGTGAGTTGTTTTTTTTAAAACAACTGCTCTCCAACGGTCACACAATGGGTATTTTTTGTGGCTTTCTGCATCATAAAAAAATATTCACCTCGTTGATTATGATTACACGAAAATTGGAAAATCGTTAATTTTTGTGTTATACACAGAAATATCCTTAAATATAAGGATATTTCTCGGAAGAAGACCGAGATAGCGATATACACTAGACTTCGAAAAATAGATAGTTTATGCGCCACCGAGTAAAATATTTAATTAGAAATTTATCAAATAATTCTTAATTAAAGTTTTCTTATTGTAATGTCTTCCTTAGATGTTGGCAATACGTATTTAGGCTAGGAGAGTGGGAGAGTCACCCGTAATCCATTTCGAGAAAATAAAACTTTAAAGTTTGGAGTTCCGCCTTTTTTGAGTCTATGGGTATTCTTCAAACGCTTCTAACCAATCCTTTTTACCATCTTATTCTATTCAACGATATGAAAATATAGATGTGCAAAACTCCATTTCGAAAAATGTGACTCTACCCATTTCTTCCGTGGACTCTTCAAATACTATCATACCTTTGCCGAAAATTATGAATTTCAGTACTTATAACTCCAGTGCAGGAAGATCGCCTTATCATTATTATCAAATTTAGTTAAATGACAAAAAGAGATTTTTTTAAAAAGAAAATTACAACTAAATATTTAATTGTGTAGCATTTAAAAATATCAGTTTTCATTTTCAAATAACAATCAGATAACAGAAAACTTTATTACCTTACGTAACATTTTCTTGTAAAATTATCGTTGCTCTTTATCGCTTTTCTATTGTGTTCATATTATTTATCACTAAAGAAATTTATTTATTCCTATATATTCTTCGCTCAGAGCAGAATTCAGGAATTATATGCAACCAGAGAAGGTTGCAATAAAAAGTTAGATTGCAGGAAATGAATTAAAGCCATTTACTAAGAGGAAAGGTTAAGTTGTGTTTCTAAAGTAAAGCACGACGATAATGCTACAGATACAATGGGAAACCTGTTGCCATTAACTATCCATGCTACACCTAACGTTGCCATTAATTGCAATCTCAGGCTGTTTGGTATCTGCATAATGAAGAAAATTAATCTAGTGTTAGATAGCTAACAATTGTAATCAACTGAAAATCCTTCACCTTTCCATGGGGGACAGCCCATCGGTCGATATACTATATATACCATCTAAATTAATTGTAATTATAGCTATCCGCTACTTCTTTATTCATTATAAAAATGTTTCCACCTGAATAAACTCCTGCTGTACACAATAACGAATAAAATTTTTAAAAAAATATATTCTTATATGGAAAAAAAATATTTCATCCTCAATCCTTCAATTCATTCATCAATCCTTCTGTATAATCCCTGTTACTGGCACTTTTTTTTCCATGTATGTTAACATTATTTATACCCGGGTGTAGGCATTACTGGTATATTACGTTGAGTATGCTTATGTCAATAATACCAATGATCATCAATGGAGTGTCAGCCATTATTATATTTCGTTGGTAAGTGGCATTGATAAGAAATTGTTTTTAATATAGATAGAGTCGACACCGGAACAAGAAAAGTAGAACATACTTAATCTTTTACGTTTTACAATATCTGGAATTATTTAAACCAGCATAATTCCTTAGCCATTATTGTATTACAAGTGACGGCTCGCCTCAACGGAATTTCTCTTTTTAAATTGTCGCGAAATCCCCCCCTCTCCAACTTATCTCAGTTCTTATCTCATCTCCCATTAGTCAATATTCCCCATCATAACAAGTGGCACTACATTTCTCAGCTGTCTCTCAATTATAAGATAATAAACAGTTCAGGAAAAAAAAATTATTAAAGCGATAGAAATATGATAAACTGCACTAAATTACTTTTAAATGTTCTACAAGCCAAAAATTAGTGTCAGGAAGATCGCAATCTAATGTTACCCCATCACCCTGATAATGATTGACAAAGCTATGTTTAAATTTCTGAAAACACGATGCATAATCGATGGGTGTTTTGAAAAAGTCAATATGACATTGAGCGCACTTGCGAGGGAGACGGTTGCGCAAGACGTTGCGCATGGACTGTTACGATAGCCGAATATATAACGGCGATATTTTATTAATGCTCTATGAGGATATAAATCTATCGGTTATCGCCGCGGTAGCCCTCAGATAAGATCGTCCATTATCCTCACAAGATCCGATCTAATGAAGCTGGTTGGTTCTAGCGCAATCCCTGTACACTGGACCATATCTTATATCGGGGCGGTTATGCTAGAATTATTCAAATATAACTAGCTAAAATATTGTTGTTAATTAATGAGAAAAAAATATATGTTCTCGACGATATCATCTCAGATTTAGACCCTGAAACTAAAAAAATAAAATAACTTTATCTTTTAATTAATCATAATAATAGGCTCATTTACAACTAATGAACATTTATTTGGTTATTAACGGTCTATTAACAAGCTTTCTCCCTTCTCTTTGATTGGGGAATATCCCAGGACTATAAGGGGTTTCGGAAAAACTTTACCTTATAAGAAGTGATCATCTAAGTGTCTGAGAATGGGGCACTTATTACATTAAACATCAATATTATTTTAGGTACAAACTTCTATTCAAAACTAGGAATTTATTCATCATCAAGCGAAACCTTTTGCCATTTTAGCCTTATTGTATTTGAATTGTTTTATTTAATATATTTAAGCATTTAAAATTATTAAATAATTAATTATTTAATAACCATATTATTTTTTCCTCTTTTCAACTATAGTAGGAAGTCCAATAACTACTGAAAGGAAGAGCCATTATGGCTTTCCAATAGTATTTATTGCGTGTTCACATCAGATATACAATTCTAACAATGCCAACGTTTCAGGGATATGCTCCATCATCAGGACTTTTTCTGAAAATTGCATAATAAAACAAACAACATATTATACCAGCAACAACAAACATTTTTCTGAAACTTAAATAATAAAACAAGCAACATATTATACCAACAACAACATACATCACATAGATATAGATCATTATGCACACAATTAAATTATAATAATACTGTATACAAAACTTACATGTACATGTATCTGTAAACATGCACTATATTATCACAATAAATTAATAAATTATCTTTCAGCTTATATCTAATTTTCCATAAAAATACTATTTTTTCATTTAACCATTAGTTCATATTTGTCTGTTATGCTTTAAATGAATCTTATTTAGGCTTTGTTATCTAAGATTATAATATATATAATTATTATATAAATTGAGTTTATTTTATTTTATTTTTATCTTATTTATTATATCCGCAGTGGATGGGGACACATCCCCAAAACATTAGCATAGTTAGAATTGTACATGTGATGTGAACACGCAATAAACACTACTGGAAAGTCATAATTGCTCTTCCTTTCATTATTTTATTTTTTATTTTGTGGAAGTATCTGCATACATAAATTCATAACTGTAGATAAAAAATAAAAAAGCTAAAAAGTTTTGATACTCATGAGAATGATTTGTGCCTGATATATTTATTTCCTACTACAAAAAACAATCTGTATAGAATTGAAAATGAATCTTACAGGAAAAAAATCTTTATAGTAACAGCCATTTTAAACCCGTTTTTATCAAGTTTAATTTCATGACAATTTATTACTTCTTTTTGTTCCTTTCTTTTAATCATGCTATGTGGTTTATTATCATGTTGACTTGATTAGCTACGACACTATATAGGTTTATCAAAAAGTTATTATTCAACCAGAATTATGTATTATGATCTGTGGGTTATTTAAAAAATGCATGAGATTAGAAAATAAGATTGGAAAAAAAGAGCATGTCAAATAAAAATGCAATAATTTTTATTGTAAATTATAATTTTGCGTTGAATAGGTGAGCAAAAGATGACTTCCAATTATTCTTTAGTTTCTTCTTCTAAAATGCGATGACGTTTTGGTGTTGCGTACCCATTGTAAGAACATTCTATAATATAACATAATATAACATTACATTAATAAAACTATGTCATTTGAATCAATAAAAATTACCTTTTCATAATTGTTAAAACTATAGCCAAAAAGTTAGTTATAAGCACTCCTTGTAGAATACATTTCTGCATACAGACAATTTTTATTGATTCAAATGACAAGTTTTATTAATGTGGTGTGTAAGAGTATGTTTTGATAATGGTGATACAACCCTGAAACAACAACGCGCAGAAGAATAAGAACAATTGGAAGTCATCTTCTACTGAACTATTCAGGATTAATATAAACTTCCTAAGAAATCTTAATTTTTTTTTTTTTTTAAATTCAGTATAGTTTTAACGGAAAGTTAAATTCTGATATTTCGATTAATCTAGGCCTAATGAGAGTGTTATTAATACATAACAGATAAGATCATACTGCAACTTAACTAAGTTAACCTGTTACTTATTACTAAAACATGATTTAACCGATCCAATATTATTATTATTATTTTCACAGCCATTGAATATCAGAAATACTGAGATGGCATTGCATAACGCCATTTCATCATCCTCCGCCGATACAGGGTATGAACAAGGACACGGGATATAAATTTTTACAAGAGATTGCGGCCAATATAACTCTCGGCTAGTAATCTTGTTAACGGCTGTAAGTGGGTTCGTGATGTAGCCGAAGAAAGTATGGCAGAATTTATTCGCTTTGATGCTTGTAGATCTGCGATCGGTTCTCGAGGCGGCCGGTTGTGTGTTGAATGTATTTAGTGGGTGCTTAGTGCATTGTAATGACTTCACGGAACCAGTATGTAATCAGTAGTTCTTATGCAAATCCTCTATCTTAAATTCATTAGCTCCATTGGTAAAAGTTCTTATATCTCGGTCTAGCATCAGGCGACAAAAATAAAGTGTTCTTTCTGCTACACTGAATTTGAGAATGGTCCAGTTTGTGCAGGGGCAAAATCCTGCTTTAGTTTTAAATACTAAACCATCAATGGCCTGAACTTAAATACCAGTGGCGTACGCAGGGAGAGGGATCAGGGGGAATATATCTCCCATCGAAATGTAAGAAAATATTTTGCATTCCCACTAACATAAGGTTTTTGTTACCGATTTTGAGTAACATTTTTTTATAATTTTAACAATAATTTTTGATCAATTTTCATGTTTTTCCTTAAAACTTGGGCCCAGTGTGGCGATTATACACATTTAGATAATTGCGTGTCTTCTTATTAAACCTCCTTTCCGAATTAAATTTAAATCGCCCCCGAAAAAAATTCTGCGTACGCATCTGTTAAACACCTGTTAAAATCAGGCTCATTCAAACAGCTTATTTTTTTACTGGATGCATAGGTAATCTGTGTAATAAATCCTCCACAAAAAACGTAATTAAAAAATTTGGACCGATGAAGGATATGTCAACTGTAGAATTCAGACGGCTATACAACACCGAACAGCGTGACCAGTATTCGGTGAATATTATTGAAGTGCGTTACCTGTATTCGGTGAATATGATTCAAGTGATAGCATCGCGATGAATATAAAGGTTTTGTTAAGTCTTCCGGAAGAATAACGAAGAAATTATTAAAAGGCTAATAGGCTATAAACCCATGGGTAAGAAACCTAGGTGGCCTCATTCGCTCAGTCTCTTATTTATTATTTATTAATTCAACACTAAATTTCTAAAAGCTTTATTAACTGCAACATCGAACATTCGAAACTATAGAACATACTCCTGAACGCAGTAGTGAAATTGTAAAACATTAAACTTCGGAATTCAAAATACTTCAACGAAATCTTTTCGAAATCCTAATTTACATAAACGAGTTTATTATTCATCCCTTCAATTAAAGTATTTTATCCATATTATTTACATATTTATATATACAAAATATGTTTTGACAAAGCAATAATTTGCCATGTGCAAAGTATTATTGCAATAAACAAATCTGAGCTCATCTGGATAGCGGTTAACTGTTAGTAACCACCTCAAAATTTTTCGAAGTGGAATGTATGGGTTTATGTTAGATCTATGTACTGAGGGGTTCATTTTGTAAGTCAGTCAGTCGTGGAAATTTTTTTAGTTATGAAATTTAAATTTAAACTAAAATTAAAATCAAACTAAATACGTACATCATTGTTTACAGTAACAATTTTTTTTACCCTTTCGTTTCTTTTCCGAAATGGAAGTTTTTAAAATTGACAATAATAACTAGTAAAAAAGAATGTTTCACTAGAATGACGCATTTCCAGTTCAACATTTCCCGAGCTCATTGAAGGATATATCATCAACAATAATCATTATACGATCATAAATTAAAGGGCTGGGGGAATGAAGGTGGCAAGCCACAACTTTGAAGTTAATGAGTAATTTAACAAAAACAAAAAAAAAAAGCTTGGTTCTCTATAAAGCTCTTTACTGTGCTAGTTTGGGTAAACTCCATGAGATATGTAATAGGACTACATCGCAGAATGTACGAAAACTAACAAAATAAAAAATCTATTTAGAGAAGCAAAGTAGCGTTTTGTACAAAATACCCATTAGCTTCAAAATTCTTGCCCCATTCTCTTTAATTTTATGAGATCAAATTTGAAGATTTTCGTCTTAATAAATGATTGATGACTTCGGATAAACACATAGTTTATCAATTTTTGATTTTTACTCGCTTTATTTAATGCATTCTTACTTCGAATAAAGATGGAATAATAAAGTTTGAATTAAACGATTAATTTTTTGTAATACTGATAAGTCAAATAAATTAAAATATTTTGTCTTGAAAATAGATTATTTTTTACTATCAACTTGTTCCTATTATAACTCATGAAGCAAAATCGACTGATCACTAAGTAAAATAAAATTATTTCCATATAAATCTGCTGCTAACGTACCATGACATCTAAAATAATTTCCGTTAAATCAGATATTTTTTGCATTTCATGATGTCATTTGGCATAAACCAGTTTAGTTTTTTTCGTTTTGTTTGAAATAAATTAGTAATCTTAATTATAACTTGTTTGCTTTATTATAACGCCAAGCTTGAAAATCCTGTTGATTATGTAAAGACTGCAGTTATTTCGGAGTTAATAACCAACATTTCGGTTGCTCAAAAAGTGTTTCGCGTCAGCAAAATTAAGGAATGATAAGTGCCATCAATTTGCCAAGTCCAAGTGATAATTATATGAAAATATCAGCACTTTGTATGTATAGTATGTTGTTTATCATTAATGTTGAAATAAAAATTAAGTCAGAATAGGGAGCATAAGTTCTTCCTTTTTTTTTTTCTGTTATGTCATTCCCTAATAATCGGTAGTATAAGAAATCTGGGCGTCAAGCTCTCTGAAATTTTGGAGGTAGCCAACTAAAAAAATTATAATATTATTATAATTGATAATTTGATAATATATATTCTTATAATATTTTTAATATATATTCATAATATGAGGTTTCTTATAATATTTAGTTCTTTGCCACTACCAAATGTAAATCTTTTTTAGGAGATGGTTTTAGGAAAGTGCGGTCAGAAATAAAATACACAAGTTTTGTCAAAATTTTATATTTTTATATTTATAATTTATAATATGAATTTTATTTTAGTTCTTTCGAATTCTCCCAAGAGATTCAGCTATATTTGTACTTATCATATCTTAATTCCACCTGTTTAATTATTATTTTCGTATCTTGTTTTCCTAATCTCTTAGTTTCCTTTATCTCTTTAGTTTTTATCCTAATCTCTTTAGTTTCCTGTTCTTTCACATCCTTAAACCAATGTTTACTTCGGAAACTATTTTCCTTTTTTTTTTTTCATAATTAAGGTTTGTAATAAATAGTTAAAAATTATGGTTTCAACGATGGTTTGTAATTTTTTTTAATTAGTCACCTAAATATTAGTAACAACGCCACATTTTCACCATCAACAATCAGGACTAGATTAAAAGTTTAGGCCCTCCTAGGTACCGTCGAAAGAAGGGGAAGGGACTGGTCGGTTCGGTATTTTTCCTCAAGAAAATTATCTTAAAGATGACAATTGAAATTTTATCGCATAATATTAGTTATGACGTCATATGACTTTTTTCTTAGCTCATAATAATAAACATTTTTACTTCCTTGTACGAAGTAAAGGAAGTATTGTACTAGCGAAAATTTTCGGTTTTCAGATTTTAACGGAAATATCCATTTTGACCATCCCTGAATCCATTTTGATTAGTTTCGTCGTGGCGTCTGTACGTACGTTCGTTCGTTCGTATTTCGCATAACTCAAAAACAGTTAGCCGTCGAAAGTTGAAATTTTATATTTCGGATTGTTGTAAAATCTAGTTGTGAACCTCCCTTTTTGGTCACTGCTTAATCACCGGAAGTGGTACTTTACTTGAAGGTCATAATTGATTTCCATCAAAAATGATATTAAAATAGTATGCAAAACTTCTCAAATTTAGAATTTATACTTTATATATTGATTTAAATAACATACTAGATTTTGGTCTAAATTGGAAAACCGGAAGAGGTACTTTACTTGAAGGTCATATTAGACTTTCATCAAAAATTATATTAAAATATAATGTAAAACATTTACAATTTGGTAAATAGGACTTTTATATCAATATGAATGTATTTTCTAGATTTTGGTTAAAATTGGTGAGCCGAAAAGGGTACTTTACTTGAAGGTCATATTAAACTTACATCAAAAATTATATTAAAATTAAATTGAGAAATCAAATGGTTCGGTAATAAAGGTTACAAACGCGATTTTGTTTATACTCTAATTATACATTTTTATTGCTTATTTTAAGTGTTAATATTGGGCATATAATACTGGTTTTTCTCCCCATTTGTGCGATGAACAAGTTTGCAGCAGGAGAATAAGATATAAGTTAAGTGGATTTTTCCGCTTAAAATTTAGAAACTGTCGATTTCTAATGCTTTACCTAGCGATATTGACAGTTTTAATGTTGTCACGGAACACGAAGAAATATCTTGGAAACTAGTTACCAACTGAAAAAAACAACATATAATAACGGAATGAGACCTCCAGAAACAAGAGTATGTGTGTCAATAGATGGGTGTCGCGACGCCGTGCTTCGTTTTTGAGATACTGCAATTTTCGGAAATTAGTAACCAAATTGAGGATCACTTTTTGAGCCTACGATCTATAGTTCAATAGGAGTACAAGGAAGTCATGTGTTGTCCACATCAGATTTTTTTGGTAATTGATCAAATATTCCCCCCCCCCTCCTGGTATTGTGCTTCCCTAAGCAGCGATCTAGAATGCCTAGTGGCAAATCCGGCCCTTTCAGCATTCCACTTCTACCGCTAGACGTCTCTGGATTTGATCCTCCATAAATTATTATCAATGGTCAGCTGAGTAGAACATAACGTTTTAAATATAATTTTTTTTTTTTGTTTTTGGATAATGTCAAACTTCATAGCACCGAATTTAAGATTTCAATAATCATCTTTTCATTGATGATTTTTGAAATACTGAAGTCACCCGTTTCGGCTGAAACTAAATACTTAGTCTTATAATAAATATAATATAATCTTGTATACATCTTCCCACATACTTTGAGTTTTTTTCGGACTACGGAATCTCTCTCCTCTAGATTGCCACTATAACCATTAAAGTCCATGAAAGTTTCTTCTTGCTCAAGTAACAAAACAATAATATGTCATAAATGACGCATAAATTTCGTTATATAGTGCACTGATTTTTATGCACAAAGTGGTATAAGTTACCAAGGTTTTTATAATATTTTGTACGGTAGGATAAACTCAAGGAAAATATAAATGGGAGTATTTAAAGGCTAGATTCAAATGGATGAGATCAGTATAAGAGATACGTATGTCATACAATATGTCGCCTGCAGATAATCTCTTCCGATTTCCTCTTCGAGCCAATAAGTTGCCCAGGAGTTAACAAACTCCAGCCAGTTTCCGATCTGCCTTGAATCATAACGACATTTTTGTATTTTTAATAAAATGTGGATAAAGTTGAAGTGTCCTTCTGGTTTTTTACCAAGAAAAAGAAAATAAAACTTTTGGTACACCCAATCAATGATAGCCGTGTGCTCAAAGATTTATTCGACTTTTTACTTCACGAATCTGCATAATTATTTAATTTGTCTAGTTAAAATTAAAGAATTTTGAACATAAATGTTGTCTAGGACCGCAAACTCTGAAAGCGAAGTAAAAACTAAAAGTGTCCTGATGAGAATGGCACTATAATGTGCAGTTTTAGTCCCCTCTCCAATAATCAAAAGTCTCTCCAGGAAACGGAACTTCCAAGTCTCTCAAACCGACCCATTACGAATCTTTTCGTCCAAACGTTGTATTCTTACAATACATTTACATTACGAGAGAAAGAAAAAAGGGCCTTCATTTTGGTAAATATTGTCGCCATTTGAAATTTTTAAAAGAATCAATATTTTTCTTTTACGTGACGAAGGTTTGATCGGTGTATATTTACTTTGGCGAGAAGGAAGCTGCCAACGTGAGACCAGTGTCACAGGACTGAACTGTCTCCTAGTCACAACAATCCCACTGGATCATCTGAACCAATAAGTTTTTTTGCCACCATCTCATCAATGATCTGCCCTTTCCGCCTGTCAACGTGTGGTGGGTCGTGTTTTGAAAAGTATAGGACAGGAGGTGTATATTATTATTGTTCTGGTTATTGGAAACTTAATATTCAGTTTGCATAAAATTTTTAAATTAATAAGGTTGAATTATTAAGTATTTCACAGTTATTATATATAGCATTTTTGATGATAAGCCTTATTTTCTTATTTATGCGTTGTTTGATATATTGATACAAAGCGTCGACTCAATAATATCAAGCTAAATATTTTTGAAGAACTTGAAAAGAATATATTAAACAATTACCTGAAATTATCGGGCAAAAATCTTCCGACGGATCTAAATATTAAAATGGCGAACTTTGATATTTTTATGATTTTTACAGTCCACAAATAAAATTAAAAGACCCTTCAAGGTAAGCTGCTAATTATTTTAGGTACATATTTCAGCCATTCAAGGAGGGCAAGATATGAAGGGCTTGGGACATAAATGTGGCAAGCCATAATTTCAATGTTAATGAGTATTTTCTACAAAACGTTACTTTGTTTCTCAATTATCTCCTGGAATGTACACAAGTTAACAAAATAAATGGCTAAATAGAGAAGCAAGATATCGTTTTGTACGGAATACGCATTAACTTTAAAATTGTGGCTTGTCACATTCTTGTTTCATATTATGAAGCTCTCAGAAAGAATTTAGCTTCATATTAATAAATTGATTTTCACGTGCTATATACAATAAGTGCACTATAAATGAGTTAAAAATTTATAATTTTCAGTCAATAAAAAATCATCAAAATTCTAAAACGTATAAAGATAAATTTCGTTATATAAATCTTTTTAGAAAAAAGACCGACTTCAAAATGGTACACAAGAACACTAAAAAGAAAGAAATAATTTTTCATATGCAAATAAATTATTAAGTAGCATAAGTTACAATTCCAAATTAACCTAAACAGTAAAATAAGTTATTTTTTTATGTTGATGCCAAGCAGCTCCACAACTCTTGAGTTTTAACTATTAAGTTGTTCAAATTTCTTTCATAACCTGTTCCAAGTAAAAATAGTCTCAGCACTTTAACAAGTAACCAATGACAAAAAGTATTCTTTGTAGAACACTCTTATGTAAAAAATTAATATTTATTTATACATTTTTGACTAAATTGACTATACCGTTTCTTGAAAATATTATGGCTATAATTTATTTAATCATTTCGTCTCCATAATAGTTTTTTTGTAAAAAAAAAAATATTTTGTTCTTCCTTTTCTTTTTTTTCCACATAGCCACGGCCAAGCAAGTCCGCGTATTGAATTGAATGATGTGATTCCTCGGTGAGCCTATGTTCGCTATAATAATTTTATTTATTTTCCCATTCGTTTGATATAGCAATATGTATGATGAAATGTGCTATGTATAATGAATATGTTAAAATTAAAATTAAAATCAAAGATATAATTAAATATTTTCTTTTTTTTTTAAGTTATTTGTAAACGTTTTGTACAAACTTTAGAGTATGTTGATTTGGAATGATTAATAGCCCTGTCTTCTGTTACTCACATTATCTTATAAAAATTAGACATAAAAAAAAAATTGGGAGGGTATTTAACGTGCAATTAAGGAGTTTTCTATCAAAAGTCAATTACGTACATCCACCTTTGAAAAATTATTACAAAATAATTATTATGGTGAGATCTCATGGAGATAGGGCAAATTTTTGTTTAAAATGTTGATTTGTAACATCAATTTGACTGGAGAAAATTTAAGATTAGAAATAAACTGAATAATTTTTAGGTGTAGATTATTAATTCATCAAAAAATTCTTTGAGTAGTGGATATATTAACTTTATTAAATAACGTTTTCAATAGAAATCTGTTCAAGAATGACAAAGCTATTCGTGAACATATATACAACATCTAGTCAAACTGATAACCATTTTTGAGCCGATTAAAAATAAGATCAGATAAAAAAAAAAATAGATAAATCGGTAATATTTTTGTGCATAGTAAACTATTTTATTTCCATAAACCTTTCCTTTTTAAAGCCATAACATTTTTGGTTGTATAAAATTTTGTTGACGCACATTTACTAAAGCATATGTTTACGGGCACCATACCCACCGTATAAATATACAAGCCATGCAATCTATTTAACAGTTGACATATTGATAAGCTTAACTAAACACCTTGCGTGCTATGCTGTCCCTTGATCTATTTGATGCCTAAGCGATCTAGATAAGAACAAACGACTCGAGCAGCTGTTTATATCCCTCTAGTGTATACATATGGCACTAATTTAAAGCAATATCCTTGTTATATGTATTTAAATAAATTGTTATCTAATTTATGATAAGATATAAAATATTAAACATCCAAAATTACATCGATATTTCTTTATTATGATCAAACGCGTTTATACTCTTTTTTAAATATTTTGTATTAGATTGCTTTTATGCTTTTGATTAATGTAAATTAAATCGATTTTGATGATTAGACTTATAAGGGTTCTTCTACGCCTATAATAAATAATCATTTGATGGGTTTCAGGAAAAGGTAACTGCTGTTATAGAAATGTATAGCATATTACTTGCATTTATAGTATTGTACGAATAAATTAAAACTTTGACTCTCAAAAAAAAACAATAGAGAAAGAGAGAGAGAGATGAAGTTTTAGTTGAAAAATAATACTAGCTACACGCAAGGACAATGGGTAAAATGGCTGTAAGTATGTGGATACTTTTTTCTCTGTTTATATGGTATGGATGGCCATACCATATAAACAGAGAAAAAATAAACAAAAATAAGTAAAATAGAATATGTACTTCCTTTCAAATGAAAAATAATAAAATTGATTAAAATTAGGAGGAAAAAAAAATGAATTTACGTACATTAATTTATTTTATAAAAGTACTCTTTACCATGTAATTGTATGAACAGCAGATTGCTACACGTGTCTTCACCTTCATACCATTTCTTGAGGGGTTTTAAATGTTCCCTGGTTGCAATAAAATTCTTTGACATAGAAAAGTTAATCACTAAACTTCGTGTAGTAATTTTAATAAAGTCTGGATACGTTCAGATCGAATTATTTTTATAAAATGAGTGTGGAAAGGACATTAGTAGAGAACAGGAGAGAGTAGAGTGCAGAAGGGCAGATCAGAAGACATCAGGAAGATCAGAGCCTATATCAATTACAAACCTTTTACAAAAGGGAATAGGTCGTATGAAACGACAGTACTTTACAAATAATAAAACTTCATTAAAATTAGTTTTTATAAATAAGTAAAAGAAAATTAGATATTATAAACATTTATATTTCTACTGATGTAATATAGTTAACGAATATTTGAATTTATAAAAAGTTCAATATTGGAACTATACAGTCTCTGGTGTAAAATAGGTGAAAAAAAAAATCGATGATGCCAAATACTGACTACAATCTTTTATTAAGTTATGTTCTAACCGGTATGATATTGATTTTGAATTGAATATCACTAAGAGATCCGTGATCACATTCACAATCAGTATATAATAGGTTTTAAAAAACTGGTAGATTTTTTTGTAAATCTTTAGAAATAAATCTTAATAAAAAAAAATTAAATCCCAATGTTTTTATTGATCAATCTTGTTTAGGTATTGATAAATTATTTGCCACTTCTATAATTTTGTTTTTATTGAAAACTAGTTTCGAATGTTATACCTTCATCTTCAGTTCTAAAAAATTCAAAAATAAACAATTCAAAATACAGTTTGGTATTATTATACATATTAAATTAAATTAATATTATAAAACATTTATGAATTATGAATTTAATTAAGACAAGAAATCAAATACATGCTGGAACTCAACTAGGTTTAAGTAGAGGTTTAAGTCTACTTAACCCTTGGTGAATACCGACATGTATTTGATTTCTTGTCTTAATTAAATTCATAATTCATAAATTTTTTATAATTCTAATTTATATTACATTTAGTTTAATATGTATAGTAATACCAAACTGTATTTTGAATTGCTTATATTTTTTATTGAATTTTTTAGAACTGAAGATGAATGAATAACATTCGAAACTAGTTTTCAATAAAAACAAAATTTTAGAAGTGGCAAATAATTTATCAATCCCTAATCAGATTGATCCTTCTATACTATCATGCCGACGTCAACTGATCGATATTGGTGTTTTACTGTCTGAACCATTAATCATTAGTAGTATTCAAATTAGTTTCCCTTAATCATAGGCTCTTCGGAAACATACCGTAAATTCGACTAAATATTTCTCAACAATAAATCTTCCGAAAACCTGAGGACCGTAGTAACAAGACCGAGGTGGGCACACATGAGATGGGACATCAGACTGTCTGGCGTTTTACAAATCCCCATTAGACAGGCATTCATCATTATTCAAAGCCGAATAATAATGTAAAAGAGGCTAATGTTGAATAATTCATTTAATTGGAATAAACAGAATCAGAAATGAGTTTGAGTAAGAATGGAAGCGTTTGTCTTCTTTTGAAACGGGAATGGTTGGAACAATGGGCGTAGGCGATGTGTCTTTTGTTTCCATACGAAACCTTTACCGCCCGTATTTAATCAATACATTACAACTACCATCTTCGACGAAAATCACTGCATGGGGCATCATAACTCCTGAGTCATGGTTCAACATCATTCCACAAACCCGTCGGCCTCTTTATCTTGCCAGAGTGTTCGGTGGAGATAGCCAACTGACCAGCAATGATGAAACTTTATGTTTTGACATCCAACATTTTTATTAGCCCATAAATGGTGTTTAGCCACAGAATCAGATAAACCGTTAGCAACTATTTAAGTTTTATGCCCTATAAAAAAATAATACGTCAAAATCTCTTTGGCAATAGCTATAATCCCCTTTTCGGTTCTACTGATTTTGAAATTAAAGTTTTCAAGTCTATTAAAGTGACTACCTAGGAGGTATTCCAAATATTTTCGCCTATCAAAATAGTAATGGTCATTCAAGGTAAAGACGTCCTGCTAATTATAAGCCTGTTATTTACTTTAATCCTTTAGTTACTGTTATTTAGGTTAAAATATAAATTAGGTTAAAAATAGTTTAATTAAAAATAAAAACTGCGACAAAGGAAATAATTCTTATAACTCTATCTCTCGTATGGGATGGAATGTGCTTGCATGTCTACTTGAACACATCGGTGGTTTTTCAGTGAAGTTGACGTCTATGGATATTGAAATTTGATGTAGTAGTCGGGTGCCTTCCAGTACACGTTAAGAAGTACATTTCGTTTCATGCATCTGCGTATGTCAAAATCTTAATTTTTTTTTTTCTCGGAGCAATAAAATCTGCACTTACAGCATTAATGAGGTTTATTATCGATATGAATCCGTGACATGACAAATAAAAACTTTACCTTAAGTAACCTAAGCAGCTCTGAAGATAAAATGACTTTACTTTATTAAGTAATATCCTGCTATTTTCCAGCTGTTACTTCGTTTACCTGCTTACCTTTGCTTCGCATTTAGCAGCCTTATACATGGGGTTGTAGTTGTAAAGCAAATTATATGCTTTTAATAGTCATTTACCATCAGACTAAATTATACCAAACTATGACCTCCTTTCCAATTTTATTGTTTTATATTATATTTGCAATTGCGACGCACCGCATCTAGTAAATTTGATAATTTGAACAATTGAATATACAATTTGTTTAGTTTTCATTTTCATTTAAAAATAAAATAATAACATTTGCTTTCGGGGAATGCCCCATTCAAATTGAGTTAGCTAAAACAAACAATATTACTTTGAATTAAGACTGACAAAGCATTCCACGGAATATAAAAAATAAATAAAGTTAATACGAAATACAAATAACAAATAAATGCGTTTAAAAAATAGTTAGTAATAGTTTTTGAATAACTAATTATTATTATCACCTTTATCTTAAAATGTATGCTTATGGAGAATTCCCAGTTATGGAGAACTTATGTCTATCGCTTTTATGACTAATTTAACCCAATAATTTTGCTTATTAATAGTAGACTGAATTAATTTTAATCAAGGGTCAAGATTAATTCAGACACATCACAATAATTTGATTTCGATCATTCAACTGACTTCCGGGGTGTTACTTATAATTCAGCAAAATTTAATTTATTATTTATTCTCTTTGATGAGTATACTTCATGATTTAAAAGTTACAAAAAGCAACATACCCCAAAGCTTTACGGTAATTTTAAAGTTAAATAAATAAAAATAAAATTGGGAACATAAATTTAAAGAAAATCGAAATCAACTGTAAAAAAATCGTTTTTTTTTTTATCATACTTTTTAATTCGTAAATTATGCTTTCTTTTAATTAGTAAGGAGGGGAATGAAATGTAGGTATAGAATTGAAATGGATGACCCAATAACCCAAAAGTAATTAACATGCAAATGAAATTCCCGCTACTCTTATCGAATGATCCTTGAGGGAACTATTATGAAACTCCGGCAGGAATATGTCGATTATAAAACCCGGCCCAATACAAACAGAGGCATTTATCCTCATCTACATCTCGCTAAAATTCATGTCGATAGATCCGACTAAATTACAATTGCTGGCCGGGTAGGAGCGGGCTAGGATCGATTACTCCTTGCTGAACATAATTTACAAAATCAGAAATATTAAGTGGTTTGATATATTACTTCATTCCCGTTGATTAGCCATGTAAATTTATCTCCTGAGGAAAGGTTAGCAGTAGAGCACGCATATCAGAAAACTTCCCAACCTCCTCATCTATCAACCGGCTTTCAAATGAATAATTAAACTGCTGATATAAATAAACGGGTCTAGGATATCATTGGACAATACAACCAACTTCTTTTTTTTTTTTTCTTGCACGACGTACAGTAGGAAGAAAGTCTCTTTTTATTGCGCATCACAATTTTATTTTTTTGAAAATGAAATTTTTTAACTTAAGTATGTTTTTAGTACACATTAGGCTATAAAAAAATCCTATAAAATTTTTTCATACATTTTTCTGAGAACTAATTGACTTGAATTCTATTACTCAAAATTCATGGTATGCCTTTATCTGTTAGGTATGTCTTTAACAGTTAAAATTGTTTTATGATTTCAACTTTTCGCATAGTAACAACAAATTTTTATAACGGATTTTTTTAAAATTATAGTTAAAGCTGTCATTTTTTCATAGCTGTTTTAGTTTCCAATCATCCGAGAATTCCATCCGCCTATCCTATTTTTATAATAATTTTACTGAGAAAAAAAAGAGTGTACGAGATATGTTTTGTGCGCTTTCTCTGAGACATTTTACGACTAATAAGTGGGAGGAAATTATTAACCAGACAACACTGCCAATTGGACAATTGACGGAGGAGACTAAAAAATTTCGGGATTCTCAATCATGAAAAAAGCTTCGAACGAATACGTTTTAGATAAATACAATAGATTGGATCAATAAAAAATAATATGCATTGACATTCAGAAAAATAAAAGAAACAAAAAAAAAATAAGACAAATATTAAAAAGCAATCCACGATTCGCTGCAATCTACCCTCGAGTACAATCGAGAGTCCACCGTATTCCACACAAGTCAGTGGGAGAAAATAAGCGAGGACACGAGGAGCTTACGGCAGCGAGAGAAGATAGCAAGAACGGTAGATTTAGGATACTTATTGACCGTCGGAAAATTTGGCAATATAGGGTTTCCAGGCAGGACTTGATCAATAGTGATTCGTAAGTTTTTGACAGAGGAGCTGGAAGTGTTGGGGTGATCATTTGAAATTTATTTCAACCTTTCTCCTCTGGTTAAAATAGATTGATAACCTGTAAGAATAACATGTCCTGTTTGTCTTAATGGAAGTAGAAAAGGACGTTAAACACCAATAAAAAATAGTAAAAAGTAGGAAGGGTGGCGATATAGCTGAGGAGGTTGTTTTTCTCACATCAGATCATCATATTTCCTCATTAAATCAACTATAGTTGCAGAGCACAAATCGAAAAATTGAGGTCAGAAATATTAAAATTGTTCTCAAATCTCTGTGATCTTACTAGCAGCTGAAATGACGTATTAAATTAGCTTGTTTTGCTTTTATAATTATTTGATTTTTTCAGTGTCTGTATTTAACAAAAGAAATACTTGCATAATACCTAAATAAACATACACATAAAATAATTTAGACAATACTTTTTTTTCATAAATTTATTCCAATAATCTGATTTTTATTTTTAAATTATGTAAATATCCGATTTTATACATTTTACCTATTATAATAAGTAATTTTTTGTATCAATGTTATTATACAGTATAATACTGGTACTGGATAATGGTTTATCGAAGCATTGCCACCTACAATTTACAAAATAACCCTACATAATTTTAATTTTTTCATAACATTCAAAGAAATAAGCAAAATAAAATAGATTCTTACTTATTTTTTAATCTTCGCCACTGTGCGGCGGGGAGCATTATGTCATTCCGTCATCCGAGAAGAGTATTGTACCAACGGCCGGATGAGGGATATCAATTAGTGGAATAGTGGGTATAAATCAACTATTCCAAGTAGTGACGAAACTTCAAGCATAGGAAGTCACGTTCTGAAAGATTAACTGACTCTCATTACTCTCAATTATTGGTACTATTAGCATTAGTGAATCTCGTGTTGACGACACGCGCGGTAGATCAGAAGGATGGCCCCCGGGGGGGTATCCATTACTTAGAAACAATAGATATTACCGATATCGGAGGATTCCTCAGAAAAATCCAACTAAATAGCCATAATAATCTGTCATTAGAGGCTATGTATGAGCAAACAGCACGAACCGACCTAAGCAGAAACTTCCTGAAGTATTAGCTCACCTTGCACAATTCCTTCAACAAACGAGAAATTCATGAACTGACGAAGCTGGAACAAAACAGTCAACATCTGATATAATACGGAGCTGTAAAAATATTAAAGAAATGAGTTATTTATTCAAAGCAATATGAAGGATGTAAAGATCCTACTTATTTTATATATGAGTTCTCACAAATAAGTTTTCAGATACTTATGGTGTACTTTTACACTATGGTGCACAATAAATGCTGAGATGACTAAAAAAAACTGTCAAAGAGATACTCAAGACATAATTGAATATTCCCTACATTAAATTGGAAACTTTAATACTGAGAACATTCAATATAATAACTTTTATTAGGTTCTCACTAAAACGTTCTATAAAGAACTTTAAAGTTTTTACTATAAAGTTCTGGAAAGAACTTTTACTACACAAGTTCTGACATAAAGTTCTCATAAGAATTTTTTAATAATAACTCTTACAAAAAGGTTTCAAAACTGTTTCAAAAACGTTTCTGATAAAAAGTTAGAACAAGAACTTTTTCTAAATAAAATTATACAGTTATTTGGGGGTCCTGCTTCAAGCGCTTCTAGCCAACTGATCATCCACATTTCCGACTGTTTCTTTTTTTCAGATTATTGTACTGAAAGATGTGGATATATTGATGAGTGCAATTCCACTTCGGAAAAAAATGTGACTTCCCTCTTTCATCTGTGGACTCTTCATATGTTTTTTTTTCCACAGCCTGAGGGAGAATGAAGATATTTAACATTTTATTGTTGTCTGCCCTATTCTCAAGAAATTTTTATTTCAATAAAGCGACATTTTGTGAATAAGGTTAAGCGAATATATTACGGATGCCATTTGTATGTAAGTTGTAAAATAAACTCGGAGATTAAAGAAAAAAAGTGGATATATTAATAATAATTTTGTATATTGTACATATATGTTGTACAATAAAGTTGGGGCGGATTAAGGGAAAAAAAGTAGATTTATAAAAACAGAAATAATTTGAAAAAAAAATCTAAATAAGTAATTATTTAAAATAAAGACAATTCCTAGTCTTGGAATTTAATATGATATATGGAATTGAGACTTGGGCAATACCTAATTGTGGTATGATGCTTAATGGGTGCTCTATTGATACAGAGTATAAGTAAATCTGAAGACATCTTTAGTAAATAATAAAGACATAGCAAACCGGAAGGTTCGGTACCAATGCCACAAATCACTGTTTACTGTTGGAAGGAGGCGCATCCACTGACCACCGTCCAAATCTGAGGATCCGTTGTAACGCAATCTCCCACCTATGTTTCGGTCTACTCCTCGAACGTTCACCAGTCGGTTGGGCATTTATTAACTTTTTAGAGATATGAACAGTAGTCACTTTTATTTCATTGTATTATTAAGTATATTTTTTCATCTCTCTTCTTATTATTTTTTAATAAGGAACATACTGTTCACTATATTAGTATACGTTCATTTAAACTATGTATAATCATTTATTTCATCATTGGCATTTAAAATTAATTTGTTGTTATCCGATAAATGAACATTGGATAACTCTAATTAATATCTAACATAAAAATTAAAACTAATAAACATTTTATTTATTTATCGATCTATATGAGAGTTTAATGTAAGAGAATAGTGTAAACCTTATAAATAAATTTTTTATTCATCTTATTACCATTCAATTATAACGACTATTCAATTTTTTTCACGTCATCAAAAACTGCATCAGTTACTGCAATCATGTATCCTCATCAAAACTGGCAAATAATTGTAAATATATTTAGATGTGGATCAAGATGGATTAAGCCCCTAAGCGATAAAAATTCTAGTTCCAGCCCAAAAAAAGTTTCAGCTTAAAGGCGACGAATATTTTTGTTAATGATTTATTCCATTATACTATGGAGTTTTTTTAACCTTTTCGGTCATTTCAAAAATGACTTTTAAGCTATCTGTAAGCTAAAATATTTTAAGTCTTCTTAAGTCTTCTTCTGGGCCCCTTTGCTATACGCGGCCACACCCCTCTTACCGCTTAATCTGTCCCTCAATATTTATATATATATTTTACTGTTTAAAAGATTAAGACATAAAGTCGAGATGGCTTAGTACTGCTAGCAGACGGAAGAACTTTCCTTATTTTTTTTTTTTTTCTATTCAAATTACTATGAACCAAGGAACCTCTGAATTTTAATTTGCTCAGCCTGCAGTCATCTTTCCACTAACAATCTATGTACCCTCATCCACATACCTGCTTCTTATAGCAAGAATAATGCAAAAATCCTTTATTGCTCGAGTTCCTTTTTGATTCATTTCAATTATCTCTAGAGAGTTTATATCTAATTTATATTATTATATATTATTGTATATAAAGTATAATTATATAAGTATAATAAGTATAATTGTATATAAAGTAGTAATTTTTTTTATTTATTTTGTGTGAATTGTCCCTTTCGGAACACACGAAGCTTTATTACGATATCGTTTGCAAAGGATCCCAGGATGCTTTCGTCTGTTCACTGAAGATCCTCTTCCTTTCTTCCGTCCACTTGGTACCTGCTCTTTTTGGTACTTCATTCTCTGGAATGACCTGTCAGTTTTCTTTCTGTACATATTTCGATTCAAAATTTCCTCAGGTTGAATTTGTGCAATTTTTCATGTCCGCTTTTGTTTGTTGTGTCCAGGGGAAATTATATATTATTTATATCCAGAGACACCTCCCCTCTCATTCTTTCAACAAATTGAATGTTGAGAAAAATTCTTCTAATTCTGGAGCCAGAAATAAATAAAACACGCAGATAAATTTTTTTATTATTAAATTATGCCCCTACGATTCGGCATACTTCGCCTTTTCAGGAAAATAATTGAATTGTGAGTTTCGAAAAGGGCTCATCCTCTAAAATCAAAAAAAATTTAGTTCAATTAAAATATGAGATAAAATGTTTTTATTTATTCATCAAAAATAGCCCATTAAGAAATGCTGCCAAAGGTATAATAAGAATTTAATGATTATATTTTTCTGATTCTCATAACTGCAAAATCACGGAAAGAATAATTACTAAATTCAATAGAAATGCATTACTAATTGCTAAGTACACAGTGCCTAGCTTATATTAATTACTCGGGTATTTAGAGAAACATGAAACATAATAAAAAACGGAATATTTTTAATTTCTTTCGACTTTTTCACCTTCAGTTAATTCTTAAAGGAATGTTGATTTTCCATCTGAATGAGGTGAAGCTAACGACGGTAGACGACAATCTCTGAGCTATAAACGCCTGACACATTAATTGGCAATTATCGCCAGAAAAGAAATCACTTCCTGGAAGGTCCTCAGGTTGAATAGCTTAATATTCAAGTAAGCAACCTGACGATGCTTACAATCTAGTAAGCTGGATATTAATACTGACACCGTCGTTCATGGTGCCGTTCAATAATTTACAGTAACACTCAAAAGAACACTATTATTTTTGTTTTAAATTTAATTCATAACAATAGTTTGGGAGTATTAGTTGCAAACTTTTAGATTTTTACCACGTCGCTAGGAGGGAGGCAGCAATTTTCCCCCTCCTCTAGATGGAGAGATATCACGCAAAGAAATATTGTCAATAGATGGAGAGGAAACGCCATCTTACGTATGTAAAGACAATGTTATGGTTAATGATTCCGTTCATAATGTTGAAATGTACCGAAATTTTATTATTCCTTATAATTAAATTATATTATTTTAATTCATGTAACCTTTCATACGTCCTAAATATTAAATTCTACATCAACTAGAGTTTTGGAAATCTTCATCAATCCGACGCGAGCGTTGTTGATTAACTAACGGGTGTATTCCACAATTCCTGTTAAAAAACCATCTAAAACCGTGAAAGAAGGAACTATAAACAAGCTAATATGTATAGTAAGGCAAATTCACCACAAAGCTAACTTTCGTTTCTATTATACAACGTATCTATGAACGGCATCATACAAAAGCCACCGAACTATTTATCCCTTGGCGAACATAGAGACAATTGTTATAGATCCGCTTTCAAGACACGACCACGACGCCGAAACGTAGCTGTTTGGAAAGTTTTCAATTTGGGCGGAGAATAGAAACCAAAGTAAGGCAGGGAATGAAATTATGAAATTGGAGGCCGTACTTGAAGAGATTTATCAGATCCCACCCACTAACTAATGGCAGCTTTCACTGCACCTTCGTTTCTGAGTCTGCTCTGTCTTGTTTGTACTCTCGTTGGAAAAGATAATTATGCAATATTTATGCAGTGTTATTAGTGATTTTATCTGAAAAATTATAAACGGTTTCTATTTCGTAACGATTTTTTGAACTATTTAATCTCCAGTTTTGGTTGTAGATTAAGCATTGCATCGAATTGATAACAGTAACAAAATTTGTATACTGTAATTAGGAAATTATCAAGTATTTAAAAGAATGAAATATTTTCAGAAAAATAATCAAAACGATGAAATTCCCTCCTAAAAAAGCTTTGTGTCATAATTCGGAAGATAAAAACCATATTAGTGGAGACAGGGATATAGTGGAGGTATTTTGTAGGTCATCAAAGCAAGATATTTTCCTTTCTTTAGCGTGAAGTTCATATTTTGACGAAAATTACCTCCACTATTTTCATCATATATTACACCAGAGGCCATTCCAAACCACGAGGAAATCAAAAACCCAATAAGCCCAAAGGCATTTTTAATCCAAATGTTTGTAATCAACTATATAAATATTTACGATGTGAAATATTTTAATAATTTGGAAGGTTTGATTGATTTTGTCAATTAGACATAGTGGTTTGACAACATTAATAGTGAACTAGATAGATAAATGAGTAGTTTTTACTCCCTTCAATAAAATTTAGTTTAATGGTCTCGATAGTTCAATTGATGAAACTATATTTTTCGCTAAAACAATATTAAGTTGTTTTCGCGATTTAATAAAGTATTTTCTTAACAAACAAATTAATTGATTTATTTACGAAAACTATACTTTTTCCACCCTTTCTGACATTTCGGTATCTTTGGTGTGAGTAATATTGTCAAATTACGCTAACTGTATTCGCACATACACTTTGCGTAGTCCGCCGATGACATGATAATATTATATTAACGTACTTAATAATTTATTCCGAGATTAAGTTACCAGATTGGATACTATATTAAATGGGTATAATTCATGAGTAGGGCATCATAAAAGTAAATGAAAAAATACATATTTTCACGTAAAATAATAAGTTACCGAGAAATTCCATATTAAAATGGATATTATAGATTATATATAACAGTGGGACGGCACGATGGTTAATAATGAACTGTTGGATCAGGTTATAGACCGCAAGTACGAGTTCGACTACTGTAGAATATTTATTTTTCCGATAAAAAAAGAAATAAATATTACGCCTATTAGCCAAATCTTCTTAGGATATCTAACGTCTATAAAAGGGCACCACATCCTTCAATAGGTTAGATGAAAAACCTAGAGGAAAGCGTGAACACATCACGTTTAATAATAACCGTTGGTCAAGAAACAGCTGTATTGCTGAACCAGTTTTGGTGATTCTACTGCCAAGACAACTTACGTTGTAGTGGTACAGGTATTTTTTTTTAAATAATAAATTGTAATATGAACAATAATTTATCAAATGGTGTTATTAACACTCCATTGCCGAATCAATCGAAAAGTCACAGCAATTCACCTACATCTTGAACATTTCATTCTTGTTTAGAAAATTAAAATTCATCTGTAGATCTTGTAGATCTTTGGTCGCGCGATGTGGTGTTCTTACAGACATTTATTACTTGCGGGAGCGCAGACAGCCTGGAGGGGGTCATCCAACCCCACGTTGCTGCGAACCATGGTTTCCATGGTGCAGCGGCAGGCTGCCCATTACTCCATAACCGGTCCCTTAGGGGCCAATTCGGCAGTGTCCTTCCCACCGACTCACTCGGGTTCAAGGACAGTGACAAATCGGTCTAGATCCACGGATTATGGCTGCTCGGAGTCAGCAGGCGCACGAGGACCTTATATTTCTTTCTATGAGGATATTTCTTTCCCCGAGGCAGACCGTCCATGGACCAAACCTCCGGGCGGCTATTTTATGTCCTGGACAACCACAAGGCGATTCACAATTAAATATATACATATATGTATATATATATATATATATATATATATATATATATATATATATATATATATATAACTTAAGAGCTTCAACACGCAAAACATAAAAAAAAAGAGGAAATGGGGAGATAAAGTACTCACAGGAAGGCTGGTTAAACACTAACTTTATTCAGATTCTAATCCTCTATATATACTATTTACAATGTTTACAATGCCAGTTTAGAATTAGTGGCTATACTAATGTAAGTCCCAACTTAACTTATATATATATATATATATATATATATATATATATATATATATATATATATATATATATATATATATATATATATATTCTTATTAAAATTTACATTCTACGTAATTAAACATTAATAGGTTAACAGTTATATTTAAAAGCATAATTGCATTTGTCTAAACTGCTAAAGCAAACTATAAAACCAATTAATGACTCGATTGGATTCTCAAAAGAATAATTCTGTTGAGTAAGAGGACCAATGACTCTTTTAATTACTTACAACGGGAGGGAACAATCAATGTGTCACCGATTTCAACCAAATTTATTTTGGTGATTCTACTGCCGAAAAATATTGGACGTTTTATGGCGTTCGTTCCGATGGGCCCTAGGAGACAAAACAGGCTTAAACTGCTTTTTATTATATCTCGAGTACGGAAAATGATATCGACGTGGTATCCCCACCAAAAACTTTTTTTTTTGAAAATACATCAAAGGAAAAATGCTAATCTTAAAAAATAATTGCTTTTTGGCCAAAAATGTTTTTTACAAAGACCTTCTAGATAATGCAGTAGCTATTTATTTGCCTGGAAAAAAGAAACTTCATTACTTTTAATGTGTACAAGAACACTGAAACCGGATGGACTTAAAACGAGATAAAAAACTTCAAATTAAAAGGTAATTTCGTAGTTGAAAATTCTCAACCCCTTCAGAACTGAAAAAAAAAGTTTTTGTTTTCGATGATATTTACAGCATAATGCTATTTCACTGAGCTGAGTCTAAATCTACCATACTTTTTAGCATGAAAAATCTATAAAGAAGTTTACCTGTTGATGTAAACATTTTTTTTTTGCAATTTATTCGGCCAAAATCCAATTCTTTTCTTAACTTTTTATTTCTCCTTTAATATATTCTGAAAAACAAATGTTTTTGTGGAAATACCACGTCTATATCATTTTCCAAACTCGATTTTTAAAATAAAGCAGTTGTAAATTAAGCTTGTTTCATTAGTTTTTTTCTCGGCTCCTAGGACCCATTGGAACGAACGCCGGAACACGTGTCCAATATTTTCCAATATCAAAAAAAAAAAAAAAATTGGATGACCCGTTGCTTATGCCCTCTCATTCTTAGATATAAGGTAATAAGTAAATTTTAGAATGTATATTTTATTTTGTACTTTTTTTTACCTTTCAGACCATTATTTAAATTTTCATCTTAGCCATAACGATTTATAACGATTTTTAATTATAGGTCATAATCATTACGGAATGAATTTATTGTTGCGTTAGCTCTAAAGGTCTCGAAAAATTCAGTATAAATAGGACCTTTTAACTAATGACCGCATAAATCCTGGCCTCCTATGAAACGAATGAAATTAAATTAAATACGTATGATATTTAAGGCCGGTTGGAGTGAAAAATTGTCTGGACCAAGCCATTCTATCAAAATGATCAGATTCAAGAGGGAGGAGATAATCAATGGCTGAAAGGGTCCGGAGTAAAGCAATATATATTTAAATTTAAAAATAGAACAAGGTCGTTAAATGTTGGGAATTGGGGTCCTAGCAAACCGGCTGGCTTTTTGAAACACAATGATGTCATTTTTTTCGAGTTTGCATAGCCTTCTGCAGTGGCATGGTACAACCACGGCAGACACTCTGGAGTCTTAAGCTCCTATCTACCACATGTATTTATTATATTGTCTTAATAATATATATATATATATATATATATATATATATATATATATATATATATATATATATATATATATATATATATATATATATATATATATATAGATATATATATATATATATATATATATATATATATATATATATATATATATATATATATATATATATATATAGTATACTAAGTAATACACATATATATACATATGATATACTAACACCATTATTAAATTTATTTGAAAAAACAGATATAATAACTAAATTTTCTTAAGGCATATAATTTATAATAATATTATATTATTTAATGCATTATAAAAAGTATACATATATATATATATATATATATATATATATATATATATATATATATATATATATATATATATATATATATAATTAGAGGATTCAACTCACTTTACGATAAAAAATTATTTATATTAATAAGTCCTAATTCCTAATAAAAAATTGTAAAATTTAATAATAATTAATTATAATTAATAATAATTGTAAATGATAAAATAATAAATAAAAAACATGCTCTAGGTTTATTTATTTATTAATTTTAAGAATTAAAGAATATATCTTATTTATTGTAATTAATCATTAATATTATTTATATCAATAGAACATATTCTAGCAACTAATCTAAATCAAGAAATAATTCACAAAAAATGCAAGCGAAAATACAGTACTCCTCTAAACATAGAAAATTAAAAAAATCAATAACTGAATCCATATCGCATGTTAATAATATATGAAAGATATCATATTTGCTTTATAGGATATGTATAAATATGAATCATAAATATATTTATTTTGTGGTAAATTACAAAATTTCAAAAATGACTGAATTTTATTTTTTATATGTTATCACACAAAAAAAAAATATGTATTCGATATGAACATATGCGAAGATTCAGTTGACGCAAGAAAAGAAATGTTCTTACAAGATTCCAATAAAAAATAAAAGTCCAATATAATAGCTATTTGAAAAATCAATCAAGCGTGCTTATTTATTTTGAATATCAATGGATATTTTTTTAATGCCATCCTTGAATTGCAATCAATTAATAATTAAGATTAAAATAATTAATTGAAATGATATATTTCCTTCGAATAAAACGTTATAAAAAAATGTTCCCATACAGGTTTTCTCATTATGAACCATTAAGTACTCACCCGAAGAAAGATAACCTTTTACAGTAACAAAGTAATAACATGGATTCGTTCCCCTGACCTAAATAAGAAGACACTGAAAAACTTTCCTCATTTGAACAAAAAAAAAAAAGAATAAGAAAAAAAACTCGTTATTGATTAACAAAACTTGCACAAGAACATGTCCTTTGCACATGAGACTGGTCTGGATAAATTACACGTTACACAAAGTGCATATCTTAAATCAACATCGAGACCCATTACGGAATTAAAAGGACAGGCAGAGATGGAGCAGAGCAGGGGCAGATATATTATGAAAATGTCTCGGGGAACGCCCACGTAATCCAGGACGATTAAAACGTAGGCATAAGAAAGTAGGGAAACCATAATCGCTCTTGAATTTAGGAGAATTATCGGGGAACACGGACTAAACATCGGTTGTCACGAGAAAGAAAATCATACGGTCTTATCTGGAGGAGGATTTACGATTAATGATTTATAATATATACGTGCGAATTTCTAGATCATTATAGCTGCTCCGTAAGAAGATTTATTGAGATATGAAATTTCACTTAACAAGAAATGGAATTTCGAAAGCAGCGATATACTTGTTGTAGCATCCGTGTTGGAATAGGTCCTGTAAAGCTGTGTACTGAACCACATCAGATTAAGTAAAATTTTACCCGTGTGTTTTTAAATTCTATTGCGATATTTCCAAGAGTCATTTAGACAGCATTATGCTTATACATCTTTTTTGAAGAAACAAGTTTAAATTAATTTGTCTGCGATTCAGTTCCAAAGCTCTTCCTGGAAACAGGCAAACATAAGTCTTGTTTACAAAAAAGAATGATATTTTTTTACAAGAACGAAAGCAACATATTCTAGAAGTATTTTTCATGTGGAATTCAAATGTCCCATTCAGTTTTTCCCCATCGGACAGGAGTATTGTGTAATATTCATTTGATTTTTTTTAAATCACTCATTCTGACTTATCTAGAAAGTGATAGATAGTGATTTTCAAGCATATTTTGCATCTGGAACATCCCTCTTCTTGGTCCAATATTAGTCAGCCAGCATATTGGAATTCCACTTGCCGTAGATTTCTTTTCTGTAGAAATTTGCTGATTAATACGCATACTGTGCTCATTGTTGACAGCTCCATGATTTTCCGGGAACAAGTTTAAGTGAGAGTGCATGTAATGAATTTTTTAAGACATATTGCATCCCATATCTTTATAAAAATTCAGAAGATCTTCCATTATGTAACAGTAATTTTTTGCTTTATGGTTTCAAAGAAAATTTCCATATACATTTTTGATACACAAATGCATACTGCTTTTGTAAGTCCGTCAAAATGTTCATCATTCATTAATGACCGTATTTGTTTTTTCTTACTTCTTTGAGTTTAACATGATTTGCAATGGAACTCCATTAATCCCTTTGGCGAATGTCGCTGATATAAAAGTGACATATGAAGATATGATACTAGTTTTAGAGAAAATCCGACATGAAAAATATAAATGGTATACCTCTGGTGATTAATTTTGAAGAAATTTTTAATTATTCCTAATTTAATAAGGAATGAAGGTAGATATGTTTTTTTAACGATTCACTAAAGGGACATTTAAGACATTTTTGTCTCAATTATGACTGGCCAGGGATAAGAGATTCACGTTTAGGCCATGATTTTCTGAAATAGTGAGACTTCCTATCTCTGTAGACCCAATCGCACAAAAAACAGCAAAATTGAGTGAGGCCATGTTGTAAACCAAATAATAAAGCAGTGACCTTTAAATCACCAGAGATATACCA
The DNA here is from genome assembly GCA_948150685.1 of Rhaphigaster nebulosa. Lineage (NCBI taxonomy): Eukaryota > Metazoa > Arthropoda > Insecta > Hemiptera > Pentatomidae > Rhaphigaster > Rhaphigaster nebulosa. The sequence continues at coordinate 174,027,284 of OX411306.1, forward strand.
TTTATATTTTTCATATTGGATTTTCTCTAAAACTCGTTTCATATCTTTATATGTCTCTTTCATATCAGCGGCATGCGCTACAGGTATTGATGGAAGTTCATTGCCAATATGAAGCATCACAGCCTTCAAACTAACTGTAAAGGAGTCTTGAACAATCGCCACTTATCAGGCCGGTGTTGATGCCCAAGAGTTTCCAAAACAGAACAAATACATTACAAACTGAAATAGATATTATTACACAATACCATTTGCTGCAGAGAAGTAGTCTTTAAAAGCACAATGGCGGCTACGATAACTACATATTCTTACATCTTTATGGAGTAAATTCCAACTTTGAAGTCTGGGAGTTAACTTCAGCTTGCTGGTTAGGCAGGTTTAAATCCCGAATCAGGTCATCAAGGTCTTGTTGATTGGGAATGTATGGTTCTGATGAACAGCTACCGGCTTCATATGTAGGATCATTTGCATTTTCGTCTGAAGCATTTTCAGTTTGAGATAGGTCAGAATCTGAGTCATCGCCTAACGTCATACCTGCATATAATGGTACAGAGAACTCTTCATTCTCAAAAACAGGTTTCATTGCGGATGGCAAGTTTGGATACTTAACTGTATATTTTGTTTTATATGTGATTCCTTTAATAATTTTTATACAAAAATAACAATCAGTTAATTGATCCTCCAGTTAATGTTCCCTCCAAATCATGAGAATTGCAAATGGCATATGATGCGTACCCTTTTTCCATCCAGTCAACAGTTTAACACGCGAAACGCAGCATTTATTTTGTGCCCAGCTCTTATCAAAATCACCAACTTGGCATCCAAAGTTCATAACACTTATTTACAAGTGGTTTGAAATTTTGCTGAGAATTGAAGGCCGGATGACCACAAATATAGCAGAAATTATCTATGTGATTTACACACTTTCTTGGTATGATTAAAATACAAATCACTACAACACAACATACACCATACATTTCTAAACAGAGAGGAAGATTACATTAAAAGTTTCCTTTGACAGAAAGTAAGGTTGCATTAAAAGGTTCCTTGAACAGGTCAAAGAAAACGCTAAAATCAGATTTTAAAAAGTGGCTGTCACTGAAAAACTATGCCTGGTGGAAAAAATCTGAATACATATCAGAATTCAGGATGAAAAACGCACCGGTCACTAATCAAATTTCTTGTGGAGAAAACCTTTTCGACCAATTTAATCAGACAAGATAGAGACCGTTTGGCTATTTTTATGTAAAATAGCCGAAGATGTTTGGGTTTTATTTTTCTCTGAGTCAGAATACTGACACTCGAACTCTAGAGGAAATTTCAACCAAGCAATCTATCGTTGGCAAAAAGGACTCAAAAAAAATTTTGCCGGACTAGTTGAGCCTATCAATACTGGTACCGGTCTTCACAAACGTATTCCACACGTTTATATTATCTCAACTTGTATGCACGTCACAAGTTGACATTTCCTGCCGGAGGAATAAAATCGATGAATAAAAACAAACATTGAATCATTTGAGACCTTGGTATTAAGACTTGATCCCGCGGCCTCAACCTTATCGGCCAATCAGCACGATCTATGAAATTGTCCCCACTTAAAGACAATAGAACGCCCACGAAAATAAATATGACTAATATCTGTAATGATTCATAGCTCCTCGAGATAAATCTACCGAGTAAAAGAATAGTAAACGAGATAATACTGACAATGAATTCTACCGAGATAAAGCCGTCACTTGACAGCCGATCTGATTCCGTGACTAGAAAGATTCAGTAAGCTGGCGATCGAAAATTGATTAGGTATCGTGGAAAGCTATCTTCTGTACTTTCTTACTAAAATCTGAGTGATAATAAATAATAATTCTTTAATAAAAGAATAATAATAATAAATTAAAAACTTGTTATACATTGTTTGCCTGTGTCTTTATTATGTAAATGTTTCCTTAACTACTTGTGGCCTAAGATCACTTATTTAAGTACAATATAGTTATATACCTACGTTCATTAATATAAACCAAATTGTTAAACCAATCATGATATTGTTAATGTTTTTTTCTTTTAGACAATAAATTTTATTTCAGTTTAAAAGCCAACAACATAAATTCGTTTAATAAGTCATTATTAATTTTTCAAGGGTAAACGAGTTTGATAATCAATATATTTATTGATTTATTATACTTTAAACCTTTCCATACTTCTTCTTCAGTTAATCTTCCGTGGTCAATGTATCCGACTTTTGTCCATTTTCAAGACCTTTCTTTTATTTCATTCTTATAATTTGGAATTTTTGTAGAGGTATTTTTTATATCTAATTTCTTTATAAGGGAGGAGGGATTCTAACAGTCTCAAGCACAATTTGAAAAGCAGAGGACTACATAAAAAGGAATATACTTATAAGAATCCTGAAAAAAGTGGCAAAATCTTATAGAGAAATAAAAAAAAAAGAAATACTATAAAATTAGCTCTTACTGGGTATTTTAAACTATTGAATAATTATTGATTTATACCATTATTCCATTGGTTGCATTTCTTTGTGAGTTAATAAAATGGCCAAATTAAAAAAAAAATAATAAATTATTTAGACGTAATTACTATTTATTTCTTGTTCCGAGGGCATCTCCCTCTCTTTAGAAAATAACATCGCTAATCATGGAATTCATTGGCCAGCCTTAAAATAGCACAATTAAATTAGTTAGATACAATCGCTAGAGAACATTGCACGCCTCTGAAACGCGATCAATCAATTTTATTAAAAGCTCTAACTATGAAGAAGCTTTTAAAATAATTGTCAAATTTTATGTATTTAAAAAAAAAAATTCAAAATTACAAGAATAAAATAAAAGAAAGGTGTCGAAAATGGACAGAAGTTTGAAGCGTTAAAAAGCAAGATTAACCTAATAAGATTTGTAAAACGGGTTTAATTATAAATGGAAATTAATATAGTGATTATTAAATTTATTTTAATTTTTTAAACAAGACATATTTCAATATTTTATAGAAAAGAAGAAAATACATTAGAAGTCAAAAAAAAAAAAATCTTTGAACCACTCAGTTCTTGAGAGAGAATTTATCAGTTCTTGATAAATGAAGAGAAATGTGCATCGCCAGAAAAAATTTTAAGCAATATTCATTGTCGCTGAGCCAACATTGTCTTTTGCCAATGCTGTAATTAATTGTTTAATAAATTAATTAATACTGTAATCAATTTGTCACTTGACCAGTGATGTTAAAGCCATAATTTTACACAAAATTCCTGGTCAATTTTACAAAATTTGCATTTAATTTTACACGAAATTTTCATATAATTTTACACAAAATTTCTTGTCAATTTTACCAAAAATGTTCAAAAAATTTTCGTACAGTTAGTTTTATAGGAAACGGTTCAGTAATATAAGGAAACGAGCGGTCATTCGAAATACAGAAATATACGAAATAAACATTTTATTAATACTTTTATTTATTTACTCAGGAGATTCAAAAACGAGTAAATAAGGTGAAATATTGATAACCTTGTTTTAGACCAATCACCATTTTTTCTATATCTTAAGTAGTTGAAGCAGAGTTCGAAATCTATGCTCATTTATGTTTTATAGGGTGCTGATTACGAATTTTAACTTCGTTATCTCGAATTTTTCCAAGAAGTATACAAATAAAAAGAAATAGAATTGTTTTCTTTATCTCTTATAACTTTAAACTCATATATTAATCAAATAAATTCTACTATTTATTTTGTACTAAATTAAAGAGTAATTTACCTACAATCATGATTCTAAATATCTGCTCTGTATGGCTGCTCCATTTGTTTTGAAGCGAATCGAAGTTATGAAGCGGAATATCGAAATTATTTTGTTGACCTTTTTTTTGCCATATTTTCTTGAAAATTTGGGTGACAAGTTTGAAATTTGTAATCGTCACCTCAAAAAACTTTCTACCGAAATCCCTTGGTCAAAAAAACTAATTTCGATATTCCGCCTAATAACTTCAACACCCTCGGAGCGGCTAGATTAAAAAAAACATTAGGATCAAAACTGTAGGTAATTCACTCTTATTTAATTCAGTATAAAATGGATATTAGTACAAATACAATTAATAAATGATTTTCAAGTCATAATCGAAAAAAAAAAAAGAAAAAAAGATTTTGTTTATACTTTCGGAAATAATTCGAGGTAACAAAGTTGGAGTTCTTAAACATCACCCTAAAGAACATAAATGAGCAAATTTTCAGAAGTTCCTCAAAACTTTCCAAGTTTCAACCACCGAGATACCTACTGGTCCCTATTTGACTAGACCCCATTACACTAACAGCGAATGCCTCGGAAAAAATGCCTTAAAAGATGGCCCAGACGAAAAATATTATAGTATAAAAAATGTAAGGAATTTATTCTTGTTTAATTTAGTATCGGTTGATATAGCTAAAAAAATGGATGGTTTTCATGGTATGTGAGAAAAAACAAAAAAGAGGATAAAATTTGTTAACGTTTTTGCATTGTTTCTGTATTTACGGAAAAAATTTGATGTGACAAAATTGAAATTCGTAATCCACACCTGAAAAACACATATGAGCAAATGTTCAGAACTTCTCCAAAATTCTCCACTGGGCTAAATGTTATGTACTGTAGTTGTGACATGCATGTCATTATTTATCTATTTCTACTTTTTAACATTGATTTGTTATAAATATTTGTTAGTATCTTGGGTTCCTAATTAATTTTTTCTCGGTCAATTTTTCCTATAAAAATTCATACTCTTTGATTTGAAGGATTCTTCTCTATTGAATCTGACGCTGAGACTGAATTGAGATGAAAGACTAAGGTAAGGTTTTTCGTTGTAGGAGTTTCACCACGCAAAAAGTGAAAAATCTCTTCTGTCCTTTTCTCTTTTTTTTAACCCTTTCTTTAGTTCAAGATTTTTCCTCTCCTAGATAGAGGTAAAAGTATCTTTACCATGTCCAAGTATTCAGGGATTAGTTGATAGCCGAAAAATTGTTAAAATAATATTTTTGCAAGCATTTAAAAAATAGCAACTTTATCTTCAAACTAAAAAAAACAAAACTACGTATATTTAAACTGTCTTCAGATTCAGATCCAAAAGCCGATGTTGGACCTTTTAGTGTTCAAAATCTCATAAAATACAAAAAATGGAAACATTTCAGTATTAAAAGAATTTCCCCAAACGCTTTATCCTAATTCATGAAATAGAATTTTCTATTAATTATTACGTATTTGTTTATTGCTGGAGTTATTTTAAATCAGTGAAGGTAAATATTCAAAACAGAACAAGATTATTGGAAGGTTAACGCTATTCTGAAATTTGTCGACTCAAAAAATTCTGAAACTGCTTGAACGAAACTCTTGGGATGTAAGGAAAATTTCCTCACGTGATCCACACCACATATGAAGGTCATAGGTACAATTACAGCAAAGGTGTAAACGATCTCCTTACGTCATTCTAAATATCACTTATCATCGATAGGAACAAGTGAATTAGAGACCGGATAATTCGGCAAATAGCTCCATAGGGAGGATAAAACACATAGAATTATTTCGGAATGTAACATTGCAAAATATTTAATGAGAGTTTGGGCCAGCGCATTGACTCTTATTACTAGCGATAACTAGAACTTCAGATTATCCCATGTTACGAAATTTACGATCATGGGCACGAAAGGCGATGAAATTGATTATAACTAAAACCAACACAAGGGGAAAAATTGGTAAGTAACTATGTATTCTATTTATCAGCTTCATATCGCAAAAAATATCACCTACTAGTTATTTACACAGTTAATTATAGTTATGTGAGTCTTCTAATCAGGGGTGTAAATAGTAGGAGCTCGGTCCAAGGAGGAGGGGGTATCGAATTGCAATGGTGTTTTTTTTTTTCATGGATGCATACTTAATTATACAAATTTATCATCTACTTCTCAATTTGAATTAATTGAACTGAGATTAGGAACAATTTGAAGTTTCCCTTTCTGTTTGACACAACTAAATTTACGTATACGTCTTTTTCGAGTAAATGTAAATGTAAATGGAACTAGTCGATGCTTATCACAATGAACAGTGAAGAACATTTACAAACAGTGTCATACAATGGCAACATAACTGATTATTACTTCTCTTAACTCATTTTTGTAAAACTGCTACTACAAACAACCTTTGAACAAGTAAGTTTTTACTAGTAGCAGAAGGCAAATAGAACTTTGTCGCACTAACAACTAATTTTCTTCGATTTAATCAGTTGGAATCTTGCCAAATTCGAAGGATCGAGATATATATAGCCGAAGAATTTGTCATGCTACGATCCTTAAGAACGGAATACTTACCATAAACAAATTGCTAAAAGAAAAAACATCCAACTTACTTACCTGTCGTTGTCATGACATCGTCATACCCGTGGAAGGTAGTTGACTACGCAAACTTCTTAATCAGTGCCAAAATGTTAGTTTGTAAATAAAATGGGAGGAGAAAGTGTGAAAACTTGAAACTTATTTGAGAGAAACTCTGTTGCCGTTTATAAAAGTTTATCGCTGTTTTGACCTGTTCCTTGAAAATGTCTGCAACAAATGAAACTGAACTGCATACTATTGGTTATTATTTTCTAGGAGATGTTTATTTTAGCGGTAAAGCCAAATTTAATGCGGATGAAACAGCGGGGTCCAGCTAGTGTAGCAATACAATAAATAACTAGCATTGTATTATAATGTATAATATCTATGTGACGTGGCTGTAGACGTCTTTAAATTTTTAGTAAGAAGCTTAGGGGGGCTTCTAAGCTTGGTTACCCCAGGCCTCCGAAATTATACTTACGCAACTGTTTTGAATGGTAGGTTTGCTAAAAAAAAAAAAAATTTAAATTGATGATGAGGTAATTTTTGAAAAAATATTATGCCTTATCTGTTGAAAGGTCAATGAATTTTATTGCAGATGACTTATGAAGGCTATGGTTTTTCTTTTGATTGTTGTTAAACGTTCACACAGTTAAGCAGGCTTATATTCCACATCCCACTTTTACAACTCAATAAATATTGTAAAATGTGAATCTCAGACAAGCAAATACAAGTTGCTAGACTGAAAAGTGGGACATAAGATAGAAAGAGATGCACCCATCAGATTAATCGTTGATATCTCAATTGCCACTTTCTACATCAATACCGTCATTGCAAGAATTGTTTATGTTTTGGTTGCAATCATGTTGCATACTAGTGAGGTAAAATAAGTGAATCATAACGGAGTTTTGTTTTAGTCAAATTCATTATCTGAGATTCAAAAATTTCGATTTAAAATGGATCTATAATAGGTATGAGAAAAATGGCCATTCTCTGATCTCTATTTCATCTCACAGAATTGACTGGAAATATCATTCACATGACTGGTTAGCATGACTTAATCATGGTTCCGAAATGCTTACTTAATATAAAAACTAGAGAATCTTTGTTTCCCATATTTTGAAACCAAAAAGAAGAAACCGAAATAAAAGTGCGTTCCAAGTAAAGGTAGTGGATATTATGGCCAAACCTAAATAATTCCAATCATTGTAGTAACTCATGTGGTGGAGAAGAATTAATAATTAAAAACGTTCAGATCATTCGGTTGTATTATTGAATTTATTTTGAAGATATGACCATCAGAGAATCAAAGGATAAACTTCCTAAATGTTTGCCGAAAGGTTCAAACCTAATTAAGGAAATAATCCTTGGACATGGAATTATAAATACAAAGCAAAAGCTAAAATACCAACTGTTCTACATAAATATAAACCTACTGAGGAGTGCTTATTGCAGAAATTTCTGAACCCAAATTGAACCATTAATGATACGAAAGGATATTAACAACTACGAAAAAAAAGTCGAAGAACTTGCTTGAACAGAAAAAGCCCATACAAAAAGTGAGAATATTACACAATACTGGAGAACTAAATTGGAAAAAGTGCACTTTTAATGAACACGCTAAAACAGCTACCAAAATAAAATTATCAGTATTTACCAGATTATCAATACTACAAGATTATTAACATGTAGGAAAAGATTTATAGTATTGTACAGAAGTTGAAATATTAATGTTGTTTTGATCTTGTGTGATGGTGTGAGTAGTATTTTTTCAAAGGTAGCATCAGTGTAGGATTTGTTTGAAGTAAAGATAATTTGTTGGAATAGTCAGTAAGGTAATGTGGGGCAAGTGTCTCCTTAAATCCAAACCCTCAACTGGAAAGAGTTGTCCTCTACGGAACATACTTACCATAAGTCTAAACATTGATGCATCAGAAGTTAGCCAGAAAGAGTTGTAAAAATATTAGTTCCAACCAGTTGATAAAGTTGTGTCTTTCAACTTTTTCAGTAGAGCTGTATCGGTGTTAATCTACCGGTAGGATTTTTTTTTTCTCGTGAGCAGAACTTACAGAAGCTGTTCTTCAAAATAATTTGTGATTTACATTTCTCCTGGACAGTTTTCTATTTTTTAAGCATTTGTCCGCAGTCACTTAGCAAAATATGGTAGTAGACTTATGTAGGATAAGTGTCCGTGTTGTACCCTTAATATCATGTTTTGTCGATGCAAATACGGACTAGCGAATTCAATTATATTCCACATCCCACTTTTACAACTCAATAAATATTGTAAAATGTGAATCTCAGACAAGCTTCAACTTATTTCGATGATTACACTAGTATAATAATCCTCCGCAAACCGAACTTTTTGGCAGTTGCCCCCAAAAGCGTTCTGGCTTGAATAATGAATCTTCTAGAGACTTTGTATCTGAGCACTGTTCAATTAAATTATCAATCTCATCAAAATGGACGTGGTTGAATGTAATGTTTAAACATAATCGTCTAAGAAACATTTAGAAACAAAGTAGGAAAAACCTAGCTTCAAAAATGAAAATTTAGTAAACTTAGTAAAATTTAGTGCACACTTGTCCCACACCACTCCATCTATTATTGAAAATCTATACTTTTCTAATTAGTAGATCATACCATCACATTAATCATCAAAATTGAATTTATATAACCAAAAATATAGCAAGAACAATTCAACAATTGCAATAACTTTCGCCTTTTTTCAGGTAACTTGGGATTACATGATCTTTTGAATCCATTAATGTGCATTAAAATCGCCACATTTCATATCAGAACATACGATTTATCAACCTTGGCATATGTTCGAACAATTTTTCCCAATCGGCCACCTACTCAAAGTAGCTAAACTATGTCGATGGTGACCCCAGGTAGTCCTCCATTAGTTTGTTCAGATCATCCATCACTCCCTTAAAAGCTTTGACACGCAGCTGGGTCAGAGGAGTAACAAGATTATAATTGTTGGTTGGCTTGTATCCAAACTGGTTCGCTGAGTGCCAAACTTCTCTTAACAAATGATCGATAGCGAGAATGAAAAGCGTAGGTGAAAGTTGTTCTCCTTGCGTTCATCGATTGTTTTTGAACTCTTTATGCTAATGCGTATTTTAATTTACTAATAATAAAATAGCACTGTTATAATAACCTCCAAACGTCTTGAGTAAGAAAAAAAAAGATTTTAAAATTGATTTTCTTCGACAGATTACACGTGTTTGCTTACTGATTAAACGGTTGGACTTGTTGTTCAGGTTTTTTATGTAATATTAATTATTAATAACTAAACATTATATGATAATATGCTTTAGTAATGAAATTTAATAAAATAATGCCTTATAGAGGCAGGGTGCACCCTAAGAGCGTTTGATAAAAAATAAATTTATTGCCAAATTGGAGCTTGAACCTGGATTTAGGAGTCGAGTGCCTAACCATTGAGCTACCCCATTCCCTTAAAAATTATATAATTAATATATCTGACTCCTTTATAAAACTTATTACATTTTAAAAATGAGCATTCATATCAACACGAAATAAAACGAACAAATTAATTATATACAGGACCAATGACAAATAAAAATTTGTATGAAAGTAATTAATCGTATTAATAATTATTTAAATTCTCCTCTTACATTTTAAAATATAGGCAAAACAAAGTTCCGATGAATGTTTTATCTCTCTACTAATAATAGGCAGAGTGAACCCACCCTAAAACTTTCAGAAAAACTGCTCTGTCATAAATCACAAAAAAGGTCATACTTTTTTTAACTCTAACAGGTTTCATAAATATGAGATCCTTAATGGTATTATTTACATGCCTATTCATTTCCAAATGAGCCAATTATTATTATAGAAAAAATATTTTGGTTACGTTTATAACTCAATAACGATTTAAGATTAATTTCAGCTATCCTTTTCTGTAATCTAAGCTAAAAAATATTTAAAAAACACCCTCTTAGTTTGTTTGAAATAACGAAGAAATAGAAAACTCGCACGACTGTCAGAATTTTATTACTTACAAAAATTTTTCATCTACGTTTTTCGGAATTTTCTACAATATCGCACTGTTCACCTTTTTTCGTTCAATTCATATCAAAACATTTAAAACATTCCATCAATAAAAACAAAAACAAAAAAAAACGCTGTATGCTCACCTCCGTTCACAACCCACAGTCAAAAGCCAAATCATCAAAATCAGCATTAACCCAATCTTTGGACGTTTACCAGTCGGCTGAACGTTGTTATCTTTCTATGGATTCGTTCGTTACTAAGTCCAATAACTTTTCTTGTCCATTTCAATCGTCGCAATGGGCCACTTCAATTCTATTACTGCGAATGCAATTCCGCGTTGTCTAGCCTCTTACATTCTCTAGAGGACTCATCCTTCCTCAGATCAAATCTTCTACGCAAAACCTTATCCTCGAAGTACATAAGTAACCTTCTTAAAGGTAAGTGACCAGGCCGCCGTAAAGATAACAGGGAGAATAATTGTTTTCAACTCCGATTTTAATAGTTAATTCTTACTTTAAAGTTTTTAATTAGCTTCACATGGAACGTTAATGAAAACTATAATCCTGAAAGTTTACTGGCTTTCTGTAAATCATAAATGGTTGTTTTTTCAGCTGAAAATTTACCATTATCCTTTATTTATACTTTCAGTAATTATTTTACTGCAATCCCATTTATTTTGAAATCTCGTTATATAGTATATTGAAAACAGAAATATAATATAGAAAAATAATTTACAAAAAAAATGACAAGATGTAGTTACTCCATAAAGTAATACTTTTCAGTGTAATTGACTTCAATGTTTTGTTATAATCGCAACCCAGGAATTACCGCTATGTTTATTGAGCATTGAACTATTGAACAATTGATCCGACGATTATTGAATAGAAATGAATTAACAACATACTCCTGATCCATTATGAAATTGAATACTGTCCAAATACATTAGCGGGAGCCGAACGGACTTCGAACCCATAAATCTCCAGAGGTATCTTTTCATCAAGGCTCCCTAGAAGGGTTGCGCAAGAGGGTAGCTCCGAACGAAATCAGACTCCAGCAGTGATACTTACGTAAATAAGGTCTTAAGGTTAGACTACCACATTCATCAATACACTTATGATTTGGCATTAAGGTTAGTCTGTTTCACAATACCAACTAGCTCTCTGGCCCCTGCTGGGAGCTAGTTTTATACCGACATGAAAAACTCATTCACATATCCAATATTTTATGGCAATAATCCAACAGTTGCTAGCAGGGACGTGGTATTGTTAGCATTCGCTATTATTTAAGTGACTCGTTTTATACCTAGCGAATAAATAACTGAAATATGATAATGGTGTAACTTTTAAAACACTTTGACTTATTAAGATGCCATTTCGGAATCATTCGGTATGCGATTTGTAAATAGAACGCGTATATTATAGGCAATGTTGACTTTGTTCGCGATAACCCTCCACCCACAGTCTATATGCTTATTAGAAGAGAGCTTAAATATGCTTATATTAGCATTAATTAGATTACTTCTAATCAAATAAATAACTATATTTTGTTCGTCGATTTATGTATATACTAGTGCTTGTGACTTTTCAACCGCTGGGCCATTTTCACCTTGCACTGAAATTACCAAAGATTAAATGATTACTTTAATACAGTAAGTAAAGTTACGAAATATTAAGTACAATTATAAAAAAAAAAAACACTGTGAAGATGAAATTATTTCTAAACTTTTGAAATTCGAATTAACTTCATATACTTTAATAATTGAAGGGTTTGCTGCAAAAAGGAGAAAACAAAAATAAAATAATTCTTTCGTTTTGTACCAGAAATTTGTAGCTCCAATTATTAGTTCTCATGTTAAATATGCTCTTGCTAAATTTATAACACTAAGGCATTTGAAAAATGCGATTTTCCACATTCCTCACTTGTGAAAGTATTTAACTTGAAGTGTTAAATAAATAAAATATTGTAATGGTAATTTTTATCAATCAATTTTTTTTCTTGAACTACAGAGAACATGTATTTTGTGGCAAAAAAGAGGTAGCTCCAACAATCACACTTGTGTTACATGATCTGAAAGAATTTTCGACTGAAAATACAGTTTTAAGGAAATTTATCAAAAATAATTTTTTTCACATAACTAAGAAATTTGAATCTTCAGACGTAGTTTACAGTTTTCCTAAATTTCGAAGAATGAGTGCTACATCCTTTTTGCAGCAAAGCCTCCAATTGTCAATTTTAATTTGAGTCAAGATAACATGTTAAGTTTAAACACAATGCGGATTCTAATTTAATTATTAATTCCCAACGTAATAAATCTTAAAATTATAAACCATATAATATATAACGCTTATAATTTAACCGATAGTATTGGGAATTTAACATTTTAATTATCGGTTGTTCATATGCGTCAAGCTGAAAGAGGGTGGGAAGTTGTTCCCGCGTGACAGGTCGTGACAGTGGTGAACGAAAGGGATTATCAGTTCCATGTCATGTATAGTTACTTATTGAAAAGTAAAATAAAACTTCACACTTCCAGAATCAAGTTCATAACAAAAACTATTTAATAAGTGTGATGTTATTGGCTAGGTGGATTATGGACTTCATACCCGGGAAAGCAAGTAGACTACAAAAACATTTTATTGTGGTGTAATCGTAGGGATGACTCTAGATTTTCTGGTGCCCCAGACGAAATTAATGTCTGACCCATAATCTTACCCTCATATCCTACAATCCTAAACCCAAACTGATGTCAACTCTGCCATTGTCAACACATCATCCCATTGTTTCCATTTGTTTAACGTTAAATAAAATAAAACTTACCTGCTTAGTGACTGCTATGTCTAAAAATTTTTCCCTGTTTAGAAAAATCAAAATTAGGAGCTTTACAAATTACAGCGTTTGGAACGACTTTTGGCCAAATATATACAATACTGCTTCGGCTTACGGTTTTATCGTTTCCACACGTTTCGATATTTCTTTTATAGCACTATAGTCCCTACGTTTCCTGCAAAACAATAAATTGTGTGTACTCACCCAATAAGTGCTATTTAACCAAATCTTGATTATAAGGAGATTCGGTTTTGATGTTACCTGAGAGGTAGAGGGTATTTGTACGAATCTAATGATCATAGTCATCTGATCTTGATCTGTGTGACCAACGTCTGGGATGGAATCCAATATAATGGAAAATATTTGGCTTTTTCAACTGTGGACAAGATCTCTCATTTATGGAACTTGCCAACAATTGTATCGATTCATTTCGTAACTCCTCCCCCAGGCAATGAGTCTGTTGGTTTTCATCACTTCTCCGTAGATACTCAATCATAATTAGGTCGAACCTTTTCAGTTTTATTTCGAAATGCCAGGTTTTGAGAACCAAGAGTTCTAACATGAATGGAATCGCTCCAAAATTTGCTGCCAGTAGCTTTCTTCTTCTTTTATTATTCTTTCATATTCATGGTCAATGGTCGTACTCTCTTCGAGATTTTTTTTCTACGTTTTCCATCCGAGAAAGTTATCAAGGGGCTCAACATTTGTTTTATGTTGGCTAATAATTGCAGAAATATTTTGTCAATCATTACAACAACTTGGGGCCAATATTCAAGAAGCCGGTTAGTAAACATCATCTCTTCCACATCTACTTCTCATGGAACTTTTTATTTTATTCAACTCCCGCCTGTAGTTAGAAGGAAGCTTATTTAACTTTTAGAAATTTGTTTAATTAAACTTAAGCTTAAGGTCTCATTTCTTCGTAAATTGCCAGATGTTTTATAATGCTAATTGTTTTTTGTATTTGTACATGTAAATTGGATCCAACTGGTTCTACAGTTCAGGTTCAAGTTCAAGACTCTTAAGCCTCTATAAAACTTTTTAAACAATCTTCACTATCACTGCCACTTCTCACTGTGCAATGTTTGTTGATGATACATCAGCCGCAAATGATAACCTTTCACGACCTAGTGCGGAGCAGGCAAACATAGGATTTGGTTAATGTTAATAACTGTGCATTAAAAGTAAAAAAAAAAAATCAATTATCTTTTCTAATTAGGAATTGATAAATTATTTGCCACTTCTATAAATTTGATTTATTGAGAACTAGTTTCGATTATTATATATTCATCCTCAGTCAGTTCAAGGTTTAAATGGATTATATCAAACAAAAAAGTTTGTACTGGTTTCTTCTCGCATTGAACTAACAAATATAATAATCCAAATAATAAATATATAATCCATTTAAACCTTGAACTGAGGATGAATGTATAACATTCGAAACTAATTTTCAATTAAACAAATTTATAGAAGTGGCAAATAATTTATCAATCCCTAATTAGATTGATCCTTCTATACCATCATGCGGATGTCAACTAACTATCATTTTGGCTCAAAAAACTTTTCCGCCACGGGCACCTACTCAGTCTTATATCTATTGCAGCCCAGGAATGTTAAATTTTAACACAAAAATTGTTTACAATACGTTTTAGACGTTTATACTTTAAACATTATTCCAGAAGAGTAAAGAATATCTCCTGACGGTATGGAAGGATCTCCCTGGTACTAGGGTTCGTGCACCCTCTAATAAAGGATACTGCACACACCTATGGTACCATCGGTGAAAAAGTTCCTTCCAATTTGGGTTTCTCAAATAAAAATAAAACTTCATACCCTTAGAAGCAAGCTGCAATTATTTCCAAAAAATCAAGTAAAATCACAAAACTTGTTGTGCTTGTAATATGAAATTGTTGTTTACTATGATGTATTGCCAGTATAAATCTTGTCTGTTGTCAGAAATAAGTCTCCATGGGTGTAGGCTTGATTTTTCTCCAATTTTAACTAATACACGAAGAAAGGTGGCATTAACGATACTGTATTTCAAATACTGGTCCATCAATTTTCGCTTCGTATAGAAACACCCTAAGAGTAACTTAAACGATTAGAAACACCATCGCGTTTGTTACTAATGTTATCAAATACAGAACCTTATTTTTTCTTCGATTCGGTACTTTTAATTGCCAAAGGCCAACGAAATCGAAGAGTCGGAACAAAAGAGAAAATTAATAGGAAGGTGATAGAATGAGGGTAACAGGTGGGACGACTCCCGCTGATTTGTGATACTGGTTTGGGAAAATAGGACGGGCCACCGGGATCGCCAATGATGGCTCAATTCTCAACGACCATCGCCGACGGAGGGCGGAGGTGTGATGGATCAGCTACCCATTCTCCAGAAATGTTTTCATTCGAATAAACGGGTTCTACTCAGTCAAGTCAATAAATTCAGTATCCTTATTAGCGGTTTTCACGACTGCACGCAAGGTCTATACGAACGGATACACATTTTTATTGCCTATGAAGTAGGATATTGAAGGTCACAAAAAAAAAAATTATGCCCTTAATATATAGGAATCTTAAAATCAATCTAAAATCAGTGAACATATTATTTCTTGATTAAATAAAATTGGATTAATTGCAACATTCCTTATGAAATACTTAAAATTTGTAGACTTTTAAATAGTAGGTATTTAAAAATAAAGAAAGCTGTATTGTTAGGTTTGCCCGAACACAGGGATAAAGGCTGTATAAGCCGATGGATGGCGTTAGAACAGGTTTTATAGAAATTATCGGTTTTACTTGCATTTTATTTGCGATATTCTCTATCACTAAAACACATAAAAGTAAACTTCAGCTCTGCAGAAGGAATTACTGTTATAATATATAATTACTGTTATAACCCTCATTTCGTGGCCAAAATTCAAAAACTATTTTGTTGTTAATGCAAACTTTCAGTTGTGGAATCTGTTCTATATTAGCTGGCTAATACCGAAAGCATGTCAATATAAAGGATTAGATCCTGTTTTCGCAACTCCCTCTCACAATCGAAATCAGTTGGTATTGACAAATCGGATAAGAACGTTCGGATGTGAATTACACCCTAACTGTGTGAGTTATAAAACAAATTTAGTTCTCTCTCTTTTCCCCTTTAGATAGACTCATCATCAGATGGTGAGTTTTTTTTTTTTTTTTTTATATCGAATAAGCAATGAATAAGTAATGTTTGTTATTTGCCTACAGAAAGTTGTAATTCTCTTGGTGATTACTTCCGTGCACCGCTAGACCCTCTACGTTTTTTATATGAATATAAAGCTAATGCCTCTTAGTTAGCTGTAATAATATCACCTGCTCATTTTCGCTCCATTTTTAAAATTGAACTTTAAGTAATTAAAGGAAGGTGAGGTGGGTCAAGCGCTGTATTGGAGTAAATTTGTGAACAGGCTTTAAACTGTTTAGTACTAGTCAAATAGTGTCAAAATGAAATTATAGCCTTAAGGTATGATAAGCAAAGAACATTTTCTAATGTTAAGAATTTTAACATAATTAGACCTATATAATACCGTTGTTTAGTGCCTTTTTACGCACTCATCCCATCTCAACTTATTTTTTTTATTATTTTTCTTATAATGCTATCGCAGACTAAAACCTATACGTTTGTTTTCACTTAATTTTATGCAATAAGTGAGTTGATGGATTTTTATTTAATTTAATTATTTGTATTCGTGCATATTTTAATGGAATAAAAAGATCGGGCGATAACAAGAATAATTTAGTCAATTAAGTACATCAATCAGCATAGTATGTCAATTAGCATTAAGTACACCTGACAGTCAGTACAGCAAAAATGTGTAATTCAGTCAGTTATGAACTAATATATACCATAAAAGTCCTTATTAACTTTTATCCTATTTTGTTACCTACACTAGATCTCAAGGAACCAGATTTAAGTTTTCATGGGGATTCCGATTTAGATAGCAACTAATTATTTTATTTTGTATCGTTGCACTGTTCACTAACTAGCTTTCAGTTTACTTTACAAATACAGTTAAATTGTTTACTTAGCCTTAAAAAAAATGAATATAATAATTACTAATACTCATTCCTCCATAAAGTAACTAATAAAATAAATCGCAATATCTAACTTCCATCGCACCTTATTTCTCAACTCACACCGAAGCTGGAAGACAGTGTTTTTTTCATCTGATTATACAATTTTTTGCCATCTGTGTGAGAAATGAAAAAAAAAATGCCGGGCAATTAATTTCTGCATTCATTATCATACTATTGAGTTAAATACAAAGTCATAATTTACATTTCATCCTTCGGTTTGTTTTAGACGTTAGCGTAAGTATACGGTTTCGAATACATGTTCTGTTCAGATATCCACCAAACAACGTTCTCCCCTGAAATTTATAGAAGTTGTGAAAGAGGTCTTGGTTATACCCTTGTAAAATACTGTTTCCGATTTTGTGAGGATTGAGCCAAAAGAATGGCATAATCTATAATAATATATAATGTTGAAGAGTTAGTAAACTTAAACGTCAATCAGTCTGGAAAAAACACACATGCACGTTCGTCGTTGTTGTCATGACAATCTACACTAGTGGAAGGAACTTCACAACATGCACTTAATGTTTATTAATTCTTGCTACTTATTTCTTTGAGTCTTGGAAAGAGTAGATCGGCATTTTACTGAGTACCTACTCACATTTTGACACTGAGCGTTCTCACATTTTATTCACTTAGCGCAGGTACTCCGACTCAATAATCAATCCATATTTGGGGAGCACGTGCTCTTTACACTTAGCAAGTATTTCATTGTGTAACTTCTCTATATCCACATTCACCAAAACACCTTCTCAGTTTTTGAGGAATGAGATGTCCTCATTTCTATTCACTTCACCTTATTACCTTCCCTCCTTGTGGTTGCGCCACAGTGGCGCAAGCTGCGTTGGACATTGGGAGAAAAAACAATTATAAAATATTTGGCAGTTGGATTGGAATAGTAAGAAACTAATATCATGTTGCCATTATGTCCAGAAATTTTCAACATTATTGCCGCACTAATAATACCTTTATATCAGATTATAGTAGAAGAAAGAAAAATCTTTCTTTTTTTTTTATTTAGAGCTAGTTTGTCTAAATTATTTGCCTAAATCTAATGGCATGCGCTGGGCACAATTAGGCACTGCTATTCAATCTAAATACACCTGAATCATCGGTTTTTAAAAATATATGGAATTAATCTGACGCTTCAAACAATCGTAACCAATTGAATTCCATTATGCAAATCGCCCGAAAAACAACACATTATCTGTTATTAATAAAGGTTTGAAATTCTATAAACATTTTTCAGATCTTGCCCAAACCAGCCACCTCGCTTGTAGTTGAGTATTTTATATGCGCGAACGTTGAATTAAAGAGTGCCAATGATTATTTGTAAATTAATTCATTATTTTTCTTGGCGTATTCGGGTTTTCATCAGCCTATTTTTTTTTTCAAACTAACAAATATCGCAGTATATCGAACAGATTACGAACATATAATTAACAAATCACGAGTATAGTTTTAGATAATCAACAAAATATTTGGTATAATTATATAATTATATTTTACTACAATGGTAAGTCATTTCTAAATAGGTAAAAAAAAAAATATAATTTCTGAACAATGCAATGTTTAAAATATTATATCTATTGGTAACGAGAATATGTTTTTCAATCATTATTTAACATGAAATAATTACTAAAACAGAAATTGATTAGTTGGATATATAATGATTAAAAAAAAATATTTTATTTGTAGAATACTTGTATTAATTATGTTATAAATGATAGTCAACGAAAAAGATTGAAATATTATGAGTATGCAGGTTGAACATTACTATGTAGTGCCAATAGATCTCTATGATCTCTATCTACTCTATGATCAACAATAGCATAGACACATTTAACAATTTGTTATCATCATATATCATATCAAGTTTGTTTGATAGTTTGGTTAATTCGACCTTTGGATTGAATTTCACGGTTAGTAAATTAGTCAACTAGATAATTTAAGTATTTCTTTATTTGTAAAATTTCTTTAAACATTTTTAAATAGGTATTTTAAAAGGTTTTAAATTATAAAATTCACAGATTAGCACCACGATAATTTTAGATGAATGAGATTTTACCCCTCTTTAGCTATCTTTGGTCAAACGATACCAACTCCAAACTCTTCTGAAGCGAACTCTATTCATATAAATCACTGAGTAACATCTATACCACTTACAGGCTTAGGACGGACTGATGATTTCATAATGTAGATGATATTACCATTTTAATTATTCTATTTGTCAGATCATTTTTTACAACCATTTAAAAATAAACTTTTAAATTTATTTATTTGTCAATACTTAAAAAAATCTAACTTTTTCGGTGGACAAATGTAAATTAAGATTAAATAAATGTCCCTAACCTATTTTATCCTCAAGTGGTATTTAAAAGTTAAAAACATCAACTTCAACTTTACTCTGTATCCCTCGGTAATGTTCGATAAAGCGGACAGATCTGGAGCAGTTAAATATGGAATTCATTAAATCAGAACCACTTTCAGCAAGCAACCTTCCCTCGGAACTTGGCCGAAAAACATTTGTCCAAGATCACAGAAGTAGATGAAAAAAAAAAATTAAAAAATGTGAATCACTTGATCAAGGCTATTTGAGTTACTCTCATTTTAATTTCTTCTTGAGTGTCTCAAATATTCATTTTGCTTATATTATTCATATAAAAATTCTTAGCTCTAAAACAAACAGGAAAATAACGAAATTTGAATGGATTCTTAAAAAGCGATTTAAAACTAAATAAATAGCCTTTTGCATTGCTCTTAGATGAAAAACTTAGAAATTCGTCATTTGCTCGGTATTCAGTTAAGTGATGTATCATTTAATTAAAAATTCATTTGATGAAGATTGAATTATTTAAAAAAAGTATGTTATTAAAATTTAAATAATATTTTTAGAGCTGTTAAAAATCAATGCACCATACAATAGTTGTTGTTTATTTTGGTTATAGCTGTCGAAAAAAAATGAAAATAATATATTACTTACACCAATACAGTAAGATTCATGGTTGCATACCTGAAAATAAGCAAAGGATTAAATTGATAAAATAAAACGAAATAGTGAAACATTCTCAAAATAATTAATTCATCATCATTAAAATTGCATTAATGGCAGAGAATTTTGGAAAATGTCCTGGTGTAAAATGACCAGGGTATAAATAACATATTACAAATATATATTTAATAAATAATAATTATAAAAATATATTTAACAAATAATAAAAATGAACGGATTATGATGAAAAATTCTTAAATTATTGCATTATTTATTATAACTAATCATTTTTATTAGTACTTGTTATTTCTTAAATTAAAAAAAATATTTAAATTTTATTAATGTTTTTTGGCCATAAATAGGAGACATTTTTTTGAAACCCACTTGAAACTGTAATCTTCTATATATTCATGACATTCACTGATTGTCATTTTTTTTTCATGCCTCATAGAAGTGTGGACGACCTTTATTTAGTTTATTAAAGTCATCCAAAACATTATAAAAATAATTTTTATGAATTTTTTTGAAAAAGGCGAGGTAGCTCAGTGGTAAGACACTGTGTGACTATGCTCTCGGTACTGGGTTCGACACCGGCTATGGCATATAATTATTAATTCTGTTAGCCGTGGATCGACCCAGTGGTGTCGAGAGACCCTCCTGGGGCTAACCCAGCCTCTATAGAGCGGCTACCCTTAATTGGGGAAAAACCTGGCGGTTCAGTATGATCTTGGCCAAATCACCTCCTTGCACAACCGCCGGCTTACTCGTAGACCCAAGTACTGAACCCATGAGGTGCTTGGGTTGTAGATCCTTCATAGGTGGTAGTGGTACAGGTTTTTTTTTATTTTTTATTCAGCCAACTAACAAAACCATATAATAATAATAGCTCTACGTGATAGTATTTCTTTCAAAAGAAATGTGGACACCTACATTCAATATGATGACATTTTTTGTTAGATTACTAGGTGAGTTGTAATTATTAGGAAAAAATGTAAAACATATTTTATGTTTATATTTATTCAGTGTATGTAAGTATGCATGCGCTTAAGATGTTACGCATATTTTATTTTATATAAGTTTATTTATTAATTCTTGTATTAAGTTTATTTTTTATTTTGTTATTATTTCAGGTTTTTTTTTGTAAATGGTAAAAATGATTTCTTGGATCACTATTACCATTTTATCTGCTGGGACAGAATGTAATATTATTCAATAAATAAATAGTTTCTAGTGGTGATCTTTATTTAACCTCAATTTATTATTTATTTATGGCTCGCCACAATAAAGTTGTGTATCCTCTATAATCAGGATTTTATTGGGTTTTATGTTACCGGATGTTTTTCAATTGATTGATAACAGACTATCCAGTGCTCGCAATATTAAACGGTTGTGAGGGTTTAGTGGATCTAATCGACGGACACGTTCAAACGCACCTAAAGGTTTTATTATATAGATTTCACAAAAATATTATAAAATTCACTTTAATGCTGAATAACACCTCTTCTATATTTATTTGCTAAGATCAAATTAAAGAGCAATAAATAAATAAATATTCTTTTTATTATTTTAGAAATTAAAATAGAGAATTGTTTTGTTTATTGATTATTATTCACACTCCACTTAATCGGCTCAGCTTATTTTCTAGATTGTAGTCTCTAGCTCATGTCGGTAAATATTTAAAACAAATGTAAGTAATGAAGGTTAAAATTAAATATTTAAAATTTACAGTAAACCTTTGAAATTTCATTTTTTTTTTCTTTTCAAATATTAATTTACACCTGTCAACAGTGAATTCCATCTGTGCATTTTTTATGACAAATGGTTTCTGCCTATTGAAAACACAACATACACAGACTAAATGAATTTATCCATCAAATTATAGCCAAATAAGGCAATGAGTGGCTTTTTATTGTTTGCATGGTGAAATGAAAAAATGAACTTTGAATTTTTTCAATTGTAGACTTACAATAAGTGAGTTTTGCTTGATCGTGGACGATATATTATCTATGATTCAACATGCAGAGCGAGGCGGGAAATTTCCTATTATTTCTGTGATGCAAAATTAATCAATGCTGCTAACCTAAATAATAAAATTGCGTGGAGTTATTTTGGAATGCGTTCTGAAATTCGAATAACGGATTACAACAAGTTGGGGCTCTAGGTGGCCACTTAGTCCGCTTACTGCTTAGTCCTCTTGCTAAGCTACAAGGATATTCCCCCAAAGAAGTTTCAACTAAGACGCCTTAGTCATCATACGTCTTTAGATTTGTCCGACTTTTATAGTGAGATTTATAATGATTTTTATAATGACAAACCAGTTAAATGACAAACTGGATATATTGAATGAAATTATTACAGATCTAAAACAGAATACTCGAAGTCGAAAACTTTGGTATAAGTATAAACATTGTAAAGGCGAAAGGCATACGGTAGCCAGAAGGTATTTTTTAAACCTTTTCGTTCAGTTCTAAATCTTTAACTTTAGATGTTATAAGAATTTTTGCAATGCAGGGTTCTACGAAGTCGCTGAGTACGGTTACCACTGAATCCACCCGTGGAAATATTCTCGGATGATGCTGAGGGAAATAGCGTCTTGACAGTTGTCTGTGTCTCTCAATGTTATTGAGTTTTATTTTGGAGAGGAAATCAGTGCGTAACATATCAGCTGATTTTGTGAAAATTTTAGTCCATTAAAAACCAGAAAACTTCGTAAAGCTAAAAATTGTTATTATTTACGAGCCTACGAGGCTCGCGGCCCACAGACAGTTTCCTGCATTGCCTATATTTTTATTCCAGCCCTGGATAAGAGTCCTTTAATGTTCGTCGACTGTCGGTAGGTGTAGATCAGTAAGTGGGGTTTTGTTAGTCACGTACCAAATTGAATTTGTTATGAGCCGTAATATTTTTTACTGCAAAGTTTTGGAGGTTCTGTAAGTGGGTCATTTCGGCTAGTTTAGGCATATATATATATATATATATATATATATATATATATATATATATATATATATATATATATATATATATATATATATAATCACAAGAGAATGTATTATTTTAGCCAAAACCAATGATAATAAATAAATAAATGAGAGGATTCAACTCACTTTACGATAAAAAATTATTTATATTAATAAGTCCTAATTACAGAATTAAAGAATATATCTAATAAGAATTAAAGAATATATCTTATTTATTGTAATTAATCGTTAATATTATTTATATTAATAGCACATATTCTAGCAACTAATCTAAATCGAGAAATAATTCACAAAAAATGCAAGCGAAAATACAGCACTCTACTCTAAATATAGAAAATTAAAAAACTCAGTAACTGAATCCTATATATATATATATATATATATATATATATATATATTTAAATCTTGCTCCAATCCTTAGTTACAGGAATAAGGGTAACACTTTCATCTTAAAGAGCTGGATATTGCCAAGCACTAATCCTTGCTTGAGTGTAATTGTTACATTATTCTGAGAGTTTTTCAGCATGGATGGAGAGTTAAACATGGAATCCTTAATTGTCAGTTTCACGATGCTCACATTTATCTTAAATATTTAATATTACAGCTGTAATTTTTTTTAATGAAAAAAGTAGATTATATGTTTTCAAGAATTTTGTAAAAATAAAAAAAATATTATTAATAAGGCAGCTTTTACAAAATACGAGCACGCTAAACAACAACTCTTTAACATTTCAAGTTGTTGAATTTGAAACATTAATTTCAAAACAAGAAACAGATTCATAAACGCTCTAGCTCTTGATTCCAGTAATTATGGTAATATATGTTAAGCTTATTTCTCTACAAGCGAATAGCTGACACCAAAAAATAAAAAAAACATTGAATTACTGACTAAGGCTTTTTCTAGTTTAGTTAGAAAAGAATGTTCTCAGCAAACTCCTTACCAAGATAAATTATATGAAAAAAAAATGACTGCAGTTTTTAAAATAAGTAGGAATCCGTAATCATGAGAAAAAGTATATCAGGTTCTACGGAGAGAAGTTGATCTTAAGAATCTGATGCCAGAATGGGAAGAGGTCTAGCATACCATTACCCGAAGATATCTCAGCAAGAGTGCGAAGTAAATCCATGCACATAGAGTCGAGTATAATTTTATAATAATTAGAAAAGTATATGTATGGCTTACGTGACATATATGGCACCGGTGTAAGCATGAAAGAAACTGGCCATATGATGTAATCCGGTTCTGAAGGAACGAGAAGATTGTTTAGAAATTATTAAAACTATAAAAACATGCAATTTAAACAACCTGCGCTATGGACAGTTGGCGAAATGAGTAGAACCAGATCCATAATGAGGAGTGAAATAAGCCATATAAAAGAAGTGGCTTTAATGTGATAAATGATTAATTAATATATATATATATATATATATATATATATATATATATATATATATATATATATATATATATATATATATTAAGTTAATATTTTGAATATAAATATTTTGAAATCGATTTTTTTTATTATTCGATATTTAGATTTTATGTATCTTAAAACATAAAACCTCCAATTTTGAGGGAGGTTAAAAAAATAAATAAATCTTGGTGGATTGCAAAGATATACTATTGAAAATAAAAAATCAAAAGCATTTATACAGATTATTTTTTTTATTTATTTTTTTTAATTCCATGTTATGCTGATTTCAAAACATCTTACATTTCTCCTATTTTTATTCTATCTTTATAATCGAGTTATGGGCTTATAAAATCTCTAATCGGACTCCATTTTGAAACAAAAAGCTGGATGGTAATGGCGATTTCCGAGGATCATCCTGGGGTGACGTGTGATTTTTTGCCGAATCTCAAGAAAATCGATCCAGTAGTCTCGGAGAAAAGCCGCGGATGATAGACTGACGGATTTCTGTTTTGTTCGATATTTGGATTCTACGTATCTTGAAACGTAAAATCTTAAATTTTGAAGGTAGTTAAATTTTTTTTCTAGATTGATTACAAAGGTTTTATTGCAACTAATAAACCAAATTAAGGTGTTATCTTTGAGAATATGTTGATGCGGAGAATAACTTTGTTACGGACGGTACAACCTGTCTTTCTTTTTTTTTTTTTTTTTGGTTTTTAAAATTATACATAAGATTTCAATAATACACCATTTGATATGTCTACTTACACGACTTTCCTTATCGCTTTGGATGAAAGTCCAAATTAAAATTTGTTTGCAGTATCTACGCTAATCTAAGTATGATTAAGATTTTATGTTTAGCTTTGTTGGCAATTAAATTTCTTTCAGATGAGCATCTAGATTGTTTCGAGAGATTTATAGTTATCGAGTCATGATAAATTAAACAAAGGTGAACAAATTTTCAAAGGGGCATGCACAGAATGCTTTATAAAACATGTTTTAAGGTTCGATCCGCTATATATTTGCTCATACTGGTCCGACATACATGATTATCTTTTTGTTTTGCAGGAAATTTAATTAGCTTTCGAATAAGCATCCAAACCAAGACATAATAACAATCGTGGCTCGGACAAAAAGACACAGAGGCCAATGGCTAAAAATGAGTTTTTTGGACTCAAGGGATTCGTAAAGGGATAGATCCATTGAAAACTGCACATCGAAAATTTCATCCGATTACCATACTTTTCTTACCTAGCAGCTTTATTCTTGCTAATAGAGGTCTGATATTTGTCATTCTTACTATGTTAAGTAGGGAATTAAATTTCCTTTTAAATGAATATAAAATGCATACTTTCCGAGTTATGCTCAAATAATATTTTATTTTCTTCTAACCTTTTTTTTCACTTTTCCTAGAGGATGTACTTTAAGTATAAGATTTTAAACAAGTTTCATCAAAATCTTTAGAGCCGTTTTTTCGCAACAGTCCATAGACAAACACGCACGTTTTTTAGATATTGCGCACATTTAGTGCATAGCACCAGGGGACGAATCGTCACAAAAATAAAAATAAATAAATAAACGTTACACCCGTTCAACAGACCAATGGGTAAATAAGTTTTTTGGGCTTGTGTAATATGAAAACTGCACATTGAAAATTTCACCCAATTCCAATGCTCTCTTTATTCAGTAGCGGTGGGAAAGTAAAAACTTTATTTTATCTTAAAACTTTTTTTTTTAATTCTTAAATTTCATCAGACATGTTAATTAATATGTTGCTAAGTTGGCTTATAACAAAAAAAAAACTGTTTCATGACCTACGTTTGCAAGCAGAATTTCTGCTAACACGAGGAAGGTCATATATACAATTAATTGATGCTTGGTGTGTCCCAGAAGGATTTACCAAACTCAGTCGAACTATGGCTGATAGGACATGAAATAGATTTTTTTAATGCCATAGCACCCTAAAATCTCGTAATATTACCTATTTTGTGTTAATATTACAATTAAATGCCCGAAATTGGTCACTTTGCAACACTGAATAGGCATTGCAACCACCCAACAAGCTGAATGTAGAAGTAAGACATAGTCTGATATGAAGAAATATGATATGAAGATATTAAATCATGGTTTAAGCATGGTGTACGTCGAGGGGGCCTCGCACTCAGCTCCTTTTAGAGATTTCTTGTGTGGCACAAGGCTGGTGTTATTTCATAGAACTGGATGGTGAACCTGAATAAGGAATGTTCAGGTTATAGGTTTACTAGTCGATTCGAATTTATATCATATATAGGTGTCTGCAGATAACTAGCATAATTATTCATTTCTTGGAGACCAATGAGCAATACGCGCATGTGCTTATTACCAGTCAATTTTTAAAGTATCAACATTTTCTGCAATTGGTGAAAGTTCAATCGGAACGTTTAAATGTTCTCTATACTACTTTTGTTTCGTTGAAGTAAAGCCTCCTGGTCAAATAAGAAGACCTATTTGGAATCGGAAAAAAAAATTTACTTTTTCGATTACGTTGAGCGTCTATATACTTTCTAATTGTACTATTCTTTTTAATTTAAACACCTGAAAGGTTTCATGATCCCTGTACTGCACACATTTATAACTTGTACTACGAAGGCCTTTTCTATATTTCTTCCTGTTCTGAAAGGATCCTGTAATGTTCGAAATTCTACATGAGGGCTCAAATGTCGAGGTACATTCTGTCATGTATCTACGCGCTATCGATGCATTACTAATAAGTTTCAAAAATGTTTAAATGATAAGTTCAACCTTCGCTCACTACAAAATGGGAAGCCGTGAAAATTTAAGGATAGATGAAACACACAATCGGAACATTTCTAGCAAGTGGTAACGATATAAAAATTCAAATTTTATGCCATAACTAGACTGAAACAACCTGAAGAAATATTCAACGGTGAGCTCAATTAAATTACTGGTTTGGAGTGGCCTGTAAGTTGTGCCGCACAGAAAGGTCAGCTGAGCCCTCGGGCACAGGAGTAAGATTTTACTCGCGGCCAGTAAAAAGGTATCGTATCGTGGAAGGTCAGTAGACCGAACATATGTCAGGCTGCAGGCTGTAATGGCCATAAATTAATGTTTTATGTTATGGATGTTGCCGATAGCTGAAAGCATTTGTGATGGTAGGCTCTGGCAGACGGTACCCAACCTGTTTTGCGTTGCTCCCTTTTGCGTACGGATTATCCTTAGAGGATCACCGCAGTTTCTTTAAAATCGACACCCAACTGAAAATAGATATTAAATAATTCTGGAATTTAAATAATCTGAGCGAGTTTTTATTACTACATTTTTTTTTCATTAACACAAGTACGCCGAAATGACTATATCTCATTAGAAGCAAATGTCTGCTTCTAATAGGATTTAATAGCGTCTTCTTAACAATTTTCATTATTCATAAGTCCGAATTTGTATACAGCAACTTGAACCTCAAAATAAGCCTTAGGCTCATGTTATTTACGTAGTACTCATTTTTTCTATTCAATTTATTAGAATCAACATACTATAAAATATCTATTATTATTATTTAAAATAAATTATTAAATGTTATCATGCTGGTTTTCTGAAAAAATATTTTGATTAATTAGTTCAGCAGTTATTCAACGATTGATTCGTAATTACTTATAACGTTAGGAGTTACCTTATTAATCAGTCAAATACTAGCAACTCTTTCATTCCAACTAGCTGTCTGTGTATTAAGTCTACCCAGGGACGTACGCAGATTTTTTTTCGGATTTACGTTAGTTGGGTTTACTTTTTTTTCGAGAGGAGGGGTGAGAGGGACATTTACGAAGAAGAATGCACATAATCGCCTAAATGTCCATAATCGCCAAATTTGACAAAAGTTCTGAGGATAAGCATGAAAATTGGATCAAAAACTATTGTTAAAATATAAATCAAAAAAATATTATGTTGGTGGGTATGAAAATTATATTTCCTCGACCCTGAGTGTTCGAGGAACATCACAATTATTTAATTTCAAATTATAATTTTTAAAGTACCTACGTCTTTATTTTGCTGAACATTTTAAGTAACAATTTGTTAATAATATCGTTAGTTACAACATTTCAAATATGTTACCAAAGCCAATACTCGACTAGGGTATCGGTTCTTGCAGGCCCGATTAAAATCTGTTAGTTCAGGGCATTTTTTAAATGTTTGCAATAATCAAATTAAGTCACCTCGTCGTTACTTGTAACCCTTGTAATTCATTTTCATTGAACTAGATTCTGCCATTATTCATTTTTATAAATACATGATATCTTTGCAGTACTATGTTGGAGAATTCGAGAGGCACTCGGAAACAGTGTCGTCATGATATTCGGCGCCTCCGGGCTACTAAAAATAATGCTCAAGATATGTACACATATAATATTTCCTATTTTATTTGTAACAGATTATTTGCTTATTATTGTCATTAAAATCTTTTGAATAAAAGTAACTAAATAACTAATAATAACAAACAATATAACACCAATAAAAATAACCGTCCCCAAAGGATTGCGCCCCGGGGAAATAGCCCATTTAGTCCAATGGTTAGTTGGCTCTGCTCCGAGAATGATTTATTTCAATAATTAGTACCCAAACACCCGTCTTCAATAATGAGCTGAGCCTATAGATGAAAACAAAGTAAGAGGAATGAAAGAGAACATAAATTATGGTTGCTAACAGTTCACCTGTTTCACGCCAGACAGTACAGTCGGACCCTAATAAAATGGAAAAACAGCTTATTTTTCTTATAATGGGATATTTCGAGTGTGCCCATCATACTTTATCGGCCTTAAAACTTTCTAGTACATTCGCTGAGGTCTTCGGCGATTTTATATCCTGATCATTGATGCATGCCTTTCCCAACTGAGACATTAAAACTGGGGTGGTTTATTTTGCCCTGCCTCGGAATAGTAAAGTTGTCAACGATCTGTTTTATCGTAGCCGAGTAGTAAAAGTCCCTTGGAGGGGACGCAGCAGCCAGAGCCTAACGAGTCGTTTTACGATGAAGCCACATTCCCGAGATGATAAGGACAAATATGATCGGCTCTTGACTGGGGCCATATATGGCTGAGCTAACTGTACACCTGCCCCCTCGCTTCTATTATTTATCTTTTTGAATTTCTGATTATTACCCGCGGGAAGTCCCTGCTTATCCTCGCAGGTAGCTCCGTCCAATTATCCTTCTCGTACCGCCCCTGTTTACGACTTGCTCCACGCCTGCGCTCCTTTGGGAAAGCTATAAAGATCTAGTCCAGTTTACTCGCTCAACATATAAAATTCATACTACAAATACATTAAAAAAAGGAAAATGTTTTCTTCTTCAAGTATATGTACTTAGCTAAATTATCATTCCTAAAAAAAATTGAAGTTGCAGATTACAGCCAGAAGTAAGGTAAATGCATCTTCTTTTTACTTTCCCTTACCTATATACGGAGTATATAGTAAGGGGAAGTATTGCGATCGTGAAAATTTTCGAATTCGAGTTTTCGGAAATACACGTGACCAATGACCAAGCCTCGCAAAATGATCTGTGTGTCTGTGTGTATGTGAACAGCCTAGCTCAAAAACGAAAAGACGTACGATACTCAAATTTCATATTTAAAGTATGTATATGGCTGTGATGTTACAGCAACTTTTTCGTCAAAATCGACTAACCGAAAGTGCCAGTTTATATAATCAATTTTACACTTTTTTACAATTTTCTCGAAAACAGCTCTAACGATTTTGATGAAACTTGCCTAAATTATTCTTCATAAAGGCCTTTAACTTTACATCTATGTAGTAAATCACCGAGGAATTGCAGGGAAAAAGTTATGATGAAAAGAATATTTTATTTGCGCATAGCATAAAAAGTATGCATTTTACGGTAAATTATGTGAAGAATTGTATGAAAGGTAATTAAATTATCTAAAAAACGATAAAAGAATCATGAAAATCGGACCAGTATTAGCAAAGATACAGCGCATCGGACTAACCGGAAATAGCTATTATATCATCGATTTTACACTTTTTTACAATTTTCTCGAAAACGGCTCTAACGATTTTGATGAAACTTGCCTAAATTATTCTTCATAAAGGCCTTTAACTTTTCATTTATGTAGTAAATCACCAAGGAATTGCAGAGAAAAAAGTTTTGATGAAAAGAATATTTTATTTGCCCATAGCTTAAAAAGTATGCATTTTACGGTAAATTATAAGTAAAATTGTATGAAAGATAATTAAATTATCTAAAAGACAATAAAAGAATCATCAAAATCGGACCAGCATTATCAAAAATATAGTGTATTTTATGAGAAGCCCAAGACCCTAGGTGGATAACCAAGCGCATCCGAAAGGAGGCGGATGCGACGAAACCTCCTCCCGCCAATCTGTTGCAAACAATACGCTCTGTAATAAAATAATTTAAGAATACAAACTTAATAATTAACTTAACAATCTCTACTTTCACATTATTTAATGGAAAGGATATGTTTCCATGGAAACTAAACCAGAAACTTTTAAAATATATTTGCAACTTGACAAAGTTAAAATATATAGGTAGTGTACAGAATTGTTGTACTAAAATTGTTTAAACATTTTTTTTATTGTACTTAAGTGGGAGAAGATGTGCATGCTGCTGAGTTTATTAGAAGCAGTGTTTATGTGAAGTCTTTAAAATTGTATTAAAAAGATAATTATTATAGGGCGGTAAGGGAAAGTTGTGTGATGCGCGCACCGCACCAGATTTTTTTTATTTATGGACAAATTTTATTTAAATTTAATTTTGGGTGGTCAATGAAATAATTTTCTTCCTTTTATTTTATTTTTTATTTAAAAAGTTTCTCGCATATTGTTTTACATATTTTTGGACGTTTCGGGGAATTTCCTTATCTTCAAGACAACACTCTTATACATTATTCATTAATATCATAATTTTCATTTACCCACTCTTTTTTTTTGTCATTTCATCCACAAATTTTATTTTATTTTGTCTTGTTTTGGTCACTATTATTTTTCAAAAAATAAAAAAGAATGTATATACATGATCTGAATATCATTGTCGCAAACTGGATATCATTGTGAAAAAAAAATAATAATAACTAAAAAAAAACTAAATAATAAAAATTATAACGCCAATAAAAATTGCCGTCCTCAAAGGCTTGCTCCGTGCTCAAAGGCTCAAAGGCCCCGGTCTAACATTTAGCCTAGTGGTTAGGGTGGCCCTGGGAAGTACTGCAAAAAAAAATTCAAATTTGATATATAAAAATTGAATATTAATATAAATAACATACTGGTTAAAATGGGCATACCGGAACTGGTATTTTACTTGAAGTTCATAATAGGCTTTCATAAAGAAACATATTAAATCCGAAAATTCTCAAATTTGGTCTATAAGACTTTTTGTCAATAAAAATAACATACTAGATTTTTGTTGAAATTGCATAACGGGAAATGTTATTTTACTTAACGTTCATTATAGACTTAAACTTATAAATTTAATACGTTATTCTCATTAACTTAAAAGTCTTAAATACCAAATTTAAAAAGAATTCGATTATAATTCAAACAATTTTTTGCCAAAATCTGTATAGATTTTCAAGTAAAGGATTTACTACTTCCTGTTTTTAATATTGAATTGGCGGAAGGTCATGTGCTGGTCACATCGGATTTTTTAAATGGTTCTCTATCAGTCCTACAAATAAAAGCGTCAAATAAATTTTTTGGAAAATAAAATTCTGAGTCTAACGTATTCAGAATTACGAATCATGGCCCCGTCACAAATAACCGACGCCAATAGACGTCGCGACACCGAGTGTCGTTTTTGAGATACTGCTATCTTCGAAATCTAGTCACCAAATAATGATTCAGGATCACTTTTTGAGCCACCAATTGATAGTTTAATATGCGTAGAAAGAAGTCATGCGGTGTTCACATCAGGTTTGTTTGTTTCTGAATTGAATTGGATCACTCATATGACGATATAGTCAGTAGTTCAGAAATTATTAGGTACTGATCCAAACAAAAAAACAAACAGGAAGGTTAAGTTTTCTGTTTTTTTTTTTTTTTAGTGTCTCATTTTTTGTTGAATAGGAAACGTTTATTGAACTTAAAATGACGTATAAATGAAGTGAAGATTTCTTTTGGAATTGGTCTAGAATAGGCTCCTAATTTTATTAGATTACGTTTCTCCAACATAGAAGTGTTTTGAGAATAAAATGTACCTTTCAAAATTTTATGAATGCACAAATTCTGTTGTTTATTTTTTCTGCACTAATAAGTACGATATAGTAATGTATAATACATTCGAACTTAGGAACACATTAAAAAATACAATAAATTGCTACGACCTTCCGTAAAATGATCTAGTCATCACAGTCAGTATATTTTAATTGCTAAGAACACACAGGAGGAACTGTTTATTATCAATTAAAATTCGGTTGGAGTTGCGGTTTTAGACACGCAGGGAGCTCTGGCCTTGGCAACTGATAATTTTAAATACCTTGACATTTATGATGGGTTATTTATTATTGCAGCTTCCCGCGTGTCGTGGGGCGTAACCAATAAATTTCGCTACGCATTCTTATCGGTTACATGGAAACCTGCAATTGAGCATACATCCTGAACACCAGAAATACTCAATGAGGGTTTCTACGTTTTTATAATAATCGTCGTTTGGCAAAAGGTATAAAAACGTACGGACATAGGATGAATAACACCTAATATTAAATAGTAATTTTTAGTCTTCAAGAACAGGAACGTCGTCATAGAAGAGCCCTATCTCTTCTCTCCTCCCTAGGAATGTCACTCTCCCAACAATTTGAAAACCCAAAAACTTGGAAAATTTGAGATTTGAGAACCTACTTCAAACTGCTCAAATTGTGGTAAAAAGAATATTAATATCAAAGAGTTTCTAGAATTTAAAACCAATTCCAATATCTTTTAAGTTAAGAAATTGGGATTTTAACGATGCAATGCTATGTTTTAATAATAAATTATTGTTGTCAAATGTCAACATTTGCAGCAGATAAGTGAAAAGTTCAAATCCGAAAGAGAAGGAAAAATAAAATATTTCTTAGTACAGTTGGGAAATACGATTAAAATTGCTGGAAAATTACAGATTCACTCCCCAATAAGTTATTGTAGCAACGTTCCTGTTCAAGAAACTAGCATAAAATCAAACTTTCATCCATACATTACTTATTTATAGGAGTCTACTTGAGAGAAACGATATTTTAAACCTTACTTGCAATAAATTAAAAGGAAAAGGAAATAAAGTCAAATTACGCTCCTGGCACTCTAAGTAGAAATATAGCCGAGGAATACAAAACAGCTTTCGATACAATTTAGTGTGTACGATTTATAATGGTTTCTCTTTCCTCCTACCGAAGTAAAAAAATAAAATAAAGAAATACAAATATATATTTTCCACCACCCCTTGAGAGTAATAAATTTAATAGATATGTGTAATTAAAAAACCCTTTCTACTTGAATTGAGATGCCGAGAATGCCTCCTAATTTGGAAAAAGGTAAATTCGGCATTTTATCTTCACGCCGACTGCAGTTGCATTCCAGTAAGACTGGAAGGAGCAAAAAAAACACGTCAATTAATATATGAATTTACATTTCCTTTAATTGTACGGCATTCCTCAACACGTGATCCGTTACATTCAATTATTGAAATTTTCTGACAGCCAAAATTAAACCAGTATGGTGATGCGGGGTAAGTGCATTTTTGGGGTAAGTGGATAATTGTCTCGTTAAATCCAAACCCTCAACTGGTAAGAACAGTCCTTTACGAAACATGAAGCCTAACCCCACTGATGCATCAGAAATCAGCCACGAAAGTTCGCTAAGGTGAAGTATAACGAGTTATAAAAATATTAGTTCCAACCTGTTGGGTTTTGATAAAGTTGTGTCTTTCAACTTTTGCAGTACAGTTCCAGCGGTGTTTATCTACCAGTAGGCCTTTTTTTCTTTTCTTTTTTTTTTTGCCGTGAGTGGAATTACAGAAGTTGTTCTTCAATTAATTTACACTTTTTCCTTGTGACAGTTTTCTATTAATTCTATTAATTGACAGTTTTCTATTTTTTAAGGGCTTGTCCGCAGCGTCCCAGCAAAACATGATAGTAGTGACAAGTGTAAACCCATGTTGTGAGACAAGTGTCTGTGGTTAGTAATTACTCTTACCATTAGAGGTGCCAACCCCCCACTAAGTCCACGGCGCAACCTCTTCCCCCCTTAGTCGAGGATACACCCCCTCCCCTCCACCAAACTTACCGCTAATGCCTTATTATTATTTATGAACATATTGCTTTATTTTCATTTTTATTTGGTAATGCGATGTTTGAAAAAATAGAGGATACTTTTGTTGTAGTTATTTGATTCACACCAGTTCTTTGTGTCGCTGAACTCATATCTGAGCTTTGCTGACAGATATTTTGACCGGAACCTTCTTTTTGTTGCAAAATACTTCAATTTTCTTTTGTCCAATATTTCGGAAACTATTAGTTTTTGCGAGAAGATCACCTGATAAGAAATTAAAGTAGACAAAATTTCTAATTGTCCATAAAAAATGTCTTTACGATCAACCGCTAAGCCGCTAGAACGCGTTGAAAAAGTATAAAAAAGTGGCAAAAAGCGATTTATGGCTCTTTACGTCTTTAGATTTATTTACGTCTTTATTTATTTAGATTTATAGATTTTCATAAAAACTATCCAAGTTACCCTACTTTTGACCTTACATGCTATTAAAGTTAATGAAATACACATTAAATACATGAAAATTACATATCATCTATGTATGTTTTGCTTGAAGCGAGTTTCGATGCAAGTTTTTAAAGTCAAAGTGAAAGGAAAAATTATGAAAAATATGAAGACAAATGATGAAAATAAACTTGAGGGTGTGAATTGAAAAACTTCTTACCTCCATTTATTATTAAAATCGAGATAGCAATGGTTGTTATTACTCACTGAGTAAAGAGTCTAAATATTATATACTTACGTTTAAAAATTAATAGTTACAAAACTCTCTTCATCCAGCAACCGGTGGACTGCATAACTACTTACACATACCTACATCACAATCTGAAAAATGGAAGTAAGGAATTTTATCCTTCACATCCTGACTTATATTTATAGGTATGACAATGTTTGAGTATTGGAAGCAAATTTGAGTGTGTTGCAGATTTTTAGAGCAGAATTCCACTAATTATAATACCACCGATTTCAAAAAAAGTCGGACGAGAATATGTGTTTTGTATATTTCTGGAGCAGAATTCAGCTCGTTTTAATTTCAGGATGTCTTGCTACGTTTTTCATTATCGTGATTTCAGCACATGTTCGTCGATGAAGTAGAAGTTCATGTGAGATCTGTTTGGTTACCGGAGGATATTGTTTCTGCCGGGTTAAAATTTTTAATTTTTAAATATTGAAGCTAAGGCTTTCGCAAGATTCTAAAACTCTGCTAATATCGATAAATTAAAAACCATTCCCTTGAACAATTTTAAAAATTAAGTTCAAGTTTTGAAGCAAAAACATCGATTTATATTGATCGAAGAGGACGAAATTGTCTTACAGCCACTTATATCATGTAAGAACATGAAATGCTTTAAAAAAGTTTGGTTGTTAACAGCGTGCATTGGAGAGTATGATAAACATTATCGCTTTCTGGGCGACATTTTTTTTTTTTTTTTACTGAAATTAAACGACTAAGAGATAAAGAAGATAAATATGCTGAGCCTCTGTTTGTTCAGATACACTAAATATTAATGTGCATACTATATATATATATTTTTTTTTTATGTGTATTCCATGACTTTTAATATCATATATGGCCGTAAGTAGCGTAACGGCCATATATGACGTTTTTATAGAAATTTTCAGCGGGTTAAAGGTTGACAGAAAAATATTTTATGGGCATAAAGTGTAGAACATTTTGTCTACTACTTTAATTTGGTAGAGAATGGTCTTGTTTGAATAAAACAATAGTTTCCAAAATATAACAAGGTTTTGGGTTAAATATCTGTTAGAAAACCACAGGTTCAAGTTCAAAGATTCAAGTACAACAAACCTTTTCCCTGATCTGTCCTAGTTTGTCTGGACCACCACTTATATATTTTTAATGTACTTTTTTCTATTTCTTCTTCAAACATCCCCTCCCCCTGGAAAGCCCAAAAATGCCACTTTTCGCTCCCCCTCCAAAGAATTTTTACGACGCAGCTTCCCTCTGTGGGCACCCCACTTCCTATCATGTTTTGTCGAGGCAACTACGGACTTGCGAATTAAAACAAAAAATATTTTTTCAATACATTCATTCAATTATATTTCACATCCCACTTTGATAACTTAATGAAGATTATAAAATGTGAATCTCAGACAAGCTTTAACTTTTTATGATGATTACACTAGTGTAATAATCCTACGGAAACCGAACTAATTTGCACCAAAACCATTCTTGCTTGAATAATGAGCCTTCCAGACACCATTTAAACACTTAGCCCTAAAGGCAGGAGCAAGTCCGTGCTAAGTACTATTCAATTAAATTATCAACCTCTTCAAAATGTACGTGGTTGAAACGTAGGCTTGAATGTAATATTTAAACGTAATCATCAAAGAATCATTTTTAAAAAAAGAGAAAAAATCAACCTTCAAAAATTAAATTTATACAGTCTTGTAAAGTCGAACTTAGTAAAATTTAGTGCGCACTTGCCCCACATCACCCTACGTTCTTTAATATATTTGACGTGATCCAGGCTTCAAACATTATGATTATGAAAACGAGATTGATTTGATTATTCTCCACTCACGTTTTTTGGAGGTTATACTTCTATTAAACACTCTGAAATTCTAGTAACTTTCATATTTAAAGTTTATAAACATCAATCACTCGACTTTTGAATAAATTATCTGCGACAAATCACACATATCCTCAGTCATAATGTGAAACCACGCAACTGTTAAATTCTAACGTTTCAACAGAAACAAAAAAACGTTTAAAAAATCGAATTTAAATCATTAATACTGTCTCATTTTGATTAAATTTTTATTAGTTATTGATGATTCGTTGTGACCGACTATCTACCTTTTTCATAATGGTTTTTTTAAAAATTATTAGTGGATATTGCCAAATAAAAATCAATCCGCTCATTCTGAAAATTATAATTTCTTTTTTTTCGGCAAAGAATTGAACAGGGCTGGAACTTGGGGAGGAAAGGCCGAGGAGTCATTTACCCAAGGCTGCAAAATTGGAGCGAAATTTTATTTTTAGGTTGAGTAAAAATATTTGTTTCTGCTTTTTATTTGTTTTAGCCTTAATTCAATCAATAAAATGTCTTCATGCTATGATATGAAGGTATTTATTTCGAAATAAATTACCTAAAGCCGTTGTCTTTTATTGAAGAGGGTGAAAGAAAGGGCAGAAAATGAACCTTGTACCTCTGGCAAAAATCCAAGTTCCAACCATGGAATTGGACATTCATCACTGAGGGATATATACATGATTTCGAAAGAATCACACTACAAGAAAAAATACAATTTGTAATATAGCCAAAATGTTTTAACAATATCCAACCGCCAATAATCGAGCTTAACAGAATAACCTAGTAATATCTAAATAGACAAGACAATGCTATCAATAAATGGTATGCGGTGAGGTCCATTCTTAAGGGAGTAAATTTACTAATTTTAATTTTATTTTTCACTAATATACGACTCCATTATTCGATAAAATGTAGCACTGGTATCCTTGATGTTTTGTGCCAGATAACATAACAACCAACCAGTTGGCGCGTAATATAACTTGTTCAACTTTTTTGACCTTCTGACCATTTGTTTTAGAACAAAGAAATTCTTTACTATAGTCATGACACATTTGGAGTAGTAAAAAAGAAAAAACATAAAATATATTCGAGATTAAATTTAAGATTCCTATTCTATCAATGTCTCGCGTTTCTCTTAGCTGCATGGATTTCTCAGTTGGTAACCGTTATTTGGACGTGGAGCATTATATCACCAAAATCCGACACCGCGAAGACTTTGGTCCAGTGAGCCCGGAACGAGGAAGCAGAGGAAGGAGGTAGTATATGACAGCGAGGAGTAACCTTGTAATGGTGAGAAGTGGACGGCGGTGTTGGGTTACTCCCTTCTCTTGTATCTTCCAACACTATCTTACCGTCCTCAATAATTATTATGTCTTTGATAATAATGATATGGAGGTGCAGTTAATCGGATCGAGGTGTCTCTCACTCAGGTTTATAACCACCTTTTATTGCTTGATAGTTGTAAAAACACCTTTCAGGATATCTCATTTAATTTAAACCTTTAAAGAACACATTAAATATAAAAATTTAATTTAATAACAAATAAGAGCCCCTATTACGGAAATAACTTTTATGTCTTACAACCCTATTCGTCCTTAGGGATGGAAAGTAGTTGCATCTACTTAAGCATATTGGTGAATTGACAGTGAAGTTGACGGCCCAACTTGCTATTGTAGTCGGGTGCCTTCAACAGCGAAACGAACGAAACGAAAATCAAGACTCTTATTTACTCAATACATTAATTTGCTTTCTGTATATGCATAGATTCAAGGATCTTTCTGTATTTTGACATGCACAGATGAACGGGACGGAATGTACTTCAAGGGACCATAACGTGTAGTAGAAGACATCCGACTACATCACAAAAGTTCAACAACTCATGGACGTCAACTTCACTACCAACCCACCAATGCGCTTAAGTAGATATGCAATTACATTCCGTCCCTTAAGACGAATGGGTTTGTAAAACATAAAAGTTATTTCTTATTTTTTATTAAAATAAATTTTATTTTAACGTTATTAGTTTTCCAAGTAATGGCTATTTATAATTTATAACGTACCATCATGAACTTACAAACGATATAAGTAGAAACATTAACAAAATCCGATAATACTTAAAATATACTGAAAATTGTTTGCAGTATTATGAGCTCTCAATGTTTTAAAACATTCACGGGTATTCACTGGGTAAATTTTAGTCATCAAACATAAAAATCATTTCGCTCAAAAAATCGTTATATACCAACGATACCAATACAATACCAACTAACGGTCAAGCTAAACATATTACCCTCCAAGTGGCTTCGCCGTAGTCGGGTAAAAATTATGTATTTAAAAATGTTAATGTTGTTGTCGTCATTATTTTAGCTCATTATTAGATTTCGATGAAACGTAGAGATATGTGTACAGGGTCGGCTTTAAAGTTTCGGCGCACCTAGGCACTATAGTTTTTGCGGTCCCTTCTTTATACCATCGGAGCAGTGCCATAAATAGGATTTTTGCCAATTAGGTACATGCTTAATTTTGCCGCAGCTTCTTTTAGCTCTACCCGTCCTCAAATAAAACAAGAGTATAATAGTATTTTAGTTAGTATATTTCGAAATAAATATCATCATCTCATAGTATTAACTCATTTCATTGACTGAATTAAAGTATAAATATTTTTTACTTAATCTAAAAATAAAATTTCGCTCAAAATTTGCCGTCATCTAAATTCTACCTTCCGGGAAAAGTGCCACTTTTGCTCCCCTAGATCCAGCCCTGCATCGGAGAGGTAGCCCTGCATCATAGAATGATGATAATTTTATTTTTATGGCTTAATAACATCATTTATGATAATGAAACCTTTTCTTAACTCATCATAAACATTTTTTTTTGTTATAAAAACAAGTATTTTTCTAAGTTTTCCTAGAAATCCTAGCGGTAAATCCGGCCTTGCAGGTATATATAGTGATCAGTTCGCAGTAGTGAGAAATACAAGGATTTGCGAGCAAATATTTTCTATTGGTGTTATATGCAGTCGAAGCCTACTAATTATAAACTGCTGTTGCAAGTTTCTTGATTTAGTAATAGTTAAGGGATTCTGGTTCTGTCCTCATTTTCTTTTTTCGAATTGAAACAATTTGTTTTTTTATATTTTTTTCCTAAAATTACTGAACTAAACTTGATGAAAATTAGTTATGCGATTTTTAATTAAAGAGGGAAATTAATATCATAAAACTTTAATAGTCAAATAATGCACAATGAAAAATACTAGAATTTTTTTACTCAAAGTTTTGTACCTTACTAGTCTTTTTTCAAAGAACTCATAGATGATTTTGAAATTGTTAAACCTTAAAAAATATATTTTTTAAAAATAAGTTCAAATGAATCATAACTTATATTAGAATGAACTATAGTAGTATACTTAGGTAGTATAATTTTTACTTCCGGAAAAACAAATGAACTATTTTAAGAAGTATTAAAAAAGATTTTTTATTCAGCTTCATAACAATCAGACTTTTTCTTAATTACGAATATTTTAATTTTAAACAAAGTAATTAATGATTGCTTCATGATGTATAAATATATAAATCCAATATCACTTAATTGTGTCAGATTATCGCAGGAATTTACCACAAAAAAAAAATATAGCCTGCAATTTCTTTAACAGTTGCTCGCCGAGTGCATAAGGTCACGTTGTTGATCACGCACAACTGTCAGCAGAATGACCTTAACGGCTGTAGCAATGAAGTAAATACCAACCCGACAAAAATTTATAACACGATTTATTAATATTAATTTCCTTATCGACTACTCTATATTCCAAGTTCTTAGATTGTAAAATACTTTTGTCACTTACAAGATGCCTGTCCATTTTCATTATATCATGTCCCTTTTAATAAAATAATTTATGTTCATCAACAATGCAGTAATGAATCGGAGTATAATACACATTCTAACTACACTTTTAAACGTCACTAACGTGGCCAACATACATCGGCGATATACTTAAAACTTCAGTTAAGTAAAACAAACATTACAACATTAACATACGTCTTGCATTTATAATTGGACAGATAATTAGAATGACTACTAAAACTACTTTCTAATATTTCATTTATGTAATTACAAAAGTGGAGACTTCAAAAAAAGTACACTCATTCCAATTCAGGTTACTTAAGATTGTAAAAAATGTCTTCCAAATGCTTGAACAATTAAACAGAATCTTTCACTCTTCATTAGGGAACTATCGCCTGATATATTAGACCATTCCGTCCAATTCTACATCCTTGAAACTCTTTTCAATTAACGGTCCATATTTTCTAACCAACAATATTATAATAATTCTCGATATTCCTCTTGGCCTAGAATTTCCAAATTAAAAAAAAAAAAAATATCATCAGGACCTCCTAAACCATATAAATCCAGTTTCATTTCCCGATAGCATAGTGTTAAGGTAAGGTTGAAATGGTAGATGTCTAGACCAGTGATGAACCAATGAAGCGATGGGATCTTCCGGAGTCTTTATGTTCTCCTTTAAATATGGGAAGGGAGAGTCGAGGAATTATTGGTCTCATTATTGAAATGATGCATATTTAAATATACATATTAGAAAATGAATGTTTTAGTTTTTATTTATGGCATTATTAAAAAAATTCGCCAATGACTCCTTTTAATGATTTGAGACAAATTGGAATGTTTATTATACAAAGTTTTGCATATAAAAAATGTTAAAATGAATCAAATTTACAGCATCTACTCCGAAACGAATGATAACCATCTGTTCAGGCATATAGCCTCTATCCGACCTGTAGACGGCTTGGCACCAAGGCCTTCTCGACCTCAAACATTGATCTTGGAGCGCATACACGATCCAAAAAGTACTATTTTCTACCTATTCCCAAAGATACCTACTTTCTCTGACAACACAACCTCCAATTTGAAGAGCCAACTTGAATAACTAAACATTCATTCCACAACTAAGGTTCTGTAACCTCTTACCTATGTCCTATTTTCCATTTTGAATCACCATTTCAATATTTAAACGAATAAATAAGGAAATTCTGAGCATCCAAACTAGTCATAGTAAACTCCACTTTCAAAAGCAAAGCCCAACGATCAGAGCATACCCTCATGATTGGCAGATGCTGTAAAAAAAAACTTAGCATGTTTTCGGAGGCAGCCCTTGTTCCTGACATTACAAAAAACTGAAAAAGAAGTTGGATGGGCGATCTTTTAAGTCTGATCACGCAGTTTAATATACGATCAGAAGAATGCACCGTTGGGTAATGGCTTCCTCACATATGATCATGTTAATACAATCGTTGCTCCTCTGTTGATTGTTTTGAATAACACAGGTGCAAAATGATTGTTAAATATAAACATATCAATTATCTAACCACAAAATATATTCAAAATGTATAAACTAAAGTACATTTTATATATAGTAATTTTAATTATTATTTTTTTGTGACGAAATAATAATTTTAATAGCTAAAACTGCTTTGGACAAGGAGCAGTCACTTTCCCTTCTAAAATTAATCAACTTATAAGCTGTCGAAGAAATGAGCGAGTTGTAGAGGCAATACAAGTTAGTCGATAAACCCGTTGAAAAAAAAAATACTATATTTCCCATTACCTTTAATCTACTCCCACTCAACTAGATACAGGATTTCTAAGTTTTATTTTATAAGTGAAGTGAGCTAATCTTCTATTAATTTACGATTATCATCAAATCTTCTGAGAAAAAAAAAACGCTGAAGCCAATTGCGTTTTTATTTGTATCACAAGAATATCAATGAGTTGCATAATTCTAAGTGTAAATACATGTTGAAAAAAAATGAACAAGGAGAGACTGCTCTGGTTGCCTATACAAGAATGGGACTCTTGTCTTCCCTCTGAGGAAGATAAAAAAAAAGTGGTTTCCCACTATGAGAAAATACTGCTGTCGTATTAAGAACTGTTCACTATAGCCCATGAATTACAGGACATCTCTAAATCCTATATTGATTACTAACGTAATAATAAGGCTGATTAGAATATGGGATAAAAAAAAAAAAATAAGTGTACGAGGCCATCAGCTTTTTTGTAAAGTTTCAATTTGCGACTAGTCAGCAGCTCCGGTACTCGATCAAGCACCCGATGATTCCATCCTTTATAGAAAAATTTATCTTGTTCAAGGTAATAAGAAAGGATTAGCTTCTCCAGTTGTAGCATTCGGTGTAATTTATATCCGTTCCATTTATCAGAGAGACAACTTGACCAAATAGGCCCGAGGATCTTAAACGGTTTAGGACATGGAATATATTGGGCCGAAGGAGAAGTCCTGATGAATTGGCCAGTCCTTCCATGGGTCTAGCCTTAGCGGGGCAGCCGCGTCGGCTTTCTTCCACAGCCGTTCGGATTTTACTCAACGATTTATTGGCACTTTCGAACCGTGAACAATCGGGTCTGTATCTTGCATAAACGTGCCTCTGTTCTGATCCGTGACTGATAAGTCCGCAGGTGCATTAGCATATATAGAGCTCAATTTGATAAACTCGATAGATCAATGGGAATTTTATCCAACAAGACAGATTGGGGTTCATAACTGATGACTGGATGAGGCAAGAAACGATGTTGCACAAGGAATCCGAAAGAGAGTGGAAAAAAGTCAAATTACAAGATGAATACGGTATTTTCGTTTATTCGATCCCATTTAGACAATGGAATAAAAAATATACATTATTCTAAGAGAAGACTTTTCTAAGAACAATGAAATGGAACTATTATTTTTTTTTTCCAGGCTGCATCGCTTATGAAAGGAAATAATCAATTTTCAATATCTATTAATAGTTTAAAAATTGTTGGTACCTAAAACAGTGCAAATGAATATAGAGTATATTTCATGTACACTGATCATATTCATCAATAGCCATCTAAGAAATCTGAGGATTAAATAATAATATGACCCGAACGAAACATTACGTTCTACGTCGGTCTATTCTCGAGATATCGTGTTCACACACATGCGGGACCAAGGTCACGAAATTGTCTCTTTTTTTTCTCTTCCAGAGTCCTTGAAAATTACAGATCAGTTGGAAACCAGATCAACAGTT
The DNA here is from genome assembly GCA_948150685.1 of Rhaphigaster nebulosa. NCBI lineage: Eukaryota > Metazoa > Arthropoda > Insecta > Hemiptera > Pentatomidae > Rhaphigaster > Rhaphigaster nebulosa. The sequence goes on from OX411306.1 coordinate 174,071,850, forward strand.
TCTGTAACACTTTACTCTTCGTCAATCCGCCTCAATATTATTCCTAAGTCTTTATATCCCGAAAATTTTAATCAGTGGAGGTTGTTAAAAATACCTTTTATCTCAATTATCAGTTTACGTGCATACAATTTTGATAAGCTGAATAATTAATATGTTTGACATTAAATATAATATTAATAAAATGCGCCAGTGCATTGAATTATAAATTGAATAAGATAAGAACCAGATCTATTGGTTAAAATCTTATATGATTTTTCTAATATGGCTAGACAAATGAACCAATTGGGATGAATTATGATTTATTGGAAGTGTTGAAAAGATTGATTTATAATCTATAAATCAGTGTTGAGCAAAACGTAATTTCAATTACAATTACATACCAATTACTGTAATTTGGAATAACAATTTTATTACATGCACTTATTTTTATTTGTAATTTTATTTCTATCATTCCAAATTACAGTAATTGGTTAGTAATAGTAATTTAAATAACGTTTTTCCCAACACTATTATAAATAATGGATTTGAATAATTTATTGAACTTTCGCGTGCAGTTACAATAATTATTTCTATGGGTTAGCCATTTGAGACTATTATCTTAAAGTCAAAATTAATAATTTTGTCTTATTATTTCAGTATATCTCCCTGGAATTGATCTTTTGCGAAGCGAAATTCAACGATTTATACAGTTGTATTTAGTCTTATCATCACAGAATTAACGTGTTTTTTATTTTTTCGTTCTTGTTTTTTGATCCTTTCTCGGTATGATAGCGATGAAATACTCTTTTAACATATCATTGATCCACGCTAATCAAATCCTTCGTTTAATATTTTTATTTTACTCATATCGCAATTCCTTATGTATGCTTGTATTAACATAATTAATAGACTAAACAATATTTATCGCTGTATAATTGAAGAAATATAACTGAAAAAATAGCTCGAAAAAAAAATTAATTTTTACTTATTCATTATTATTAGTCGGAGTTCCTGTGTCATATTAGTTGTTTCTCACAGTTCCCACCCTGAAGATTACCTCCTGGCTAGGCCGAAACGTCAGGTTTAAATAAATAAAAAAAATTATGGACTAACAATAATGTTTACTTTTAATATATTACTGATAACAGTTATATATCTACGTTTTTTATATTAATTAGCATTTAAAATAGCATTAATTAATTTTTTAAACAACACTTTATGAAAATACAATTAAAAATATTAAGAATAAATGAATCTAAGTCACTTTTATTTAATTTAATCATTGATTTTCCAATATTTATTTTTAAATTTCGTATAGGATAAATCATTCATCTAAGACGAAATATAATAGAAACAATTTTTGTTAAATAGCAGATGTCCTTTCTAAGTTCAAACTATGAATCAAAACTTAAAAATGTTAAAATTTTATAGCAAAGATACATTTAGACTGCTAAGCTAGGTGCTAAAGCAAAGTGTTGACTAATATGCTCATTACAACTCTGTTCCTTTTCAGGTATTAAAACGTTAACCAGTAGCCTTGATTGCCAGCTAAGTAGTCCTAAAGTTGGACTGACTTTTATTCTCTAGCCATTAATTATTGTTATTTATTAATAGCATAGGTTTATATCATAGCTCCGTCTCTAAACTTAATTTGAAAGTTTTTAGTTTCAAGATTTTTTTCTTTTAATTCTTACTTGGAAATTCCAGTATAGGATATAGTAAATCTGTATCCAGAGAAATGGAATTTTTTGTATAAAATAAAAGTAACAGTTATTCATAATTATAATTTAACTGCTAATTGGAATTAGCAAAATCCGTCAATAATTTATAGTCGATGACCAATACATTAGTTTTTTTTTAACTTAAAAATTAAGGCAGAACCAATAAATATCTACATTAATTTAATAAAGATGGAGAAACAGATGGCCAGGCTGTAAATAAAAACATAGAACTGATTTTTGAAAGTATCTTCTATATTTTTTTGAATGGGACAAGATACAAATTCTGGAGGATTTAAATGATTTCTAGGGTGTCTCCAACAACCCACTTCAGAATAAAAGGGGATAGAATTGATGCAAAATCTTATTCATTGTGAAGGATTCCATTAGCATATCTAATCTAAAATCCTGAAATATGTCTCTAAGCTCACAACAATGTATGCATAAATTTTGGATTTATAAATTCTCTTTCAATTTGCTTTTTCCCAATGTGAACTTGTGGAACCCTTCTAATATAGCAGGCGAGATTGTGGCTGGAAAAATAGCAAATGTAATTAATTTTTAAATCAATATTCAAAAGTGGAAGCTTTTTAAAAGCAGTTTAATCTTTCCATTTTTTCAGATATGGGTCATTCAATCTCCCTTTATGATAAAATCGCTTGTTATAAGAAGATTATGCCGAAACAGTTGTCACTCACAGATGTTTTATTAAGTTATGTTGATATTTCCTCATACTTATTCACAATATTCGTTTAATTTGGTATTATAAAAATTAATTTTTCTTGTTTTCCATCTCCCAAGACTAATTCAATTATTAAATTGATAGATCGTCTGGTTATATGTTGTAGTATAATGATAATCTTTGACACTAGCCAATTTATCCATTTACCTACATTTTTATAATTATTTCAAAAGTGGCATACGGAACGAAAAATACAGCCGCAACAAAACCAAGAAGCAAAAGCGGTACTTGATTGATACATTGAAACATATTCATGTCAGTTTTTCCAACACTATTAACTATAAAATCAACTATGTTTTTTTGTGTCTTACATACTATGTGTTACCCATTTTCTATCTCTCTAGGCCTCCAACTCTTTCTGCCTAGACCATTATCTATCTATCTTCATTATCATTTCCTATATATTCGTTATCTTAGTACCTACGTATTATTGTTTATGAGTTGACCAGGTTTACATGTTGTCCAATAGCTCAATAGAAAGCAATTGGTAAAGAAAAAACAGGAACAAATCAAAATTTTTTTATGGGAAAAAAAAGAGGCCGAATTGTACCCTGGAATAATGGTCCACATATAACAATTTGGAAATAATAAACCATTGTGTAATAATTTGCAGCGTTTTAATTAATTAGAGTAGCATCTGTTTTACTTCATTTGCATTCAGTTATTTTTAACGTTACAAAAAATTAATAACCTATAAATGCCTATACCTTGAAATAACTTAAGAAATAATTTCTTACATGGGACTATTTACAGCTAGAGCTGAAATTAGTATCGGAAATAATCAGAGAAAATTGCGGTAATGAAGAAAACTTGTTAAATCAAATGATAAGATTAAAAATGAAAGTCGACATTTAGAAGTAAATGATAAACCTGTTATGGATAGCTGATAAGTGTTACTAACAAGTCCATAGAAATGATCAAGTTTTAAATTAAATTTAATAACAGTCCACATAACTGCTCAGCTTGATTATTGCGCTTCCAATATTTTCTCTTGAAATCACTAATAATAATAATTATATTTTATACATTATATATGTACACAATATGTTCACATTATTTTATACAAGTTATATAATAATTCTTATAATTCAGAAAAGTGAGAAACGCAAAATATTTTTATACCGGATTACGTAATATTAAATACGGAGGGTAATAGTCAAGTCAAATTGTCGAAATAATAGCTTTACCTTTCAATAGATGGGGTTTTATTGTTTTAAATTGTTTATCTGGAAGGCAAGATGGGAGAAACAAGTTTTTCCCATTAAATTATATCATGGCTAAATTTTTTGTAACCTAAAAATCAGGATATTGTCGAACTATTTCCAGTTTTTTCCTTATAACTCCTAAACGACGCGTTCTAGCTATATTACAAAAGTTATACATTCAATTTTCTACGATTTGTACTGGTTAAACTGGTTAACGTGAAATACCTCCCGAGATATAGTCCTTCATAGTTCAATATCCTAAACAATAGAAAGCTTATCCCTTGGGAGATGTTTATTTCATAATAAAAAACACAATTCGATGTATAAAAAATGTGTATTATAAAAATTTATGCTGCATGTTAGTCCAGTCAAATTGTAAATTTACCTTGCAAAAGATGGGGTAGAAGATTTTATTGTTTTAAATTGTTTATCTGGATGGTAAGATGGTGAAAAGAAGTTTTTTCTACAAAATTTATCATGGCTAAATTTTTTGTAGTCTAAAAACCAGAAAATGTTTTTTTTTTAGTTTTTTTTTTATTAAACAGTAATACAATGCTGCCATAGTTCTAGCGATTAACCATTTATTTCCTATTTAGAATCACTTAAATCACTCAAAATCTTAATGCTAGAACTTTTTTCTAGATCATACCAGGAACAATACAGATCGTCAAAAAATTAGGAAGAAATTAGTAGTAAAGGTGATAAGAAAAAACATTAGCATCTGTATATAATAATTGATTGTTATTCAAAATTTCAAATTATTAATTACATTTTTGTAAATAATCTCATAGTGTAAGTAACAGTCACTTCCGACGTTGTGTTGAATCAGGTTTCTCGGTGTTTGCCGGATTGTCTTCAGTAGCAGCATCAACGACAACTTTGAATTCGTTTTGTTCTTCGATCAGTGAATCAGCTTCATGCAGCTTTTTGATCATCGATATTGGCGGCTGTCTCCTCAACTCTGTCCGCAGCCGCTGTTTAATTATATTCCTTCTCCTCTTATGTAAAGTCGGTGATGTTTTCACAGTTGACTCCACCGCATTTTTTGTAGAAAGAACATGTTAGTGGAACCTGCTTTTCTACAGGTTCCGGCTCGACTATGGTTATTGAACGTTATTCATAAAGAAATGTTGAACGATGAAAGTTACTAGGGAAAACCGCACAGTTTTTAATATTATGAAAAGAATTTCGAAACTTTGAAGAGCTATTATCTTGGTACGTATTCCGTTTAAAAAAATGTCAACCAGTGTAAATCGTAGAAATGTATTACTTTTTAACTTTTGTAATATAGTATTTTCGGTTAGAACTTTTCGTTTAGGACTTATATGCAAAAAACTGAAAGAAGTTTGAAAATTTCATGATTTTTAGATCACATAAAAATTTAGCCATGATAAATTTGGTGAGCAAAACTTGTTTCTCCTATCTTGCCTTCTAGATAAACATTTTAAAGCAATAAAACCTTTTACCCCACCTTTCGCAAGGTAAATCTACAATTTGACTGGACTATAAGTCAAGTGACGAAATGTCGTGGTTGATCATCTTGAGGAAACTCTTCAGAAAAGAGGCTACTTCAGGTCTATAAGGAATTTTGAAACGGCAATACTGGACATTGAAGCAAAATAATCTAAGAGTCGTATATCATCTCGTTGTATCCGAATTGAGCAAGGACAATATCATGGATATTCAGATCGTTGATAATAATCCCAGTACCTCCTGCTGGTTCAAAAATAATGACAGCAAATCCGGCGATTTCGATTTAGGATGGCTGTAGGAAGCCTTTTCCATGTACATACATGGACTTCGAAGTCAATTCGTGTGAAATTACCTCGAGGGAGGTTTGGCGTGAACCATCGTAAGGTGTTTCTCGTATTTAGACTTTCCGTTGCTGGTCATAAGTGCTATTACTTCAAGGAATCATACCTTAATTGCCCCAGATGTCGAAAAATTTATTGGCCTAGATCCTCATAATCCCTGAAAATAATATATTATTTCAATGTATCGAAAATCGTCGGAGGGGTGTGAAGATGCATTTTATTTCACTTTCGTAACCGCTAGAACACGATTATGATGGTTTCGAGGATGTCTGTCTGATGTATACATTTTTTATTTTTTGGGGGTTTACTAATTTTACTACATGACGATTTTTTTTAGGTTTCTATGATGTTAGGTTTTGAAATATAAATTGTTGATTGTCCCAAATTAATAATGATTTTAATTAAGTTAAATTATACTATTTTATGGTTGTTTGTTATTATAAACTATGACTAGTGATTAGTGGTTTAATTTATTTTGCATCATTTATCATTTCTTTATTCATTTGTTACACCCTACCTTGTCTTTCGGCTGCACGGGTTTTGGCAGGGGTAGCATTGTAGTATTTATCAGTATATTATATATCCTGCTATGTTTCTTAACTGCATAGACAAACAGTACTGTGGTTTTTAACATACAAATTACTTACTACAAGAGAACCCGATCAGATATTTTTTGGTTTATTATTTTCAATAATAGACCTTTGGAATCGACCAAGGAAAACATTTTTGTAACTCCCCCTCAAAATTTGAGGTTTTACGTTTCAAGATACGTGGAATACAAATGTCGAATAACAAAAAAAATCCGTCCGTCCGCCGTACGCCGTACGTCTTTTCTCCGAGACTACTGGAACGATTTTCTTGAGATTCGGTACCAATGTCACAAGTCACCCTGGAATGATCCTCATAACTCGGACATTTATAAAGATAGAGAGGAAATGTAAGGTGTTTTCGAATCAGCATAACAAGGCAAAACGTACTTTTTCCACTTGATATAAATCAAGATAGCAATATTGTTAACGATGTTAATGGATAGGTTTCGATATGATGAAATCCACTGATGAAAGAGTTCATGAAAAGTCAAACAAGAAAATAATTGTAGATAAATATCACCATTATTTTATCTATTAAAAAGGAAATGATAGCTTTGTGAGATAAAAAGCAAACACAACGGGATACAGCCATATACTTCGACGATTTCGCAACGAACCAGATAATTACAGCGTTGGATCTTTTTCCTGTTTGTTCAAAAACAATGAACACTCTAAGAGATACAGTCTATAACTTAACTATTCAAAGTGTACCCAAATATTATAGCGTTGTGCTGATGTAAGTACAAGTTGTGAGTTGTGTAAGTTGTGATGTTACAAGAATGATCGAATTCGTTATCTAAAATTATACGTTTTATGAATATTAAAAAAAAAAAAAATCGATTTTCGATAATCATTTCTCACTACAGAGAGCATTTTCTGTTTATTTTTTTCTCAAATAAATTGGTCATTTTATTTGCTTATTTTATAATAATAATTAAGTTATCCTTATCTGTAAAACTTGTCCTGATCACCCCTATTTAGTTTCGTAATCTATGCATCTATAATGGTTAAATTAACACATCTTATCCTACGATCTAGATTTGGTCCGAAAATGACCGAAACGTGTGATAGATAAGAATTAAATATGATTTATTTAAAATGTTGAATGCAAATCAGCCCTTTACTGTAGTCAATATCTATAATTATTTCTAATGATTGGGCACCAGCAGCAACAGTTTCAAGGAGGGGATGGACAAGCTGGCTGGCCATTTCAAATCAGAAGCAGTTCAATTAATCTTGATCCAAAATTTTAGACAACAACTGCTATGTCAATTTAGGCCTGATCCCATCCACAATCGTTGAATTATTTGAACTTAATTTTGATGAAAACCATGATGTTGCCTAATGGATCAGTCAATTTTTAGGGTATTAATTGTCATCAACCTATAGAAGACAAAAACAGTTTTTCTTTGCAGCCATTATATATTGGAAAACTAATAGGAATCTAAAATTTAGCAATGTAAAATTAATACTTCAATATTCTTTGACATTTTAATCTACGATTTCAATCTACGGCTTCAATGCACCTTTGCCCCATGAACTCATACTATTATAATTTTTCATTTTTCAGCTGAGCCTTTCTATCCATCAACTCCTGTAAAAATTAAAACTGATTATATACGGTTATATTCTACCTCCATTGCCTTCAATGTCAGTGACGTGGTATATGAAACAGGAGTCGATCCCTCAGAGGTTTGCGTTAATCGATTTATGTGAGAATGAGTTTGGTTACAAACTTATGATGACTATATATTGTGTATATACTACGTATATTTCATTCGGTACATTTCGGATAAATACGTTTCGTTCAGTTTGAACGGATGCATTAGAAATAAATCTAGTTGGGGAGGAAATCATTTATATGAGGAAATAGAAAGGATCCTAAATAAATAACTTTTGCTAGAGAAATGAGGACCGGTAAACTGCAATTGATAAATTAATAAACATTCTATTAAACGATTAGCATAATACTTTAGTGTATATAAAGATGAAAATGATTTTTTTTTCAACTTTATTATTTATAGTACCTACTTATTGTTCCAAAGGATATAATTGCGTTAAATTTAACTTAATGAATCTATTCGATTTTTTTTAAATATAACCCAAAGCAATCATATTTTGTTACATTTATTAAAAATTTAATTAATATTGATGCATCTGTCAAAGGTATTCGCTCACTGGCTTTGTGGAGGAGGAGGGAAAAATAGAGTCGAGGGGTATTCATCCTCGAATCTGTATGTAAGTGTCAGGATAAGCTAAGGAAATATAAAAAATGATAAATCATGTGTATAAAAAAAAATAATAGACCGATGTGCTGATCTGCTAATATAGTCATCTCGCGAGAGACGGAGAGAGAAACTTAATTCAGACGGCACAACCCTTAAGTATTGATACTGTTATGTCAAACATGGGCATCATGAGTTATTTCGATTAACTATTATTTTTAGCTTACAATTAGATCATTAAAAATCTATACCACTGCTTTATTATAAGAAACGAAATCATCTCTACATATTTATAGTAAAATGCACGGTACAAGAAAATAATAATTTTATCAAACAAAAATAAAAGTTTTCCTTTATACGACGAACGAATGCGTGATAATTTTCGCACGGGCTTGTGAATCAGCTAAAGAGACGGTTGTCATGACGGTTTTATAGACGTCCACTACACAACTAACGAATTTTTTCATTTTAATTTATTCGTTTCGAGAGGACAACGGAATAATAGAATATGTAATTAGCTGGCCTAAACACTAAACAGTAATTAAGTTCGTTAAACATTGAGTTTACTTGAGTTGAGTCCATTATGCTGACGACTCGCCTGAAGCCTTCGAACGTCCAGCCACTGGTTTATCGTGGAACAAAGCAGTCATATTACTTCACTCCAATCTTTTGCAGTAATCTAAGTGTATTACAACACACCATGACAATATAGAACTGAAAATCCGTGACTTATATATATATCAAATATTTTATATATTTCTAAGCCGTTTCGACTTCTCGAAATACACCTTGAATTAAAATGTGATTGTTGTACAAAATCGTGATCTACTAGAATAGAAACATAAACAACTCGATCAGTCATCTACGGGGGGTAAGGTGAGCGGGTTCTATTTCATTTTGTCAAGGTTAGTCCAACGTACGCAATGGTCAGTAAACTTCGGGCCAAAAGTTCAATGCAGCTTTCTCAAAGCCTATCTCGTATCAGATCAAGAACTAATAACAATCATTTTGTAGAACATTGTGTTAGCAAATGGTGTGTGCCAGCTCAAAATGAACAAGATATTTTGATTTCTGCTTATTAATACCAGGTCTGTATTCTCATAAAAAAAGACTCGAAAGAATAAAAATTTAAAACTTATCTTCTTATTTGATGAAGAGGAAAACCGAGTTTATTCTAATGACAAAAAATAATAGGGCCACAAAAAATCCAACCTAAAATACTCCGTATTAAAACATGAAACTTTCTGGAAATCAGCTAACGGCTACAAACAGTTATCAATTCGGAAATGAAAATATTAACAGCTAAAATTGAGTCATTTATTATTACAATAAGCTTTAATCCAATAATCATTTCTTTAATATGGAACTGTTATAGAAAAAATAAGAGAGACTTATTATAAATATCATCATTTTATTTTTTTTTTTTTTTTGTAGCTTTTTGTTTATTCTTTTGTTAGCATCCAAAATAATTTGATTATGTTGAAATTATTTATTGTACCAAAAATTGTTTGAGTTTATAGACTGCAATCGTTAATAGTTTACTTTCTGAAGCAATTAAGTTTTATCGAATTTGACAGCAATATTTCAAAAACAAAGAAGATAAAATCATGATATTCAATTTATTCGTCTTTGTACCCGAGAGAGATCTGTATAGCTAAGACAATGGTATAAATAACAAAACGGACATTCCAAGATAAAAGAAAACGTATCATTAAACGTTACAAAATTACTAAGCCGACACAAAGAAAATTAAATATATTTTAGTTTAAAGTGTTCTCAAATTGAGGAAAAATCAAAACTGGATTTCTTATTTAAAGTAAAACTTTAAAAAAGCCTCTATGTGAAAGAATTAATTATCAACTAATTAATAAAATTTAAAAAGAAAGGAAATATAACACTAAAATTAAACATTTAAGTAGTACTTTCTTGATTGTACTGCTAAAAATAATTGTATTTTAAAAAGTCAGATCAGCTTTAGTGGTTTTTGTTAGAACTATTAGTAGTAGGTGCAGTTACATTTACTTTTCCTGAATGCAACGATTTACTGAAAACTTGATCGAGCATCTATTCTAAATTGTATAGTTTTTATAAAAATTAAATGGAAATTCTAATTATTCAATATTATAATAATAATTTTTCAATACTACAAAAACAAATAATTTTTTTTTTAACGTGTAAAAATTTCTTTTTTTTTTTCTTTAATTTATATTTTGTACGTGGTGGGAATAATGAAGTATAAAAGTTGGATTTGATAAATTAAAATTAAAAACGAACCTCTAAAATAGCATCCTATAAATAATAATAAAAATTCTAATATCATCCATTATCCAGTAAATGATTCGTTCATACAATCCAAGTAATATTGATAATGATGTTTAATATTGGCATTTTTTTTTTATTTTAATGCATCATGTACGATTAAAAATTTACTGTGGTAACAATTGACCACAAGGAAAATAAACTCTGCTGATCACATCGCACGTTATAAAATATATATTTTATTTTATTAATTTTTTGTTCGTTAGGAAAATTTGTTCTTTTTTTTGTAAATTTCGTAATGCATGTTTATTTTTTTCTTTATTTAAAGATTCCCCTTTCTTTTTTTAATGTATTTAGGTAGAGCTTATTTTTTTTATTTAGCGGAAGAATTTATCTTTTACATTTTATTTCATTAATGAATATGCTTTTATTGAAACATTTAAAAAAAATTAGGAACGAATATTTTAAAAGTTATTGGTTTTTATTTATTGATTTGTCATAATTTCCCTACCTAATGACTGTATATGTTTTGTTATTTTGATTAACTTCAAAGTTGGCGAAAGGCAAGGTAAGATGCACAAAATTATTAAATAGAGATCAACTCCAAAATTTGGCCAGAAACGATTTTGTTTTTGTACAATAATGTTGTTCATAGTGACACTGTCCAAGAATAAAGATTACTCTGTAATTCTAATGCTTTAAAAAGCTGCATTTAGACTATTCTGGCGTATACATTGGAAGCCCTTACAGAATCTCGAAATCTTCTGCTATGAAATGTTAAGCACCAGGAGACCAAGGTACTTGAATTAAGTGCGTACTATTGGTCCGTAGAGTAGGTATAATGTTGGAGTCAGATAACCAGGTGACAAGACTATCCAGGTCAAGTGTTCCTCGAGCGAGGACGGTTCGAGCCTCGCCAGCTGAATCAAGTATTACAGGCTCCTCTTACGCGATCCTCATAACAATGACTTTCAACATTACCACCGAAAAATATTTCCAAACCGGTCTGTAAAATGGTTACAGTTGTAATGTAGGTGATATCTAAAAGATTTTAAGAAAACAATGACTTTCCGAAGTGGTTATAAGATATGTACATTTGTGGTTTGGGAATTTCAAATAGCTACATTTATAGACTTCCACTATTCATTAATATTGTCAAAAGTGTTTTGTTAGAGCTCTTCAATGCTGAAGCTGAATTTATTTATTTCATTGTAGTTTATTTGTAAATATGCTTCTGAAAATTAGATCTAGCAAACATAACATTCCCGCTTGTCTAAAAGTTTCATGATTTAACACTTTTGCCTTACTGTTTTGTCTGACTGATAATTAATGGCTAATAATAACTAATTATAATTAATCAGCTAATCGTGAGCCAATGCCTTTATCACCTATGTTCTGGATTGAATAGGCAATGCTTTAAAAAAGACAATTCAACAATCAGGGTTATGTTCGCCACAATGCTGTAGTGATTCGACTAAAACGTCCTTCTTCTAGCATCTTGTTCATTTTCCTGGCTTAAATTCATTTTAAATAACAAATATATCTTTTTTGAAAAAGGTTTAAGCACCGAAAATTCGAAATTTAGGTTTCAATTGATTTTGGGCCATAAATACTGCCTATATCGATTCCTACTCATGTTTTATCGAAAACAAAAATAGAAAATGATCTAAAAATCGAATATTGAAGACGTAAGCACCAAATACTAACGACTAACAGTCGTCACTCTGGCCTAAACTATTGCAAAAAACCTTTAAAATTTATTGTAATTATAAAGATTTTGCCAGGTAAATAAATTCCTACTATTTACAATAAAAAATAAAGTTAATAAAATATATATTGTTATTTGGGAAGAAATCGTTTTATGCGTTTCCTATACAGTTTGCTAAATGGCGCTTACGCTTTTTTCAAAAAATGACGCCGATATTATTTCTTATATTTTAAATAGCCCCCAGGTTATATTATTGGGCACATCAAACTGAGGCAATACACAAGCATTGTTCACTTGCATGTTATTGCATCTTGTTGGGCGCAGAAAACTGTCTCAATCCTTTCTTCACACTTTAATAGCCTATCAAGCCTGGATACTAGCTTCTCCTATACGTGTTGCTATATATATATTGGACTTATTGCGACGAACTAGAAAAATATTTGAGGTGTTGATCGGTAAGCGCGCTCATTAATTTGATGGAATTTCTCTTTAACGCAATAATTTATGAAACATAAAAAAAAAAGAATGATTAATTTGAGACTCATTTAGCTAATTCCATTTTTTAAATTTATTTATTGAAATTTACAACTACATTCGATAAAAAATGCAACTGTTAAATTTGAATGAACTGTAATATAATGATATAGCCCAGACAAGTAGAGAAACTACACATTGGTAGCAATCCAATAACAATTCTAAACTAGGTCTCGAGGCCATCTTCTTTTCATACGCCTCTGAGGATTATTGGGAATCGAAAAGGAAGCAAGGTTTGAAATAAGTGGGTTTGAGTATGAATGGAGTTTGCCATGAAAGGAAAGATACCCGGTTAGGCCAAATGATGAAATGAGTAGTAGACTGTTCAACAGGAATAAGTGGAATATTATTAAAGGATACTGTTGGACAGAAAGTCGTAGGTTTACGACGAAGAGTAACGGTGATTTGATGGGATTTGTTGGAATTTATTTTAATTCTTATTTAGCTATGACACTATTCTTAAAGGTCTGTGATATGTGATTGAGGAGTTTGGGATGCAATAAATGTATCATTATTGGCTGATAACACACATGTGCCATCAGCATATCGTTGTGATAGGATAGGACCGAGGATATTGTCAGGAGGAACATCAGCAGACTGAGAAAAGAGAGATTAATAGACATTATTGTGATTTATCAGTGATGTACGAGCGGATAATCAGAAAGTATGTAGGGGTTAGGAATTTACGGAGTTTGTAAAGCAGTCCCGGAAAGACTCCCGAGCAATATAATCCGCGCTCCAAAGCAGAGGAGACAACGTTCACTACACCCTAACCCTACCATACGATAACTGCTGGAAATTCCATTTAGAACTGAAGCATGAATATGAATAAGATAAGTATATAAGCATACAAAGTGCTGAAATTCAATCTAAATTTTAATAGCGTATATCGGTGTAAATAATTATGAATAAATTTATGTATCAATACCTGCGACTACAATAATGTATCTAAAACAAGTTTCTGTCCTTTCACTCATATGCACCTGAATGACACACCTGAATTTATTTTGTTTTTTTACTTAATTAAACGATTTATATTTAAATTTTTATATTAACTCTTATCACAGAAAATATTACAATATACAGATTGAGTGGTAATAAATTAAAACCACTGTTCTTTTTCCTTTTTTTTTTTAATAACACAAACATTTCTTTTACACAGGGTCGCCCATAGAAATGTTGATCAGACACGTTTTAGCTCGGGTCACCAGGTACCAATACCCTAGCCTGATATTGGCTTTGATTATTACAAAATTTGTAACTATCGATATAATCAACAAATTATTACTTAAATATTCAATAAAATTATGGCATATTTAAAAAATTGTGATGATATAACACCCCGGTCCCGCTAAGGATAGAGCCTCTCTGACTGCCGGGCCCTCCGAGAGTTTTCGGACATTTGGGCCTTATCTATTAAGTAAAATAATTAGTTTTAGGAGTTTACCAGTTGTTAAAAAACATATACGAAACACAAAAGTTTACAACCAAAAATTATATTTTGAATTAAATTGAATTATAACATTGAAATTTACAGAGGCATTTTATGAAAAAAAAGCAATAAAAAACCGGCCTAATAGTATACAATCGTAAGGTTTCCTCACCTTCGACCTTACAGTTTTCTTTGCAATGCGGTCGGAATAGATCCGCGATCAATTGACATGGAAAACAATAAATACATAAGAAAACAAAAAAAAATACAATAATTGATAGTAATTAACAATTAAATACAGGAAATTGTGAAGATGAAAATAACAACTTTTTTAGGCAAAGTATATAAATAGATATTATTCTCACTATTTAACAGTTCACTAATTCAGATCAATGATAAAAATATATTCTTTCTGCAACGTTATTATAGCATGCTCAAAAGTTTTTTAATTTATTTACACATAAAGACAGAAGATTAGTAGAGGATGAAAATAAATATTTATTCCAATCATGGAGATCATTAAAAATAAAAAAAAAAAGAAGTGAGTTCGAATAGTTACATTTGACAAAAGTTTGCTGTAAATTGTCATAAGATACTTAGATTGGTGCATCGAAATTGTCAGTTTTTTTTGGAAAATTTGTACACACTAAGTCTATTTGGTTGCATCATATATTAAGAATAAAAAAACATATAATTAATAAGCAAGAAATCACTAATGAGGTATATTTCTAGAAGAATAAATAAAAAAAGCCGTTGTATCAATTAATTCGAATAATTACCATAAACTAACAATTAAAATAAATTCATTGAAGTATTAATATAAGTAAGAAAAATTAATTATGACAATCATTGTAAGCTGAAATTATACTCTTTTATTAATAATAAAAAAAAAATAATAAAAACAAATGTCTGAAACGAATCGTTACCTCGACCATTTACTATTTAATTATTATTAATTTAATAAGAAAAACTTAAATCGAGTTCATTATACATCCCATTAAACCTCGCCATTATAAATAATAATCAGCGTTCCAAGACAAACACGGGCTGAAGAAGGGTAAGAATATAATTAAAATACCGTGGGGATAACTGCACAGAGACGGCTCCAATAAATTCAGAAAGCAGTTCCAAATCTGGAGAAAAAAATAAAATAGCGTGTACGAGAAATAATTTATTCCCTTAGGACAACCTAGGAGATTTACAAGGCCACCTGAAGCAACATTCCACCAAGTTCCGGATTATTTCAAATCGGTAGACGTATTTCACCGGAAACCGGAGAAGGTTAAATAGTATTAGCCGTTTCACAACAATATCGCCTTATTTAAAAAAAAAAAAAATTCAAAACCGCTCTCGGATAAGAGGTTTAAATTTAAACCCAAGCTGGTCACAGTCACCTGTTGAACAGGAATGAAAAATTGTTGTTGTTTTAAATTAATTATCTTTTGGGTTTTGCGCAATATAACCTCGTCTTCTGAAAAACTTTTCCTTTTATCTTTCTGACAGCCGCTCTAAAATTCGGTGATTAACGTCTGGAGGCAGATAAGGATCGACACAGCTGTTCTGCATCTTGGCCTGCCAGGAGGTGTTCCCTCCTCAAGTCCTTCGGGACTTCAAGTCCGATGGCTGATTAGGAGGGACTAATGAGGAAGGTCGAAATATTTTTGAAAAAATAATGGAACACATTCCAGGAAGACGTTAGGTAATAATCTCTCGGCATTTACGCCGCAATAGTATTGTACTTTACTTCGTACAGATCTCAAATACATTTAACGATACTCAGAGGTTGTTCCACTTGTGTGTTCCATCTTGATCCAAAGATCTGTTTCATATGTTCCTAAGTCATCGTGTTAAGAGTGATCACATTATTATTATAAAATCACCACTCATATCAGAGTTCACTAATCAACAGTTTAAGAAATATTTTTACTGATTCTAAAAATTATGCTAAAAGAAAAATCACTAAAATATGGCACGTAGTTATAAGTATACTGAACATCGGTTTCGTTCAACGGTTTCTTGCTTTGAATTTGAGAAGTTCTAATCTTAATACCTTTTATTTTAATTTTAAGGATGTACTGCGTATCTATTGTTAACGATCAGAATTTCCCTGATTCCAGCAATCGACGCCTTAACCCAACATTAATAGGTGACACCGTAATAAATAACTGAAAATATGAATAAAATATTATAAAATAATATTAATTAAAATTTTTGTTTATTTATTTTATTTTTAATCGTAATTAATACGAAAACATCATTTCTACGTTGATAATATTACAGTAAAATATTCAAAACAGTCTTCATAATACTGTGATTAATATTAACAAATGATTGCATAATATAAACTTAGAAAGCAGCAAAGATATATAAACAATTTCCGTGATTTCTCCATAAAAATAACTTTAATATTATGTTCAGTATTTATATTTGTACTGAGTGGTTGCGAAAACATTTTATCGCATGAGATAATAACCATCACTAATGTGATGGAGAAATTGAAACAATTAAATTTAAAATGATTTAAAAATGCTACAAAGAGTTGAAATGAAAGTAAATTGCATCTTCATATTGCATCTTTTCTTAAAATGGCAGATAAGTAATTGTACTCAATTTGTCTGCTGTAATATCTAATGTTTCTAAAAAGTATTAACTACAACATTGAGAATCAGCATGATAAGAAAGAATCTAAGGAATGAGAAAATAAGAACTGAAATTTTGAAAAAAGTGTGCTTTTGAAAAAAAAAATGTATAACCGACTGGAGCAACACAGGGAGCAAGGCATTGGACTCTGTTATCAGCTGTTGATCGATCCCAAGGGGTAGAGGTCCCTCCGGGGTTCATCCAGCCTCTATAGCGTGGGGACCTAGTATGAACTAATACCAATGTTTGTCGGTCAAGAAACAGTATGTCCTTATCAAGTACGTATTCTGAGCCCAGCAATCTCCAAGATTTGAAGTGGGACCAGTTTTTTTTTATTTATAATCAGAGACGATTTCTATCTATATTTATGTGTTTGTGGACTCTAAAAGCAAACCACAAAAGTACAAAATTCAAAAAGCTGCTATTATCCAAATCGATTTATAAGAGCATTCTCATGTTGAAGCTTTTGTAATCTTATTATGCAGCCATTTCAAAAACATAAAATCCCATAAAAAAAATCCTTCTTTGTTCTATTAGAAACAAACTAAGCATGAAATCACACAAGGCAGGCATTTCCTATTCTCATATACTTTACAAAGGCTTAATAACAAAGGACAACAAAAAAAAAAATTTTGAAAACTTTTTTAACTTTAATAGTTGATCTTTATAGATTTTTATGTGCTAAATCTGGCCTTTGTTTTTTTATATCACCCATAGTTTTCCGTAGGTTTCAGGCTCATCAAACATTCTAACTTTTAAACTTCTGTAACATGTTAGCTACAATAGAAACATACTCTGAGTCTCTTTCATTTCCCAAAAACTTTGTAACGACTTGTTTGAATGATACCCATGCTTCTTTCTCATTTAAGGTCATTGTGGATTCAAAGTTTAGATCAAACATCATTTTTCTAATGTCAGGTCCGACAAAGATGCCTTCTTTTAGTTTAGCTTCTGAGAGGCGTGGAAACTTTTGACAGAGATACTTGAAACATGGTCCATCTTTAGGCAAAGTCTTTACAAATTGTTTCATGAGACCTAACTTTATATGTAAGTCTTCCTTTTTCAGGAAGACTGAAAGCTGTTCAATTCTTTAAAAATCGCTTAATTTAATAAATTTAACTATAAAATGTGAAGAAATTGTGGGTGATACAGATTTTTTAATTCATATTTGGATTCAGCACCCTAAAAACTATAGGAATATTGTACTTTCAGTACAAAAGTGTTTTCATCGTCGCCCTGTGAAGCTGTTCAATTCTTTAAAAATCACTTAATTTAATAACTTTAGCTATAAAATGTGAAGAAATTGTGGGTGATACAGCTTTTTTAATATCATATTTGGATTCAGCACCCTAAAAACTATAGGAATAAGGTATTTTCAGTACAAAAGTTTTTTCATCGTCGGCCTGTGAAGCTGTTCAATTCTTTAAAAATCACTTAATTTAATAACTTTAGCTATAAAATGTGAAGAAATTGTGGGTGATACAGCTTTTTTAATATCATATTTGGATTCAGAACCCTAAAAACTATAGGAATAAGGTATTTTCAGTACAAAAGTTTTTTCATCGTTGGCCTGTGTAATAATAAGATTTAATTTATTTTTATCAATCTCCTAAATGATAGTAAAGAATCTGATTGTCATAAAATATTAGAAAATAAACTAATTATTGATTGATAAATTATTTGCCGCTTCTATAATTTTGTTTTTATTGAAAATTAGTTTCGAATGTTATAAATTTATCTTCAGTTCAAGGTTTAAGTAGATTATATCTACTTTTGATCCTTCTATAACATCATGCGGATGTCAACTGATAGAAAATAAACCTCAGTGACTTACGCACTAACGCCAGTGGTTAACTATCTTAAGTCCAATTTGGCATATTTTAGTATTATAATGGTATTTGCATCATTCTGGCATTATATTTCAATTATAAGTATCGTAAATAAGCTAAAAGGGTAATAAAACATGTAACACTTCGTTTATTGACCACTATCCACAACAAGCAATACAGCGAGAAGTAAAAATTCTATTTGCTCTTCTACAAAACATTAAAAATGTTACGATAGTTTATCTCTGAAACAGATATATTGACGAAATTTACAAAAAGCGGCGTAAAATTCTATGATTAAATAGATTATCAAATAATCTTTATTTTTTCTGCACATATAATAATTTTATTTTTCTTTGTTATTCTTAAGGATTTTGTCCCACATAAATTTTTTTTTCTATTTTATTGGATTCTATTATCAGGTACATTACGCAATGTTTTAACAGAAATATACCACACCATTTACATACTGTTCTCGCATAATCTAGTAGAATTATATTAATAGGTCAACTATTATAGGTACCTATATAGTATGAGATTTGTATTACTGCGTAAACATTGAAATGAAACCAGGCATGTCAAAATATGCAAAAACAACAGAGTTTCTACTTCTCATGCTTAGAGTATGTACTATGTAAATTTCAGATTGATCAGCCTGACCTTTTACATGATTTACGATCTTAGTCTGCTTGCTGACTTAAAACAGCTTCAGGTATTGTGTTTTCCGATTCACAATAAATATAAGTTTTTTTTATATTCACAATAAATATAATAAACAAATAAATATAAGTTTCATTTAACATCCTTTATAGGAAGTTTTTTAAAAATTATGTTCTGTCAACGAAAATATTCATCATGTACCATATTGACATTTAAAAGTGACGATTACAGTGTAATATTATTTTATCCATAATAACACCGATTAGCATCCCCAATTGTTTTTTGTTTTATATACATAATAAGAACTCGAAAAAAAAGTAGAATAATTTAACTAACAATTCAATTATTTATTGTTGAAGGTGCGACTGAATACGGACTTGACTTGATTGGAGTCCGGTATCGGTCTATTTAATAGGAGGCGGCGACGAATTCGGACTGGACTTGAGTACGGTCTCCTATAAAGTACACGATGCGGCTCCGCTATCGGGCACAGGTCAAGTCCGTATTCTGTGTAGCATTACCTTTATAGCTTGCCGTTATTCCTGTAAAGTTTTTTTTTGGGGGGGGGGGGGGGTGGAGGAGAAGGGAAAAATCCATTTCAAATTACATCAATTGTTTAAAAATTCTAGTTTAATTTTTTTAAAACACAATCTCCAATTTCCAGTAATTATATTTAGGTAATAAAATTATATTTAAATTTCTTCTCTTTTTTTAAATGATAGATATCAATGCAACTTTAAAAACTATATAATCAGAACTGAACAAAAAAATTTATTATGAATTTATATTTTGTCATCTATTTACTTGTACAAATTTGTACATTGTTTGTATTTAAACAAGTCAAATTAATTTGAGGTGATAATAATAATTTATCTTAATTATTTACTTTAGTACTAAATTACAGTTCATAAAGGTTACAAAAATATATTCAAATAACAAGATAATATGATAGCAATACATTCTTTAGAATAAAACTAAATTAAAATTTATAAAGGATATTACAAGTCATAATTGTGATAAGAGATATAAACCATTTTGCGAGACTTGGTTATTTGGAATCAGTGTATCTTAAATCTTGTATTTCCGTTGAAAACTCGAATTAGAAATTTTTACGGTCGCAATACTTCGTCTTACTATAATATAGTAATATATTTCATATAAAGCTATGTGAAAGTAAAAATCCAAATTGTGTAATTGAGAAATTTCTTATTTCTCTTAACTCTCGAGGAATGTAATAAATGGTAAAGAAGTTGAAAGTAAAATAAATCGGTAGGTAATTACTTTTATTTCTTTAAAATAATAAACCAAAAAATTCAGACAAACGAAATTTTTCTTAAAAAAAACTAAAGCAACAGAACGAATATCGAAGAATTTAATACGATTAAAATAAACATACCTACGTAATCTTAAGAATTTTTCAAAGGATTCTTATTTTCCCATTCTAATTATATGTCGATCAGCAATATAAAACAGCTCAACTGAAAGTAGGTATGACTGAAGTTCATATGAAAAGCGAGGAAATATGTTGTTATCAGGAGTTAGAGGAATATTGTTTATCTCAGCTACCTTTAATGACAAGATAAGAGCGGACAGCGAGATAATAACAGTTGATAAGAATTAAAACAGATGTCATTTTTATTTATCTTTTAGAAGAATTGTATAAATACCATCACCTGATAAACTTGTGTAAATATAAACCCATATACGGAATGATCGGCTGTGTTCAGATTCAACGTTTACCTACCTACCCACCGTTAAAGTTCCCAGTGCCATTTACAACTTTAGATAATTTTAACATAATCCCCAATAAATTGTAGATTTTTTTTCCAGTTTATCTGGCGTGTCGTTCTGTATGTCTAAGGTGTCGTTATTTTGACTTTGAATACTAATAAGAATTTTTAAATCGTAAAAAAAAAATTCAGCATTCTTTCATTCAATTTAAAGTGATATATTTTATTATTTTAAAAAAGATAATGTAATCTTATAAAGAAATTATAAACGAAATATAAAACTCATTTTAAAATATAAGTCAATCTTTTTTGAATTTGAAGAAAATATATTTTTCTTAAATATTTTTCTGTGTATTTTATTTATTTTTTTTTCGTTTTAAATGAAATAATATTTACTAAAAGCACTTTGTAATATTAACTATTTATTTTTAAATGACGTACTAGATATAGTATTACATATTGGGAAATAAAATTCTTTTAACCATGAACTTACTCGACAAAAAATATATGTACATTTTATTTTACTAAATAATTTTTAAAATAATTTTACTGCGCGTAATGTCGACGTGGAAGATTTTTTTCTTGATATTTTATGCGTCCCTTTTATTCTCTCAACTCAGAACCTCTTAAAATTCATTTATAAACAATGTTTAGGGATTTTTAAGCACTTGAGATCTTTGCCATGTAGTAAATTCGCAAACGATTAAATTTAGTATGCATAACAAACTACAAAAGATTAAGCACAGTTACTATGTACAATTACAATTAAATATAAAAAACTATAAAAAAATCGAATTAATCACAAAATAAAAACCTCTGAAAAGTTAGTCAGTTCAAATTCCTCCCCGTTTCTATTAGGTACAAAAGGAAAAATAAATGTGTCGAGAAAAACCGAAAATCTTGTAATAGTTCATTTCGACAGGTTTCGGAAAATTACAATATAAATATATATATATGTTTGTGTGTGTTTTGAATTTGGTGAAATTAACAGTGGGCCATATATAAACTAGTCCACAACTTTCCTCCTACATTCGGCTAAACCGAATGAGCCGTTTTCGAAATATATTCGTGTCAAAATAAATACGTTTGCGCACGCGGAAGCGATAGTAGTGGATGTAATTGAAAAAATCGATAGGGGTCGATCTAACTACCAACCTGCACAATCACTGAAAATTTCATAAAAATCGGATTAACGTTATTAGGTAATATCGTCGGTTCGGAGGTAAACATTTCGACTGCAGGTTTCGTAAAGATGAGGTTTGTTGCTTTCTACCTGTGTCTCAATCAAATTTAAACTTCAGTATTGACAAAATTGTGAAATGATCAATAATCATTGACAATTTCACAATTTTGCTAATAATAAAGCGTACATTTCGTTAAACCTATATGGAACTAAACATAAGTTTAGTGAAAACTCTAGAAAAAAAAATTGTAACCGAATACCAAACTTTCCTTGCCTTCGGTATTAAAGATAGTAAAATGAATATTATGAAAACCATATTTTATAGACCACCATTACTAGTTTGGCAAATCACCCAACTTGGATAAGGGGAGAGGATTATTTAGATAATAATACATATAAAATTACTAGAAAAACAATCAGAACTACATTATGACATAAAATGTGATCATAGTAGCAACTTATGATCTTAAGAATTTATACTCCGTTCGCAAAAAGATAAAAGAGGTTAATTGAGATCAACCGTCATCCATTAGATCAATTAGGGTACATAGACAAGTGCTCTATACAACACAATTGAATTACTCTCGTAAAAGAATTCGTCTAGGAGGCATAATTAGACTCTATACAGTTTGACAAAATAATTTCGCAATATGCTCACTATTTTCTTAGAATAGGTTTTACTTTATTGTGCGTCAGTTGCATCATTCTTAGTATATCACTTATATTCGCTCTAAAAACGTTCATTAACAACATTGTCGAATTTTTATTTCTATAATTATAATGACTTCCGAGCTCGGGTTCTATGTTAGGGAATAGATCTGGCGATGGAGCTTCGATGCTGAACTACATGACCTCGTGAAACATCGGAAAGAAACACTACTCTATTTGTCAAATTTGTATTTTAAAAAATGAATATAATTTTCAAAACCCCCGATGAATTCAGTCGAAACAGTCTAATAGAATAAATTAAAATAATTTTTTAAAGACTTAGGAAACAATGTTTTAATTTCTCATTTTAAAATAGTTTTCTTATTGATTAAAAAATATAATAAATGTTTGAGCTAAGATTTGAGGGTAAGAATTTACGATACCATTATGAAAACTAAAAAATATAGCGTCGACAAGTCAACTAAAAATCCAAAATTATAAACGGTTCATAGAAATCATAAAATCACAAATGTTCGCTCCAGAACTATGTTACAATGAATTTCGGCAGCTGATCGTATAAGCTTCTCAGTTAGAAATCACCTTTTAGATCTCAGCTTTAATAACAATAATTACTTGAATTTGAGTACATTAGATTTAAACCATACAACTATAAAGTTATTATTTAGTTAAACTATAAATAAGTACATTTGAACCATGAAATTAAACTATAGATACAAAAAAGCAAATAATAGGTTGATTAAGTGAAAGTTCGCGCACATTGGCCAATCCCAATTATTTATTTTATAGGAGTATCATTAATTTGTAATTTCTAGAAATAAGATATATTACTTATATATTCTAATAATGACGTATTATAACAATAAAAAAAAATATAAATATATAAACTTGGCACTAAAATATTTCTATCTCTTATGAAAACACTAATTAGTCGATTACATCTAGTTAATTTGGCTATTTCTTATATCAGCTTATCGTCTGCTTTTAAATCAGTTTCTGATTAGCATTTTTTTTTTTTTTTTGTTATTGACTACTACCTCATATTTTCATTTATCGAAATGAATATACATTCATATGGCCCGTGTACAAGAAAAAAAAAATTAACTTTGTCATCAGTTGTGATAGAAAAACCTCAAAAAAGTATTGGAA
This sequence comes from Rhaphigaster nebulosa, assembly GCA_948150685.1. Taxonomy (NCBI): domain Eukaryota; kingdom Metazoa; phylum Arthropoda; class Insecta; order Hemiptera; family Pentatomidae; genus Rhaphigaster; species Rhaphigaster nebulosa. The sequence continues at coordinate 174,095,910 of OX411306.1, forward strand.
AGCTAAGAATTTCTTAGGAACTCATTTAGAGTTTTTAAATAAATATACGTCTATTGCGTGCAAAACATAAATGCAAGTGTGTGTACAACCATATCTAATATTTTTCGTATTTAAATATTCTGATTTCTAATATTTACATATTTCCGAGATTTATTTCACATTTCTGAGATTTATTTATTTTTGAGGTTTAACCGATGGTTAAAACTTAATACTCGGATCTTTAAAATCAGAAATACACTAAAGATATACAGAATTAAAGAGAAAAGTTTATAATATATTTCGACCATGTACAGTGAAAAGACATGATGTTTTTTAGTTGATTGTAATTGTAATTTTTTAATGAAAAATCAAAACAAAAATTGAATATATTAAAAAGAGAAAAACTTACTACCAAGTCATGATGCTCGTATTACCTGTAAAAAAACAAAGAGTCAATAAATTATAAAATAATCGCATTATAATAAATAATCATTGTATCATAAACACATATGTATAAATAACATTGCACTATTTTATTGTACCATCTTTTTTGTTTTATTATACATAATGAATATTCTTTAAACGACGGAAGCCACTTGAGCTTGTATAAGCTGATAATTTGAAGGCAAATTGTGAGAAAATTAAAATAATATAATGAAAAGTAATATTAGCACTTTAGAACTAAATTACTGACAAGTCCATGATTATAATTTCAAAAAATAAATTTAAAAAAATCTTTTTACTACATATAAAAAATACTCTTTATCTGAGATTTGCTAGAAAATTATAAAATACTCTTGAATTAAATGCAGATAATTATCTTAGAGGATTAATGAAAGTAAATCTTCCAATTGCATTTGTTTATTTAATTTACATTACTAAATAACATTGACAACGTTTCCGAGCAAAGACATCCTCAGGTCACAATTTAGCAATCATAATACTCTTAGATCATAGATAAATTACATAAATAAGTATACATATTTTACATGCCATCTGAAGGTTTAAAACGATAAAATCTTCAATTGCTAACAATCTATAATATAATGTCGTCTAGTGATCTTAAAATTATAAAATAAACATAATGTAATGAAAGTTCCTTAATTTTTCACTGTCACACTGACCTCTAATGGGTTATCTTGTGTATTAGCTCTTTGTATACATACTTTAGCCTTCCCTATACCTATTATTAAAGGATCTATTATTATCATAATTAACTTACGACACTGTTGAAACCATATTTTTAATTAATTATTAATTTCTTATATGTATATATTTTACCGATATTCTCAATTTTTAGTTCTGATATTATTTTTAAAAATATTTAAGCGATGATACCCTTACGTTGACATCTGATATGATTGCTTAAACGTGAAAGATCATTAAGCCATCAAAACATTTTAAAATAAATAATGTTTATGTAATTGGTCAGATGTTACCTAATTGAAGAAAGGTTTGTTATCCGGCATGGTATACTAGCTGCGCCTGTAAGGAGTCAAGAGAAACTTTTCATTTATTATTTATACAGCGTAGAAATCTATTCATCAATCAGGTAATGTGAAACATTACGTTACTAGATTCAAAAAAAAATTCATTAAAATGATCGTTTTATATCTATATTTTATGTGCGTATTTTACATTATTGTGAATTTTTAGAGTTAGAATTCTGTGTTTAAGTATATTAATTAGCATTTAATTTTTTTTTTAAACTAAATTATCCTATATTAAACATGAAAATATAGTGTATAATCTGGCCCCCTAAGTTTTAGATTTCAAGTTACCATTACTGCGAACGGAGAGAGACGACATTCCATGCCGACGAGTAAGAAAGTCGACGATGGGAGTGCAGATAAAAGCCTATAACTGAACCTCTAGGAATTATTAACAGGAGCCATCGATAAATTGTACATAAATAACAAGTTGCGATTCGGGACGGAACAATTTCACCAGCTGACTTATTGGCTATTTATTGTGCTGTGTTATCCCTCATCACGGCTCCAATTTCGGTCTCCATTTCTTGTGTTTCTTCCGTTTCAGGGTTTATAATGGATCGTCGAAGGGTAAAATATCATCAATTTGTCTTACTATATATCCTCCCACATAGCTTGTGTTTTATTGACAACCGGTAATAAATGAAATTTTAGTCGTCATTTCAATTATCGCTGGTTATATACTCTTTAAGGCCATTCCTTCAAGATAATAAGGCAGCAGCATTGTTGTAAAACATATTATAGCTTCTTGGCTTATGATTAGCTAGAAATGAAACAAAGATATTTATATAAAAGATATATTTTCATTTTTTTTTTCATTTTTCTTATTATTTCTTTTAGTGAATTCTTATCTCAAATCTTTCTTCGGATAAGATTCTATGTAATTGGAAAACACCTTTAAATGATTATGAAACAATATTTTATAACGATTTGTAGGTTTTTATCATATATTAAATATATTATATTCTTATCATATATTTAAGTCATTCATTAGCAAAAACTGTTTCAATTTTTTCATTTTATTGTTTGTTCTTGCAATAAGTCATTTAATTATATGTATTCCTTTAACTTTACTGTCCTCAAAAGGGCAGCAGGTCCCAATGTTCTAAAAATAAATTTTTTTTAAAAACATAATACTGCTATTCCAATTCAATTGTTTTCACCCACAAAAAGTTTCATTATAACAAATTCACTAGTCTAAAATGATACGGTAAGCGAATAGAAAACCTTCTGGAAACTCTTAGAAATTTTTCTTTTCTTTTATCCATAATAACAATTAAATTAAGGAATTTTCTTTCCATATTTCATAATATGGATTTAAATTATATCAGAAATATCTTAATATGTTTAGAAAAATAACTTGAACATTCCATTCCCACGTCCTACCGAGTGCAATTTAACCAGGATTGCTTTACAGCATATATTGACGACTTAAAAAAAATTTCCCGATACATATCTATATCATTATTTGTTGGAGAGGATTACTGCTATCTTAGCGAGTTCTTCCATTGCTTCCACTTTAGCTGACCTTGCTCTTGAGAAAGGCAGCTATAATGTCATATTTACAATTACCGGCAAACGGAAAATAAAAAAAAAATAAAAATAGTCCGCACAATAATAATACAGCATTAAGTGATTCATGGTCAACATGACGCAACGGGTCATCATCTAGGAATTTATTGTTAATATTTACATAAAAGCGAAATAACATATTCATAATGTTGATATTATTTATGCAAAACTAGAAATCATAAGGTCAGAAACGATTACTTAAACCCTAGAGACAATAAATGCTATTTTTTAAATAGGATTTCTTGAATATTATTAAATTCGATATAATTAAATTCAATATAACTAAATTTATAAAATTGGACTACTTGTGGAAAATTTGTAAATCAACTTAAAAAGAAGGAGCTTGTGGGCAGAACATAGACCTGGATGTCACAATAAATGAGGGAAAAATCTTTCTCCTCTGCCTTGTAACATTATTTACTTTAAAATATTTTAATTTAAGAATAAGCTAATTCTTTCACTTCAATAAATATTATTAAAAATTTGAATTTACCTTTTTAAAGCTATGATTCCATCTTAAAAAAAAAAAAAATGTTTTGAAAAAACTTGAAAAATATCGGACTACATCTCTAACCATCGGACTAAAAACTGTCACTAAGTGAGGTGATTAATAAGATGGCAATCTTTTATTTTTAGTTTAAAATATTATTGTATTAGAAATGTTATAACTCGTCACTCGAGGGCAATAAGTAACGGTGTTTGAGGAGGGTAATAACTTAGAGAAAATTTAAAAAATGAGTAATTTTTGAGAAAAGTAATCATCAACCAAGGTCAAAATGTGTCGAACATTCCTCAAGTTCTGTAAATAAGACAATGACCGTTACGTACAGACACATCCTTCCCAATTCCAGAAAAGGGTTACAAGTCAACATTTAAGTCGCAAGATTTACTCCAAGTTTATCGTCATACTTGACATGACTTTTCCATTTGTCAGCTTGTTACTTAATTTATCCTTTGTAAGGGAACCGCTCGGGAAAAGTTTAACGACCGCTATACTCTTCAGAGAAATACAGAGTTGATTTGAGCTAGGTCCGTTATAATGTGCATTCCCCTTTTTATGGCGGATTGTTATAATTGATTTCTGTAAAATATTGATAGTGTACTACTAAATTAAACTTTCATTAATATTATTAGAAAAAATAGATTAATAAATCCTCGATCCAGCATTTCTGAAGGAATAAATGTATCAAAGTACATCGAATTCGACGCCCCACGGTGGAAAATAGGACCGATCTAGCAGGAAATAATTGAATTAAAAATGAGCGCAGTGATATTATCGTACTAATGCTCTTTTCGTTATTTGGTGTAATATATATGCAATGAACTTTTTAAAAAAAGCCATGAGAGCCTTCTCCACCACTTTGAATTATTTTTTTTTTACAATTTGAAATTTGTTTCACATTCTTTCAATCGAGTGTACAAATTCGTGATTTGATTCTTATTTGAATCTATTAAAAAAATAAATTAAAATTTATGTATTTGTTTTCTCCTTTAACTAATGTTATAATAACACCATAAGCAATGTATTTAAGTTTTTAAATCTCTCATTTTTCAAGGTTAAGACAATTTTTGAAGAAAATTTATACTGTTGAGAAACAGCATTTATACAACCGCAATTTATACAACAGCAGAATTTTTACGTTTCATGAATAAAATTTTAATGTTTAGAATTCGATAATCCTCATCAGACGAATCTTCTTCGGAACTTTCTCCAGTTCTGATGAGATAATTCTGTCGATCGTATAAAACACTTTTGCAAAAAAGTTGTGAAATTCTTGACTGCTGTTCCTTTTATATCTCCTCACACTAACTCGATCGAGCTTAGGATAGGACTGTAAGGCGGTGGGCATGTGACGCATGAGTATATGTTGTAGACTATATAAAGAATCTCACCAAATCAGTTGATTGGTCTGTAACTTCCATTGGCCTTTGGAAGATAAAATTTGTGGCGTAATAGTAGGTATGATCTCTACTGTTTTTACCACATACCAATTTCTCGGGGGTGAGCCAGATGAAAATATAAGCATGTTTAGGTTTTGGAAAGTCTGAATTGGGAGACATTAAGTAGTTTGTTTTAAGAGAATCAAAGTTGTTAACTTGGAATAATAACACTTTGTATCTATTTGAGTTCAACATCTAATGAATACATTATAAAACAATATATCAACATCCAACCGCTTCCTTACTGTGGACATCATTAACAATATACCGCAATTCATTATGCGATTTTCAGTACACAATTAATTGCAGTTTCACTATAAGATATTGTTGTCGAAGAGAGACTGTATTTAGGCGTGCCTCTATTACCATTATCACCCGCAATAGTCCAGCCAGCATAGCAATTCCTGAAGAATGAGATCAGAACTTGGAACAGTGAGAAGATATCGAGGGCTTAGTGGGTCACGGGCGACGGAGGCACAAAGTCTGACCATTGACATTGCTAGCTGCAGTTGCACAAGAAGCTAATGGGGCCAGGTCCGATCCTCACCAGTCATTTTACTCAATAATTAGTTTCGCCTTTCCCTCGCTTCGCAATCCCTATCAAAGGTAAACAATCTCGGGTCAATATTCAGCCTCGGAATCGATATGATATAGATGATTACCTCATCGTTACGGTCCTTAATGACGGCAAAAATTGTAGGTCCACACATCAGATATCTTCAGGTTTCAACTACTTCTCGGCAAATAGATCATCCAAAGTATATACCCGGTTTTATAGGTAGTAGTATGACAAAATAGATTTTATCAAGCGAATGAGGAATTTCATCACAACGAAGTAAAACTAACTGGAGTTAGTTAATAAAGAGGAAAAAAGAGTTTTTAAAAAAAAAAATAAAGAGTTTTATAAATATAAGCATCTGTGATTAGTGGAAGTTCTTGGTGCTTATGATCGTATCCATAATGCTTCCCTGACCATAAAACCATAACATTCGAATCCCGTAACATCTCAAGATGGGGATTATACGAGATTATATTGGAAGGGTATATTATATTGGAGAACGTACTTTTGGATGTCCCAATTTGTTTCCTCCAATTCCCGCGGTTTTTCGATTTTTAAAGTATTTGCGCACTTCGAAAACCCCTCCAAATTGAGTTGGTGAGGTAAAAGCCTGTTGTATAATGAAATAAAGTTAAACTACCAGTAAAATAAAAGAAGTTTCATCGAAAGCGGACCAATATTTGCTAAGATATGACTATTTCAACTTTTTTTAGTCGTATTTTTTCAGCATAAAACAAGCCATTGCACTGGATCGAAGATAGCAGAAAGGGGCGGAAGTGCATTTTCTATCTCCGTTTCATAACCCCCAAAACACAATTATGGAAGTTTCGGAGATTTTATATATATATATATATATATATATATATATATATATATATATATATATATATATATATATATATATATACCGAATTGTGGGCAGCTGGAAATAATTTCCCGTTACATTGATTCACCTGGAGTGGCCCATTTTGGGCCAAATGAGCTGGAAATTGGTACAATACCATAAAGGTTTGGGCAAATTTCAGTCAAAATTTCGGTATCTCTACCTGACATTTCGGAGCATATGAAGATTGGCGCATCTCCATGGCTCCACCAACTTAAACTATAGGAATGAAAATTTGTATGTAAATTGAATTGGTTTTAGAAAAGTGCCTTTTGGGGGTCCCAGCTTATTTCCCTTATCTCTTGCGGTTTTTCGATTCTGTAAGTATTTGCTCACCTCTAAAACCCCAAATTAAAGGATGGGTGTGCATTTTCAATCGTTTCATAACCCCTAGAACACGATTATGGAAGTATTTGGAGATGTCTGATATATATATATGTATATATTTTGTCCTTCTACATTTGAGCACCTCCAGTTGAGCCCTTTGCTAGGCAGAACGATCCTATAAAATACGACCTTAGTGACGGAGCTAGCGCCTTTTTTTTTCTTGTGTTTATGATACGTAAATAGCTCTTACTTTACTAACCTTAAATTTTACAGATTGCAATACTTAATCGTAAACAAATTATTTAAAAAAAATAATAAGTTCTTTAGGAGCTAAGTATACAAATGCAGACCGAAATTAATACTAGACTTTAATTTCTAATTATTAATTATTATTTTAAATAAATGTCTGTTGTTTATTATTTAATTATACATTATTGTTTGAGATATCTCAATATAATGAACAACTTTATAATAATTAAACCTGAAAAACGAAGGTTCAACGCCAATAAGACCAAAACGCTTTTCTCTACGGAACATCGTTAAAATCCAAAATCTACAAGTTGCATACAGCAGCACGACAATTAAACTATGGCAAATGAAATTTCCAGGCAAGATTTTTTTTTTTAGAATTAATTATTTTATTTATAATATCAAGTTACAAACATGAAATTGTACTAAATAAAGTCAAAGAAAGATGTGAGAAATCCAAGGTGCTAAGTTAACACCCGTTATAATGATCCTGTCAACACTAACAGCGGAATAAATTCAAAACGGTTTGGGGTATCAAAATTTATACAATGCAATAACTTCCAAAGACGGGCGAGGATTAATGTTACTCGATTTCGAACAGGCCTCATAGGCTATAATTCTTTAGATTGCGGTGAAAGCAGGGGTAAGAAGCAGATGTAAATCAAAACCAAACTGCAGCGGGTATGATGAATCTATCCCATATGGTCCAGGGGATAGAAGCTTGTGGAGAGGATCCTTTGGAGAATCCGTTATTTATAAACATGAATGATTCCGCGAAGGACAGTTTGTGCGGGGAGCTGCAAGGACCGCGTGGAGGGTAGCTACCGTATAGGGAGTATAATTGCGAGGTGGCCCGGCCAAAATGGGAACATTTTTACCTGAGAGAATCCGGTCAGTTGGACTGGCAAAAAACGGACAGACCGGTCACTTTTTCATGCGACTAAGAAAGGTCCCCCCTCCTCGGGTATCACCCTCTCGTGTCGAGGATGTTCAGGAACAGCTTCGGGAAAACTTAAGTTATCTCGATGTTATCTGAGATTATATTGGCACAAGTGAGAATAGGTATATTTCAAATAATATATAATAGAATAAAAGAAGAATAAGAAGAGAGATAACAACTTTTGAGTACTTTGAGCTCCTTGCTCTTAACAAGATGTTTACAAGTTTCTATAATACGGAATCTACTGCATCCTTACCTGACCTTATAATTTCTCTCATAATTATTAAGACGTTTATCGAATAAATTATTACTTGTTATTCGATCATTTCTAATAAACTATTTGTAATATATCACCTAAAATATTTAATTTTACTTCGTTCAATCATGTTCTATTATTTTGAATGAAGAATAATATTTTGTTCTTTCGTTTGCAGTACTAAAAACTGCAAAATCTTATTATTTATATTGTATAAGTAAAATAAGCACAGAAAAGAATAAAAAAAAAAAGGGAAAGAATGAAGTAAATAGATTTGAATCAGATAGCAAATAAAAAAATCGAATTAGATAAAATATTTTAATACTTTTTATTTGTAATTGAATGCTCATGATCGCTTAGGACCTCTGAGTATCAACAATGTACAATAGATCTCTCTTTTACCTGGAACATGTTTCTGACATGCTGTGAGAGTCACAATTAGATACTATAATAATATATAATATAATACTATAATAGACACTGAGGAGGATAGTGAGTCAAATGGCAGTGGGAACTTATCATAAATATTATTTATTAAATACACATTTATCAAATACAAATAATTCATTACCAATAATACCTATGTACTCGTTGTATTCATACACGAGTTTTGAGATATCAATAATTTTTAAATATTTAAGTCGACTTAATGTTTACTTCATCCCTATTTTTCTTTTATTTTTTTAAGCTATTTCAAATTTGCGAATGGAAATTCATTGTAAAATAAATATTTGCTAATTAATAGTTTATTCCTTATTAATGAATAACGGTTTTAGGTGAGTTTATTGAATTCGCATTTAGCCCATTATGCCACACATGAAAATGGTGAGACAATCATAGGAAGGTCTTAGAATTTCAATTATGGAATCGGCGTCATAATGATTAGTGGTGCATGTATAATACGTATATTTATAAATGCCGCTCGAGGACGCATAGCTTCTTATCTTATCTTTGTTGCCTTTATTGAAGTATTTATACTCCACAAACATTAACAACCATTCTTCCCACATCTTAGCCTAGTGTGGTTTTAAAGCGATTCTAGAAGGTATTACCATTACAGGGGCATTAAGGAAATGTAATAGTCGCTAGAAAAAAAGAAAATAAAGAGAACCTATCCATTATTCATAAGATTCCATAAATTCATTACAACTTTGCCCTCATTATCGAGGGAGATGTATAATTTTGCGTGTTTATGTAGGACAAAGTTCAAGGGGACGGAATGAAAGTACCAAGTATTACAGTTCTCTGTTTCGAACTCGTAGGTTGAGAAGTTCCTCAATGATTATTTCAATCAAATGCAGATGGCTTCGTCTTGAATTAAAACATAGATCTCTCTCTACAGGTATTAAAAAATAATTAATATTCCTTTCTAATCACATCTAGAAGAATCTTAATAGGTAAACTGTAAACGTCAATTTAAGGATATTCATTTTCTACCTCAACTGGAATCGACTCCATGATATTAAAAACTGAACAGGTTAGCATCAGTTTCTGGTTGAGGCACACAAAACAGGACGAAAAAAATGCTCTTGAAGGACGCCCGGAAATGTCTAATTACAGTTTTCTTTTTTGGTGTATAAAACAACCTATATTTATATGTATATTTAATAATTAATGGTTTCAACCAATTTATACCCAAACATTATATTGTTTCATAACATTTTATCAGTGATCTTTGGGCCCATTTTTGGCCATTCTTATACATGTGTGGAAATTAAAATCATTTCCATAAATATGAGCGGTAATGGATGATTCTTTTCTGTCCATCAAATCACTCTGTGAAGCTTGGTCGTTTGATAATATACTTTTTATTTCTAGATAAATATATAATATAAATTTAATAATTTTTACCAAAAGTATTGTCAAGTTCTGCTTTTGTTACAGGAATTTCACCCAACTTTAAATAAAAAAAAAAAAATATCAAGAACTAGAAAAGGACTTCTTGATGCCCGATGAAAAATATGAGTAAAAAATTTCTATCCAAAGCTAGACTTTCCTGCGCATTTGGATTACAACCGTAACACTTTCGTGATAAAATTTCGAAATCATTTTTTAACAAATTTCTTCTCAAAAAACAGATTTTACGATAATAACAATTCTGTAACATTCATTATACATTACATCATTTTATTGGAAGCTATCTAGACAATAATTTTGGATTTATGATTATTCATTTTTTATGTAATGTACCGATTACCGAACCCAATATTTCCACTGAAAAGTAATTATTTTTATGTTACAAAACTATAGCAGTCATACGATATAATTGTAAATTGAAAAATATTTTTAAAAAACTATTATTAAAACTTTTAATAGAATTTCAGTCAAATATACAGCTCATCGCCCTTACAGGGTAAAATCGGTATACAATTAAATAAAAAATATTCCAATGGAATAAATATGTATGTTTCAGAAAAATAAAATAGGAAAAACAAGATAAATAAGAAAAACTTCATAGTTATAAAAAAAAGGCAATGATCAGACAATTCGTGATTCATTAATGTTAACGTTTTTACGAATTATTATTTTTGTATTCATATTTTTCTTGACTAAAACGCTTTGAAAGAGAAAACGCAATTCATATTCACGAAACAATAAATTTTGGTTACTGGCATACTTCATAAATTAGAATCTGTCATGCAATAATCTTCTTAAACAAGAAGAAAGTCTTTCAGCTATACCATAAAATATGGTCCACTGAACACCTTTCTCTGAGCGTTCCATTTTGGTACAGTAGAAAACTAGTTACTAACACTTTTTAGGTTCTTCAGAATAGAACATTTTTGTGTATGAGGTCATAAAATAAATTAGATACAACCACTTTTTTAGTAAAAAAAAAAATCCTAAGTGATATGTAAAAATATAAGTAGCTATAAAATATATTTTCAATTTATAGGTTAGTATTGCAACATTCCAAATAAAAATTTAATTTTATTAATTTTTCATAATGATCACCATTAAGTCCTTATTGAGCTAAATAAGTATTCTGAAATAAGGCATGTTTGGATGTAACACAAAATTTTACATGATTACTATTTCTTATTATGATGGCATTATAACGAGACCAAATTTCATTTTAAGTAACTTTAATTAAATTATTGTCGTTGAGTATCACATGTCGTCCTGTCGTTTTCTTCGTCCTCTATTTCTAAGACTCCCTCATTTTCAAACTGTTAAGGCGTTTAAAATAAACCACAGGGGTTAGATGTAAATATGAACTTTTTATTGAGTAAGTGGGCAAAGATGATCTTCCATTATCCGTATATGTACTGAAAATGGGTACAGAACCTGAAACGTTAACAAGTTTTAAATTATAATGAAGGGTTCACATACAAAACATTTTGTTTTCGAAAATTCGGTTACTGTTTTAATTCAAAGTTCCAGATGGTTCTATAAATATTTACTAAAACGTTAATTTGCATTAAAAAACACTAAGCTACAAAGCAGGTAGACCGGCTTGCATGAAATTGATTATAACAATGCCAAACTTGTTAAAGTGTTTTTTGTGTTTTAAGAATTTGGAGTTGTCCCTTTCTGTTAGTAGACTTTTTGAATCATATATGATAGGTTTTGGGGATCTGTCCCCATTCTCAGAGCATATTTCAGAAAAACAAATAATAAACCATAACAAATAATGCATAACATCATTTATAAATGCATAAAGTTTTAGGTTGTTCAATTTATAGTGCTTTTTGTTTGGCTGGTGTGATATTATCAAATACCTAACCTTTTTAAACCAACTTCAAAAAAGGAGGTTATCAGTTTGACATTATGTTCTTTGTATGTTCATGCATAACTTCGCCGGTCTTGAACCAATTTCTGTGATTAATTTTTTAATCACTTCCACTGTGGCTCCATATAAATTTTATCAGAATCCAATGAAAACTATATGTTTTTTATATGTTATCTCATAACTTCGTCATTCTTGAACCACTTTTTATGATCATTTTTTAATTAAAACAGTACACCTTGGGGTGGTTCCTTATACATTTGACCAGGATTCGATGAAAACTTTTAGAGATAGAGTATCTTTTACTCTTTATCTTTAATCTTTTACGAGCAATTAATATTTTACTACATGGGTCATTTCACTTTTAGTGTCCGATTTAGCTTCCCTGGGGTTATTTAGAGGTTTAAAAGTGCTATCTTAAAAAAAAAAAAATTAATTATTGCTATAAAGTTTCATTTCCTGAACATGTTGACCCAACTGTTTGATCTTTTTGAAATTTGGTTTGGAGGAAAAATGAATGAATTAGTAGTGAAATTCCAGGAGTTTTTATTTTTGAAAAGAAACAGATTCAATTTCTATTGGAAAAATACTGGTACAAAATTGGAAAAATATGATCTGTTTATATCAGATGTTTCTTTAAATTTAGGATAAGGATATGAATTTTCAAAAAATTTACAGCCGTCAGAATCCATGTTCAAAGTTTGGTCGCCAACATCTCTTCTCGGTGGTTCTCCATGAGTGTTACCAACATTATAATCGAGAATGATGTGTGTTTCAAGGCAGAGAAGGGTCCATAATAATCCTTGGAAAGGTAGCAATCACATTCTACAGTTTGAGGCAGTTTTTGTGAAGAGGAGAGGATTCCCATACTTTAATCCTCTAAATCATGGTAAGTATTTTAATTGCTTTCCATGAGTGTTACCACCAACTTATCAACATGTAAGTTCACAAACGCCTTCATATTAACAAAAAATATCAAGCAAGAAAGCGCAATTACAGTCATGACAAACCCGCGTTTTTCTGACCTTCTTAACCTTGCTGACAACATATTGAAGCTGAAATTTCAGGAGTGTTAACGTCCAGGGGTGTTACCAAAAGCTGTTACTACAAACGAAATAAGTAAAACTAGTCATTTGTAGCCCTGCTACAGTGAATTTAAGAACCACCTTCTCATTAATCTACTGGAGATAAATACAGTCAGCAACAAAAATTGTCGGGACAATTTTTTCATTAAAAATATTTATTTTTATTTTTAAATAAACTAAAAGATTCTACACGCCTTCTCCAAATTTTACCTTGACTATCGGAACTTCAAATATTAAATTAAGATTTTGGAACCTTTTTTGAAGCAGAATTTTTCTTATTTTTTTCTATTTATTTTTGTTTACCATAATATCGTGCTGCTTTTAGAATTTTTCTCACATTTTGTGGATGAAGTTGATTCCTCTTCAGGAGATCTGAGATGCACTCATCGAGGGCTTATTTTTAATTTTCACAAAATATTGTACAGCTTTCTCGCTCGTTCCATACTCTTGGACAACCGGTGGAAACTTTCAAATCCATCCGAATTTCGTACTCGTATCTTCGAATTATATAGGCTACGTTATTTTTACTTCAGCCAAACATATCCACTTTAAATTATAATATAATGATAAGATAATATAATATAATGATAAGATATTATCATGAACTTACACCTTATATAATATGAAACAACAACAAAAAGTCAATAATACTTAAAATATCATAAAATATTTTATAAATATTATTTGAGATTGAGAGGCGAACTTCTCAATGACTAATCACTCGCGATAATTAAAATAGTTTAGTTTACAGGCACATTTCTAAATCTATTAATTTCTTTTCTTTTCAAATAAATAAAATAGTCATTTTCCCCAACGGTTGGACACGCAATGGGCAATTAATAAACATAGGTAGGTACTTACAATTAAGTGAATACAACAGATTTAATTTTAAACTAAATAAATAAATAAGCTAATATTTGCTTGTTACCTTTCGTATTTTAGGAAAACTGAGGAATGTGAAAGAAAAAAAATACATGGATTCACAAGAGACACTAAAAATAAATAAATTAATAAGTAAAAATATATTAATAAGTAAAATAAATTAATTCTTAGTAAAAAAAAAAAGAAAAAAACTATACAAACTATTCCAAATCAACCTGAACAGTGCAGTAAGTTTTTTCGAAATTCTCAAATTGTGGAGCGGCTTGGCATCGACATCAAAAAATATTAACTTATTGGACTGTTCAGGCTAACTGGAATAATGCTACTATCATTTTAGTAATTCTTGTATACAGTTTTGAAGTGTTTATTTTTTTTATTTTTTTGCTTAAGAATTATATATTAATTCAACATTAAACCTTAAACCAATACATTCATAATTATGGTATTTTATTTTTTAGTTAGAGAAAATACATTTTGTTCCCTAAAAGGATCGATACGTTTTTTGTTTTATTTTTCATAATCCGATGAAATTTATTCATTACTAATAATACAAGAATATCAAAATATGTACAAAATATAAAATTGTTAATAGAAAGAATAATGTGTGATAAGAATTAGTAAAATTCGACATCCATATAGGATTACTTTTTTGAACTATTAATTCATTCTCTCTGTATAAATTCATTAGGAGCTCACTGGCTTTTGGTTTTATTCTTATTTATTTTAAACTATATGGTTTTCTTTAGAAATCCGTTGTTAAAATAATATATCAACTATTATAATTTAAACACTTGGGAAGATATTAATTTTTTGCTTCTGTGTTAATTTATGTGCATTAAAAAAAGCTCACCTGTATGACTAATATCAGACCTGTTATGACAGTCATTAAAGTGAAGGGTTCAACCGTTCTATATCACATTTGAAAATGAACTGCCGAAAATAGACCTATCGCACCTATTCAAAAATAAAGGTACATCTCAAAATTAGAAATTGTTGGAAAATCATGTTTAGAGTTTATTTTTCTAACCTTTTGAATAGCTCCTTATTAAAACACACTAAACATTCGTAATATCCTGCTAACGGGTATCGCGAATGTTCAGAGTTGAGTGAAGGTATTCAAAAAATTAGAAAAACCCTATTTTTTTCTAATTTATTGAAATTTACAACTGTATTAACTAAGAAAATACAAGTACATGTGAATGAGCTTTGATATAATGACATGACAGGCATGTACAGAAACTACCAATTGGTAGTACTACCATGTTGGTAGTACCCCAATAAAAATTCTAAACTAGAAGGTCCCGAAGACATCTTCATAACATCCATCAATCGAATGCTATCGTAATCTGCTTCTCCTCATGTAATTTATTTCAAGTATATACAAGTCATTAAATTCAAGTCATAAACAAAACTACATCAAATTTACAAGGAGCTACGTGCAATGTTTTTGTTATCTGCAGCGAAAATTGAGATGAAATCATTATTTCGAAGATTATTAATAATAGTTGAATTTTCGTATTTATATATTTGGCTTTGTATCTTTAAAATTAATAAATCAGTTCAAATTTTAGCCCAAAACTTTGGAACGATAGTTATTGCAAACCAGTGTTAGCAGCTAACACTTGTCCAAATCATCATTTTTTTTTTTTAATTTAATAAAAATCTAAGTGATCCAGATACCGACACCAACAGTATTTTCTGCCTACATACTTCCTTCTACCGACTCCTATCAAAACGCAATTTCACAACATCAACTCTATCCTCCCGACTAGGTCTTATTAAATCCCTCCATTGAATGCACCTCGGTTAAGCGCTAATTAACATTTTAGGGATGTTCATTATTAATCCCAACAACTTTGCAGGCAAATTTCAACCATGGCGCTGATATTATTATAATTATCATACATTTACAGTGTGAATTCCTCTGAATTCTGCATAATATAATCCAGGAAATTCATCTTTTTTTCGAGTACTCTTTCTCCTTGTCAGGCTCTAAATAAACAAATAATAAAAGTCTATTAGTTTAAAAAATATCCCTCTCCAAAAAAGAAGTTCGCTTTTCTAGAGTATGCATTGCCTTTATTTCACAAATTAAAGCCAATCGGCAAATCTGAAATTTTTCTCGTATTTAGAAGACCAGTATACACCAAATTCAACTCTGAAACCCTGTGCCGCAAAATCACTGTTGCCTTCTGCAATTGTCCTACAAAATCTAACTCTCTGAAAAATTTAATGACATTTGTTTAAATTAAAGCCAGTTAAAAAAAAAAAATCGGCTTATAATCATCATTGGGGTACTTGTTGAATCACATAAGTGACAAGGACCAACCTTATTTTGTTGTTCTACATTTTTCGATCCAGCTTCTTGCAAATCATCGGCAATATTTTTAGTAGCACTGCGTAATACTGAGAAGCAGTTCACTTTCCTATTATGGCAAGGCGGTGAGAAGAGCGAAATGTACAATGAAGAAGTGTGTCGATTTCAAAAACTAAAAGCGAGCACATTAGAGGACAACCTTGCTGGGTTGCATTCCTCACTAATAACGCACTCGGCTACCCTTCATATTGCAGCTAGTTCACTTAGCAGCTAAAAGATAGTAATTAAAACTAACCCAACTACGGCACTTCTGCCAAAAAAAGTTATCAGCTCGGGAGTAGTTAGAGCTGTTTAAAATTGTCTCAAATGGGCAGTGACTAAGTGATTAGAACACGGCGGTTAGTGGAGGACAGAGCAGGGACTATCTGGGACAGGACTTTCCTTCATCCCACTTTCTGAATACTCGCCAACCACATTCCGATCCCTTCCTAACATCAAATATATCCGCTCACCCAGATCTCTAACCAGCTTCCTACTCATTCACTTCCCCATTGTATCGGCCAATTATTATTTTTATCTTTCACTAATCTTTGACAGCCAAATATTGGGCATCACTCATTAAAACGACGGTACCGAATGTTTACTGACGGTTACCGGATTTGAATTAAATGCTGTGTCGTCATAATAATAAAAACGCTACAAATTATTACACTATGTTTTATAATATCCAAATAGTTATATATCCAAAAATAAAAATTAAAAATTTATTTGGATTGAATATATATATACGTACATAAAGACTTACGTATAATAATTCCAAAATACTTTATATTTTTCCTCTATTTTCGTATTAGGCCGAGATATCTACCGCCATTTTGGAACGAAATGGCGGATACTAATATCGAGTTCTGAAAAACAATCTAGGGTGGCCTATGGCTTTGTTGCCGTATTTGGAGAAAAAAAAATCGGTTCAGTAGTCTTGGATATTAGCCGCAGACGGCGAAGGGACTGATTTTTTTTATTTGATTTTCGGATTTTAAGTATCTTTGAAAGTAAACCTCAAATTTTGAGAGAGGTTGGTTAAAATTACAAAATTTTATTATTGAACATAATAAACCAAAATAATATTTCATTATCATCCAAATTTTAAATATGTGCTGCCACAGGACACTTGAAAATTATTCGTTTAGTTCTTTTTTATTTATTATCTGAGTTAAGTATTGCATTTTTTCCTAGTATTACTTTTTTATATACTGTCGTACTATTGAATCGAGGGATTCGCAAATCATAATAACGAATCCAAAACATATTTATTTTTACCATTATTCTGTATGTAATACTTATACCGTATGTAATGTGTGCATGATTAAAAGAATAACACAAATCAAATCAGTTCTGTAACAGCCCATAAGAGGTCTAGAAGGCAGGTAGAGGTGGAAGTGCTTGGTTATCAACTTTCTTGGAAGACGCAGCAGTCTGAACAGAGAAGCAAACGCAGTTTTATCACCTAAGCCAGGATTTAAAAAAAGTATTACTAGATATATTTTATAGTATGTCGTTCTTCGCTATTTTTATATATATATATATATATATATATATATATATATATATATATATTATTATTATTTGATGTACACCTTATCTTTGCTTGCAATAATAATAGGATATTATCATATTTTTTGTTACTTCTCTTATAATTAATTAATATATTCTGTTTTGTAAATATTTTGATAACTCAAGGCCTAGGATCATATCAGCGAATCGAGGCTATTTTTCTATGGCGAGGAAGTTCCGGAATATCTCTTCTAGAAAATAGTAAGAGAAGTAGCTCATTTCAGAATTTCGAAGCTGTATCTCTATAAGACGATAGTCCGTCCAGTCTTGCTCTATGGCTGTGAGACCTGGACTACTTCTCGGGCTTGTGAGGAGGAACTTCTAATCTTTGAAAGAGGAATTCATAGACTTATCTATGGTGGAGCTCTGGTCGGAAGAGAATGGAAAAGGAGGACAAACCAGAAGCTGTACATCATGTTTATGGAGCCTGATATAGCCGTAGTGGTGAAGATTGAAAAGAATGAGGTGTGCAGGACACGATCTCAGAATGGAGAGAGAGCATTCAACAAACCATCTGCAGATGGAGCCACTCCATGATACTAAGAGAAGAGGATGTCTGGGTTACGATGGCTTGCTACTGATGCGAGAGACAAAAATGTCTTTCAGAAGAAAGTTCTACATTGGATTGTGATTGCAAGAAACAGAGATATTTGGCGGAAGCTGCTGGAGGAGGCCAAGATCCGGCACGGGATGGGAGAATCGAGCTAATAATCGTATGCAATAAATTTGTATATATTTCGTGATATTTGTGGTGTTTGATAATGATCTTTAATTTATATTTTTTTCTCTAGTGCTAATATTATGCGATGCCATGCAGTTTTTTTTTGCTAGTCACCAATCATTTTCCATGTTTTGTTCATCTGCATTTTCATTACGTGGGCTTCCACTTTGAGGTATCTCATCTTTTAACCTCGTTTTGAGTCAATAACTTTTTTTTAGTTTTCAAAATTCCTAATGCAAATCTCATGTTTCACTGTTAATATGGCAAAATTTTATAAATTTGAATCGTTTATTATCTGTTATGACATTGATCTCGATTATGGATATCTATAAAAAAGTAATTAAATCTCTTTTCCGCGTCCCTGATGAAGTTATCTACAATTAATGACCTTCGTAAACCTTACTAAGGTATATTTCTTACCTTATATCACGTTCTTATATATATCACGTGGTCATTAATAAATAATAATCGGCTAACATCAACGTAGACTATTATTTGGATTCCTTCTTTTTTATCATTATCACAAATTCTAAGTATTCAGTATTTCTTGAACGATGTCTGTATCCGTTATATCATTCACCATCTAGAATAACTACAAACGTAAATTCCAACCAACCAGTAATTTTGTTTTATAAAAACTTCCTGATTATATAGAAAAGAAGAAATAAAATGATAAAAAACGACGAAACGAATTCATTGCAATATGCAATATATTGCAACAAGCAATAATGTTGCTTGCGGATAAAGCAGTAATGTAATATTTATGTTCACTTTCGTAGCAATATATGTATCCACAAAGAAACTTTTCTTATCTATCTTTTAGAAGTAAAACTGTTTTTGTTATTTTAAAAAAGGAAATACTAACTCAGCTTTATATTTCCAACTAACTATAAATATTAATTTTATAAATACAGAACAAGATAGCGAAGACTATTTATCGAAGATAAGTTTAGTTTATCTTAAGTGTCTCTTCCGCAAAATGGATTTAGATAAAGCCTGTTTTCCTTTCATGTAAATGCACTACGCAAAGGTCATAACTTATAAAAAAAAAATTGTATAGCCTCAGTATGTGTGTGGGTGTTCTTATACATATCATTATGTACTGCACATCCCGAATAAAAGGAGCAAAGGTCAAAGCAATGTGTTATTATACATGATTAAAGAATGAAAATTATACACAGTTTAAGTTCTACATATCAAGGTCTTATGAAAGTATCGGTCCTTAATACTTGACAAAAATGAGGTAAATTGCGAATTTTTGATTAAATTATTACGGCGAGAAAGGAGAAGAAAAACATGTTTTTGAAATATTGCTAAAATAAATAAATAAAACTAAGTAAATAAATAAAAATACTTGTAGGAAATTATTCAAGAAAATGTTTGGGAAAAATCTGTTGTGGAAGAAAGATTACATAAGATGAAAAGAACGGATGCCATCACTAAGAATATCTATAACAAGAAATGTTTAGCGAAAATCTTAAAATAAGGCATTACAAAATAGATGTAAAGCATGTCTGTAAGCAAGTGAACGTCTAGTTTTGAACTATTGTTTACATTAACTTAAAGTACTAGAAAGAAAAATCTTAGGTTCAATTAAAACTTCGGAACAATTGAAATAAAGAAATAATAAGGAAATTTAGCAGAACAAAGAAAATATAACAGAATTCAGAAAAAGAAGAAGATTGCTATATTTTGGTCATACTTATATGATATGATATGATATGATATGATATGATGATAACCGATTAACAAAACAGATATTCATGTATCTTCAGGTATCAGGGAGGAAATGTCGACAAGTTGGATTCAAGAGGTCAGCAAAGATTTGGAAAGAAGTAAGATAAGATAAGAAGAATCCATGAGAGATTTTTAAAAACAAGATTTGGATAATGGATTAATGGCTAATTCCAAAGAGGAACAAAATAGAAACCCGGTGATCTGAGGAAAGGATAATGAGACACGGGGAAATGACGAGGAAGTACTGGAAAGAAGGGAAGAGATAAAAACAAACTGAAATTGTTACGTGATTTCTGGTAAAGGCCTCATCGAAGAAAAAATATAAAAATGTAAAAAATAAAATATTGCTTAGAATATTTGGCACAAAGAAAATCAGAATTCTACACAACACAACACGGAATTAAGAATTAGGAGTGTGTCGATAAAACACTGAATAAATGTCTAAAAACATACCGAGACGAAAATGTGATGATTATGTTGTATTAAATCTGATCTTGAGGATTTAAGTTTTGATGGGTTTGAGTTGAGGATGGTGTGTAGGATCCATAAAACTTACGGGCACACTAAGCCTCATAATTGTTAAATTTGGTAGCGTTTTGCTACTTGCCAATGATTCAGTATGAAATAAAACATTAAGCAAGATTTTTCAAAATTAATTCAAACCATTAAATTCAAAATAAATTACGCCAGAAAAATTAAATTCCAAAGCGGCGGAATGAACCATACTTCCTAAAGGAAATTTCAGTCTCGAATTTATTTATTCTACGAATTTCTTCGGTTCATAGTTAAACGCCACTATACTCGTATACTGTGAGAATGTTTAATCCAATAAACAAAAACGACTCGGTGATTAAATAGCAGTCATATCTTTAACAAATAATTTTCTGAATCACTTCAATCGCCGTTATCGTAAAGAGTTTATAGAATGTTATGATGAACAATAATTGACTCCATTAATATAATGACATTAATAAGGCTTAAAGGAGCCGGGTTCGATGCCTATACGACGACCAATTATTGCCTACATATATATAATTTCAAAATTCGTTGAGTCTCAAGTAAATTAAGATGTTCTGATAATTGAAATAACGTAAGATGTTATGAACGAACTCGTAAAAAAAGAGATTAGTTGATGTGAGCACGAATATATTTTACAATCGGACAAACACGCAAAGCCTTTTACATATCTAGGAAATAACTAACCAGGGTTAGAAAATTCAGCTTTTAGTTTAAAATTGGAAACCAGGAAACGACCTAAGTATTGAAAACAAGTTTTGGGTTGAATTTTATTTAGTTTATTTTTTTCCTTGACACTAAACGTCCAACGAATAACCAGTCAAGGAAAGACAGGATAATAAATCGGGACCATTAAAAAGATCGTATGTTTTTTGTTTATTTATAAACTTTTTTTCTTGGATCTTAAGACGTAAAGGAAGCTTTATTGGCTTAAGGCCATAGGATCTATGAACATAGACGTAATTGACAGACGCAAAGGCAGCGTAGGTAATATCTTGGGGCATCGGACGTCGGTGAGAGGGAGGGGCGACGTAAGACTTATTTCATTGAAAAAAATAAATTTTAATTATTTAAGGCGGGTTTTGAAAAATTTCAATAAATTAATAAATTCTAAATAGGAATAGTTTTTGATGGTAAATAAAAATGTAGAGACGCTAATGCTAATAGGTCATTGGTGGTATTTCCGTTCGTAATCGTAATTCATAAAGACTACCACGTGCCACCGTTAAATTAATTAATAATTCCTTGAGAAAGGAAAATTATTTCAATATTTCTCAACGTCTGTTGAGAGTAATTACAAATATTCTGTATGAATCTTGTCGGAAATTCAATCGTTTACAAGATTGGTTATTCTGTATTTTGCACCAAAAAATAGCCGGTAAGGCATAATTACTGAATATCTAATTGTTTGCATTTTCTTAACAGTTTTCAGATGTTCATGGTCCTGTACAACTCAGTAGCTGTTCCGAATTTTAAAAGATATAACAAGTAAAACTTGCAGGAAGATTAACGTTCTGAAATATTGGTAATGTCAAAGATTTACCTAAAGTGCATTGGAAGCGAGTTATGAGAAAAACCTGAAAAGGAGTGAATTCGTTGACCTATAAAATTTGATTGCAACCGATCTAAGGTGGCTGACGTTCATATTTTCAGTCTATGTTGAGAGTACTTTCGGCCTATACGATCGAAGCCTCTCTTGAAATCAGACATGTTTTTTGGCCTAAGCATAGTAATACATTCTAATACAACCGCAGCAGTAACAATAAATAAATTTCTGAGAGAAAAAGTATCCAACTTGCGTATACCTCATTGCCATGGTAACTTTATACCCGTGGAGCAAGTTGACTAGGCAAACGTTTTATTTAGTATGAAATTATTATGTGAAATCCTTGTTATTTTTTATCATGTAAAAAAAAAAGATATGTGAAAACCTTATTTTAAAATGAAATGGGCGTGTAAGGAAAAATAAAAAGAGTGAAAAGTTATTTAAGTTAAACTTTATCGTCATTTTGATCCTGGTCTTTGAAAATGTCTAGGATAAATGAGACTCAACGATAATAAACGTTATTTATGATAAAGGTTATTTTGTATTTTAGGGGTTACCTAATCCAAATTTAACGCGGGTGAAACCTTATTAAATAAAAATTACAACGTTATTATCCAATTTTTTTATGAATCTGCCATAAATTTATCAGACTTTTGTCTAAATAAAATGAATCAAATAGTTTTTTATTTGTACCTTCTTTTTCGCATCCCTTTCTAGTTGTTTTGTTAGATATGAACTTATTTTCTGAACTCTTCTATCTTCTGTGTCTCATAGTACACTTTAGGAATAAACTGAATAGGATTGTTTCCATACAGCTACTTCAGATCGCTCGATGTCCTGACGTATAGCACATCATTGGATTAGTGTGCTTCAATTTCAAAATTACGAAGTACATTCAGATTTACTTTAATTCATTGATATTTTTTCAAAAATTGTTGAGTGTTTATTGTTACGAATTATATGGATAACTGATAAATGAATTGTTTTAATCCACGAATTCGAGTTAATAGTAAGTTATTGTCCTGAAGTAGCTAGAAGTTACTATTGAAGCGGTTTATGAGCCTTTATTCGGCCTCAATTGGAGATGGGATCTCCTGCTCTGGCGCCCTTCCTTGGGTAGAGGCTATAAGTACTGGAGTTTCCCGCTTGAAGGTACTCATTTAGAGTATTTAGATTTTAATTATCATTTATTACTTTTATTTTTTCTATATATATATATATTTTTTTTTATTTACTTCCACAGTTTAAAGTTCAATTTAAATCAATAGAGGGAACTGTTTTTATGGTCAAATTTTATAATCTATCACATTTAAGGCCACTAAGCGATATATTAAATTATTCGTTTCATATTTACACACAAACAAAAATAAATAGATAAAATAGTAGCAAAATAATTGAATTAAACATCATAAACACTGTAATAATGATGTACATTATTTATACTCAAAATGAGGAACTCTAGCCACGCTAGTCTCCCCACTTGCGGAGAGCAAAGCAGGACTTTAAGAGATCCCAGATCTTTTCTCTCAGACGCTAGTATTTAAAGTCAGTGAAGACTTAGTGATGGCGGTATAGCCGTAGAAAATCAAAATTTGAATGGGGAAGCTACCTGTTAGAAGTTATCCAGGACTGCAAAAAACCTATTTACAAAAGTGCTCTAACCAAAAGACTTCATCCACCAAATAGTTTTATAGGAATGATTGGAACTAGATAGGTAATGTGCTAAAGAATTATTATGAAGAGTAAAGTATTATTGAAAAAACTGGAAAATTTAGATGTAATAAGGGATATATTGAACACATGATGTGGAGTGTGGTTTAGCCAAAAGAAGAATCGCACATGTTCTTGGACAATTGATCTTTGTTCACAACGTGTACCCTTGTCACTAGTAAACACGTGACTTCTAGTGGCGTATCTACTTATATTTATTCAACTGACGGTCAAAACAGGATCTCTTTACAACTGTTTGGAGTTGGAATGGAGGGTCAGTAATCGATAGTGAACGAATCAATCAGACGGGACTGGAAGGAGCCATTACCCTTTGTGCCGAAGAGGCAATCACTGTCACTAAACTACCTAATGGAGGTGACAGAGCGCTTTGCCGTATGCTAATCGGGTGCAGGGGGTCCGGTCAAAACACACATGACCCCGTCGAGTCAACATCTAGCCCCCCTGTCTCTATCAACATAAATCATCCTCAAAGCTACCTTATCTCACGATTTATAGCCTAGTCTTAACCAGGGGTTAAATGTTTAAACAAATTATAATCTGTTTGACCGCAAAATGAAAGATTGGATTTTAAATCATAGCTACTTTCTCCTATAATGGTCGTTTAGATTAAATACCATACTTGGCATTTATCATTCTTCGGCGAAAGAAAAAGAAACACAACGGTTCGCAATCGCTTGTTAAATAAACTCTGATAAAAACCTGTTGGAATTTATTTTATGATAGAATTCCTTATAGTTTCCTTTAAGTCAGTTTGTAATTTTCCTATTCTGTAACCCTTACATACCTTATAATAACATAGACCGATATGGCACGGTTAGAAATATTAAAATGATGAACAGTTGGATTCTCATTTCATATTTCCCTCAAATAGTAGTACTGTAAAAGTTTTTATTGATACACATAAAAGATATGAAGGATAACTTCATAAAAGATAAATGATTATTAAGCCTGAATGATTTCCGAGTCGAAGAATTCAATGATTGTAAAGAGCAATCGGTAGATTAAAACAAAATAGAGAACAGAACATTATAATTTATACCAGTACGCGTTTCACTTGTATGCAAGGAAGTACACTACATAGATCATTACATAAATTCTTTACGTCAGATGCACACTGTCATAAATAACATAATCAAAGTTTTAAAGGAGAGCAAAAAAAAGTTTCAGGTCGCCCTGTATTTATTTTTATGGATAGTGGCCAATCTTTATATTTGAAATGTAAAATATTACCGTTTTACGATACTTATACTCGAAAAATATGTACAGAATAGTGCTAAAACAATAATCAAATCAAAACAAGCAAATTTGGACAAATGAAAGTTTACCTGAGACGTGCAGAATCGATGGATGAAAATATTTCTTTAAATCGCAAAACGTCATAACTTATTTTAATTTTACTTCTTCGCTAAGGTATAGGATATATGGTAATTGGACCAGAAGAGTCCTAAAAAATTAATTTATTAACAAATTTTGTTATCGACCCCAATCAATTTATTGTTATCCAGAACTAGGTACTTTAATGTAATGTATGGCACCTCAGAAGTACCTCTCAGTCTGTAGAAAATCAAAAACAACTCCATATTTTTCCAGACACAGGCAGTCTGAGTATAAAACCAAATCACTTTAGGGCTTTAAGTTGTATCTTTTCAATATTAACCGAATTTTTTTTTTGTTGCCAACTCACCGCTATCAAAAATCAGCATTTTTATATATTTTTTATTTATTACTTTTTTTTTAAATCTCATCTTACATTATTTGCGGAGAACAGATCAATCTTGAAAATATCTTTTCAATTTACATGAAATATGGCAACATTTTTTCTTACATTTCATCAGGGAAAATAATGGGTTGGAACGATAATTAATTGGTTTAGAGACAATTTATTATACAAATTATCTACAAACTGATGTTATGCATTATTAAAAAAAAAAAGGAAATATCAAAAATTAAAATGACGAGTAGTGACCATTGTCACTAGGTTTAGTATGTAATAGAAAAAGCAAAAAAGTAACAAGCACTTAAGTTTTCTATTAATTTGGTTTGAATAATTACTTATTATAATAATTAATAGTAAAAATAAAAAATAATACCATATCTTTTAATAACTTTTGGTTTTGTCAAAGATAATTTAACAAAATCATTAAATTTAAATGCCATTATTTACTTAAATATTAAAAAAACAAGACACATAAATTAAAATAAAATTTAATTTCTTCTACTAATTATTATGATGGGATTGTTCATATAAATGACTGTTTATTACGTTTATAGATGTGAAGACACAATAAACATTTTTGGAAAGTCAAAATTTCTCTGCTGTGTTTTAATAAAAATTCTTCTCAAAAAATCTTTATTGAATATTACTTACATTTAAACAACTTTCTAGGACAATCTTCTCATTCTCAGACATCATATTATCTTTAAATATTATCTATTATATTAAAGTTGGAATGTTAATTTTAAAAAATTTCATAACCAATAAGACGAAATGAAAAAAATGGATTTATTTATAACAAGGTTAATATTATAGGGGATATTAAAAGGTAATATAATATCTGAGGATGGGGATGGGGAGATTGTCTCCGAAACGTCACAAATGTTCAATAATTTTATTTATTGAATAATGTTGTTTAAATGGAAGTAATATTCAACAATGATTTTTTAAAAGGTTCTTGAAAACTTCCTAAATAAAATTAGAACACAATAAGTAAAAATAGTTTATTTAAAATCCACCGTTCGTGTATATATTTGTGATACTTTTATATATATTTTACTATATTTTATTTCACAAGTATTTTAATTAATATAGCACAAAAACCCATGACACGTCATTCGAATGTACTATTATATAGCTGAATGGATGATAACATTTCAACAAGTAAATATGACGGCAAACCTATCGGAAATTGAATGCCCAAATAAATAAATGTCAAACAAATTACGAACTACGAAGCTTTTTTAAAACTTCATTTTAGTATTTATGAAACCTGATAATTCATCGTCACGAACAGTTATTTTGCCATCATCAATGTTCTAAGAAGTCCATGCATGCGATATCAATCGCAACGGAAAGAGAACATGCGGAATTATGCAAGGAAATTAGTATTCTTCAAAAACCAATGAATATTTTTTCAATTCAGCTAGTAATGTTTAAGGCAAACACGAACCGCAATTTATATGTCAGACGCGGATATTTAAATCGCTGAGTCATTTCAAGAATAACATTTTTCAAAACCGTACCATTGACAGGATCCCTGGATTAGGCAACTGTCTACAATTCAGGTATACCAGAACTATTAAAGGCTCCGTAATGTACAAGTAATAAATAATTTAAGCCCTCGAGAAAGGTTTCTTCGAATAACTAAACCAGTTGGGCAATCCGATCGCGTTAAAGAATAAAAGAGATTATTAATCGTCCATTGGCAGAATGGATTTAATACTTCCAAAGTGAGAACTTTAAAAGGGCAAGAAGCCGGATTGGGAAAGGTTATGAAAGATATATCTCTTTGGACCAAGTGGGAACAATGACTGGGCACCTGGACCCCTTGATCTTGTTGTGACAGCACGCCAAGTCTCGCTTTCACTGCTTCCATCCCGACACCTATTCTTCTGCCTCTGCATCTCCATTATTATTCATCTACTAGAGTGCATAAATAGTCTGCGGTTCAAATTACATAAGGATTTCATGAATTATAGTCCGGAAGCCGGGGTAAAACAAATTAACATATTAATAGCACGTTAAAAGTTAAAACTTTTTCTGAGAGCTTCTTAATCTCCAGTCTTACGAGAATAGAATATAGCTGAAATATATAATCCAGCTGTAAAATTAGAGTCTTCCAATTGCTTGTGCAGAATACATTATAACACATATAAAGCCAAGTTCAGCAAAGAAATTAACAACAGAATAACGGCAGGTAATAAAGCCTAAAACTTCATAAGTCTCAGCTGTTGCCTAAAGCTAAGAAATTAAAATTATATAAATCTCTTATAAAATCAGTAGACACCTATAGAGTAGAAACTTGGTACATGTCCCGAGATGATTGCCGTGAAACTGAGTGTTCAATAGAAACTGTATCAAAGCAAGTAGGCTAAGATGGGCAGAATGTGCAACCAGAATGGAGGATGAAATGGTGGAGGCGCATTTCAGTGAGAAAAGAAAAAGGACAGACCAAGAAGTAGGAGGAAGTGGAGGAAGAATCAAAGAAAGGATGAAGTGGAGAGGAATGGAAAGAAGGTGCGAAGAAGATAGGAGACCGCAATTGATAGCCAAGGACCACGTTTCCCTATAAAAAAGCAAACAAAAAATGATTTATGGGCGTATAAGATATTGAATCGGCCTTAATTTTGAAACGAAAATCAAATCTCAGAAAAATCGACCCAATAGTCTCGAAGAAAAGCCGCGAACGGCGGAAAGAGGGATTTTTTTAATTCGATTTTTGAATTTTAAGTATCTTGAAACGTAAAACCTCAAATTTTGAGGTGAAGGGATTTTTTTTCGAAGTGGATTACAAAGGTCTATTATTGAAAATAATAAATCAAAAGTTGAACAACCAGAATTCCAGTGTTCCAAATCTTGTTTTATGGGCATTCTACAGAGAACTGCCTAGTAGCAGCAGACATTGTGTAGAATAAATAATGTATTCATTCGTTTTAAAACGCTAAGAGCAATTTATTCAAATCCTATAATTATTACTATCCAATTTTTAAAATATGTCAATACATTTAAGTTTTTCATAAATTATGTGGTTTTTAATATAAATAAAGACAAATCGCATCTATCGCAGAACAAAGGTACAACTCTAAATTTAAAGTGGGTTTTTTTTTTCTGCATTTTTGAATACCTTCTTATTGAATCACACTGAACATTCGTGTAACTCGTTCATTGTGTTTTAATAAGGAGGTATTCAAAAATGCAATAAATAAAACTTTAAATATGATTTTCCAACAATTTCTAATTTTGAGTTGTACCTTTATTCTAAAATAGGTTCGATATAATTATTATAGAAACCTTTTTCAGGTGTCAGAAATATTCATATGCTTGTTTCAAAGTCAAGGGTTTTATATTTATTTGTTCACATGAGCACGTGATCTCCTGACTTTATAAAAGCAAAATACAATTATTTTATAGTAGTAAAAAAAAAAAAAGTGAAAATATTTGCACTATCACTATCAAATATTTATTTGAGAGTGAATAAATCAACAGAAACGGAATACCTTTATTCTGACAGTTGCTACTCCCACACCTGGTGCAGTGAGCCTCCTACAAAGGGCCGGAAGGAGGAGTGGGATTGGGTACGCGTTAGAGGGGGTACTTTCTGCAATGATCGCCTCATTTACACACATTTCCGGTTCACTAGCCCATCAATAGGGCGCACTGATTTTTTATGACAGCTAATTAAGCGGATAAAAGTTAATTTCGTTTCCAGTTCATGTGTTAGTTATTTATTTTACTGTGTCAATAGAATTGATAATAAGAAATAAATTATTTTTTATTTCCCAAAGAAAAATGGCCCTATACACAATTAGCACTTTTTAGGACTTCTGTATTTTTGCAAACTGCCTGTGCGTTATGCTGGCAGCCGGTGTTGTGTGAACGCCTGGTGACAATGTCCAGAAACAACCACAGCTAGGCAACAATCTTTAGCTTCATAAAAAATAAAAATAAAACTTCCCCCCAACTGTTCATATAATATTTAAGGGTCCAATATTGAATTTTTTTTTTTCTAAATATTGTTAAGAAAATCAAAAGGCTAATTAATGTCAAACTGATTTATGTTTTCAAAAACAATTAGAAATAATAATTACAATCATAAACCTACAATTGTAGGACCAAATCATTTTTACTGCTTCTAATGAAAGAAGAACTAGGATGGAATGGATGAGAAATTTACTGGTAACAACCAAAACTATACAGTTCTCCTGCAACCCGAAAGAAACGTAAAAATGTCTCTATTAAAATCGATTTTCAGTTAAACAATTTATAAAAGTTTCAGTTGTTTAACAGATTGTTCTTTGACGGTTTATGTTTGTAGAACATGATGTAATAAAATGGAAGAAAAAAAATAATACATTTATAAATTAGCCGATAAAAAATATCACATTTATATGAACCTTCCCTACAATCAATTATCATAAATTGAGCTAACATTAATTTTAAACAGTCCAAGTGTTTATTCCTTTTTGCCTGTCATAACAAGGAAAGGACACGTCAAGCCAATATGATATTAATAGACACTTGAGAGTTATTTCTTGTCCAAATAGTGGCTGATAAAAATTTATTTTTCAAGATTACGGTGAAGAAAAAAATTCTGAATGCTCAAAAAAGGTGATTAATAATAATATTCTAACATGATATTAGTATTTATTTGGTGATAGAATAATCAATATTCAAATTTTAAAAAAAGATAGAAACTTTGCAATGTTCATAAATTTGATCATATCCTTGCTCTAGCATCTCATAAATATAATAGTATAATATTATAATGCTAAAAATACTAAATGAGTTAATAAACCATCAATAAAGCCTTAAATTATATTTGAAACTAATGACATTAAATCATTAAAGAATGTAATTAATTTATTTGAATATTTTCCAAATATAAAGCTTATAAACTCATACAACTAATCATATTTCTTCATCAATAAATTAATTAATGATTATTATTGAATTAATAGCATATTCAATAGTAAAAAAAATAATTTGATCATATTTAAGACGTCATACCTATATTCAGGGCCGGATTTACCATTCCACTAGACACTCTAGACCCCGGGCCTAGGAGTGCATGCTAAATAAATATTTCTTTAAATATCACAGAAAATGTTTATGAGTTACAAAGAAAAGTCTTATATAGTAAAACGTGTTTTATTATGCGATCAAATTAAAATGGTAATAAAGATTATTTTCTTGAGGAAAAATGCCGGACCGACCGCCCCACTCATTATCAACCTCCAATCGTATGAAAAGGGGCGGTAAAAACTCTTAGGCCGAGGCGCGCATATACATTAAACCATATTTATATTATTATTCCAATATTTATTGTAGTATTGTTAATTGAATCTGTGGATGACAATTTATTAATATATTGTTTGTAAGAGGACTTGGTCGATATCAAGGCGAAAAGATATCTTTCAAAAATTTAGCCTTCCATGAATTCTGAAACTTTTTCGGAGGGTCCACCAGCCAATAATTTTTTGCACAATTTTCATGCTTCTCCTTAAAACCTATTCCCAATTATAAACATTTTGGTGATTACTTGCTTCGTATGAAATCCACCTCCCCGAAAAAAATGTAAATCTCCTACCCCCACAAAAAAAATTCTGCGAATGCCTCTGGTTTTAATGGTTGTTTATTTTTTTGTTCATTAGCTTATACACGTATTGTATATGGGGCATACATCTGAGCCAGTTAGTAATATTAATTATTTTTAAGCGGCAAATGGTTATATTTCCAAAAACTGAAGCACTTAAAGAATTTTTAGCCTTATGTCTCAAAATTGTATCGGTTTGGTATCTATTGCATCATACAAGACTTTTTTAAGGTTTCGAAATTTTGGCAATCATGGATACTGTTATACATTTTTTGTTTTAACAGTCTAGTTTAATCAGAATCGGTTTAAATATACCTTGTTGTCGCTTATATCTGCAATATGGGAAACGAATATTCTTATACCCAAGTACCGATATATCATTAGCTGTATCTTTCCGATTGTGATTATCGATTATTTTCTTATCATATCTCCGCTGGCATCGCCTCATCAGATGTTTATTAATCATGTGGTTGAATAGTGAAACTTTCCGCATCTTATCATGATGTAAATTATTTATCAGAAGTTCTAGTAGCTCTCTGGTGGATATTTTCAAGAGTCAAGTTTTCCTTTCCCATTCTCTTGTTAAAATTATCAGTTTCAATTTCGCCGTTTCTTAAAATTTCAATCTACTGTTAATATTGATTGTTCAGCTCCTCCAGTATAGTTTCAGCCCTCATCCAAATAAATGTCGGGAAAAGAAAAATCAAGATTAGTATTCAGGCTTTTGTCTTTTAAAGCTTAAATTGTTATTCATTTTTTTTTAAAATGAAAATAATCGAACTGTCCCTCGATAATGCTAAATAACATCTCCTTGCCAACATTTTGGATTTTGTTAATATTTTGCACTTTATTTAAACCGTACTTAACGGACTTCTTGAAAAACATATCAAACGACAATAAATTAACCAACTATTTAGACTACTCACGCATTTATTTGGCAATCAATACTCTTTTATCTTATTACTGCTAACCAGGTTGTATCTACGGAGCAGAATTTGTGATTCTAAAAAAAGAACACATCCATAAAATGCAAAATATAAAGCTAAAAATAATTGCCTAAAACAGTTGTGCAGGCACTATTATAACAGTGGCGTGCCAAGAGATGTTCGTGCGCCCGAGGCTGTCCACTTCTCTTATACCCCCTTTTCACTTCATTTACGTCCTCAAGCTTAAATACAAGTGGGAATATTTTTGTAAATCTCTAATAACAAAGAATTTATGGTTATATTATATTTAAGTTATATTTTCACGTTGCATTTTAATTTTTTTTTTTATTTATTCTTTTAAAATTGTACGTTACAAAATGCAATATACATTATAAACAAGAGTAGCCTACATCGTAAAATTATACATTATGAGATCATATCAACATCATAAAATGTATATACAAATGGGAAAAATAATGCTCAATATTAACTTCTAATTTCAGTAACGTAATTTTTTTTTATTCTTCACTTTTATGAGCTCCTCCCATGTTGCCCGGGGCAGACCGCTCCCCTCGTCTCCATGGGACCGCCTCTGGCACGCCACTGGCTGGTACAATTCAAATTACACAATAAACAATTCACGCAACTATACGTTCAACAATACACAAAGATTAGATACAAATCCACTTCTTACATCTAACATCTTTCCAACCCATTTATGCAATCTGTTTCTACGTCCAAGAAATCCAAGATATCGGTAAACGGATACTAGAATTCTGTGAAGTTCTATGTAATAAACTTTTGTTTATTTATTTAATGTCAATTAATTTTATATTTTAAACAGGTCCTAGATGGAATTATATAAATTGATTTATCTATGAAATCTAGAAGAAACAAAAGATCACGAGGTTCCCTTGATACTCTACTGTAGCACTTAATTTTATTAAGTACATAACTAAATAACTATTAAAATAAAGAAATAAAAATAATCTTGTACAAAAAATCATGATTTCAGTTATTGAGATGCTTGAGGGGTCTTTGAATTAGCATAAAGCTATTCTAAATAATATTAATTACGGTTGCAAATTTATTTCTAATCCGTTGAATAATTGTAATGACTATAAATAATTTATTAATTGTAATCCTTAATTAATACGGAGAAACGTCGATTCGGTTACCAACAAAGAGATACCTCTGCCTAGTTTCTTCAATAAACAACGTAGACATGTTATCATCTATTATCAATAATCGAACGATTATGTACTAGCTCAATTTATTACAATTAAAATCCATTCCTTAGAATACCTAAGATGATTATCTGATCGGAAAATCAGCAACGATTAAAAAAAGTAAATGACGACAGGTGTAGCCGGTAAGGTTAAGGCTGTATCCACCGTTACATGAGATGTAACGGAATATTCCTTCCAGAAGTTTTCTATTTACTATGATTTATCAAGGGACCGGCCCACCGGTTATTTCTCGGCCAGTCTTTTATGGTTAGCATGAATCACCTTAATTAGCTTCACCACCTTTTTGGAAGATTTTGGATACTATATAACCATCTTTGTGATTAAGTGAATTTAAATTAAGTTCAAAAATTTGCTTGATGAAAATTAGAAACATTGAGCATTATTTATTAGTAAATACACAAAATAATATAATCGATTTTTTGGTCAGAAATTATTGAATTTATGTTATTCTTAAGAGACGGTGTCCCAAAATTA
This sequence comes from Rhaphigaster nebulosa, assembly GCA_948150685.1. Taxonomy (NCBI): domain Eukaryota; kingdom Metazoa; phylum Arthropoda; class Insecta; order Hemiptera; family Pentatomidae; genus Rhaphigaster; species Rhaphigaster nebulosa. The sequence continues at coordinate 174,129,945 of OX411306.1, forward strand.
ATTGCTATATATTCTGAGTATATTAGAAAAGAAAATAATAACAGCTTTATTCTGATACTAAAACCCTTAAGAAATATATAAATGAAAAAAAATAAATAATTAGTAAAACAAATTTCAAAATAAATACATAGGATGTATACAAATATAATTCATTAGTCAGAACTTAACCAATAATAAAAAATCAACAGGTATAAACATAATCATATAGAAAAAATATATTTTATTTTATATCCAATAAAAAAAAATCTTTATTGTACAAAAAAATAAATTCTTCCTGTAGGTTAATAAAAACTTAATCGTTAAAAACAATTTCTTTGGTAGGACATCAAATAAACTGAAAACAAAGGGCATAATCTAAAATTATCTGATTAGCGAGTATCTGTGTGGATTGTAAGATGTAGGAAAAAGATGATCTAGAATGATCAAAGGGAAGAAGCACGGCGGATACTAGGAGATTGAAAATTTCCTAGTGGTGAATTTTGAGTGGTGAAAATTTGAGTGGTGAAGCGGTAAAGATAGGAACGTTTGAATGCCTTACATCTGCAGGATGGAGTGTATAGATAAGAAAGACTGGATTTTTGGATGTTTGCTTGATGAACTGGAAGAATGGACTAAGGACTTGAATTAATTTATAAGGCTGATGGGTGTTGGTAATTTGGTAAATGTAAGATCCAAGGAAATTATGACTACGGATGAGGGGATGAACCGTTTGAACTCGATGTAAAGATGGGATACATGAGAATAGAGTATGGGACAATTCATCAAAATTTCTAATTTGAGGTTCATAAACAATAATTCTGATATTAAAGCTGGAGTCCTTCCTCCATAATGGTTGAAAGATAGGTTATAAAGGTTAAATTACAGGAATTTATTCTCACTTCTCTGACGTACACCGACTTTACTACGGCGGGGCGTCATGTATACCATACCGCATAGCAAAAATTTAATTCACACTAAACTAATGCATCAGCCCTTCCCCACTACTTGGGAAGCATACTACATATTACCGTATAGTGTATACATATATCAAAAGAATGGTTTGGGAGTTGGCTTAGCAGTATCTCTTTACTAAAAATCATTGTGGATCTCGTATTTGGTATACTCAGTCAAGCATCTTGAGACAGAACACTTATACGCCATATTATGCATCAAACGGATGTGAAATACAAAATACATCTAAAAACATTTCAAATGCTATTTATTGATAAGATATTAAATTACAATGATTGAAGAATATAACAGCTAATAATAAGAAAACTATTAATTAGTAATTAATTAGACCGGAACTTTTATTATGTTAGCATAAGATAAATTTCCTGAACGATTAGATTATCCATATCGAGATTGGCAATGAGAAACCTCTAAAGCGTAAAAACTAAACCTTATCAGTATCATACCTATGAGCCGTATATTTTCTCTTACCAAGACAAAATGCCTTCAATATATTTATTTTCTTTAAAGAAGAGAGAACAACAAAAAAAAAAAGATATAAATATATATTTATATAAATATAAAGAAACATCACATTGTCAGAGCATCGTTTACAAAAGAGTCGAAGCATCCTTTTACCGTTTGCTGTTCAGGTTAAATTGATAGTATGGAAGGAAAACAAGTCAAATTGGTTGAAGCGCGCTTGGGTTATTTGTATTGCGATGTGTACAATAGATAGTGGAGATGATTACGACAGATATTGTAAACTGACTCAGAGATAAGATGAGGTGTAAATAGTGACAATTAGTCACTTCCTTGTGGTTATTGAGGTTGGCCGGACTTCCTCCCGCTGACAGGATCGGTAATAGCAGCTGGGTAATAGCACCGTGTTAAATGGACCGGAGAAATTAATTCGGCCGAATTACCATAGGGTGGCATCGCTGCTCTGGGAGAAAGCTGTCCAGCTAGAACGCTCGCTCTTCGGGATGCGTCTTAGGTGCTTTAGGCCCTTCATGCATTTTATTTAACCCTGCATTATATTTTAACCCACTCCTTAGGTTAGGGGTTGGTTTAATCTTACAGTATCTCTAGAAAGCCAATGAGAAACAAATTTCTCGAAAATCGACTTAGTCGTTCTAAAGTGCCTATTCCGACCCCGCACCTCCTCTCTTTCTATGCACAAAAATTTATTTGAAGTTTATTTACCCCTATAATATTTTTAGTCGGCTTTTTGGAAAATAGGGTTTGAACTCGTCAGAACATTGCATCATTACACTTTTTATGGAATTTGTTTACAGTTTTGTGTTAATAAACATCACTTACGTTTAAAATTCTATGGGCACCCACAGTGTATAAATTTACCACAATTAGTTAATTAAAGCCTTTTGATATATTTTTACAAACACGAATATATACTACCTCCGAAACAATCCTATATACACCTTTAAGATTCTGTTTTATTTTAATGTTAATTTTAAGACTACTGAGACAGACTTTCCATACTTAAATGACAAAAAAATCGATTTGGATTTGTAGACTGAAACTGTGGAAGATCATAAACTATTAATTTTATTCAATACCAAATTTTTACGATCCTGAAAATCCAAAATTGCTAGGAAAATAGCCTGTAATGCATCCTATGTTCTCAATAAACATATATGGTTCTCAATAACAAACGTAGTCAGGGCGGGGATATAGCTCATGAACACGAATTCTTCGACTTGAGATTAAATTTTTCCATATATTCTTTTTAGTTATCGTCTAATTATTTTTTCTACTAAAAGAGTTTTTCCTAAAGTGATAGAGAAAAAAATCGTGTAATACTAATAATAATATGTAATACTAGCTGGCCCGGTAATGCTTCGCTATTTTTACGATTTGAGTATTTATTAAATGAACAGAATTGAGAGTTTCATATCGTTTATTGTATTTTGTTAAAATTGGATATTTTCATTCACATCATTTTTTATGGCTTGGATCACATAGATTATAATTACTATTTTATTCAGTTCATTGCAATGCTCTTGGATATACAATGTTTTTGTTAATTGCATTTTGAGCTTGTTTCTGATGGTTGGACAGTGGACTCAAACCTTTACTGTGAAAAGTTAGACAGAATTTATGCAGCTTTGAGTACAAAGCTTCGGTCAACAGGAATCAAGCCATTTTGCAACACGACAATGCTCCTGCACATCGTTCTCGTTTGGCCAAGGAAAAATTGTCGGAACTGCAAGGAGTAAACGATTTGTCTCATTCTGCGTATAACCCAGATATTGCACCATCAGATTATAATTTGTTTAAATCAATGGCTCATTTTTTAAAAGGTCGGATCTTTGATAATTAAGAAGACGTAAAAATTGAATTTGAAGAGTTCTTTGCCCCAAAGCCAAAGGAGTGGTACCGGCATCAAATCCAATTATTGACAGAAAGATGGGTAAAAGTAGTTGAAAACAATGGATTTTACTTTGAAGAGTAATTTTCAATAATGTTTAAAATATATAATCTGAAATAAAGCTATACTAATGATTTTTTAACAACCTAGTATTTTCATTTTTAAAACGGCGAAGTTGCTGAAGAGACTCCAAGAATGGGCAGAGAGGGACAGAAGAGTTGGAGATGCTCCACTGCCTCGCTGTAGATGGTCTGCTCTAAATTCTAGACAATTTTAAATATCGCCCCTCGGAGCTATTAACATTCCCCGAGAGAAAGCCACCTGTGCAGCCTCTAGCAATCTCGTCGATTCGCCACTAACAATTTTTAAATATAATCCAGTTAATTTATTACCCCGTGTTGATTGTGACCCCGCCGCTCAGGGGAACTAACAGCTTCAACCGCAATCTTGTCCCTACTCGTCCCGCCCCTATAATTTTCATCAGTCAATATTACCCTTCATTTTGCACTGTTGAAACTGATTGACGGTTGTGGAGGTAATTAATTTTCATAAATTATTTTACGCCAATTAAAAAATTAACCGCTTAACTTAAATCATCTGAGCATTTACTTTCGGGCAATATCGTGAATAAAATTAAGAGAAAAAAATTATAAAATGAATACGAGAGAAAAAAACATATGCATATGCATTTATTAATTACCAGTAGAACAAGAATAAAAATTTATTGAAATGGCATGAATCAATAACTAGATTTTAGATCCATAATTATTATCTACTTTCTAAATAACCGTTCGCTGATTTCAAAATTAAATTGTTTTTATTTTTCCAAAATAATACAGTTTATTAATATCTTATATAATATATATATATATATATATATATATATATATATAATATTTTACACCTCGAAGATTTAAAAACTATACCATAGTCTCTAAAAATAAATAACTACACGTTGGCCTTAAATTTCGCAGATTTTACAAATTAGTACCAATTTGGGCATTACTGTACATACTCAAAAACTAGAAGCTGTTTGAAATTGTCTTATCTAAATTAAATATCTGTTTGAAACTATTGTTATAATAACTTCAAAGAAGCCAAATTTATTTTTTTTAAAAGAATTATAAATAAGGAATTACAGGATGCGGCCAAATCTTACATTTGTTGTACAAGAAGCTATTAAATTTTCACTTACATATGTGGAGTTGACCACCGATATACCGTCGCCACGACTTATAACTAGCGAATGTGTAAAATCGCATTTTTGGAATTGCTTATTTTATTAATTTATCAGAAGCATATTTGCAAAATAAAATCTTATAAATGCAAATCTAGTGCTCAGAGAAGTACAAATTATTCGCAATGGAGAAGTTAAAAATAGATCGAAAAGCTCTTTTTGTTCTCTTGAAGTAACTATTTTCGCATTTGTTTGTAATACGTGGTGGCAACGATATATATTATTCTCAGTTCATTAGGATGGTTAATCCAAAAAACAAATGCAATTCTGATATTATATAAAAAATTGAAGAATTAAAATTTATATTTTTATTTATTTTTTCCTTCTTCTATTTGATTTTTAAAAATCAGAGAAGTACAAATTATTCGCAATGGAGAATTTAAAAAGAGATCGTAAAGCTCTTTTTGTTCTTTTGAAAAGTAACTATTTTCGCATTTGTTTGTAATACGTGGTGGCAACAATATATATTATTCTCATTTCATCAGGAAGATTAATCCAAAAAACAACTGCAATTCTGATATTATATAAAAAATTGAAGAATTTATATTTATGTTTTTCCTTCTTCTATTTGATTTTTAAAAATTTTGTATTGTCATTTAATGAGTGATAATTTATTTTCATAATATATTAATATTTTATAGTTTTGGTTTAGTTCATTTTTGGGTACCATAAATACCATAGTCTGCAACACAGGTAATAATTCTAAAAAAAGGTTGGGCTTTAGGAACTTGAGCACATTCTTCTAATTTTCTGAAGATATCCCCAGAGAAATGGCGAGGTTTTGGATGAATGCAATCTCGAGCAGTTTTCCTTAATATGTTCAGTTGTTAAAAGGAATTTTTGTAGTTGCGACACACTGTGGGTCAAACAGCAACGTCAGCACGAAAAAATTCAAATTTTGAATATTAAAATGGAAATCGTTCGTATCCAAATTAGACTAGTTAAATAGTTAGATACTAGTCTAAATTATTTAGTCTAATGATTAAATCCTTTTATTTTCTATCATTATGTGTTCATTATTCATCAGTGAGTACAAATTTTCTGCTAAAATGGAAGCTACTGAAGTTATGTAATTATGAAAAAGCAAATTTTGATTGATTGAATATTAAAGTAAATTATAGCGCAAAATAGATTTTAAAAAAGATACAGAGGAATTGCTGCACATGATTGCATGTGTTGTGGTTGTGATACTCTAAACGACTTGCTTAATTTTTAATCAAAAATCATCTGCGAAAACAAACACAGTGTTGTATTTCATACAGGGAGTTCCAGTCAACTGAAATACTCGAACCTGTTTATGAACTGATTCGACTTAAAAAACAATTGAATAACAGAGAGTATTGTTGAATAAATGCAAACTGCGTTATCTGTGCAAACTTCTTCTCGGATTGACGAATGAAAAAATTTAGAAAACGTTGTATTTTTTGAATAATTATCACAACAATATGAAATTTGTCTTAAATTTTCGTTCATCGCATAACGCAGCTTGCATTAATTCAACAATACTCTCTGTTATTCAATAGTTTTTTAAGTCGAATCATTTCACAAACTGGTCCGAGTAATTCAGTGACTGGAACTCCCTGTGCGAAAAACAACACTGTTTGTTTTCGCAGATGATTTTTTAATTAAAAATTAGGCAATACATTTATAATATATAAGTATCACAACCACAACACATGCAATAGTTTGCAACAATTCCTTTATCTTTTTTACAATCTATTTTGCGCTATAATTTACTTTTATTTTCCAATCAATCAAAATTTGTTTTTTCATAGTTACATAACTTCAGTAGCTTCCATTTTAATAGAAAATTTGTATTCCATGATCCATAAGAACATAATAAGAGAAAATACAAGGATTTGTGGTTTTTATTTTAAGTTGTGCTATTGAATTATTAGTGTAAATAATCGAGACTAATATCTATGGTCCAATGTCACTTATCTGGTCTGGTTTGGATACGAATAATTTCCATTTCAATATTAAATATTCAAAATTTGAATTTTTTCGTGCTAAAGTCGCTGTTTGACCTACTATGCGACATCGCGATAAAGGATACCTTCGAATAGGAGCTAATGGGTCAGCCTAATACGAGTTATGATTTGCTCTCGGCGGTTTCCTGCTAAAGGTGATAATGTTTCTGTCTCTTTTCAGATATTTTTCATTTTATTTCTTTCGGAACGTTGGATCAGAATTAGGACCTGGATTAAAATCTTACAATACCTTGTCGAAATTAGGAGGTGGAGGGAGTATTTTTTTTGCTAGCTTCTAACTGGTAAATGACTGAATAAGTAAATAAATAACTATTGTAGTAAATAAATATTAATTATTATAATTTTATTTTTTCCAAGTAAGCATTTATTTCAATAAAGGAGACTAACTCCGTCTCTGATATTTTACCCAGAACTATAGTAATTAAAATATATGAAATCTAGTATCTATTTCCATTAGACAAATTATTCTGATTTATTTATTTATTTTGTTTTTGCCGTAAGGAATTTATGGGATGTTTTGAGTAAGGACAGTGATGCCTCCTCTCTCAGTGCAATGATTTATATTTGTTTTTTCATAGAAAGTAATTTTTCAACTTAAACAACTTTTTTTTCCTTATCACCCTTTTTTCATCTATATTAAAATTTTAAATGGTTTATATTCAGTCATCCATCAAGTATTGTGCTCCATATGTCTCATCAATCCCTCAAGTGTGGTCAGTAACAATTCTTTCTTTACCTATACACCAAGATCAACCGTTGGAGGAAGGAGACGATGAAACGAAGGAGAAGAGAGAGGTGGGCAAGATAAGTCCAAGAAGGAAGAAGAAGAAAAACAAGACCGGTAAGGCATGAGACAGTTAGCCAGGATACACCGGCTGCATCGGCAAGGAGCCTTTGCCCAGATATAGCCTTCATCATCTGTCAGCTTGTCCAGCCTAAATAACTCCCCTGTCTTCGCCCTTTTTCATTCGATGCAGGTAAACCGATATATTTTAGAAAATACACGGCTCTACTATCTTTCTCTAATTCAATAGAACCTAACGATTATGGCTCTTTTAGAATTTTTATCTTCGCTAATTTGTTGCCCGTTACTTAATCTGATTGCTACCATATGGCGAATGGAGGGCTTAACTTATATGAACGAGAGTAAGTTCCTGGCATGAATTGAATATACTATTCAGCTCCATTTGATAGTATTACTAAGTTGAACGAGTTTCTTTTTTTTAAATATTTTAAAAATGAATTTCTTTTTCCACGCTTGTCCAAGCAGAAAATATCAATAAAAGACTTTGTAGGCACCTCAGAATTATTAATTAGTATGCAGTAAAACTGAGAAGAGTGATCTGCTCTGACAGGCACAGAGCTTTTCAATGACGATCGCCACGCACTTTCATCTCATTTTTTACTGAGCATGGCAGTGAGAGTGTTTATAAGGCGGCCTTAGTTTGTTATGGAAACTTCCATTTATGTCCTAAATTAATCATAACAGGTATAAAAAAATATAACGTAACAGGCAATGTTATTTTATAATTGTGACTTATTTACTGAGAGATTTATCAAACAAAATAAGAAAAAATAAATATCTTGAATTCAAGGAGGATTTAAAACTATGATAGTTTGGAGGAAATATGTGTGAGGTACTTGCAGTCGGAAATGGTTACTAGGCACAATAACAGATTTATGTAAGGTAAGTATAAGGTGATAAACCGGTATTGTTATGAAGCAGTTTCGGTCATAAAACAAAACAGCTGGATAAAAATAACGCTTATAAAGCCATAATAGTCTGAACCTATCGAAGGCCGACAGCAGATCATAAATCTGTAAAGGAAGATAGTATAACCCTTTAAGGGAGACTGACACTTTTTTTAAACACAGAGCTCGGTGTCAATGGCAGATAAGGAAGACACACGTAGCGAGGCAGAGGATGTAGAGAAAGGATCTTCCAGCTAATGCCAGTTACCTCTCGGAGCGTGTTCTCACTTAACTTACGGCAAATCTTAAACAGCGTTACGCACACAGTCTTTTAGCAAACATAAGGGCTATATCTTCCCTCTCTGACTTCGCATTTACAATGCGCATCACATCCCAGACCCGTCGCACCACCGTGAAACTAACTGTCCCCACAGACAGTTCTCTGCGTTAAATAGAAATAAATACTAGGATCTAAACTATCTTTTTTTTTTCTTATACTACGTATTACTTTCAACATATAGGCCATAATTTTCTATTCTATATCGATGATCAAGGGTACTTATTATATATTTTTTAACCGAACTTGCAAGTTCATGCAGAAATGGAGATTTCCTCTAATAATAAAGTGCAAAATATTTTTTCGGTATGTTTACAATGCATTTTTCTATTTATTTTTTTCGTTTAAGAATTATCTAATTATTTATGTACTATAGATTTCTTATTTTTAGTCATATTTAACCTTATCAACCGAGAACGGTCTCTTTTATAATTTATCATGCCTATACTTACTTATAAAAAATTCTCATTACTGTTTTATTTTGTTCTAAGTTCATCGGTAAAATAAAAAAATTTTTGGTATTATACAATTATTTTCATTAGTTCAATGAAAATGTTAATGTCTGAAAAATTATGCCACATTATTGATCCTTTTGAAATTTTGTAAAAAACTACGAAAACGCTAACTATTGACCACACTTTTTTATTAAATTATACCATCAAGACGTTTTTTAAAAGTGGTTCATTTCAAATTTTTGAAATCATTAAACAATAATATTCAAAATAAATAAATATTCAAGTAAAGCTTATAAAGTTTCATAAATATATTTTTAAAAATTACAATTGGACTTGATCACCAAGATTGATAATAAAATAAAAGTAAAAGTTCGAGGTAAAAAATTATATTAGTGCCTATTCACACTTACTCTACAATCATTTTAAAGATAAAAAAAAATTGAAAAGGTCGGTTTCATTAGTGAAGTGGCTAGGTTTAATCTAAAACTTTCTATTGTTTGGAGTTCACTAGGTCAACCTCTACAAAAAGCTCGGCCATCGAAACTTTCTGGCCCAATGCGAATCGATGGTATCGGCTTTTTATTAGGAAAAAGAGAGAAGCAGAGGATAACCAAGATAGAGAGGGAGAGATGTACGACCAAACCACGGACCTTTTATGCCAAGCGTGCAATTACTCTTTGCCCAAAAATTATATCTGATTATCATGTAAAAAAATATCATTATTTTAAGCGTTCGCTGGAGCAACGTAGGATGTAACTTTTTTCACAATAGCTTTTCTTGTTGATATAACGTTAGCCATGATTCATTTCATGCTTCAATCTACAGCAAACGTTAATCAACCAACAAAAGTAATTGTCGAAAAAATCGCATCCAACTTTGTTCCAGACAACGATTCATTTATAAATGTTTATAAGTTGTACTTGAATATTAATGCGTTTTGAATATCAGGGTAAATAATTTTTTATCATGAATTTCAAATAAATCACGGTTTTTTTTTTAATTAATTTTTCGTTGGTTAATTTTTTTAATTTTTTTTTTTTATACAAAACTTTAGTTTTGATATATTTATTTACGGCTCTCTATGCTAAAGAGTGGTTTTCTAGGTAATAAATCCTCATAGTTTCACAGGTCAACAGGATTTTAGTAGCATTGACGAGAATAGGTTTATTTGAATAATTTTATATTCCTAAATCTAAAAATGATAAGCTAATTAATTACTGTAACACGTACAGTTTTTTGTTATAGGGGTGGCCGTTGGAAAAAAAAAAGGAAACGACATATTTTTAATATAAATATGTTATATTATATATTAATAACGAAATATTTAAGTACATTTATTTAATATAAACGTGTAAATCGTTTTATATATAGATTTAAAATTAATTGTATAGACAAAAGCATTATTGAGAACTATGTGAATAAAAAATATAGTACAGAAAATGTCATAAAGCGACAAACTGAAAGAATATATATGTTAAGAACATCGAACAAGGAACTTCTAGGTGATTTCCGTTTTCCAGAAAATTTATGTGGATAAAAAATATATTCTATGAGATGTCATACAGCGACCGAAAGCTTCCACTTGTTTTTTATAGCATCATCTCTTTTTTTAAATCAGCATTAGTCGCCCAACATAGTTGGGTTCTAGCATCTATGGTATCTACTTACCTTTGTTCTGATGTTCTGGTGAAACCCCTCTGCTTATTCGTCTCTTACTGCACCCAAATTTTCTTGAAAAAATCCAAATGGGTGAGTAAAAATTGCATTTTTAAGGACATGCGTGAAGTTTTTATATAGTTTTCATCTTTCTTGCTACCTAAAAATACACTTCACTACACAAAATCCTTTCACTTCCTACCTGCAAATTCCTTTTCATTTCATATTTCTTGAAAATGGAAATTATCTAGATGCTTTCTTATTTGACATAAATAAATAAATACTCGTATGCTTTAATTTAGTTCGTCGCTCTATGACATCTCATGTAATATATTTTTTTACCCATATAATCCTCAGTAATGTCTTTGCATAGATTTAACACGTTTTACATATTTATATTTAATTGTAAAAATAAATCTTCTCCTTTATTTTTCTCTAACATCCTCTGTAACAAAAAAACTGTATGTTTTATAGCAATTAGCTTATCATTTTTGGTTTTAGAACTACAAAATACTTCATATACACCTATCCTCATCAATGTTACCTCAAAACAGTTAGAACTAGCGGCGATATTATTCAGAACTTATAGAATACCAAACTAATGAAAAATTATTTTTTACTAATGAAAAACCAGTTCGGTCAAAAACGGGTTAATAAATGATGCCTGAATTAATAGGTAAAATTACTAGCATAAGTGAAGGAATTGTGATCGTTAGCAAGCTTGTCAACATTTTACGTAAATAGATTCCGACATCCACCTTCAAACTAGGAATTAAACCTGGTGCCCAGAAAGGTTCACAATTTTTTTTTTAAATGCATATGAGTGATTCTCTGGTACTTTTAAATTTTGTACAACAAAAAAAAAAATTGAAACTCAATCTATAAAAGAAATAAAATACTTACAATTTTTATCTTACTTTAATTTTTTTAGTTTTGAAATTGTGCCAAACATCCATTAAGAGTCCTGTTATTTAAAGATGGAAGAAGACATATAAACCAGTGTATTTAGGATTATACCTAGAACCCAGCTACAATGGATGGATTTTAAAATATATATATATATATATATATATATATATATATATATATATATATATATATATATATTTAGTATCTTACATCAATAAGTCAAAAGTTTATCCATTAAAAGTTTCCATTTTTGGTTGTTTTTTTAAAAAATTTATTTACATTTATTTTATTTCAAACTTAAAAAATAATTCAATTTATATCTCTGCTATACTAAAGGTATAGTAAATGTACAAAAAAACAGATATTGAACTATTTCAATAATGAGAAGTTCAATTTATTCATGAAAACCCTAAAATTTTCGCTTCTTTTTCATTCTATGATCAATATGTTGAAAACTACCAATTGCGCGAAAAACAATGAAAACCTTTTATAATGTAAAGTAAATTTTCTAAAATTTGAGCACTAACAGAGGTCTCAACGTTTACTAGTTTCCTAGATTAAGGTTTTCAAATAACAATATTTTTTCATAAAACTTGAAATCACCATTTTTTAAATTTATTTTGGCAAATATCGTGGAAAATATCCTTCCTACGCAGATAATGATTATAAACTAATTTATTTCTCATTTAATTAGCACCAATTTGAGTGGTAATAGACAATTTTACGTCAAATAGTTCCTGAAATAAAGTTTTTTTTTTACATTTTTTTTTTGCCAAAAAACGATAAATTACCATTTTATAACTTTAATTTGACAAATAGGATTGAAGCTGTTCTTCCAACGAAGAAGATCATGATAAATTTATACAATTAGATAATTTAAAATTAGACAATTTTTGTAATATGTAATTTTTCGCTATGACTTTAAATTCAATATTTTAAGCCCCGAATGTAAAATTTGTAGAAGGCGTAAAGAAGCTTTTATTTTATTATTTTCTAATAAATTATTTTAATTTTTAATGGAAACATTGAACTGTCAGAAAATTTGGATTGCCGACTGTATCATTACGGGAGTCTATTGACGGAAAATGTAATGGCACGGAATGTAATGACGGCACATTACCTTTTTTAGTATCGCTTGAATTGAGGTTACGTTCGTATGCAAATATTGCTACAAATGTTCTTTGGCATCATTTATTTATTAGATGAAATTAATTCCAATTGTTTAATTATAAAAGAAATGTATTTGAAAGGGAGGAGTGTAATAACACAAAAAATATACACAACGCGTTTTCTTAATTTTTTTCCCCCTAATTTCACTCAAATGTAGAAAACACTTTCATTTACCTCTGACTCGTGAAAAATCTTTTTTAAAATGATATGTGACCTCAAACTAGCTTCTAGATACCATTCAATGTCAGAAAATTACACTTAAAGGAAGAAGGAAATGTATTGACGAACAAACCTTGGGACAGGTATTTTGAGGCCCATAAGTGCGCCCTCTTTGGTTATATTTTTGTAAAACAAATTCAAAAATATTATTTTATTATGTGGTAACACTCCAGGAATATTATTTTTTAAATAACTGCTATTAAGAGCGATAAAACTTTGAACAAGTAATTTTGTGGCTTGAGACAGGGGAACGTAGAGGCGTTTGGGGTATTCTGCCTTAAATTGCTTCTAATAGAAATACTTCCAATGTGATTTCTGAGTATGCAGCAAACAGATAAGTTCAAAATAATAAATCTGGCACTTAAAGTTTTATAATATAGTGGCACATTTAGCAGAAATTTTTATCGGACACAAAATTTAAAATTACATGAGAATTTCTTCATAGATGTTTGTACCAATATTTTGCTATGCCAATAACATATATTATAATGTATCCTAATGTCCTTTTGGTATAACTACGGCTTTTCGAAGAAATGTTAATAAATCACTGGGAGAATTAAACTTTGTTTCATCCATCAATCAGGCAGAACTATGTATTTAAATAAAAAACCCATAAAAAGTTTAATTTATACGCAGAAATAAAGCTGCCTTTCTGAACTTGGCAAGTAATTTTAGAAACTTAGAGTTTTTTTCTTGTATATTTATACTATTATTATTTTTGTTTTTGAGTAAGGTTGCTAAAATTTTTGATATAAATAACCGATACACCTTTATCAGCAATCGGTTTGAATATTTATAAACCAGCAGATACCTATTGCACATAGTAATGGAGTTTAATTGCCTGCAGGAGTGAGAGAAGTACAGGGCATTTGATTAGCTGAAAAGTTTGGGTAAAATATAGCAAAAGTTTATGAAATTATTTACCCAAACATCCTTACTTACTTCAAAAGAAAACAAACTGCACGTTTTCATTTATACAAACTATGATGGCTTACAATTGTACAATCCAATAAAATTTAAAAACACAATTTAAATAATATAATATTTAGCGAACAAAAAACAAAACACTAACACGTAGGTAATACCATTGCATTTTTACAATGATTCAAATTAGAAACTCGAATTGATCCGCTGTACAGAGAGCTGATTTAAATTGTAAATTTCAAAGCCATTTAAGTAACTATAATTATCAACAACGAATAGAACAAGGTCTCCCCTAGTTCAAGGTACAATTTAATAAAGTTGATTGTTTATTCTAAATAGAAAAAAAAAACTATTGCTGTCTTGAGAATATTTATTATTCGTTTGATTTAAAAGCGATAGGTAAATAAGATATCTTTCATCTTACTCAGAGACTAAAATATGCATTTCCACATAAATCTGAAAGGTAATACAACCTTTTTAGATAATTAATTCATTATTTATTCTAATTTGTTTACTTTATTAATTATTAAATAATATAATTGTTTTCTATTAAATTACATTCATTAAGGAGTATCACATATGTCACAACCCTTGATAATCATTAGAAATAATTTTAAACTCCCGGACAAGCCGAATAACTGAAATCTCGAACGCACTGGATTGCGGTGAATAATAGAAGTGTCTATGAAAAAAATAATAATTAAAAATTGCTGAAAATGCTTTATTTTCATTTTTATCTCGAGTTAAAAATTATTCTTTTAATTAGTTAGAAAATTATTCCAGAAAAAATTAAGAAACACGCAATGAAATATTTTGGAATATTTTAATCCTTAGAGAAGTTTTATTAGAAATTTCATAATTCGAATCGTAACAATTTTTTATTCATGCTTAGAACAACTTTAATATCCTTGTTTTGTTTCAGTCTTTTTCAGGGGGAGGGTAGAGAAAGTAGGAAGAGTTATTGAATACACGAATTTTCACAGTTCTTTATTTATGAGAAAAAACAGTTCGGATACGATTTTTGCAACAAAAAAATATTAAAATTGTATTAAAACGATTTTTAAGGAGAATCTTGCTCGGGTAGCGATCGATATTTCTTGACTGTCACACGGAACATTTCCTTTATTATCAATACGGTCGAATTATAAAACCGACTTATTTTTTTAATTTTTTAAAACTACCACAAATGTTAGCATATCCATACAGATGTTTTATTTACGTTGAGTCTGAGGAATAATTTAAGCTAAGGATAAGAAGTTATGGCACGACTCTCATTAAAAAAAAAAATGTTAACTTGGGTTAAAGAGGAAATTAAACCAATCGAAACAATTGTTTTTTTAAACAACTTATAACTTACATGAAAATGAATGGTTTCCACGATTCCGATCCCTGTAATGAACTTAAAGGAGCGCACACAAATGACTTGCTTAAGCAGGCACCAACCGGACGCACTGAACATATCCACCGTAATATGTAGATAGCTACATCGAACGACAGAGCAATGGGCACCCAGCGAGTCCGGTTCAATTGTACATTTGCATCCTTTTAGGGTGCCCAGGATCGCTGGGTTTCCGCCGATACAGGAAGTGGACGTTTTTCCGCCCCGCTGATCGGCTAAAGTCTCCCTTCCGGTGGAGCTATTATTGCGACGGAAATGGTTGAATATTATTAGGCAATCAGAAGGGCAATAAAACAACAATGGCAGTAATTACCAACAGCTGAGGTAATTTGTTTACTGATCAATCTTCTGTACCTTTGATGGTCCATCTCATTTATCAACCGCTATCTAGGGCGGCGATTTCTGACCTTTCGAGGGTGTTTCACGCTGCGCATTTCTTTGGTTTGCTCCTGATTTGAGGCCCAACCGTGCAACGAAGTATTGTCATCAAACTTTTTGTGAGGATTTGACTATTATAATAATATTCTATTAGGATCTACATTTAAATATCGTCTGTCGACGACTAACAAAATCGTCAAAGTGAACAATACCGTGAACGTTATTCATCCACCAGATCGTGCGTACTTTTTATCACAAGAGCTTACTCGGACATTGTCTCAGTACTGCTGAATAATCAAAGCCGATATCATTAAGATTTATTCGAAGTATCAGCGAGGATTTGTAAATATTGTTTCACAAGGTGTTCATTATTTACGTATTGTTTTTATTTTTTACGAATACCGAAGCGTCATGGAAAACTCGCCGGTTCCAGATAATAACTCAGGCTTTATTAATTCATAATAAGATAAAAATGTTTATGCTACCTTTTCTTTATTCATCTGTTATAAATTTTGTACGTGATATTTTGTAATGCTTTTTACTATTTGATCCTTGAGGAGGATAAATGGTATTTAAAAGATGTAAGGGAGGAAGCTTTAAGAGTAGAAATGGGTAAGGAATTTCAAAACGAGGTAGCGCGAATGATAAAGGATTTTTCAAAAGAAGCAGTTCTATGGGAGGCAATATACAAATCGGTTGTTTGAGATTGAACGCAGAGCGAGGAGGTCAGGAAAGTAGGAAAGTTTTCTGCCTCTTAAGGATTGGAAAGAAGGCACCAAGAAGATATTTTCGTCGGAAGTGGGGGTAAAACCACCCTTCCTCGTAATACCAGTGAGAGATGTAACGTAAGAGCGTCTGAGAAGACTGAAAATGAATCTAATAAAACAATTCATTAATATTTTCAGTCTCATCTCATACTCACTAGACAGTCCTCTATACACTAAGCACCGAAGTGGTAGAGAAGGAGTGAGGATACTAGTAGAAGATGATAAGAGGAAGAGAATCGCGGAATCTTCCGAGCAGTTGGAGGATCGAGATGGATTTTTCGGTAATTTAGGAATATGGTTACTCCATGTTAGATTTTGACGAAAGTTAACCGCGAGGTTTTTTATAGAGTTTTGGAACTCACACACACACACACACAAGCTCTTGTTTATGAATGTATTGTTTATGTCTTATTCCGTTATTATATGTCGTTTTCTGTATATATCACTTGAAAAACCATGGGAAATGGACGGTTTCGACATTTTAAGCGGAAGAACCGGTTAACTTATATGTTATGCTCCTGCTGCAGACTTTTTCAGCTCACAAATGGGAAGGAAAACAAGTATTTTATGCTCAATTTTAACACATGAAACAAGTAATAAAATTGTTTAATTAGAGTCGAAAAAAATCGCGTTTATAACCTTATCACCGAACCATATGATCTCTGTATTAAATATCGATATAACTTTCATTTGAGTTTATTATGACTTTGAAGTAAAGTACCCCTTTTGGCTCTTCAATTTCAACCAAAATTTATTAAATTACTTATATTGATATAAAAGTAAAATTTACCAAATTTGAGATGTTTTACATTATATTTTAATAAAATTTTGATGAAAGTCTAATATCTTCAAGTTAAGTAGCACTTCCGGTTTCCCGATTTTAACCAAAATTTATTATGTAATTTATATTAGTATGTAAGTCCTCATTACCAAATTTGTGAAGTTTTGCATTATATTTTAATGTAATTTTTGATGAAAATCAATATTGACCTTCAAGTAAAGTACTACTTCCGGATATGAAGCAGTAACCGAAAAGGGAGATTTACAATTAAATTTTACAGTTATTCTAAATACAAAATTTTAACTTTCTACGGCTAACTGTTTTTGAGTCATATGAGTTACATACGACCGAACGAACGTACGAACGTCACGACGAAACTAGTCAAAATGGATTCAGGAATAGTCAAAATGGATATTTCCTTTGAAATATGAAAACCGAAAATTTTCGCGATTACAATACTTCCTTTACTGCTTATTAGGTAGTAAAACAGATAAAACAAATAATAATAATAAAAATAAAACTATTATGATACATAACAAAATAACATATACTAAACTTATAACAAGTGAATACTGAAAAGGTAGCATTCGGATTATTATCTTATTATAAATTATTGAGATTATTACATCCAGCCTGAGATTATATCTGTGAAAGGCGAAAATTCCATGACGACTCGGTACCATTATCATTACGTAAACAATGAACACCTTGTGAAACAATATTTATAACACCTTGCTAATACGTCGTATAAATCTTAACGATATCGGCTTTAATTAATCAGGACTGAGACTGTGTCCGGCCACGCTCCAGGTACAAAACATGTGTACAACCCGGTGTATGAATAATGTTCACTGTACTAAATCCTTGTACCGAGGTATTTAAATCTTATAACAACAAAGTATATTATAATATAAACAGACTAATTATTGTAATTAACGGGATCTGTTGCGCCATCAGAAGTATGTTTATCAATTTTTGTAATAAATGAAAAAAAATATATTATATATGCATATGTATATATATATATATATATATATATATATATATATATATATATATATATATATATATATATATATATACATATTGACGAATTACCCACCATGTGATGATGAAAATTTTTAATAAGTTTGACCATCCGTATCAAAAGCATGTATTTGGCATACATGTACGGCAAGTCCAACAGGCCCAATAATAAGGAAAATATAAATGTTTAAAATTTAAATTATCCCAAAATCGAATTTATATTTTTTAGTTTTTGCAAATTATTACAGGGCCGAATCTGGATGGCTAGGGCGCACTTGCCCCCGATGGCAGAACTTAGAGGGCAACAAATTTTAAACGAAATTTTGTGATTAAATTTTGCACATAATATTTGTTATTGATTTTTGATTGTTTTAATCAATTTCAGGTAAGTTCAGTCAATAAACTGAGTTATTGTTATGAGATTATGATATTTAAAAGAAATCTATAACCTAAAATACTGATGTTGAATTTTATTGAGGGTTGGTAGTGAAAGAAGGGGCGGCAAAATTAAGCCTGCCGTCCCCCCTCCCTCCGACAAATATCCTGGTTTCGGCCCTGCCTATAGTCGTTCTGCGCTTGAGTTAAAGCTAAATAGATTTGCTACGTCATTCATTAAGATTCATTGTCTTCTCCAATTTGGCTAAAAACTTGACATTTGAATTGTTGTATCTCGGGAACTAATGGATCTACAGAGCTGCGGTTTAGTTCAAATTGAGGCAAATTCAGTCTAATTTAGGAAGGGTTGGGGAGATTTTTTTTTCTACTACACATAGTTTTAAATTTATAACCGTCAACTGTCTTTTCCTCTCAGAAAAGAGACTTCCTCTATTACGACCTCTTGGATCTACAGAGCTACGGTTTAGCTCAAATTGTTGAAAATTTAGTTTACTCTAAAGGCGAAAAGAGGGATATTTCACGTTCCCAAATGCGTTTAAAATTATAAGCGAAAAAACAAAAAAAGTGGGTCAATTTCGATTTTTTTCGTAAATATCTCAAAACGCATCCATAAATTTTCTAATATAACTCCAGATTCGGGTTTAGACCCCAAAAAACATAGGAAACTATAATAAAACCGACTACTTGATTTTTTGCAACAAAAACTACCATTTAACTTTGACTAGAAGTAATACATAATTTAATAGGTATTTATAATGTAACATATTATAAGTATGATCGTGAGTACACTTTTGATTCAAGAATAGTAAATCAGGATAATGCGTCATTTGTATACAATGGGGTAAATATTAAAGTGTGTTTAATTATTTTAATTTATCACTCAAGAATTTGAATGCATTTTTACTTCCTTGTATGAACTAAAGGAAGTATTGTTATCGCGAAAATTTTCGGTTTTAAAATTTCAATGGAAATATCCATTTTGACCATCCCTGAATCCATTTTGGTCACTGCTTGATCACCGGAAGTGGTACTTTACTTGAAGGTCATAATTGATTTCTATCAAAAATTATATTAAAATACTATGCAAAACTTCTCAAATTTAGTATTTATATTTTATATATAGATTTCAATAACATACTAGAGTTTCGCCTAAATTGGAAAACCGGAAGCGGTACTTTACTTGAAGGTCATATTAGACATCAAAAATTATATTAAAATATAATGTAAAACATCTCAAATTTGGTAAATAGGACTTTTATATCATGGTAAATAGGACTTTTATATGAATGTATTTACTAGATTTTTGTTAAAATTGGTGAGCCGAAAAGGGTGCTTTACTTGAAGGTCATAATAAACTTACATCAAAAATTATATATAAATTAAATACACAAATCATATGTTTCGGTAATAAAGGTTACAATCGCAATTTGGTTTCCAATCCAATTAAACATTTTTGTTACTTGTTTTAAGTGTTAAAATTTAGTGTAAAATACTGGTTTTCTTCCCTGTTTGTGTGTGTGTGTCAATAGATGGATGTCGCGACGCCGAGTGTTGTTTTTGAGATACTGCGATCTTCGGAAACTAGTAACCAAATTCAGGATCACTTTTGAGCCACCGATTTATAGTTTAATAGACGTACAAGGAAGTCATGTGTTGTCCACCTCAGATATTTTTATAAGAGTATCGTACTTAACCACGAAAACTGTGGTAGGTTTAGTTACTTCATAATTACAATAAGATTTAAGTTTGAGATCATGGTGATTGACTAACTCTATTGCATTTAGACTTGAAAAGATGATGACTAAAGCAATCCTTGAAATCTTTTCTAATTATAAGATATAAATTCTTCTTCTTCGTCGAGCCCCTACCTACCGCCGTTAGGAGGGTTCCCTTACAGAGCCCTTAACCAAAGATCTCTTTCTCCTGCCAATTCTATTCTCCTTCTCCAGTCCATTTCTCTGGCTACAAAGGCTTCTTGTATGCCTTCCTTCCATCTTCTTTATGGCCTTCCTCTTAATCTACTATCATCTATCTCATAGGTTGTTCTGAGAAATAAATTCAAGAATCAAAATGCGTACTGTTACAAGTTGTTTGAGGTTTGTAGTTGTCAGACTCAATCTTAATTTTGTTTTTATTGATCGGATCTACTGCTTCCTTATCAGTCCAGTCAACTAGGTACCAGAAAGGGTTTTGGAAAAGTTCTAAAGATTTGCTCCTTTATATTTTTTGGAGTGCTGATTACGAATTTCAATTTTGTTACCTTGAATTTTTCGCGAAATTATAAAAAAAAAAAAAACTCAAAAATTAATTTGGATATTCCGCCTCATAACTTTCAACCGCGCTCACTCGAAAACGGAGCGACCAAACAAAAAAAAATCATTAGAATCAAAATTATAGGTAATTTACTCCTCTTTAATTTAATTTAAAACGAATATTAGAATTTATTCGATTCATACATAATTTTCAAATTATATGCAAAAAAAAATATTTTTTTTCTATACGAGGAAAATTCAAACAAATGTGAAGTGCGCAATCGGCACCCTAAAAACCATAAATGATCAAATTTTCTAAAAATCTCCAAAACTTTCCAGGTTAAAGTACCAAGACTATATTCGAATAGCTACGAAAGTTATTGTAGTATGTCAGGATGCTGAGTACAATCTGTTTTAGAATCAACGGAACGAGACGATCAACAGAATCAGTTTTTTTTTTTTTTTTTAATGATTTTGCTATATATATTTTTTAGTTTAAACAATAAAATGACCAACAAAATAAACAAAGAGGCTTAAACCGAAGTACGTTATAAACTAGTGAAGATAACATTGAGGAGTTGAGTGTGAGAAACCCTAGCCGTATTTCCAGGAAGGTACTCAGCTTATCGCTATTTACTTCTGATATCTGAAAGAAATTTACCTTAATGCGCTCTTATCATAATCTTATTATCTAAAAAGGAAAACCTGCTCCTCTCAGGTATTGATATCAGTACAAATTGGTAAACTAAACCAATAACTTCTATTTACGCAAACATGACGTCTGAAGCGATGGACGGAAATAATCGTCTAGGTTCAATCATTTGCCAGAATAATCACTGCCTTTGGTCTACAGCTTATAGTTTAATTAACACGATATAAAATCCTGATTTTACAAATCAAAAGTCCTCTTTGATATAAGCGAAGACAATAACCAGAAAACAAATATTGCGACTACCGCAAAAATTATGCAAACAAAAACTGAAACCGGTCTACTGCTACGAAAGTTAATACCAAAAAATCACAACCATCCAGAATTGTGATTTATTTATTTATTTTTTTTTTAAAAAGAAACTGTCTTACTTTTTAGTTTATTTTTTTAAAGATTTTCGTCGTATATAATTTTGTATGCCCTGAAGTTTCCGGTTATTTGTGGCATATTTTAAATTGTATCCTTGTAGACATGGCCAAATCGACTAAAGAACAGCCTGATATTATTAAACTTTTTTTACCACGTCAAAAACTGGCAACTCATATTTATAGCTTCTACAAATAACTGTGCACTCAAGTAATTTAAAAAAAAAATGGTAAATAAACTACTTATATTAATTTAAATATTTCTATTTCTTTTATAAAATAGTCTACCAACTACAATAAAATTTATACGGAGATAAACAGCATAGTCTTTATAGTATTAAAGTAATTACCTTTTAATGACGAGAATATCTAAATAAAAACATTCGATTCTTACTCACAATTTTTCCAAAATGTATGTTGCTAGAATGGAGCCGTCTTAAAAGGATAATTGAGTAGCAATCTGAATGAGTAGATTGCCATCCGTGTCTGTACCTAACTGAACTCCATCATAAGCTCACATAAAAAACACCTCCGTGGCACCAGAACCGTAGTATATTGCATAGGGATTTTAGGCCTTAAATTAGTAATGCCTAAAGTTTAATTATTTTTATTAGAATTTTGGTCAGAGTATTATAATGGTTGTGAGCGAGTTGACTTAATGAGAAGAAAGCTGCTTAATTATGCTGAATGAATCCGGTTCAAATCTTGGCGTGGCATACCATACATTTTCCATTTTAAAAAAATAAGTGTGCTTTATAAGTGTGAAGGATGGGAACTGTATTTTGATAGACGCTTCCTGCTTCCCCGCAACAATATATGCACCTAACATTGATCTAAGGATAAGCCATCATTAGGGTCCCCACACGGGGGAGTTGCCGGGCCACTGGAGGCTCATAGATAAAATTAGTGGAGAAAATTTTCAGCCGTTGTTTTAAAATTGTGTAAGAGGAAACAAATGTGTATAAAAAGAAAATTTAATCAGAAACTTGTTAAAATCCTAGAAGAAACAAATCAAACATTTTTTACTTATTATAACATAAATTGTCACAGTTTAAGCTTGATAAGTTTGTAAAAAAATTAAATATATTCTTTTCGTATTAATTTCCGCAAAAAGATGGGGATGCAAGCCCATGGTTAAAATTTTCTGTTAAATAAAAAATAAAAACAAAAAAAATGAATAAAACAGAATGACTTGTAGTAGAATTGCAATCTGACTCTACTATTTATCACATACAACAATATGGTGCATGGTTCTAAAGCACAACAAACGCGGTGAAAAAAAAAAAATTAACTTCCACTAAAACGTACGGGTCGGCACTGTGAGATCGACAGTTCTCTTTCTCCCCGCAGTCTAGCGTGCAGCTTCTTATATCCTTAAGCGCACAACAGCAAAATTCCTTGGCAGTGTAACTATGGAGCACACAGTTCTGCAAAAAGATTTTTATATCTACTTCATAAACTGTATGACTGCTAACATTAAGCTTAAGGATTATCTACCTATTGTAAAAGTATAAAGAAAGAATTAAAGAAAAAATGACTCACTATATTGAATTTTATTGATAATATCAAGTGAAAATGGTGTGCCGCAGTTCCACAGTTCCAATACACGAATCGCGAATATGCCGGACGTATAGTACCGTGGCCCGGGGGAGAGGAAGGAAGATTCAAGAGTTCGGTGAATAAAAGACAAGCTATTTCGTACATATATAATAAATCATTTAAGACCAAGTTTACAGGTTGAAATATAAAATATCTACACATGCTCACACACACTATACTCGTGTATATACATACATATATATATATATATATATATATATATATATATATATATATATATATATATATATATATATATATATATATAACAAGATTTAGATGGAATACCGGAAATTCGGACCAGTGTCTGTTGCCTTCGTGAAGGTAAGCTGCTTGCTAAGATCACGATCCAAACCAGAATTCTTAAAGAAATACACTCCAGAGTAAGTTACGGTTGAAACTTGTTTGTCCTTGTTTCATAGGCAAGGTTATTATTTTTTCAGTCTATTTTCGTCTATACGTATAATATAAATAAACATTATCTCTAAATTAAAATTTGCATTCGAATCTTCCAAAATTAAAGGAGATATGCTGAAGATGGATGCCTTTATAGAAGCTAATAAATTTACAAATACAGAGAAAAAAGAAAGGAGGTTAACAAAATCATAGTAACTATTGTGGCCTGGTGTTGGGAGTATTTACATAACTAAAAGGTACTCTTGAAATTGCAACATTTCTGGTAATGGATTATTTCAGATTATGGAACTCCAGCAAGGAGAGAGATAATATATCTTGAGATATCTCCAAAGTAAACAGAAGGAAACACCACAGTTTGATAAGTTGCTAAGAGGTTTCGCTAGTTAGTGTGCATGACCTGAAATATTAAGGACACCTTAAAATTATCTGTTTATTTCATAATCTCTCCATTCGAATAGGTCAAATGATAAAGCGAATGTATTTATAATAAAAAAAGCAACATAAAAAACATTCGGTCGTGACTTCCCCCGATATGCCAGATAGTGGACACGAATAAACACTCAAAAGGGAAAGTCGAGGAAAGGCATTAACTGGACAACTGACCGAATGATAAAGGAATATGCGAGATAATTGTATCAATTCCTTCCTGCCACGGCAGCCTTATTTTTAAACCAGACCAATCGTGCATTTAAAACCAGTCGCTCGAAAAATTCGTTTAATTTTTTTTTATAAATCTTATTTAAAAGCTTCAGTCGCTCCTCTCAATCGACACGTGAAAACTAAAATAAAAATGAAGACATTTTAACTACAATTCACAATTAAGTGATTTACAATTAAGTGTTCATAATCACTATTCAAGCATTAACCGCATGCTGAATATTTCCGTTACCAATCAATCTAAATAACATGCACATTTCGATTCGATGAAAATTTCCGAAAAAACTGCAATAATGGCTATTGATTCATATCTGCGATAAGGAAAATCCCATGACGCCAATACTACCCAAGTATTAATCTGAAAAGTAAAAAAAGGTAAAGAAATGAATGATCACACTTTTAACTTTGGCTTGAAAACAAAAGAAATTTTCTGAGTTTTCTTCATAATAGGTAACTGAAAATAAAACTTTCGCTCTAATTTTGAAAATTATGAAAAACACTTCTGGTTTATTATTAAAGATACGTAACCCTATTAAATGTATTGTAATACATAGATTTTGGGCACAGTTACAATAACCCATATACTCTAGACCTCATTCCATCCAAATCCTCCAAATTGCATCAGAACCCTACTTATTATTCTAATCTTTTAGCAGAATCCCTATCACATAATCTTTCTCGAAAGTTAAAACGGTAGTGGTCCAGAGATTTTTTAACAGTAGCGAATCTAGACTTTATGGGGCTACTTATTGCGGTACCTCCCTTGGATAGGGCGGAGAGCTGTCGGGGAGGGGGAGGGGATTGAGAGGTATGGAAGAACCCCCAAGAGGAAAGGAAAGTCCGGGAGCCCCCTAGAACTATAAATCCGTCTGTAATTTATAAGTAATTTATTTAATTATCCTGTGGTGCAGGGTCCTCAAGATTGCAGGATATAGTACGATCGCCCTCTAGCCCTCCTGTATCCGCCACTCCCTTTTGTAAATACGCGTATTACAGTACTGGCAAATACCAGAATCTTGGGTTAAGTTCCGAGCTTCTTGGCTATAGGCAGGGCCGGATTTACATACAGACCCTCTAGAACCCGACCTGAAGGCGCACAATGCCAGAGGCGCAAGCTAAAAAAAATTTTATTTGATAAAAAAAGAAAATGCTTATGAGTTAAAAAAGTCATATAAAGTCGTAAATGATGTTATTACGCGAGAAAATTGTCATCTTAAACATAGTTTTCTTGAGGAACAGTGCCGGGACAACCGCCCTCTCCTTCCATTCATATAAGTATGAAGAGAAAGGGGCATCAAGTTTGGACCTTTTAATCTGACTATAGGGTTCTCACTCAGCCTCCATTGGCTTTCAATACCGGTGAGGTGGTTGATAAAAAATCGCTTAGTCCTGTACCGTCCAGTATGGGGACGATTTCGGTCCAGAATTCCGAAGTGTAAATATTGTACATAAATATTAAAATGCATAAATATACTTAATTAATTTTTTGTTGTCTATTTATTTTTTTTAAATTATTTGTAATCTCTAAATGTAGCATGAATTCATCCAATATTACCCTCACAAATCTAGGCAGATTACGATGCTCTATAATAAAATATAAATAAAAAGAGATTAAATATAAATAACGCTAAATTTCCGTAAAAAAATGTTTCGGACGGTAATATAGTCATTGTAAGATCCTTTTTTAAACGATATCTTGAATCAACCACTGCCAATTATCAGCTGCTTTGGTAATTATATTTTACTGGTGTTTGACAAAAATAACAGCATTATCTGCGATACATTTTATTCATGTATAAATAGAAAAAAATTGACATTCAACATGGATACATTTTATTTTAATTTTTACGTGTTCAAAACAATTATTATTATTATTTATAAAGGCAATTCACGACAAGGTGACCTCTGCTCAACTATGTCGACTATCCATGATTGACCGATTTCAGTTCAAACTGCACTGTACTGCTCTAATACATTTGGCAGATAAGGTAGATAAAAAAAAATAAATAAATAAAATATATATATATATATATATATACATAAAAAATAAATAGAATAAAAAAAATATATAAAAAAATAATAATAATATAAAATAGTAAATAAAAGGAAATGAAATACAATAATATTAAATAAATAAGACTTTTATTTATTTATTTTATAAAATATAAATAAATAAAAATATTAATAATGAATAAAAGAAAATGAATAAGTTAAAATAAAAGAAGAAACCTTAAAATAGACCTTATATATATGAATATTATAATGGAAATAAGAGAAATATATAAGAAACTTAAGATTAAATATCTTTAATTTCAAATCGATTCATATATGTCGATTTTTTTTAAATAATCGAATATTTCGGCAATGAACACAAATTTTATAAAAACCAACATTCAAAAATGCATACTGTACATTATATTAAACAAATACGAGTTTAATGTATTGATTTGAAAACCGAAAAGAATGAAATATGAAGATTAAGAAATATTTTGGGTTAAGAGGATACTCTTGATGCGCCTTTAACACTAAGGATGCTTCATCCTGCCAAATCCCACCGATTTCCTCTTAAGAGAAAAATCAGTCGGTCATCAATCAAGGATTTGAACCGAGTTCGTTCAGCATGCAAGCCACCAGCTTACAATCCCTGATAATCAAGCTACCCTGCCCTCTTAAATTAAATGATCTTAACTCCCAATTATTTTATTATTTATATTAATTATTATCCAATACATTTTTGTAATGTACCTGAATTGGTCTAAAAATTATACGTTTTCATGACATTAGAAAGCCCTAAATCTAATGGTTGAATCCAAATCATTGGTTTTTTATATGCCATAAAATCTGTATTTTTTAGATCGATTAGGGTACACTACAAAAATGTATTTAGAAAAATAATTTGGAGTTCGAGCCTCATAACTTATCAGGGCAGAACTTGCTTAGGATGTGTTCTAACCATATCAATTTCAACTGAAGATTGGTTTTCAAGATTTGGTTCAAGTCTAGATTCGTGTTCAGCGCCATCAGAAACAGTGTCGTACACAGATGGAGGGAGGATCAGGATGATATATCTCCCCTCCCTCTCACCCCTCTCCCCCTCCTTGATATTTTAGAAAAAAATATGGTTTTCATATAAGTTTTGTGTTTTAAGTAATAGTTTTTGATCCAATTTTCATTCTTATCCTTAAAATTTAGCGATTATATGCACTTAATGATTACATGCTTTCTCATTAATCCGTCCACCGAAAAAAAATTTAAACCCCCTTCCGAAAAAGAAAATGAATTCTCCCCCTCTCCGAAAACATTCTGCGTAAGCCCTTGACAGAAATCATAATGATTTCAATTTATAATATTGACAGTTACTAAAAATATATAAAATTACTTATCAATTTAAATCCTTTGATAAATTTAATAGTGGTAATAATTGGCTATATTGACTTGTTAATAAACACGGTAAGGTAGGGTATGTGCGTACCCAGCTCAAAACGGTATAATATTAGTCCAACATTATTTAAATGCTCAGCAAATGTTTAATAATAATTAATTAGAGAATCGAATAATAAAATGATAAATTAATAGAATAAAAAAATGATGAAATTATAAAAATTCATAATGATGCAACTTTTAAACCTTCAACAAACTTCAAATGTTAATCAATTAAAAAATAAATATAGTTAAAAGAGAATGAAGTACAAATAATGAATTAATACTTAATTAGGTACAAATTTTAATTGAAAATATACCTATTTATAATTCTTTTTGAACTGAATGGACCGAAAGTGACTTAATAGATGGGATTTGTAGGTGAGAAAAGTATTGGAGTGACGGATGGAAGAAAGAATGGAATTCCATAAGGATGAGGATCGGATAAGAAAGGATTTGTCAAAAGCTGCAGATCGCTGGGCCGTTGTATAAATCTGAAGTCCTAGAACGGGTATGGCGGGAATGAATAGAGGATTTGAATTTCAGGAGGTCGAAGATGTATGATGAACGTCAGTATTGGATGGCTTGATAGAGGAAGGATGCCAGAAAATGTTTTTATTTACCATTACGTTTACTTATCATATATCAAAGTTATAATTTCATTTTAACTCTATTGGGCTAATATTAAACTATTTAGACCCGGTGTAGGCATGTACCCCACCACACACTAATTTCGGTTGGGAAATATGCAGAATATTATTATTAGCGGTTAACCTTTGCTTAACCAGATGATAATATATATCTAACAAAAAGAAAACTACATCGAACAAAGCTATAAAAATATCTATTTTCAAATCAACCACCTTGGGAGTTCATATAATAGTTATTAAAGTCAAACCAGAAAATGGTAGCCTGATAAATAAATTAATTTGGTACTAAACCCTAGACAGTTATATAAACTGGCATAGGATGTGGCATTGGATATAAAATATCCTTTCGTTTGATCCATTTAATGTTAAAAATATCCTCTTGCGACAGATTTGAGGTTCATAAAGATACTATTTCATAATAGACCAACGGTTCCATTGAAATGTGACCTTAAAATACGCTCAAGTAAATGTCAAGGGTAAATGCATACTGAGTAGGGTGGGCGGAATACATAATTACCTCAGAAATGTTCCAAATATCACTCAATTTATATCTTCATTAAGATAATTTAATTTATGAGAGAATTCTTTTATTTAATTTTTTTAAATGACGATTAAATAAACTCATGTACCATGAATCGAATAGATGCATGTCTTACTTAATAAACAAATCTTTTAACTTATATATAAATATTTCCTATCGCTAGTTTATTCTAACACATTTTCCCATAGTAAATAAAAATAAATCAGTATGAAGCAGCCAATGAAGGACCAAAGATTCTGCGCTCCAACCGCATGATTTACTCCTCTGCAAACGTCAGGTACTCTTTTTATCTTCAATATTTAAACTAGACTTTGATATGAAATTGAAAGGTCTCAAAGATCCAAATCAAATTATACCTTAAAGTTTTGCAATAAAAAAACTTTATTTTTTAATTATATTCTTGTTTTTCTTTATTACTTCCTACATTATGCTGTCAGTATTTGATTTAGCTCAATGCTGTTTGTAATAAAGTATGTAGCGATCCTCTATTTATTGACTCGATTAGGCGCCCATTCTAGCAGTACTAATAGAAAACCAATATGGATCCTTCGGATCTTATTAAATGTGATTATCATGAACGCTTGTTTCTGATATACAAAATGCCGATCGGTGCTTAATTTATTTGATTTTTCCTCAACAGTTGCTAAAAATACATTTACTAGGCATTAGCTCAAGTATTTGTTTCATAGTGGAAATGAGGAATAGGAAATGACAACTTCAGATAACGGACAAAAAAACAAAAATAAGCAGGACCGTCTTTAATCTTAAATTCTCACTTCGAAATCCCGCTAACCTCTTGCAGATGAACCTTTTTTTTGTAAGGTCTTTCAAATACCTTAAAAAAATGAATACAATTTATTCAGAAATTATTTAATAAAATTTGAATAAAATGTATTCAAACATTATTTAATAATGTAGGCATCAAGTCGGATAAAGTATAGAGCTCATTAAACTATAAGATGCCATCCTCTTCTGGTTAAACTACTAGAGTAAACAAAATCTGTACATTTATCATATCGTAATTTATGAAAGTACTTAATATACAAAAACAACAATGTTTAACTAAAGATCTAAGTGAGGAAATGGCGGATTCAAGTATGGACAATTTTGCAGATTTTATTAACCCTTAATCATCGCATTGGTAATGAGCATCTAATTATTGACTCACAGATTGGTTCAAGTTGTCGGTTTGTATTTTGAGAATTTAAGTTAATAGGTAATAAGCAGTAAACTTATATATATATATGCATATATGTAAAAAATGGAACTTTATTAATTATACACATTGATGTGTTAATATATTATATTATGGGACGTAGCGCGCAACATTAGAAAAAAAAGAAAATATTATATTAAATTTTATTTTCATTTGTCAACTGTATCGATGCAAGCTTTACCGTCAAAATAAAATTGAACTAACTAATAGTTAATATATGGTGAGAAAAAAAATGTATGCATATTTACATATGAATTAATTGGTTCACATCCCAATGTTTATTACGATAAGTCGTCGCTTCAGTGCAGAACGATCCAATCTCCAAATTTGTTTTTTTCAGTTTTTTAATAGATAGTTCAGACTGCTCGAGATTTGAAGCTACATATCTTCATCTATAATACTTAACCCTGAACTTGGTAATGTGTCCAAACTTGGCTTCTTCTTCTTTCGTTTCTCCCTTTTGTGCCTCTAAGCGTACGAGAGTCCATAGCCACGAATTGCACCTCTCTCTGTTCCTTGCTAGATTCCTGGGCCGACGGAGATCTCTTCTTCTGATGCCTTCGTCTTCCATCGTCTTCAATTGTCTCTATGTTCCTCCATCCTAACCACATGGCCGAACCATTTCATTCCTCTCGTTGCGAACACAGTCCCTCTTAGTCCTACCGACTGTTCTTCGCAGAAATTTCATCTCATCAGCAGTGACTCTGCTCTCCACACTTGACACAGTTCTCTTCTTTGCATATTATCATGATACAGTTCTATTATTCGAATTCTCTACCTAGTTTAGGAATATATTTTTCAAATAAATTTGTTGTAAAATACATCAAATTAAAAAAATTTCTTGTAAAGAATATTTTTTTAAAAAATTCACAAAAGTGTTCTTAGGGTTAAGCTATAAAGTAAATAAAAAGATTTATTCATTCATATCATGAAACGATAAAACAAAAAGTAAAAAAACCCTCTCCTGTAAAATTAAATTTTAGTAGTTAAGCTATTTCTGCTCTGAAACGGCGAAGTAAGTTGCAGAGCGAAACTAAATGTATCAATGCCATATCCCATATTGAACAAGCTGCTACAACTGAAAAAGGTGCACAAAACTGTTGAGGAACGTGGAACACACCATTGAAGTACAAAAACACAAGACGCAACAGAATGCCAGCTATGTCTGTCACTCTGTAAGCCTTTTCTTTATGGGCATATTCTTTTTAACTTTTCTTAGAACGTGTAATACAACATATTCTTATTTATCCTAAGCCGAAGTCTTATAAAATTAAAAAAAAGGAAAGAATTAATAATAATATTTTTAAAAATAGGTAAAAATATTAGATTCGTAAACTTCATTTAAATTTATTAAATAAATACATATTAGTTTTATCGTGCAAATGGTAATTAAAAATTGAAATTTCTCGTATATGAAGTATTGATAAACCTAATAAAGTTCATAATTAGCTGAACATCAATTAGCAAGAAATAGTTTATACCAAAAAATCGAGTAAGAAATTACTTTTACTTATAATGATTAACATTAACAATAACATACACCGAACGCACGATACTTTCACTCAAAAGATTCATGTTCTATTTATTTAATATAGATATAAATATTTATGTGCACTTTTGCTTTTTTTATTGTTTATTCTCAAGTAATTAACAGCGGTCAAAACAATACCGATTGAAATCCCGAGTATTGTTAAAGTGTCTTTCTACAAATGTATATATCAAAATGTAAAACAAAGTATTATCAGACAAAAATACACCTTTATCACACCTTTATCAACAATTTATACTGAGTTGTATGTATCCTCAATGCTTTGAAGTTTTGGGGAAGAAATGAGTGGATAACGTTCCTTTGTAATGGAGTACCCAACAACATTTTAAAATAAAATGACAATAGTTTATTAATGTTTTTTTAGTCCATTAATTTGCATATGTAAATGTTTCTCAATATGCGCATCATTGTATTGAAAAAATTGTTTTAACATATATTAAAAATGATAAATAATTGTAATAAAATCAATTATGGTTATTGATTAATCGTTGATAGTTGACACCCGTATGATGGTATAGAAGGATCAATCTAATTAGGGATTGATAAAATATTTGCTACTTTTATAATTTTTTTTTATTGAAAACTAGTTTCGAATGTTATACATTCATCTTCAGTTCAAGGTTTAAACCATACTATAGTTGCCAATATTAATGTTAGTGAAATAGCTTTAATTATGAAATTTTAAATTATTAACAGTTATCCTTGGCCTGAATTGATTTTCACTTCATGTGGCTGTTAGAAACAAAAAAAAAGTATAGGTACCTAAGTCTCAAGGCTGATACCGAAGCCATATGATTTTAGACTCACCACAATCCCTACAAGATTTAAAGAATTATTAATTATTAGACTGGACGGGGTGATGGAATACTTAGTTATCGTAGAAAATTCCTAGTATCGCAATATATTTTCATTAAAATAATTTATTTTATGGAATTTCTATACTTGCTAGAAAAGCTACAGGCTGTGGTTGGTATGTTATAAATTAAATCCCTATAGTTAATTTCATTAATGTAATAAATAATTAAAATTTTATTTGCTGATCTTAACTAATTTTTTGTTCGATTTTGAAGGTTAAAATTAAAAAAAAAAAATTACTAGTATGGAAATATCCAGGAACACCTTTGACTTATTTTAAACCCTATAAATAAGTGTATAAATTCAGATTAGCATTTGCAAACACCTTACTAGGCTGTTTATGCTAATGCCTGCTATATACGTTTTTGAATTACATGCAAAGTCCATCAGAATTTGAAGTATCAAATGAAGTTTTCATATTGATACAACTCAATATTTCTAGTAGTAGATAATTTCAACTAGTTTGATTATCATGTCATTTAGAAATAGATCGTATTTATTGTTTACGGTTAATGGGAAATAAAAAATGTTGCCAGGATCCGTATGCTATTATACAGTTATGTTATTATGATTATTAACTTATAATAAATTGTCAAGAGAAGAAAAAGTGTTCAACTCTCCAAGCAGTGTACGTGTCGTTGTCATAACAACTTCATACCTGAGGAAGCAAGTTGACTACACAAACTTTTCAATAAGTATCAAATTATCGTGTGTAGACATTCTGTAAATTAACTCAGAGAGTAAGGGGAAAAAGTGAGAAAAAAAATGTCAAAATCATTCAAGTGAAACATAATTGCTATTTAGACAAATTGATAGTCATTTTGGCCCTTTTCCTTGACAAGAAATTAGACTGAAAAACATTTTATATGTTAGTATTTTAAATGTTATTTTGTATTGGCATTGTGTATAATTGCATACAAGAAGGAGATGGTCCGGGTGGCGGTCAAGAATAGCATATACAATTGTGATAACTGTTCATTAAATGCTGACGTTTCATCCCGAATTGTAGATTTTCATCAGGGCTCAACCTTAGAAGTGTAGACAGTGACCGTTAAGTGATCGCTAACATATCTAAGGTTGAGTTCTGATGAAGACGTACAATGTGGGTCGAAACGTTGGCATTTAATAAATAATTATCACTACTATATACTCAATAATTACATCTCCTTCTTAATTTACGACACGGTCAACCATTAATTTTTGGGTGTAGAATATTAATTAAGAAGGAGATGGTTCGGACGGCGGTCAAGAATAACATATAAACTAGTGGGACTTATTTATTAAATACCAACGTTTCGACCAAAATTGTATGTCTTCATCAGGACTCAACATTAGATGTGTAGCGTTAACGGTCGCTGTCTACACTTCTGAGGTTGATCCCTGATGAAAATCTACAATGTGGGACGAAACGTCAGCATTTAATAAATAGTTACCATCATTGAATATGCTATTCTAGACCGCCCCCTCATTTAATCCTTTAATTTGATAAATTTCATATCTTGTATTTATTAATTTTTATTCATTCAATTATGTTAAATTTTATTGATTTCTTGATATGAATATTTATTCTTTTCCAGCCATTTTTAAGTATTTGCAATTAAAAAAAAAATTGAGGTTTTGTCCATAAAAGGAGTGTAGATTATTTAATTTAAATTCTGGTCTAGATGTCGTAAAAAGAAATATGTAACTATTTCTTATATAACTTTGGCAATCCTTCAATTTGATGAATTTTAAATTTCGTATTCATTCATTTTTTTTTTCAAATTATGTTTAATTTTATTGATTCATTGATATGAATGTTTATTCTATTTTGTTTCCCGTCAATTTTATATATTTTCAAGTATAAAAAAAGTAATTTTGTCCATAAAACGAGTGTAGATTATTAACTTTAAATTCTAGTCTTGTTACAAAAATAAATAGCTGTTTCTTGCACGAATTTGTTTTTAATTTATTTGTACGTTAATATTTGAATTCCATTAGGAGAAACATTAAAAAAAAAAAATAGGAATTCTCAATTTAATCCTGCAATTATGTATTTGTATATTATCTCATATTTTAGAAAGTTAATGAAGACGATTCATTGTACCTAATAAATATCTAAATAAATTGATATTAGGGTATTTTTTTAAATGTTTATTAAATTGTAATAATCAGTTATATATTTGACTAATAGTATATATTTGCTTGGTTTTAATATTATTTTTCTAGTTTTTGGTATATGTTACTTACCTAAATGAGTACAATAAGCGATAAGTAATAACAATTAATAAAATTTTATTTAGTTAAATTATAAACTATGCATTATTAGTGGTGTGGATATAATATATGCATATAGAATTGAGTGAAAAGTAAATTTAGAACCTTACTTTACGTCACCAACTAATGCAGCCGAAATTTTCAAAACAGTATCTTCAATCTTGAAATTAACCATATTTCATTATGTTAAAACACAAGAGTTTTTTATAAAAGAAGAAGCTGTAGGATAATTGAAGACAAAAAAAAAATTCCAAAATAAGATGAACGGACTCGACAGGAAATCTGAACGCACCAGACTGAATATTAGAAAGAAATTGTTACAGCTGGCAGATAGGCAAGCTAATTTGATTACAGAGAATATTGACTCCTAATTGGCTGAGAGAGATCAGCCATCCCCACCACCAAGTCTAGGCCGTTCTTTGTTTCTTTAAAATGTAAACATACAAATTAATGATTTTCTTTTAATCTCGATCAACTCCAGTTTGATGAAAAAATATTATACTTTCTGCACTTTCCATCGCTCATTCATCTTTCCAAATAAATTATTTCCCACTAATGCGAGGTATTCTATACATTAAAATTCTTTGAAGAATTAAAAACACTGCAAATTATTACATAATAATTTAATTTGCAATTAGATAGATTTTTTGTATTTATTATTTTTTGAGGGAGACGTTTGAAACCTTTAATCGGCCACCATTTTCAATAATGTCTGGTTCCGAGGATCATTTTGTGGTGACCTCTTACTTTGGAGCCAAATCTCAAAAAAACGGTCCAGTAGAAAAGCGGCGGGCGCCGGACCGGTAGATTTTTTTTAAATTCTATTTTTGGATTCTACATATCTTGAAACATTAACCTCAAATGTTAATGGATTTTACAATTTTTTTTTTCTTGGTCGATTACAATTGATTAAAGATACTGTTTTAAAAATTCCAGCTGCTTTAGTTGGTGACATAAATTAAGGTTATAAATTTACTTTTCTACTCCATTCTATGTGCATATATTATATTCACACCACTAATAATGCATAGTTTATAACTTATAATAATAATAAGATGTTATTGAAAATAATAAACGAAAAAAAGTGAACGGGTTTCCACTCTAAAAATACGGGTATAAAGTAACATATACCCTATCTTTGCTAATACTGGATTTATTTTTGTTTTGAAGAGAATTTAATTACTTTTCATATATATAAATAGTGTCATAGATAAATATATTATAATATAGAATATAGAATTTTTCCACAAAATGTGTACTTTATGTTTTTAATTATGCAAGAATAAAATTTACTTTTATTTTAGCAGCACAGGATGCCCGCTTTGATTGATTCAGGAGTCAATTCGAAAAAAATCGGACCGATTTCAAGAGAACATCGTTTTTGGTATTAGAGTGCTCTGAAACGTAAAGATCTGTTGTAAACCGGATCTTGAAAATTTGATCTTATACCGTATCCTTCCTTAACTTCGTGGTAAGTAAGGTAAAATGAATAAAAAATTTAATCACTGTTCATCAATCATAAACAAATATATATATATATATATATATATATATATATATATATATATATATATATATATATATATATATATAATTTAAATGATTGATACACATGAGTATTTACTATTAGTACATCTTATTACTAGTACATCTTACTATTAGTACAAGAGTCTTAGCTTGTACCTTTATTGGCATTAAAATTAGTTAAAAGAAGGAAATACCTTATTTTTCGCTTAGAACAGATGTTATTGGCAAATTATGTCTTCAAGCATTATTTGATCATACCTGGAAAAAAAAAAAAAAAAATAAACCTCATCATATTGTAGTTCTTGTATGCTTATGCTTCTGTTACAACATTCATGTTGAATTGATATTTATTTTGTTTGAGTGCACTGAGTGGCCAAAAGTATTCGAAATTTTCATTTTTTTTTTTCCATTTAATAAATATTTGTTCACAACTTTCACTTTAATTATTTATTATTTAAAAAAAAAACCTGAAAGTGACGGTAGAACACAGAGGGCCAGTGATGGTTTGGAGCTATTTTCAGGTACCTAAATTGACATTCCTATAAGAAATTTAAACGAAAGTGCAAGGAAATGGGGATTAAATCAAATTTTAAAATCTTATCAAGACAACGACCCTAAATATGCTGCGTTATCTACTAGAGCTTGGCTGCTGTGCAATTTCCATACAGTTCTGGAAATCGCTCCTCAATCATCCGATCTAAATTTAATTGGACATTGTTGGGAATGCCTAGAAAGATAAATTAGGAAATATGGTATTCAAAATGAAAATATCTGAAGGCTGAATTAATTCTTGAGTGGAACAAAATCGGACTAGAGACAATGATTAAATTAGTTAAATCAATGCCTAAAAGGCTTATGTGCAATTAAGAAAAATGTTTACCAAACAAATATTGATATATTATTACTACAATAATTATTATTATAAAGTTATGTATCTCCGAATACTTTTGATACTTCTATTTTTAATATTTCGTAAGTTTATATTAAATACGACCATAATAGAATTTAAAAATTTATAAATAGATGTTTAAATAAAACAAATAAAAATCTCAGTAAATTTCGAATACTTTTGATAATCAGTGTATATAAGTATGAATGCATACACCACCACATAGGCGTATTTATAAGTATGTACAGTAGAACCTCGATTATCCAGGTACTTAATTGACCGGAGATTTTTCGCTCTTTCTTTTTTATTATTTTTTTTTTTTATTATTTACTTTTCAGCAATATATCTGAATTTTATAATAAAATTTAAATGTACCTGCAGGATAAAGGAATAAATGAATCGTCATCATTTCGGGGAAGTAATTAAGAACTTCCGGAGTTTTAGACTTTTAAAAAGAATCCACCTTCTAATGTTCACATTATAATGTTTTATGAAAACCTTCCTGTAATGTTTTTGGTGTTACTTCAGTGTTGCTCAACAGTTCGAACCATTCACATCGAAAATGTCGAAAAAACGAAAGTGTAATGTTTTATCTCTAGAGGAAAAAATTGAAATTATAAATCATGGTGGGGTAATAAAGTTGAAAGTGTTAAAGAAAATCGCCATTGAATATGGAGAATTAGCGAACAAAATGTTCGGAATTTGTTAAAAAATGGAAAAAGGATTGTGAAATTGAAGCGTTGGAAACATCAAGATTGGCCGAACTCGATAAAACCGTTACTCAATTATTTTGAACAAGAAAATGCTGATTATACAAATATATTAGAATTACGAGAAATGAGACGTGAGATCAAAAATAAAATAATGAAATAAACTAAAATATCTGTTCATTTGTGTTCTACTGAAAATTGAGATTTTATTATCTGAGCATATGTTTGTTACATGTATGTAATCACGCTATAAATACACATATATTTTGTATTAATATTTTTTTAATACACATTGTTATTTCTGTTAAATATAAATTTATTATTGTTGTAGATTATTATTTTTCTTTCATCCTTATTAACTATTTGGTAATATATGTAAACAAAAAAATTATTATCCGCGGTTTTTTATTATTCGTAAAATCAAGCCTTCCTTCCGTCATTACCCCGTATAAACAATTTTTTTATATCCTAAACAAATACACAAAATGTACTAATATGGATGAAAAATGGTCACTAGAAAATCACTTTAACTACAGCTAGTAAAACTTATGAAAAATGTTGCAAGAGTTCTCTTACTTGTATGGCGCTAAAGCATCAGCTGGCCTTCTCTTTGAGGGGGAAAGCAGTTTAAGATAATCACAAGAGAAATGTCAAGGTCTCACATACTTGCTCCCGATACACACAAAGGCTCAAGCCCTCCCGCATAATTTATAACATTTCACCGCATTTCCTCATTTTGGAATACTACGGGCAATTCCTAGCTTATCCCGTAAGCTACTGGCTCTAAGGCTGAAATTACTACGATATATTCAGGGATTCGAGAAACGAGCGAAGTGCCAGTGTGATAAATTAGGAAGTGATGAAATAAAATCTTCGAACATTGCAGCTGCATACAAGAAAATACACTTCTTTTACTTAAAGAAATCACTTTATACGTCGCATTGGTATTTCTTGGAGTTCATATGCTAAGCTAAAAATATATATTGTTATCTTGCAATAGTTTGTTAGTCTTGCAGTCGTCAACGATTTGCATCTCAATCGATGTCGCACAGATATTTGTAGTAAAATAAAATACAGTACCATATATCTTACCTAGGTAGTGATCACTAGTGATTTCAAAGTTATTTCCCCTTCTACAAAAATAAATTAATGCGGCATTTCAGCGTTACTACAATTCATTCTTAACCACGAAATCATTGATGAGTGTGCATCTTTATATTGTAAATAAAATAGTCTGGCCTAATGGGGTAGCACAATATTTGGTGCGACACGAATTATCAATGATTTCTTCTACGAAAAAGAAAAAATGTACTTATTTTATTAACTAACTAATGCCCTATATCGGAGAGTAAAATATTTAAAAAACAATAAATACAGATTATAAAAGTGTCATTAGTACACATATAATTCAAATATTAGTATTCAGTAAAAAATTTTTTTACAGAAAAAATAAAACTAAAAAAAAATTTTAGATTCAGTAGCGTTTCGTGTGTAATTTTTTCGCAAACTTATGTAATTCTATATAAGTAAATTATGACTTGGCAAATATTTTCAATTTAAGAAATTCATTTTCAGGCAGACAAGAATAAAACAATAATCACGTTTTCTTTGTTATTCACAGATTATTTAAAACAATTTAAGTAGTACCTTCTGAGAAGCTACAGTTGTTTCAAATTTGATTGAATTTTTATTTAATCTCTCTCTCTCTCTCTCTCTCTCTCTATATATATATATATATATATATATATATATATATATATATATATATATATATATATTTATATTTTTATCATTTCTCAGGGTCAGAATAAACCATATTTTTTTTTTTTAAATTACATAAAACTTTTATTTTTTCAAAATCGTTTAATGATCCTTGTTGACTTATTAGTATGTTTTAGTAGAATCTTTGATTTTTTTTTTAAACATCTTGTAAGTATAAAAATAGTTGTTAAAATTAACTAACTTACAGACTGTACTGACCAAGATTGTATAACTTTGATTTGATATTTTTATGATTATAAATTGTACAATACACTGTCAAGGAAAAGAAATATTATTTGTTTGACATCATAATTTCAGTATGATTAAATAAAAATTAATTTGTTGGAAACCATAACGATAGACACTGGAATAAATAATTGTTCCAGAATTCCAGCCGAGGGTAACTTCTTAATTGAGCTGCTGGTTATTTAAAGGATATGCTAAAACATTATAATCTATGTAAATAAAACGTCGTTTTATTTTATTGATTATCGCTCGAAACCGACAATTAGGCGATAATAAATTTCAATCACGCATTTTAAAATGCTGATAAAATTTACAATCTAAATGAAAATGGTTTTAAATATTTCAATTATAAACATATTAATGGTTAATACGCCTGTTGCACACACACGTTTTAGCATCCTTTCTCAATATTTTAACTTGGCAACCCTGTAATATTGAAATAATTTGTGACCGAGGAAAATGGCTTTTTAGAGTGAAGACCGAAGTTGTAAACCCTTTTAAAGATCATTTTCTATTAGCGGACTTTTAAACGTGCACCAGGGTTGGCCTATTTATTAAAATTTCTATTGCCTTCTTTCTATTTATATGCCTTAATTCAATTAAAACAGATAGCTAACGAACCGGTTCTTAAAAATACATAAAAACGAATAGAAGATTAGTAAGCGCAAATAATGCACTACATGAAATATAATGCATTAGCAATATATATTACTAATATTACTTCAGCTATATTTTTCCTATAACAAAGGCAAACTAGTTATAAAGTAATATTTATATTTTAAGATTAATTGAGGAAGCTATTACCCAAAAAAACAGTAGAAATCTTTCTGAGCACTTCCATCCAACATAATATAGTCCGGTATCAAGAGCATAATTTTCCAGACGAAGTTGGAAAAATCTGGAAAAAATATATCATTTTCAGGAATCCAGGAAAATAGTCTTGTCCTAGATCGGATGACGAAATTTTTTTTAATAACCATTTATATAAAAAATCATTTTTTATATTCGGTTTATCGCTTATATCACAGCTTCTAGGGATCAGATAGAACTAAAAAAATGTCAAATTGTTCACCATGGAATAACATACAGCATGCAATATTTGTTATATAGTGTTAAAAATTTAAATTTAAAAACTAAATTGAATTTTTTTAAATTTTCAACCTCTTTTACGGATAATTACAATTTTGCTCTCAAGCAAAAGTTAATATCTCAACGAATTTTGCATCAAATTTATCGCGATAAACAACATTGACATTTTTATAGAAAAACAGAAATTCAGAAGAAAAAAAATTATCTCTAGCCTTATACAATTTTGTATAATGATTGCTCATGATTTTTCACCATAGTGAAATCGTCCTAAAAACATTTAAACTTTTGATATACAGAATCGATTTTTTTTTTATAAATCAGTTTTATGAACAGTGAATTTTTTACATTACTTTAAAACTTGGAGACAAGGACATGATTTTTGTTTGCAGTTTTTGCAATTTACTTGTTATAAACAACTAATTACGCTATAAAAAAAAATGTTTCATGTTGTAGCTTATTCCATGTTTGTTTTTTTTACTTTTTTTGAGTTCTTTCCGACCCTTAGAAGAGGTACGCGAAAAACGAATAAAAAAATATTTTTTTATAGAAATCATTGAATGAAGAAGAAATCTGATTTCTGATCTAGATAAAACTATTTTTCCGAATTCCAGAAATGAATTCTTTCTATAAATTTTTTTTCTCCAGATTGTTGCAACTTTGTCTAGAAAATTAAACGTTTATGAGCCCTGGATACAAAAAACTAACGATGCAATTACTTCATTAGTAATTAATGGACTAGATATAAAATAGATATAATAATGTTTATTAATTATAATTTAAAAGTTATTATCATTAAATCATCTAATTAAATAATTCAAATAGTTTCAACGTCTATAATTAAACTTCTCTTGGCTGGCCAGTTATTGCAAATAAAATTGTTTACGAATTAGGTTATATGAAGTTGATTCCTGTATGAAATTGATTTTCTTAACCGCAAGTTGCATATTTTCCATAAAACAATAGGCGGTCTTGATAATTTAATTTACCATTTAAATTTTAATTAGTTATTTATAGCTTACAATTAATTTCCAAATACAATTAGTTTTAAATTTAAAGTATTTAAATAATAAATAAATGTATTTACATGTGTCAATAACTTTTAATTAATTAAAAGTATTTATTAATTGGTGTATTTCCAAATATAAATACTTCTAATTATAATTGTATATATTATAATATTTATAATTGTTAAATAAATACAATTGTACCCAAACGGTTATGAATTAATTATATTTTATTATAGAAAAATAATTAATTTAATTAAAATAATGACTTTTGAAATAATTATCGTTCACTAAGTTTTGAAGGGCGCTATTTCCGAATTTACTATCGGATTTACGATCGCGTATGCGTATTTCGATTTTCCGTAACTGTTGAAGTTTTCTTCGATATAGGGATCGTTTTCTAGGTTTTCGAGGATTCTGATTTCATTTTTTGATTTGGATTTTTTATCGCGCATACGCATTTCGCTTTTCCGTTACTGTTTCTATTATTATTTTCAAAAATTACAGATTAGAAACTTCGATAGCGTAATGATCGATTACCATATCGATGATTTTTTTACTATTTTAAATTAGCAGAATTATTTCAGGCAAAATTATTTTAAAAGTCACAATTTTAATTAAAATAATTATTTGTAAATAGTATAATATAGTTAATTCATGTCCGGTTGGGTTACAATTGAAATGTATTCGATTTTTAAGATTAATCTATTTTTCTCTTGGTCGATAACAAAGGTTCATTCTAAAAAAAAAAAAAATAAACCAAAATAAGGTTTGTGTATTCTATATTTACGTAGTAGTTTTCTTCCATTATTATTTATTAAATAATAAATACCAAATATAATTATAAGTATTTAAATACCTTTAATTAAATAAATGTATTTATAAAGTCAAGTATTTAAATACATGTATTTAATTAGAAGTGTTTATTTATATGTCTAAATAAATACTTTATTTAAATCAATTCTCAGCTCTACAATTAAGTAACCAACGCACTTCTCACATTGTTGCTGCTTGGCGCAAAACAGAAGATTCTTTTTTTCTATGGAGAATATCAAAATAAAATTAACCAGTTATTACATTTAATAAAATTTTAAAATTCCGTTTAACAATTAAAATCATCGGAACATCGATTCATCATAACCAAACCAAATATTTTTCGGAATATTAATTTGTTGTTTATCAGTCAGATGAAAATATAATAAATAACAGAAAAATAAACAAGTTGTTTTTGAATATATTATTCTACCACCCAACATAGATATGAAACAAAAACTATAGAAAAAGCTATTATAACATAATAATGAGATAGCTTGTAGGAATTGATTGATACATAAATAAATATAGTTGAAAACTAATAATAATAATTAAGGTAATGTATTGAAAAAATATTATAAATACTATGAATAAACAGTAATGAAATATATAATATGATGCGTCAGGGTAAATTAAAGTTGAAAACTAAAAAAGCCTAACGAGGAAATGAAGAAAATAAAAATAACATAATAATAAAAAACTATTTCTTTAAAAAGTGTCTGTATATACTCTAATACTCATTGAAGCATAACTGAGGAGCCTAATATATATTAAATTAATATTTTCTATATTAAATTAAAATTTATTTCCGTTTTTTTTACAGGTTTAGAAATAATAAGCTAGCACTGTTTTGGATTAATTTCATAGGTAAAAAAATAGACGAGTGAATGATGATTGAATTATTATTATTATTTATTAACCATTACTTTCACCATTAAGTTGTGTAAAATTCTAATTAATAAGCCAGCTGCTTATTAATCACTCATGCCATGTTACTCAAGATTGCGTATGGAAATTCATAGAAAAATTCCTTTTAGTTTGAGCAATATTTCTGTGAAATTTGGCGCCGATCAATTTGCAAATGTTTACTTGACTCAGCCCGAACGTCATTTCCTCAGGGTAATGATCGCCCATAATCAAAAAAAAAAAAAAATTGTGTTTATTTTACTCAAATAATGCCACAAGTGTCAGGCAAACATAGATTTCACACGGTCTTATCGGTTACAAGGTACTATCTACATAAGGCAGTCCTGTGATTTATACAAGTGACCTGTTTCGTATGCAATAAATATCATTCCTAAGGTGCCAACAAAA
Organism: Rhaphigaster nebulosa; assembly: GCA_948150685.1. Classification (NCBI taxonomy): domain Eukaryota; kingdom Metazoa; phylum Arthropoda; class Insecta; order Hemiptera; family Pentatomidae; genus Rhaphigaster; species Rhaphigaster nebulosa. Next base: position 174,174,443 of record OX411306.1, read on the forward strand.
AAGGATGAGCAAAGATAAGACAAAAAGATCTTAATACATTGGGGAGAATGAATTAATCACCACTTGAAAGTCTTAGTTAGATATTTTATTAGTAATTAATATTAATCATGAATAAATGGTGATTTTATAGTTCTTAAGTCACATTTTTCGTAATTAAAAATGATCATATATATTATTTCTGTTGCAGAGATCCCCTTTTCAGGCCAAGTACTAAACCAATTAAGGAAGATACCGCTTGAAAGAAAGATATTTTACTTATACACATAAAATTGTAGATATTAGCAGTATTTTTAAATTAATTAAAAGCCAGAATTTAATTAATTTAAATTTAACAATCAAAAATGGATTATTTTTATTGAACACATGAACGAATACAATAATAAAATAGGTATTTTTTGTACTGTGTTATAAAGTGCTTCTGCGTCGTACTATTTGCCACTCATCCCAATGATTTCGACAGATATCCCATTGCAATTCAAACCTTTAAAGTTCTTGCCTTCGCAGTGATCATCAAACAATGCACAGGGATAATCGCTACAAGTGTGTGGACTAAATTTTGCAAGTGAAATGCTTCTCATATGGACAACCGTACGTATGTATTTCCTGCTCACGCATCGGAAAGTATTTTGATTTATTCGTGTACGCACCAGATGGAAAAACAAAAAATATTGTTAATCCAAAAACAATTTGATAAACAGAATTAAAACAGAAACGCTTTCTGTCTTTCAGAGGCATAATAAGGAATGTTTTTTTATTTTCATAACCCCTTTTATACAACGAACCCCGAATACTCATACAAAATTTATTATCGCATTAAATTGAAAACTTCACAATCGAAGTAGCGGGAAAGATACTTATTGTTCTGAACTGTTTGATAAACGCTAGCTAAAAAAATTAATAGCAAAATTAAAAATAATATTAACTGTGTCCATGCTCCATTTTACAAAAGTCCTTTTGCATGAGCATAATCCTTAATTCCAACTCTCATAATTAATCCTATAAGAATGTTTTTGTTCCTACTATTAATGTTAATATTTACTTAGACTAATCCTTTAATTCCTTGTGACTGGAGCTGTCTTTATGGGGTCATTTACATTTTTAAAATACACGTGCAATGTCAGGAGGAAAATCGTGATTCGCGGTCTTTTGAGACATTACTGGAAAAATGTGTAAGTGCAAAGGCAACCGCCGAATAAATTTGTACCATAGAAAGAGAGTCAATTATCCATCGAAATATTGCTGCATTTTGGTTCAGGCGTTTCAATAATGGGAATATGAAACTTTCAGATGAACCCAGATCAGGCCGCCCATCGGTAATTCATGATGACGTTTGTCTTGAATGTGTGAACCAGCAACTACTCGTGAATTATCGGCCGTAGCTTCTAATGCCACAGTGATTTGCCATCTTAAAAACATGGGCGTACGGAATTTAAGACCAAGGTCCGACCCACGTGACTTGACAAAGGTCCAAGCCCAGCAGCGAGTTGATATGTGTAAAATTTTGCTTCAAAATCCCAAAGATGACAGGTACTGGAAAAATTATCACAAGTGACGAAAAGTGACGAAACCATAAGCAGTAGGTAGGGCCAGGTGAAGCAGCAAAACCGGAGGTTGATCAGGGTCGCTTTGAGAAAAATTAATGCTTTATGTTTGATGAAACTTCGAAAAGTAAAGGTGTTTGGCATTTTGAGTTCCTGATGATCGGGCAGTGGACTCAAATCTTTACTGCGAACAGCTAGGCAGAGTTTATGCAGTTTTGAGTGCGAAATACCTAGCTTTGGTCAACAGGAACCAAGCCATTTTGCAACACGACAATGCCCCTGCACATCGTTCTCGTTTGACCAAGGAAAACTTATCATAACAGCAAGGAGTAAACGTTTTGCCTCATCCTTATCATAAAACCCGGATATTACACCATCAAATTATGGTTTATTTAGATCAATGCCTCATTTTTTAAAAGATCGGATCTTTGATAAATAAGAGGACGTAAAAAGTGGATGTGGATGTCTTTACCTTAAAACCAAAGGAGTGGTACCTGCATCAAATCCAATTACTGGCAGAGAGATGCAAAATCATTGCAACAGGGTGGTATAAATTAAAGTGATACCCTTTTACCTTAGTTGGAGGTAAAAGTGATAAACTGATATTTTTGAGTGGTGGAGTGAAACAAATTTAGGCATCAGTATTGACGAAATTGAGAAATTATTAACAATTCAATAATATTAATATTATTGTAGAGTATTATATAATATTACAGTATAGATAAAAGCACTCAGTATATATGATTAGGTTTTATTTTGTAGTAAAATTGAATCGTGGAGTAATATAGACATTTTCTATCCAATATTGATTCCTTTATAGGAACTAAGAACATTTATAAGTTAAAGAGACTTGGAGGAATGCAATGTGAATTCGAAGAGACCTTTAAGCGTTTCAAAAATAATTCATGACCCCAGTAGAATAGAAAGAAAATACAGAATTCTTTCATAATGATAAATAACTTAGTTTATAATATTCTTTATCCGCGAGAGGAATAGATTTATCGTGAATATATTTCTTAAGCAAGGAAACCCCGGGTCGCTCTGGCCTTCGGGAACTGATGTACTATCTCGGCATGTCCCGCAACCTTTAAAGTTGACAGAATAAAGTCCACCTATGTGAAATGCATTAGCTTCTACTGTATAGGGAAATAGTGCAGTCCTGAATCTGATTACGGGACAAAATATTGGAACATAACTCGGAAAAGGCTTCTATAAACAGCAATACTAGCATGTCCTCTGGCAGGGACTTAATTCATGTTCTCACATGGACTAGTTTTATTCAGATTATTGTTTCTCATTTATAGAGAAATTTCGCAATATTGAAAAAATCTTTGACCTCATGACATGGTCGCGTTAATATTTTTCAATTCAAGCTGCTTTGCATCTAGTAAAAACAACGGTTGGAAGCTTTAATGGAACTTATTCAAAAAGTTCCATTTCAACAGTTTGGAAAAAAGTTTTTACAATAAAAGTTCTAAGGAACTCTTTTGAAATAAAGGTCTTGGTTTATTATAAAACTTTAACTTTCATTTATTTAAGCACTTGAAAAAAAGTTACGTAAAATATTATCTCAGAAAAAAAAAGTATTTATAAACTACATTCACCAACAGGCTAAAACCCAATTACAGGTGGTAAAACAAAAAAACAATAGTGCGTAAATGTCAAAATAATTATAAATAAAGGAATTTATAATATACAATACTAATCACAATAATTAGCAAATATAATTATAATAATTATATTTAAAAATGATTATTAGAAGCCAACAGAACAGAGTAAAACTGGACTAAATATTATGGTATCTCTGTTTTTTTTATCTCTTCTCATAGTCAGAAAATTACGAATTCCCACAAAAAAAAAGTAATTTTACTTTCATTATAACACACATTGAAATTGTACAAGTTCCAGGATGACCCTCCCAAATAAAAGATAGGAGACCTAAAGATTGTATGAGAGTTAGTTTAATAAATATTACCATTTTTTTTAGTTTTACTTTTTGGTGAAATGAATTGCTATAAAAGAACTTTGAAATAAAAGTTCTATAAGAACATTTATTATAACGTTTCATGCCATACAGTTTTAGCTTCAAGATAACAGAAAAATAATCGAAAATGAAAATTCCAGTCATATCGAAATTGAACAGGAATAAAATTTATTTTTTTTATTTCAAACCCTTATAAAAAACATAAAACATATATCGTATATGAATTAATTTATTTTCATAAGAACATTTTTGTTCATAGTTTCTAGTAAAAACTCTATGGTAGAGGCGGTTATAAAGCTATACTCATAAATCCATAGCTGCAATTAATTTAGCTAGTTTAAAAAATTGATTTCAAACTTCAAGATTTGTCATTAGCAAAACGGTTGATTATTTTGTGGAAAATATCTCATAGCATTAAACTATTTATTAGGTGAATCCAACTGTTTAATAATTAAATTCAAAGCTTTTAATAAGTTCTATGATATTTTTTTTAAAATATAAAAATGAAGTTTCCTGAAACCTTTTATGCATCTAATCAAACAAGAAGGAAAAAGGATGAATAAATAATTAAGGCGAATTTTACTTTTAGATTCCTTACAAATTAAAAAGATCTTTAAGTTAAGTATTATAGATAGGTATAGGCTATTTCTGCATCGAATCCGCAGTACTGAAAAACAGAAAAAGCAAAATTTGGAGATTAGATAGTTCTTCACTGAACCGGCGATTTGTGTGAATATTTCATAACAAAACAAATAAAAAAATAGATATAAAAGCTGGAATTCAATTTTACAAATTATAAGAAAATGGAAATTAAAACAACGAAACACTTATAATAATGATTAAATTTATGATTTAAAGCGCTAAGTTAAAGTTCTAATGGGAATAATGTTATTTTATTAGGCTTGACTTTGAATTAGAAGGCATGTATTGTCTAAAGAAAACAATAATATAAATTTATATAGTGATAATATTATAATTTCAATAATATCAGAAAAGATTTTAAAAATATTAACTAAAATAATATATTTTTAATAATAAAAAAAATAATAATAGTTATATAACAATAATATATAAATAAAAATCGAAAGGAAAACAAAGGGTTAGAAAATATTATCAAATAATTCAATACTAAAATAACCTATAATCATCATTAATAACGATTCATTATAACATTTTTGCCAAATTCTTGAAAAATCTGATATTTGGGAATCTTGAAGAATGTAATAGGCATAAAACAAAACAGTCGTGGGTGGAGTTATGAAGCAGTCAAGTAGCAATTCGTCACCTAACTTGAGCAAGTTTAAACTTGTTCTTTAGTTGTTTTATATATATATATATATATATATATATATATATATATATATATATATATATATATATTTTTGTATTATATGAGCTATATAATTTTTTGCGTCTGATGGTTGACTCTTATTTAAAACAAAAAACGAAATTCTCAGAGGCCTCAGGATCGAACTCTAACGGTCAAACTTCTATTTTTTTTAGTAAGAAATTTTTAAATTTCAATGGAATATCTGTGACAAATACATATAATATACAGCTCATTATATGAATGATAATATATCATATATAATTCATAACTATTACTACCATAGGGCTAAATGTTAGCAGATCTATCAATAAAAAAATTAAATTATTATTCAATCATTTAAAGATAATAAATAAAATTACTTCATACAAATACAAATTTGAAGGAAATAATCATGAAATTAATTTTTTTTTAAGTACCAGTTTAAATTAAGATAATAAAACTAAGATATAGCGAATTAAACTAACAATCTGCTCAAGGGAATAAAAAAAAAAAACTAAAATCCCTAACATTATAATATGTAGTGCAATAATTGCAAATGGCATAGCTACCAATTTAGTTGTAACGGTCTTTAGTGATGTACCCTGTGTTACAAGGTCGTAAGCTGTTAAGCCCTTGGATTGTGTGCCTACACATCTCTGAACAGCTGTGCCGTACACCCACTTAGATAAATACATCAAACAGCTGATTAATATTTCTCTTCCTACAGTCTTGGCCAAAGATATGACAGGATAAAAGAAAAGGACCAAATGAATATCTTTCCGATTCAAGGACCCTCCTTAATTTTTCGAGGTAACTTGATCGATATAGGTAGCTCAATTTGCTTAATTTATATTTATAATTTAGATATATAAAAGAATCTTTTTTCAAGATTTAATTATAAAAAAAAATAAAATATGATTTGTAGATAAAATGTTAATTAAATAAACCAGACCAAGGGATTATGTTTAAAATGGAAAACTTTGTTTCTATTACCCTCGTGGCGCTATGTCCTATGTCCTACATTCATTATCATAATTAGATATTCACCAGCACTCCATATTGCGAATTAAGAACCGTTAGAATGCGTTTTATATATGTTTAAATAAATTCATATAAATTTAAAGAAAACATTTACCTGAAGGACTAAACAGGATTGGCAAATTGTCTGATTGATTGGCAGTACAAGGTGACTGCCAGAAGGTTAAAATGTCTACGCAAACTTTATTATCAAGAAAAGGGTGTAATAAAGGTTGAAAGGTTACTTCATAATTTATATATATATATATATATATATATATATATATATATATATATATATATATATATATATAAAAGAGAATGGTGAAATGGTTGGGCACACAGAGGAGCGTTCAACATTTGCAAACTTTATAGATTTTTAATAAAACTAAAACTATAGATTCCACGAAAACTAGTCAACAGCTTTTTCCCCCGAAAAAGAAGTTTGTATAGTAAATTAATGTTAAATTGTTTGTGAACAGCGTCTCTCGTCAGTCATGATAATCGATAATTCAAAATCTATATATCATAAAATGGTTAAGTGTGTACAAAATATTGGTACATTAAGCTTCAACACTGTAGAATCTCAAATAATTTCTAATATTAATATTGGACAGATCTCAAATGTGAAATTTCATAAAATGTTAAATGTTTTCAATTTCATAGAGGGAATGAAAAGGAAATGAATTGGAAAAAGTCTTATTCTTGAACTATAGATAAGGGCTCTGTTAATTTTGTGCTTCATAGAAATGGTGATCGAATTTATCATATTCATAGACAGCCAAAAGACGAAATCGTCACGGATAAAGTGACATTTATCCAATAAATCATAAATTAAATGCTAACCCTACAATTATATTGTGTATCGTCCTAACTTTTATAATACGTAATTATTTAGTATATAACTAATATTTCTTGTCATAGTAATCCAGAAAAAAGCTTAATAATACCTAAATAAGGCCGCGTTGAACTTCAAAAATCATAAATATTAAAATTTGGTTCATTTTGGGGCGTCTCTACCAACGATTAATATACTTTCAGTCTACCATTTTCCTTAATTAAAAAAAAATTCACAATTAAAATGTTTTATTATTATGATTATAACACAAAATACCACAAGATGAAATGGAATCTATTTGACTTTTTTTCAATTTGTGTTCTGGATGTTCGGTACTACTACGTGGATTGTACTGAAAGAAGTACCTATGATGTATAGACTATATAACACCATAAATATACCTTATTCATCCTTAAATCAATATCTACTTCTTCATCTGTCCTCTATAATCCTAATGTCTAATTATTTCCATAAATAATCTCGTCTAATCTATAAATCTATTAAAATATTAATATATACAATTATTTTAGGGACTGTCCAGTACGTAGTTACAACCATTGAGTATTGGCCTTTGAGCTAATCTTCTATTTATTACTTTTTAGCCTCTCCAGTTCTACTGCATCCATTGTATGTATCTGGCTTATCTCCAAATTATTACTATTTTTCAGAGCGCTTGACGCATTTTAAAAAAACAAAATATTCCAAAATGAAAACGAGATAAAATTTTCATATCTGGAATTTACATATTCAAAGGCAACAAATCTATTCGAACATGGCATACATTTTGTTTGGAGAAATGTAGTGAAGTTAACGGAAGTTATTTTGAATAAAAATAATATCGTTAAAGTTTGTAATTATTTCATTTACCTCATGCTCTAGGAACTGGTATTTTATGTGTTCTAACCCAATTGTCGATTTAAGCTGTAAAGTAAATGAAACTTCAAAATATAATAATGAAAACGATGTCGAAATGAAATATGGATGCCTCACCCCATTCCATCCTGACACAACTATTACTCAAGAAGATTAAAATAATCCGTTGTACATTATAAACAGCTAGCCATAATTGATCTCTCATTGCTACGCTACATTATTTGTTGCCAAACAACAATCTATAAATCCCAGTAGGCCCAATTTCAATCTCAGCGATGCATTTGCACCAGATCATTTCATAAGGTCTTATTCATGCAGCCTTCATAAATAAAAGCTTATACAACCTGCGACTTGGACCATTACTATCTAATAATCTTGCATGCTGCTCGACAGCTGGAAATATGTTGATAACTCCAGTCAGCTTACATGCTCACTGGGCAGTAAATAAGTCCAGTTTTTCTTGACCGTCGGGACGTTTATTGATATATTGTGGCTACAACTATTTTGGAGGACATTCTCTGCTTCGTAATTGGCCTGTTGTCTAAGCTAGTTCTTGGCCAAGTTTCATTAAAAAGCGATAATTCGGCTAAGCATGAATCACTCTTATTTGACAGCTGACCTGGATGCTTGGGGTAGATGTGGATGAGCGGGTTTCATTTGCATAGGATCATGGGACCGTTCAAAATTAATGGTGCAAAACTAACATGGCCGGGAACTGTAACGGATGATAAATAACTACCAACTACCCCTAACTAATTGAATATTCTATAACTACCATATGATACAGATACCGTCGAATGTCCTATGTATGGTAGTGGAAATTCAAACCTTTTCACTAGGCTATTTTAGTACTGGCGGTGTTTTTAATTTAAAATATTTAATCGACGATCTTTCCACTGCAAAATAAATAAATAAATGGTTACTTCAGTTCCTTAAACAAAAAAGTTAAAGACTTCAGAAAGAAGGAAAAAGGCTGCATCTTAAAAGTGAATTATCACTCCAATATTTTAACGAATTCAATATGTTAAAGTGATATAAACACAACACGCACCTCGAGATCTCTATCCACGTACTTTACCACCATCTCTTATTCCACATTCTCTTATCCGCACTCATATCCACGAGATCTCATCTCTTATCCACGTTCTTTTCAATTTCCTTTTCGTGTTTTCAGGCGTACAGTGGGCACCGTTTCTATCAATGATTTTCTTTGGCTTTTTTACTAAATTCTGGATACATTCCTGTTAAACTGCTCTAGAAAGAAAGAAATATGTGCCAGTTCTTCAGAACTTGTACCCACTAAAAAGATTTCTTTTTTTTTTTTTAATATTATAATTTTTGTATGATCACCAAGATAATACACCTCCAGATAATCAGAGCTGGGATCATGACCACCATTTAAAAAATGAGAACATTTTAATATTCGCTCCAATGTTCCCTATGATGTCGAACCCTTACAATAATGTTTCTCCGAATAAAATAGACAATAGTTACATTCATTATACCTTCATTAAAATATTACGGATAAAATTGAAGGCATATCTCCTTGATGTAAGGTAACGAACAACATCATATAGATCCGGAATAAAAATATATTTTAAGTAATAAATCAATTCCAACCCTCTGCTTCCAACAATCCAACAACCCATATGTGTATATATATATATATATATATATATATATATATATATATATATATATATATATATATATATATATATATCCTGCCACGAATAGACAGGATTATGGTATTTTTTTTCTTCAAATCCAAATTTTATATCTACTGAATTCAAAGAAGTAAAAATTACAAGATAATTTTGTGATGATTAATTCAGTTTTGAAGCTCTTTCAATACACAATTTCCCGTATTAATTTGCAAAACTAAACATAACCTATAAATGCAGAAAAAATAATTTTATCAACAAATGCAGTCTAGTGTATGAATATGAATTATTTTATTGAGTAAATAAGTGCATATTTGATAGATTGATGCATATCTAACAGTTGCTAGAATTTAAAACAGATAGAATTGTTATATTGATTATTTTTGTTGGGAATCTCAACAGGAATCGTATGGTGATTCATTATTTTGTATTGCATATAATTTTCTGTAATCAAACTAAGAAAAAAATACTAATTACATTCACATAAAAACATTGAAATGGAAATAAATATTCCACATATAAAAAATATGAAGTGATAATAATTCATCAAAAGTCCGTTCAAAACTTTTTGAAGTTATGATACTTTTTTTAACATAAATCAACAAAATTGTAAATTCAATTGTAAAGGAAACAATGTATTCATTATAGTGATTCCAAAACAATGCAAACTAGTTATTGGAGATACTGTATATATTATTATGGCTTTACACCACTTTGCTCGTATAGTTGAGTCTTTTCGAACGAGTAAAAATACTTTATATGGTGCAGTTTTCGTTGTATTCTTGCACATAGGCACAAGAAAATACTTATTAGAAGGTTTTTGCTCATGTTCCATGGTTTTACTAATCACAGAATTAGATCAAATTTAGCAAGTTTCACTAGAACTATTACAAAGTCATTTAAATAGCTTTGCTAACTTGAAAAATGCCGTCACATAAACCTCGCGAAAAAATGGTGCGTTTGAATAACCAAAATATTTTGTCCAAAAGAAATATATATTTTTTTTTAAATTTAACAAGAATGTTTTTATGAATGGTTTTTACTAAAAGACGCTGTTCCAAGCGGGTGTAGCAGGTTAGTTATAATAGTGATATATATAAAAAAAGAAGGTTTGCATTATTCAATATTTAATATAATGTATTATTCATTATTTAGCACATATCACATCAATCATAAATTATTAAGCGAATTATATACTCGTTTTATCTTTGATTTATATGAGGTTGCAAAACATATACAACCAATACGGTCAAATAACGACTACATTCCATCCTTAAATAGAAATCAATTTGGCTAATAAATTGAATTAATAACTAGATATCTTATTAATAGGCAATCGATTTAATACCAATAGCTATAATTTTATTATTACTTAGAGTTTATTATATGTATTACAGATACAATATCCATAGATACTGCTATGCATATATGTAAATGAATGATGGCAGTCAGAACAGCAACAATTCTACAATCTGTGTGCCACAAATTGATTTATGTGAGATCAATATGACACGACATTAGCTTTTGAAGAAACTACCCGTTGTACTCTAATGGCAGTTCTGTTTAAGAGTCCTTTCCATTTTCTGACATTTTCTTTTCAGGAGCTTTGTAGGGTGATGAGGAATCGATTGAGAAGAAAGAGTAGAAACCAGTGAATTTGAGTTGTTTGAGTGAATTTGGCTTTACAATGAAAGAACTGGTTTATCTTCCGGGCCAAATCAGAAAAATATAGGTAATTTAGTTTAAGGTAATTTTATTAATGATACAATAAAGAGATTTGAGAATTTTACGAAGAAATTCAAATTGTAAGAAATGGATATAGGAGGTACTTGTTACTTTAATAGAAGCAAACTAAGAACCTCCACTGAACCTAAACTTTAACTCCACAAGTCCGAACAGGCCTGCCTGATACGTATATGAGAGTTTTATTGTAGATTGGACGTTTAGGAGATTGGTCTAGTGAATATTGATGTAGAAAGGAGCGAGGAGCAGTTTGCGCTTTAAAATTCCACGCTAATCTCTTGTCCAGATGAAGTCCTAAAATAAGAGATCTGATCGACAGCGGTTAGCGGAATATAATTAAAGAACATTGTAGGGATTTATTTTAATTCTCAAGTTTTGACAAAATTCTTCGAGGTTTTTGGTAAGTGACTGAAGAGTTTCAAATCCAATAAAAGGACCATAATTCGCTAATATCCTTACGTGTTAACGGAGAATATGGTAAAGACAGTATTAGGATGGGTTGTATTGTCAGCTATATAAATCTTGTAGAGGAGGGAGCCCACGATACTACCTTGAGAAACACCAGCAGACTGATAAAATGATAGATAAGAAAAAGGATGAATTACTTTGGTAGATAGGAAGAAGGAGTATAAGAAAATAAAACTGATTGTTTGAAATTTAGTTTAAGCATGGAATAGTCCTCAATTAGACTCAATAAACTATATGATGATTCTATAAGTAATCAATGGATGCATAGACATACGTTATCAAGTGTAAAAGAAAAAAGAAAAATGATTGTTTTTAGAATAATTATACTCATAATTACAATAATCCACCACAATCTTAGTCCTTGAATATCCTTTCGAACTTTGACCCGCGAAATTGTGGTTGTTTTAAAACCTCCAATTCAGAAAGGAAATTAATTCGAAATCACATTTCAAATTTAGGTTGAAGGCCAGAGATATGGAATATATCAGCATTTAAAATATAAGATTATCCGGCCTAACCCAGGGTTAACTTATAGACTCGAGGGTAGACTTATGATCTCTTCGAAGTGATTAATACCCGATCTGCTTGGTAAATAGACCGAGCTTGAGCGAGTTGCCCGAATTCAGTTGCCAATCATTTGCTAGGCCAGAGGTGGCATCGCATTAATTTAAACAGTCGTTTATAGACCAATCACAGCCGGCCTCGGGCGTTCTGCGGCACTATTGGTCAACCGATGCCCCAAGGTCCGGCCTCTTTACGGGCTGCCAACCTGACGATAATGGCCAAATTATTTCGCCTTGCCCCGCTCAATAACAAGCCACTGATAGATGGAACTGGTTCAACTATCTCAGGTCCAAGCTTTGCGCTCGTTTCCCTCGGAGTATCAAAGCTATCAGAATCAATTTAAAATGATTATGACTAATATTGATTAATTTAATTAAATAATTAAAAATGGTTGTTGAATTACGTATTATAGCCATAGATTCCTTAGATATCGTCTTATTCATATTGGTCCACATTATTTTTCTAAATACATGGTTTCTGATATAGTTTTTAAATGACGAACCATCAATTGGATTACCATAAATACTTGAATGGACTTCTTTAAACTAAAAAAAAATTGCAATAATAGGTTATCAAAAGAATTAAGAAATTAGTCAAAATATTGCTTCAAAACGAATAATGAATTCGAGACTTGATTATCTTTTGAATGCCGCAGCCAATCGGCTACGCTCTCTATCAGCCTCAATACCGAACCTAATTGTGGTTGTCTTGTGTATTGTGTTGTCTTAGTTCTAATAGACACGAAATTGGGCCAAAAAAACATACGCGCGTGCTGGATTTGGTCGGACACGAAAGTATTTATAGTTGCCACAACTTATATCTAACGAATCTGAAAAATTGCATTTTTTAATTGCTTGTTTTATTTATTTCCAGAAGTATATTTGCAAAATAAAATCTTAGGACTATAAATAAACAAAAATCTAGGGCTCAGAGAAGTTGAAAGGCCCAGGGATAACAAAATTATTCGTAATGGGAAATTTAAAGGTAAGGAAAAAAGTTCTTTAAAATTACTTGAATATAATGTAAAGTGTATATAGGTAGGTATACCTTTAGTTTATCTGTAAAATCTTTTGTGTAATGTGCGCTTATTTTATTTTATTTTATAAATTAAGTTCTTTGTTGGTCTCTTGAAAAGTAGCTGGCTAAAATCTACTAACATTCGATACATATGCATGGTGGTGACGATATGTCGAAAGCATTTAGCTTGTAGGATTTTAGCATTAAAACATCTTCTATCTATTTAAGATATTAAACAACTTCATCAAATGAAAAAAGACCTCATTGTGGTAACGACCACAGTCATAAAGCTATAATAAAAATCTACCAAACACACAATTCCAAGCATGCAGAAAGATGTTAAAGCATCGCTTATGTGCTGCTTCACTACACGTTCGTCAGAGAAACCAAATTTGTCATAATAAATTGGATGGAATCTATGTATCCAAGATATTACTAGGACAAAGTAGATTTGGAGTAGGAATAAGTGGGCTTTACACTGAAGATAATTATTTTTCAAGTACGTTGTGTGTTAAATGCAGGGTGAACGATTTTTTAAAAATGCTTCACTATACATTTTTTATAGTATTTGATCTACATAATAGATTTCCCATTTTGGCCATTCGGAGCTGAGATATATGACAAGTCATCTACTTGCCTTCTAAAAAATAATTTAAAAATTCTGAAAACAAATGAGAGGCCCTTTTGCTACGCCACTTACAGACATGATAGACTAATGCTACTTTCACATGATAAAGATTACGCACGACTGCTTTATAGACCATATTAGATTAGAATTAAGGATTTGTAAATTTTAATTAGGAATAAAAAAAGAGGTATCGAAAAAATATTTATCCAAATCTATTCATGCGTTAATTGATTGATTTGTTTTGACTGTTTTCACTGCTTTAATTGTATTTCATATTAAACATAAAGGATTAATATTAATAAATTAAATTAATCAGTGATTTAACAGCTTACCTACTAGGGTGGTCAGCCTCTCCTTCTCTCTCAAAAAAAAAAAAGAAATGAAGAAAGAAAAGAAATGAAGAAGGTAAGTAAACCCCGATACGGTCACTAAACAAAAATTCTTTAAAAGTCACAGGAAGTGAACCCTTCTTTATGACTTCTAGTCATAAGAAACGAATAAAACAAAATACAGAGCGGTAAAGCGATAAAAAAAAATGAATATAAAATAGACTGGATAGAACATAAATTTGCAATTTCGCTGCATCATCTCCGGTTAAAGATATTACAATACCATTAAAATAATCTGTGGTTATCAGACCTAAGCAAAAGTTATTAAGATAGCTCTAAATACCCTTAATTATCCATTGATGCATTGTCATCATTATTAAGAATAAAGATCTTCAATTCACACTATAGGATTTAGAAAAATTAAATATTCTTATTAAGACCTGCCGGAAAATCAACAGATGTTGACAATCCTAATTTTGATAACTAGATCAATAATTCTTTTTGATTTCAGTAGTTTCTGGAAATAGTTTTCTATGCTACATTATTCTTTAGCTTCCTCTAATGTTCCAGGATAGTTATTTTGATAATAACATTTGTTTAAAAAAAAACATTTATTTATATTATAATGTTTTTTTTGCAAACAAACGCAACTTAAAATATATCTTTATTTTTATAATATGAACATTTTAATTCCAATCAAACCGACGTTACATGGATTCCAGTCATAGTAGACAATCCTTAGATAATTATGGTTTAAAAATTAGTTTTAATATTGGACTAATAGACGAAATAATTATTTATGGACAATAACAAACTTCGGGAACTACTGCCATCCATCATATATAACTAAAGAACGGATTTTTATGTAAATGGATAATTTTTTCTGATACGTTTTTCAACCAAAATTACTGAATATCTTTACAAGTCAATACATTTGGCGCAGATATATTAAATTTTACTGTGCATATTTTCGCATATTTGATGGGTTGTTGCATATTTTTGCATATTTGGCCGAAAATTGTGTTTAAACAATTTTTCTGATAACTAAAATACAAAATAAATAATTAAACTATTTTCTGATACACGTTCTTATTTAATGTATTAATTATAAGATGGATAAACAACATCTACGAATAATAAAAATAGTGTACTCTAAACAAAATTAGTATAGATTACTATAAAAATAATAATCGCACTAAGCATTAAGGTCATAGCCAACTAATTCAAGTTGGTTTTGTGACCACAACTGCACAGAACGTATACCTTCTTACTTTCGATTACTTCCTTTAACAAAGTAAAAAACATCCGTTGTGCATATTATGTTAATTTTCTCACATAAACCAAAATGCTCAAGGTAGGAGCATCATTTAGTTCCATATTAAACAGTTGGAACCCTTTAAATTAAACACAGAGATTTTTTTTTGGAGAAAACATTTTTTTCAATTTGTGCAATAAAAATGTGCCGTGTGAATTTTTGGTTTATTATTTTCAATAATAGATCTTTGGAATCTACCAAGAAAACTTGTTAACATCTCCCTCCCCCCTCCTCGACGTTTATCATAAATATTTTCCTTCATAATCTTTCATGTTTCACTGCATATTCCTTCAAGCTTCAATGCATATTACATAATGCATAAAAATATACATGTATTACTGTATATTTGAGGGCCTTTTATTGCATATGTGAGAACTTTTTACTGCATATTTGAGGACTTTTTACTGCATAAAACTGCATGCAATGGCATATTTTGAACTTTTTTGTTGCTTATAAATTCGGTCTTTATATATAACAAATTAAAAGCAATTTTAAGAGAAGAGTAAAAAAAAAAACTGCAATAAAAACGTTAATATTATGAGAATAAAGACATAATTAAGGGAAGTTGTGTTTGTTCACAAAAAATATTATAATTTAGTGATGTTAAACTTCCGTAAATTGAGTGGAATTTATACAATATGACATAAATTTTTAAATATTTGCCTTTATTTAAGTAAATAAATATTTTCAAAAAAATTCAAATATAATTAACTGAGACATTTTTAATGCTTATTTTCATGTCGAATGTAAATGAATCGTAAAAAAAAAATTAACGAATATAATTTAGAAAAAGTGGATAGTAAAATTACAAACCGTTTGAAAATTAAATATTGAACTAATTAGACATTTTTTTTGCGAAATCTGGAACAATACCATATTTAATTAACTTATATTCAATGAGGAACTTGAATAATTGAAAGTGGGTAATATTTGAAATATTTCAAATTCATAAATAGTAAGTTGAGAGGATTTAATATTAATATTTTTTATATTAATTAATATTTAATGTATAGTGTATTTTGGGGAGGTTTAAAGCCCTTATCTAGGAAGGGCGGTATTAATTAATGTAAAAGATAAATAATAATTATTATTAATATTTATTTTGTCTAAAGAAATTCGCATGAAACAATGTTGTCTTTGAAATGAAAGCTTCTGAAAATTCCTCTTATTATAAACCACCTTCTAATTTTTTATTTCAAATAGATTATTATTTAATCTATTCATATTCATATTCTATATTTAATCTTCTTAAGGTTTAGTAGGTCAGTATTGAGTTTAAAGGATTTAACCAAACATAAATCCAGCGTTTAAGATTTATCTGGTTTTAGGATCAAGGAAGACGCAATGGTCAGAGCCATCAGCTTCGATCAGTCCATCTAAGGAAAGTATCCATAACTAAGTGAGCGAGTTCAAACAGAAACTAGTAAACAAGATTAACCTCACGAGCCGGTTTCGTATCAAAATACATCTGCATACCTTTTACTAGCCTCACAGGTTCCTGCCTTTGTTGCAACTGTGACAGCCAGGCAAAGGTTCAATTTTCTGGTTGCTGACGGTTAATGCAAAAGATTTAAGATTTATAAAAGATAATGGAGTGTCAACTATAATAAAGTAGGTAGTTGTCATTCAATAATAAACTAAAATAATTAAATAGTTGGTCATCACTAACATTTTTACTTTATTATTACTCGGGATTGATTCCATATTATGGCTCTATATCTACCAAAGTCGGAAATGAATTGAAAAAACTAGTATTAGCACTTAAAATAGAAAAACCCTATTCTCATATTTCCCTTCTCCTAAAGACAAAATAGACCGTTTCCAAAAAAGCGGAGTATACGAACTAAATTGTATTGATTGTGCAGCCAAATACACGGAAAAACTGAAAGATCACTAATCAGAGATTAAAGGAACATACACGTGCATATGATAATAAAACAGAGAATTACAACTTTGCAATTCATTTAAATGAAAAAACCCATGAATTCATCAAAGACTCAGGAGTTAAATTAATACATCAAGTTGAAAACGGCCTCAAATTAAACATATATGAAGCACTTGAAATAACAAAATCCTTCAAATCCAATCCAGATTTTTGCTTAAATGACCAAATAAATATCTCCAATAGTCCAATCTTAGATGTATTCCCATCTATAACTGAAAAAACAATTACTCACCGGAATTACTGTGAAAACCCCAACCTTAAACCGTTTACCTATAACTACCCCACCTTTCTTCCATTGTTAGTTCAGTGCGAGAACAAACCAGTACAAACTTTTCTGTTTGATATAATCCATTTAAACCTTGGTGAGTACCAACATGTATTTATATTGCATTTTATTTAATATCTATAATAATACCAAACTGTATTTTGAATTGCTTATTCGAATTTCTGTGTGTTTTTAGAACTAAAGATGAACGTATAACATTCAAAACTAAAAAAATTATAGAAGTTACAAATAATTTATCAATCCCTAATTAGATTGATCCTTCTATACCATCATGCTGATGTCAACTAACTGTTTATTATTATTATTATTGCTATTGCAGTCAATGTTAAATTAATAATTGCAGTCAATTGTTAAATTAATTAACATTTCAGATACTACTTTTTTGCATTTTTTAAATCTTTTTTAAATACATGTTTGCATTGTACCCGAATTTCTCTAAATACTAAAACTTTTAATGGCATTAAAAATCCCTAAATCCAATGATTGGTATCTAACCATTGGATATAGGGCTTCCTTATATTATCATAAAAAGGTGTAGTTTGCAGAGCAATTCAGGTAAAATACAAAGATGTATTTAAAAAAATTATTTGGAGTTATGATCTTTTAACTTATCACACCAGTAAAGGCTTGGGAATATTTTTACAAGAAAGACAATAAAAAATACAAAACATGATGGGTCACGTATCCAAGATTCTAGTTAATGAGATGTCTAAAAAATAATAATGACGATCAGAATATAAGACTCCAAAATGGTGTAAATCCTTTCATTTTGAAGATATCGAAATTCAATTTGCGGGGCCTTGTAAATCTTTCGTCCTTTCGTCTTTTATACCCTTCGTAGTTTCACCAACGATTTTTTCCGCTGGCATTTTGATTAGATTATCCGTTTGCCGTAAGAAGCATTTCATCCTATTTATATTAGACACCCTGTATATATGTTATTTGTATTCATTAAATTAATTTGAATTTCATTGGACTAGTCATTCAAGAAGATTCAGTGGGAAAATTTCATTGAATATCGAGATACGTTACGTTCCTTCTACAGCGACGATATAGTTGTGCGTCAATTCGTATTATTTGTTTTTATATTTATTATTCAGCTGGCATGACTTAAATCAATGTTCCTGTATCTATCGGCATACTATTTAATAAAGTATAGTTGTTGAAAACATATGTTGCGTTGAACAATAAAAATGTTAATAAAATACGGCAATTTTAGGTCCGCTCATAAAATTATTCGGTAAATTTTATCAGAAAGGTTAACTGACTATTGCTTCACAAATTTAAGGTTGTATGAGTGGAGCTCTATGTTAAATTTTCACGATAAAATTTAAAGGATACCTGTAAGAATGGTCTTTAGCATTTTGACAATATTAGGTTGTACCGTAATTATCAAAAACATAAACTCTCTTCAACAGGGATGTACGCAGAAAATTTTTTTTGGTGGAAGAGGAGAGGAAGAGGGTAAATGTTTTTAATCGCCAAATTTAGTATTAACGTTAAGCATGAAAATCGAATAAAAAATATTTGTTAAAATTACAAAAAATATTACTAAAAATACAAATTTGATGTTGGTGGATTAATAAAAAAAATTAAGATTAAATAAATATATAAAAAATTATATTTTTTCGCACATTTCGGGGGAAGGGATAAATCCTCCTGATTGCCCCCTCCTCTCCCCTCCCTATGCGCATGTTAATGCTCTGCAACCCTTGTTCAATTTATTGTGTTGAATGGAACAAAATAAACTGATGATGACTTCCATACTAAGTTATCCTGTTTTGCTCCCATGCATATCAAAATATCGGGCAAAGGAGAAACATCATAATGGCCATTGCCGGTGATATAGATCAGGTGTAGAAAGGAAAACGAGCCGTTAACTGACATAAAAGAGCAATATAAAACTTAAGAGAAGAGTTTTGATTGGTCATTGTTAGATGGGGTGTTGTGAGGAGCGATAAATAACAATTAGCGGCGCGGGGCTATCCCTAACTCAGCCCTCATTACCCCAACCCGCGCCTACGCCTCTGTCGCTTTTTCTATTTAACCTTTTATTTTTTCTTTCCTTTTTTTTTTTTTATTCGATCATAAGGAGATATACCGATTTATCAGTTTAATCAAAATACATCAAAACATTGTGTAGGTTTTTTAACCGTGTCTACTAAAAAAAAATTGATTACCAATTTTTTATTAGCAAAAAATGAAAGCCTTAAAAGTGGTTATTAAAGACTATTAAATCTTTACATGACTAACTTTAATTAACGATCATTAAAGTCATAGTATTAATTTGTGAATATTAAATAAATTAAAAATATTCTTGTAGCGCAAAGACATCCGCGTCAGCTTTTTAATTCTAGTGATATTCACTTTTAATCTAGATGTTTTTTTGTAGTTTTTTAGTTTTTCTACAGCATCAAACATTTTCAACACAACCAATAACTTTTGACAAAAAAATTCAAGTTTAAATAATTTTTATCACAATAAATAATTTTTATTTCTCTACAAATTGAATTAGATATCCACGTCTTATTGAAAATGTCCCATCTTCTTAATCAAATTTATTTCAATAGATTAGGAAACACCCCCCAAAAAATGTCATAAAAATGAATAGTGCCAGATTTGATACTTGTTTAACGTTTCTTTATGTTTTTCTATCTTCATCTTGAGAAGTGAATTAAAAACCAAGAAAACATGTACAGTGCATACCAAAACATTTATGGAAGATTCCAAATTAATAGTTCTAACCATAGTGTTCATAATATTATAGTGTTCTAACCAAACAACATTTGTTACAAACTTGTTTACCGATTGAGGTATTTCCAAGACCATAAATTCATTGATCATTCATATTATGAAATATAAGTATCAAGAAACGAAGAAGCCCACAGCATTTCTATGTAAAAGTGGTATCAATTAAATGCTCTGAAACTTTGGGGTGATCAAGTTTTTGTCATTCTGAGCATAAGTGTCGTGGTGCACAAAAAATTCTATGACTGTATTTTGAGCTATTCGCAAATTAAGGTCTTATTTGATAAAATAACGGAATGTTAGGGCATCGGATACAATAGTGTATTCAACAATATATTCATTTCAATTCTTACTAGTTCAGATATACATCTGATGTACACATACATACATATACACCCACATATATAAGGGGTAAACATTAATGGGATTATAGAGAAGCAGTGGTGCATGCAGGGAGGAGGAATTAGTTTTGTATTTTGAGTAATAATTTTTGATCCAATTATCATTTTTATTCTTAAAATTTACGCGATATATATATGTATCCTCTGCTGGTCCAGAACTGTGCAATAATCCTCTCTCTATACAGGCGCATAGGGAGATCAATATTTTTGGGGAGAAAAGGAGGGATTATAATTTTTTGTAGCGGATCAACCCATTGAAATCCTGTTCTGTAAAAATATATACTAAGCAATGGAAATGGCGAAAATGTGACTAATAAGCAGAAAACTTTTTCTTTTGAAATATTCTAAGAATTTCCTAAATTTGTCATTTTTTTTTTTGGTTTTATTTCCAAATAACAGTAATAAAACTAAAGGTACTAAAGGGAATCCTCCAAGAAGAAACCACACGATCTAATAATTTGATCTGGAATCTTTTATTGGGGCCTATTCCTACTATTTGCACAATAGGTCCTTTATTCGTTTAACATCTTAAAGTGCAAATAAGCATATTCCATTAACAAATTTTAAAGAATTACTGTATAAACACATAAATTAAACATTTTTTTTTTACAGTGTTCTGTTAATTCTTGGTTACAATCAAATATTAAGATCATTTCATTGTTTTGTAAATCAAATGTCTAAAAATTTCACCGCAGCGTTTCATTGCACCCTAGATGTAATAAATAAATAAATATTTCTAAAGTGGCTAAATTAGCATTTTTAAAAGCTTAAGTAAATATTATTTATATAACCGCTTTGCTCTGGTTTTGAATATTAAAAAATATTACTACTCAAACAAATATTGAAAACATGCAAAAAAGTAAACTTAAACACAAACTTAAATCAGTATTGATTTGAATGGTTATAGTTTTTACCATATAGTAAAAATGGATATACCTAACTACGCTCTAATCTGATTTGTACGGTATTGTTTAAAAACTTTGTTTTTTGTTAAAATTTCAGTTTTTTTAGTTTTAAATTTCTTATGAAAAACATTTTTTACAGCTAGGTTCATCGGATCTGTAATATTTTATTAAATAAATTTTCGATGCAGTAACAATTCACCGCAAAAAACAAAACTGACTGATATGACATTTTAAAAAAAAACATGGACGGAAAAATCTCATGGCTCACATTAATTGACTGTCAGGGAAATGCTAATTATTATATAATTTATTAATTTTAAATTTAATCAACCTGTTCATGAACAGAATATTAAAAATAAAATAATAATAATAATAAATTAATCTTAAAAAAACAAAACACTCTGAAGACCTTTAAATCATAAGTTCACATTTATGAATAGGAAAATGCAAAGTTTTTTTTTATAAATATATTTTCATTGCATGCAGAAAATGAATTATGTTAATAAAAAAATGAAAGTATAAATATATATAATTATGTATATAAATGTATATAATATATATATATATATATATATATATATATATATATATATATATATATATATATTTATATGTGTGTGTGTGTGTTTGTGTTTTTGTTTTTGTTTTTGTGCGTGTGTATGTATTAAAAATTTCTGAAGTAAAAAAAGGTTAAAATATTATTATTAATTAACTGAGTATGATAATGTATACTATCAATTCGAATACTCAAATGTTTTTTTTTTGTTTTTTTATGTTCTGATGCACAAACATTATTTTGATAACATTATATTTTTGTTATAACCAGCAATTTACCTTTAATGATATCAATGATTTATCAGCCTATAACAAACAATAACGATAAATAAATACCAAAGAAAAAAGAAAACATCTTTTAAAGTCAATAAAAATCATCCTGCAGTATTAAAATTTTCAAACTCAAAGAGATGTCTCTCTTGTTTACATTCTCTCTTGCCACGTTTATCGAAATGATGAATGAAACAACGTAAAATTACTTCCCTGAAAAATGTATGATTCACTTATCTTAACTGCTGATATTGCCACAAATTCGGAAACCTCGATCCAGAAATATGGTTGAATTACATTAAATCATCAGCATTCTCGATTTAAAATAAATTAATGTTTTCACTGCATTGAATTAACGTTAGTTTATTTTACAGTTTATTATATACATTAATTCATAAAAGATGGTTTAAAAAATTAAATCCATTTTGTGATTTACATTATGATTAAACATTATGGATATTATTGTGATTATTACATGCTTTTATTTATTATGGTATATTTGACTTTTCGGTCTGATGTAGTATTTTTAAACTACACAGATAACTGTATTTTAAAATACATTTGATAATACAAAAAATTCATTTGAAATAATACCAAAGATTATATGGTAATCAAAACAGTTTGAAGCCATACATGTATCACATTTTATTATAATGTGAAACTTTTATGACAAAGCTAATGATTAGACGTTCTTTAAATACGCTGCGACTGGCCTGGTTTGGAAACAAATATATTATTTTATGCATGTATCAGTTTCTTTTTCGGTCAACGTATTGACGAAAATTATCGTTGACTTTATAAAAATTTGTTTCTGTTGTTTTTTGTAAAAAACTATGACGCAGTTGGAAACGGCAATTGGGCTTAATATACCCCAGCAGCTCCATATTCACTGATAAGAGCGTTCGACGCTCAATCCATTTTTTATTTATTTTTTTTAATGTTTTGGTTTCTTTATTATTTTTTTTTGTAGGTAGAAGCTTTATTTATACTATAACATATGACAACTACCTGCATGAATAGCCAATTGTTGATGTGCGTGTCTGGTACAATCTGATCGTCGTGTCCTGTGACTAGAGCGCACGTCTCCATGACAACCTAGACCCACAACCCAACATGTACTGAGCTTCAGATCCCCCCCTCGACGCCAGCGGGGAATTTTTACCCGCGGCGGGGCAAAACGAAATTTCCCCGCGTCACTGGGCCTTATCTATCTGTATGAGCAGTGATTTCTTTACTCTCCCTTTCCCGACTTATATTCTTCCTGGTCTCTGCTGGACATGTCTTTTTCCATCTGTTATGCAAGTAAACCATTGCCACAGTCCCCAGGGCAGGTTACATAAATCTCACTTTTAATGTTTTCACGAATTTATGACCACTTACGATTCCACTAACCGGAGCGTATCGGGATATCATCTACTTTCACGGTGGTTATCGGCGAAAGATCTATATCCAGATAAAAATCAATGAGAATATTTATGTACTTTAGTACGTAAAGTTGGTTTTAACCAGTACCAATTAGAAATAAATCGAACTAATCATATTAAAAATAGGTATCTATACGTTTTTGTTTTTTTTAACAAGGTTGACAGTATTTCAATTATATACATATTTTCAATTCATATTTCATATTCATACATATTTCAAGTATTTCAATTATATACATAAAATGTATGTATAGATACTCATACATACACATATCATTCCATATATTCTACATAGTGATTGCTATTTGTACGTAATAGATTATTTTGAGAAATGTGTTGGTTAAGAGCACCAATAGTAGACAACTTTAAGACAAGATCTACATTTCTTGTTTTTAGAGAAATAAATATTAACAAGAAAATTATACTGACCGCTCAGATCGATTAACTGGTTAATAACTGAAATAACAAGGAATTTAAAAACAATGAAAATGAGATGGTTAAATTATTATAAAAAGTTTTTTTACACCCAACATTAGATCCTAAAATCCCAGTGGTAGAACGGGTATAGGCCTAAAGTAGGCACAAGAAGTTAACTGTCTATTTCTTTTTCTACTTTGCCACCAACTGAGGAAAATAAATTTGATGCATGAAATAATTGTCATTAATCTTATTTAAACTAAATTATAAAGGTCTCCCGATATTTACCTTTTACAATTGAAATGTAATTTTTTCCATTTCAATTGTAATCCAAACGGACTTGAATTAATCCGATTTTATAACTTTTTTTATTTAAAAATAATAATTTTAATTTTAATTATGACTTTTGAAATAATGACATATACTTACAACGTTTTTAGTCGTATTTTCCCCGAATGAAATAGACTACTACTGCACTGGGTCGAAGATCGGCGGTGAGGGACGGGACTGCGTTTTCTATCCGTTTCATAACCCCTAGAGCACGATTATGGAAGTTTTGGAAAAGTCTCACTTCCACTTTGGTTTACCATTACTGTTGAAGTTTTCTTTGAAAGAGGGATCGTTTATTAAGTCTGAGGATTCTGATTCCGTTTTTCCAATTGGATTTTTTATTGAGAATGCACATTTCGAATTATCATCACATTTGATATTTTTTTGCGAAAATAAACCTTGAAAACCTAATAGATGATACCCACACACAATAAAATTTTTTTTAAAAAGTCAACTGTAGTGGCAATTCGAAATGCGCATGATCGATAGCAAACTCAATTAAAAAAAAAGAATCAGAATTCTCGAATAATTAATGAACGATTCCTTTATTAAAAAAATAAACTTCAACAGCAACGGTAAATCGAAATGCACCTGCGCGATAAAAAATCTGATAGTAAATTAAAAAATATCGCTCTTTAAAACTTAAAAAAATGCTTGATCTCAATCGAAATTTCGTCAGTGAACTCAACATTAGCAACTTCGAAAACCTAATGAACGATCACAAATTCAGTGAAATTCACACTGCACCTCTACCAAAAAAAAAGTAAACAGAATGAATTCCAACAGGTTACACCCCTAACAACCCCAACAGGGCTATATTTGAAAGGGAAAAAATTACCATTGAAATGGAAAGGATTACAATTAAAATAGAAAAAGTTTCAATTGATTTGGAAAAAGTTACAATTATTCTGTTTTATGAATATTTACTAAGTTCTAGTGATAGACAGGTTTTAATCTAGAAGTAGACACTCTCTGTCTGCTACTGGATCCGGCTATGGGATGGCACTGATCAAACTTCTGCCATAGTTATTGCTACTAAATTAGTTAATTTAAGTTAAAAACAGACGAATGAGCAAGATTCCAGTAGTAGACACATGTGTCTACGATTGAAAAATCATCCAAATTTCTAACCAGAAGTAGAAATTCCTACTAATTGTTATTTATTCTGTTCAAAGTGATAAATAAACTAAACATTATCAGCAGAACCTTCTAAATCAACTAATCACCAAAACAATTTAAACTATTGGAAAATAACACCGATTAATAAACATGGAAAAATCTAGTTACCTCCTTAAGAAGTTTCTCGAGCTGAAGAAGCTGTTCGCAAGGAATTGCAAGGAACACTCGGCCTTAAGCCACCTCACAAGGTGATTATTGAAGAAGTGAAGAGTGAAGAAGTGAGACAATATCGAATTTCGTTAATGTATTGACAGTCTGAGGGGTGCCTATAGCAATATTAATATTGGTACGTATGATACATATACCGCGTTAAATAATGTTGCTTCAATAATATTGACCGTGTAAGGAGGGCTTTAAAGCTCATCGATACTAGTCTGCAAAGAATAATGGCGCGAATCTCCCCGACATCACACTCATTATTTTGGCACCAATTATGAATTTCTGCTTCATTTCATACTCATATTTTTTAAAGTTTAAACTCGCAGTGTCTAATACTGGCTAACTGTCTACTACTGGTACGCTAACCCTGCCTTTTGTAGAAAATAAATCAGGTGGAACCCAACCTTTCAGCAAAGAATTGTTTTGTATATAAATACAATAAGTAAAGCTGATAGAATAAAAAAGGAGACTACTGTGGTATAATTTTTAATACCATATTATTGGTTATTATTAAAGTTACATACATTTTAGTGAAGATCGCGATCAATTTTTTGTTGTTTTTATTATTTCTTCTTTATCTCTCTTAAGACTGTAAATAAGTTTACTTTATAAAAAATAAAATGCAATGCTTATAGATAAAAATAATGTTAAAATTGTGTTTGTAATTTTATTAATTTAATTCATGTCGCAATGTAATTAAGTTAGTAAGTTTATGATTTTTTTTTTATGAACCAGACTTGAAAGAAACGGCATTTCCATGCGAATGCTATGGAAATGAAATATATTTTTAACAAATGTAATGCAATGCCAATTCACGATAACTCGAAATATTTTTTTTTTTTTTTTTAGATAAACTGTTTTTATTCAATCTGCCACACTTAAGGTCTATAAAAATAGTGATAAATGTAACTGTTCATACCACATTGAGAGACAACAATTTTTTAATTAAACCTAATCAAAATAAATAAATAAGCAAGATAAAGAAAATTATATTACACTTATAATAAAACATCATAAACACAGAAATACATATGTAGGTACAGTATATACTGTAGCCGCTCAAGACTTGAGTGGAGAATCTGGTCGTTGCCGAAAACTCGAGTATGCATACATTATTTATAAAATGTCTTGGGGCCACTGTCGTTACAACTACAGAGGATTGTATGAGTTTATAGAGGGATGAGTAGTTCTACTTTTCATCAATCTCTTGATAAAGTTATTATACTAATTTATAATATTGTATTTACATACTGAAATTTAGGTTAGGTGCTACTTTCACTATAAAAAAAAAAAAAAATTAAAAGGAAAACATCTTGGTAATTGAAACTCTGAAGATAATTAGTTTAAGTTCCTTTTTTTTCTTCTTTTTTTTTAAATGCTCAGCAGGCTATAAAATATCTACCTATTAATAACAGCTGCGTCATAAATTAAATTAATATTCAAAATATTACGGCAGTAACTACCAGAACAATAAAGTTATAGAAGGCTAATAAACCAGTACAACATTACGTATTATAACATTTGATTATTCAGAACATACGACGATCAATTATTTAAAAATTAAAAATATTAATAATAACATTAAAAATTAACAGAATTTTTAATATACACTTCATTATCATAATATACACTTTATTAGGAAAAATATGTTTATAAAAATATAGAATGATTGAGTTAATCACAGATAGCAACGGATTACTATGAAAGCAATTTTTTTCTATAAAATTATTTCTATTTGAGCATAATAAACTTTTGTATGAAAAGTATCTTTTGAATGGAATAAACGGGTTTTCATAATGATAATTTATTAAATAGGTGAAACAATGATGAAATAAAAAATTAATAATTTTTGTTTAAAGTAGGTAATATTTCGAAAAAATATTTCAAACGATTACCAAACTATGCAGTTCAAGAAGGAGAAAAACATGATAACTCGAAAATATCCAGAGAAATATTTCCACTTCTGGTAGTACCTCTGGAGCAGTCTTTTCTTCCGTAGTTTCAATTGAAAATATAATCCAGTCAAATTAGAACAGAAAAGGGATCATTCCACATCAAATCAAGCAATGGAAGTTGATGATTCAATAATTTTTTGTACAAATGTAGTACTATCAGTCAGGATAAAAAAAAAAATTAAATTTATAACTCAAAAACTAAAAATGGAAATAAGTTGAAATGTCGCATTTTTTATCCTTGACCCCTTTTCTGTTCTAATTCGACTAGACCATATTTTCAAATGAAACCACAGAAGAAAATGTTGCTCCAGAAGTGTTATTAGAAGAGATGATATTTCTCTGGATATTACTTTCGAGTTATTATGAATTTTACCGAGTATAGTATATTGTGTAATCGTTCGAAATATTTTTTCGAAATTTTACTCAATTTAATAAAAAAAAATTATTTACGTCGTTATCATTGTTTCAGCTTTTTGATATATTATCTTTATAAAAAACCGTTTATTCCATTCAAAAGGTACTTTTTATACAAATGTTTACTGCATACAAATAGAAATCTTTTACAGAAAAAATTTAAATTAATGAATGAAAATTGTTTTTCTTGTTTTCGTAAAATTCCAATTATGATGAATAGAAATATTCATGTATATTTCTTACATGTTTTTCTACATCAGCAATTTTGAATGAAAAAAGTACCAAGAAATCATTGTTATTTTAGCAAACTCATGATACTATATAAACAGTAAGAGGGAACGAATGGTAATGAATGTATATTGCTAGTCTTTCAGATTGTTAAACAAAAGCAGATTGTGTAATTATCGAAAATATTCTGGAATGTTATTGTTCCGATACGTCGTTATTTATCACAGATAACGGATCTTTTTTTTTCTAATGAAGCGAAACGAACAAGCCTTATTCTAAATATTCCTTAATCAAAATTCAAAATATTAGTTTTTCTTTTTAATGACACAATAAATTACTGATTATTTTTTGGAACAAAGAACTCCAGGCATTAAAATTATGGTCAGCATTTCACAAAGATTTGCGAAAAACAAGATTGATACTGTGGTTTGGTCAGTATTACGGAAGTACAACATTAATTGAAGTTACTAAATAAAAAGTAAAATAAATAAAAAAAACAACAGATATCCTTGTAAACATTTTTTTTATTATTATTTATTTAAGAATCGAATGGCTAGAATATAAAAAAAAAAATCCCAAACTAATAAAAAGTTCCTTAGTCACAATGAGTGTGGAATTTGTTTCTTAAAAATATAATATAAAGATAATAATAAATAAAATAAATTTTTTAAGCATACGTAATTTGAAGAACATTGTAAAAATTGTCACGATTTTGTAGCCAGTGAAAAGATGTACATTGCATTTTTTCTAAAAATTACTGAGCACGATTTGGAAACAAAAAATGAAAATTTGTAAACTATTTTCTTTTATCTAGTGATACAAGATAGTGGTTTATAATATATTAAATCAAATATTTTAACATTTACATAAAGTTTACAGTCCATCCTTCGAAAAACGATCCAAGGCAGGTATTATTCGAATGCTCGATATCGATTGAAACATACAACTGGTGATGTAGGTCTTGAGCTATTCACGGTTCACCTTTGTAGGACTACGTTGCAGGACTACAGTTGGATACTTTCTTCCCTCACGGCTCTAAAAGGGATCCGATCAGCTATTTTAACCTGCACTCATCGCTAATCAATGTTTTAAAAAACAGGAAAATGTCGGCAATTGGTCTTGCTATGTTGTTATCGGAAAAAGAAAGTTTAGGCGAAAAAATGTTTATTAACCGAATAAATTACATTGATTTGAAAATGTTAAATGGAATAGATAAGAATGATTAAACAAATTATTTAAGAATGGATAACAGATTTATCTCTATAGTATAATATAAGGATAAATGTAAATAAGATTTATATTTGTGTACGTTTTTATTTACAAGATTTATACTCGTTCATTTTTATATTACTTTCATTCAATAAAATTTTAATTAATGATTACAAGAATACTTAAAACAACACAAAATAAGATGAATTAGTGATGAACATTTAATTATCACACTTTTGGGTCTTGTTTCCAATACCCCCGCCAGTGATTTTATGATATTAATTAACGGTTTCTATATAGTTTTATTTCCCTGGATACACATTACTGTGAGAATGAATACGCTTAATGAAGCAACCAATATGAATCTTTTGAAACTGTACGAATTATGCAATGAAGAGAAAGGGCCAAAGTTATTTTTGGAACAAAGAGGAATTTTGCCGAAAGTAATCCATTGCAATCAAGGCCACATCATGAAATTTTACGAAGGTAGGGACACATACAGATGCAATAAAAGGCAATGCCGGTATGAATGTGACGCGTATACAGGTGCGTGGCTATGTCATTGCAAGTTACCGATAATTAAGGTAGTATTATTAATTTAATCATGGACAAAGGAATATACGACTTAATTAGGGATTGATAAATTATTTGCCACTTCTATAAATTTGTTTTATTGAAAACTAGTTTCGAATGTTATACATACATCCTCAGTTCTAACAACACACAAAAAATTCAAAAATAAGCAATAATAGTTGGTATTATTATATATATTAAATTATATAAATCAGTATTATAAAAGATTTATGAATTATGAATTTAATTAAGACAAGAAATCAAATACATGCATGCTGGTACTCACCAAGGTTTAAATGATATAATCCATTATACAAACAGAAAAGTTTGTACTGGTTTCTTCTCGCATTGCACTGGCAATGAACGAGATAGACAGGATGTTTTTAAGTAAACGGTTTAAGGGTCAGGATTTTCCCAGTAAGGCCGGTGAGTAATTGTTTTTCAGTTATAGATGGGAATACATTTAAGATTGGACTAGTGGAGATATTTATTTGGTCATTTAAGCAAAAATCTGGATTGGATTTGAAGGATTTTATTATTTCAAGTGCTTCATATATATTTAATTTGAGACTGTTTTCAACGTGATGTATTAATTTAACTCCTGAGTCTTTGATGAATTTATGATTATTTTCATTTAAATGAATTGCAAAGTTGGAATTATCTGTCTTATTATTATATGCACGTATATGTTCCATTAATCTCTGATTTAGCGATCTTCCGGTTTTTCCCGTGTATTTGGCTGCACAATCATTACAATTTAGTTCGTATACTCCGCTTTTTTGGAAAGGGTCTATTTTGTCTTTAGGAGAAGAGAAATATGAGGATAGGGTTTTTCTATTTTAAATGAAGGGTTTAATCCTAGTTTTTCAATTCATTTCCGACTTTGGTGGATATAGGGCCGTAATATGAAATCAAAACATAATGTTTCGGGATGGGCCTATCTTCGGGGATTGTTGAATAGAATATCATTAATTGAATATCATTAATTATCTTTTTTTGTAATTTTTTTTTTAAATATGATTGATAGTGGTTTTATTATACCCGTTATGTTTTGCTATGGAATATATCATTTCAATTTCTTTATTATAGTTCTTTTTATTTAATGTTATGTTCAAAAGACGGTAAATCATGCTATTAAAGGCTGCGAGTTTATGTGCTATCGGTCTCCTAGCACCATTATTTATAACGACATCTGTGTGGGTGGGTTTCCGGTAAATTCCAAATTCATGATATATATGTTTTTTACTGAGATTTCTAAATCTAAAAAGTTTATCGTTTTGTTTTTTCCAGTTCTACTGTGAATTTAACTGAGGGATTAATTTCGTTTATTTCCTTTAAAAAATTATTTATTTGTCTTGTCGTACCAGACCATAGGCATATAATGTCATCTACATACAGATACCAGTATATGACATGTTGAGCTACTTATAGAAGTGGAAAATAATTTATCAATCCCTAATTAGATTGATCCTTCTATACCATCATGCGGATGTCATCGGAATATACGACGGTTAAATTCTGCTTGAAAGAACTTGACATGAGCTCCCGTACGATTGCTGATTGGAAAAATTATCTGAGGGAGGTGTGCGCATTCAGTTTATTGAAAACCCCCACAGTTATTGGAGGGGAAGGATTGACCGTTGAGATTGATGAGTTGTGTTTCTCTCGTCGCAAGTATAACGTTGGACGGTCCTATCCACAGCAATCGGTCTTTGGCGGGATCTGTCGAGAGACGAAAGAATGTTTTCTATACACAGTACATGATAAAACAACTCAAACTCTGACGGAGTGTATTAGAACGTCAATTCGGATCAGTGGAAGTTCTACAATGGAATCGGAAAAGCTGGTTGGAATGGATTATAGACATTTAATTGTGAATCATTCAAAAAATTTCGTCGATCCAGTTACTGGTCTTCATACTCAAACAGTTGAGTCAATGTGGGTCAAAGCCAAAAGAAGAAATAAAAAAGAAAATGGCACTCATAGCTCCATGATTAACTCATATTTGTGTGAGTTTATGTGGAGGCAGAGGTACAGAAATGACGACCTTTTTGAGAGGATACTGAAGGACATAGTAGAATTTTGGCCGCCAGAGGTAACTAATTGAACTAATGGCATTTATATTTATTTCTTTACTTATTTTTGAAATTTTACAAACTATTATTTCAATTGAATAAATACATATGTTTTTCTAACCCATATCTTCAATTAATCACTAGGTTACTTTTACTAGGTAAAATCACTGGCGGGGTTAATGGAAACAATTTTCAGTGAAAAATTTTCATATTACTTTTTTTTCATATAGTTAATAACCGAATTTTAAGTTGAAATAAATATATTAACCAATTTAACATTTGGAAAAAAAAAATTTTTATTCAGACAAAAAGATAGTTTGGTTTTTCATAAAATAACAACAGCTTTTTTAGTTTCAATATAACAGCTTATTAGCAGATGTTTTATTGATAAATTTGCAATATTAAAGATATTTTTGGTACTGTCTGATGATCTTAATATATTCCAATGATTTTTCGGTAATGTTGGATCCTGGTAAACGTTATATTATGCAACTTAAATAGATCTTAATTGTCTTAATTCAGATCTGTCATTCCGTTAATTAAAGCATTTACGCCCAATAAAAATTGGTGTGTCTTTAATCGACGAACCATTAGTTCAGAATATGCTAATCATAGCATGTCAAACGGGGAATAAATGAAATACCTTTAATAAGGTTGTTTGTTGATACAGTTAGGAGTTACGAACCCTGTAATGAGTTTAAAAAACGCTTTTGTAATTTTGAGAAATTAAGACGACATAGGGAGGAAGAAGAGACATTGAATGGACATGCAACCCCACACACGCAACACGTACTTGAATGAGGTGATGCGTTTAGTACACGAACGCTAGCTACGCTTCACTTGATCGGATGATGTAGTCATTTATTTTTTTCTATCATGGTAAATGAAACGTATGCTTGCGGAAGCGCGAAGGGTGAAATTGAAAAGATATTGTGGAGCTTAAAATGGAATTATTTTTAACCATTGAACCATTTTTAAATACGGTAGAGAAATCATCGTGAAGAAGGAAATTCAAAATTGTCTAACACAGTGTTTGAAAAGTTGTTTTTTTTTTTGTTTTTTTCATAGGGATTGAAGCAATTTTGAAATAGCCGGTTTGTCTGTATGAGTTTTTGGAATGGTATTGTGGTATGCAACTATTCTTTTTATTACCGTATATTTTTACAAAATTAGGGCAGTTGAGTATTTAAATTCCATTTTTTCTGTAAACTATGTGATTTACTGCAAGTATAGCAAAATGGAAAATTTTAATCAATTTTGAAAATTGCCTAAGGGTCAATCCATTTGAAATTATCCGGATCCCTATACTCGACGTTTGTTTTGTTTTTTTCTGTTATACCCTATCATCTGGTGAATGTAAAACCACGGGTAAAATATTTTCCGGGCTCATACTTTTTCTATTGTAGCGATTTAAAATTAGATTGGCAGCTGAAAACAAGCTTTGGGAAAATTTAATTCTTGTAATTTTATAGACA
The DNA here is from genome assembly GCA_948150685.1 of Rhaphigaster nebulosa. NCBI lineage: Eukaryota > Metazoa > Arthropoda > Insecta > Hemiptera > Pentatomidae > Rhaphigaster > Rhaphigaster nebulosa. The sequence continues at coordinate 174,208,281 of OX411306.1, forward strand.
TCCAAATAAAAAATAAAATAAATGTATTATGTGGCTCTTATGTAGAATGTAGTATTTTTTTTTTTTTAGTAGAATTTTTATTTTGTTTTGATATCTACAAAATTACAAAAGTTAGAGCCATTTTCCTAAAGATTGTTTTCACCTGCGAAGCTAATTTAAAATGGCTGAAAAAGGAAAAGTATTAGCCTGAAAAAAGTTTTACCTATGTATGTTTTTAAGCTTACTAAATGATAGGGAATAAGTGGTAAACAAATAATAAAAATCAAAAACGTTGAGTGACAAAATTAATTCAAACTGGGTGATTTCAATCTGATAGATCTCTAACTAAACACTTTAAGCATCGATAAACATCAATTTCAAGATATTTTATTTCTAACTTCGTCCCATTGCGATTACTTAACTGTAACTAAGAAAAATGCAACGTCTTCGGGGCAAGGGCGTTATAACAATTTATTGGGGGGAAAGAGGTATGGGTAGCAAAATGTAAAATTTCTTTACGATTTTGACCAGATTTCCCAACAGTATTAAATATAATTGTCCCAGCTGCATTATGAAATATTTTAATTTTCCCAATTCTTTTGGATTTGAACTTTTCACTTACCTGTTGCGAATGGTATACGTAACATTTGACAATAATAATTTTCTTTTCAATTCAAACACATTATGTCAATAAATCCCAATTTATTAACTTAAAATTAGTATTAGATTTTAGTAACTCCTTGAGTAAAACATTATACTCAAAGAGTTAAAAGTAGTTTAAAGTAGATTATCAAATTTCCCAACTTTTTGGGATTAAATAAACAAATTAATGGGGGAGAGGGGAAGTTAATACCTAGTTGAGCAACTGATATTGTATTTTAATTGATTTAGTTGTAAATTGCTTAAAATTAATCTGCCACTTCCACAGTTCAGTTATCTTGATCTGCATTGGCAAACTGTACATTGACCAATGGCATACCTAATTGATTAATTAGCGCCAATATTTCAATTTCTCGACCCTCGACCTCGAGCGGAGGATAAATCATGAATCAAGAATACGTTAGGTCTAATTACGGACTCACAGGCTGCTAGCTAGGAGTGGACAATATAAATCGGAGATCGCTATCTCCAACAAAAGTAAATAATTCACATTAATTTCCTAATAAATAGCGGATATTTACAAGCTTACCCCCAATGTTGGTACAGTTATCCTTATTCGAAAGGGAATGTTGCCTAGGGTCATTTCACGCTTCGTCGGTATATAATAAGCCACGCTGGATATTAATTTATGTATCAGGCTCCAACATATATAATTCCTTTAGAGTTATACTCTTATTTATATCCCCTGCACTGTAAACATCTAGAGAGAGAGAGAGTGTGAGAGATTGTGCTTGCCGATGGGCTGATAACATAACCGAAATACCGCGTCATTTATTTTCCAACTAACAACGCAGCGGTATTCGTTACTCTGCCTAGTAACTTCGATTAGGTGAATGATTTACGTCATGAGGCTCGCAGCTAAATTGAATAAATTAGAGTAGCTTGGCTAGGTTATCGAGATTTATCCTCAAATTAATCTCTATGAGGCATTGTGTAAATATCACTCAAAAAGAAGTAATTATTTCATCCGTAACGATTCGCTCAAAATAATAACAGTGTTGTGAATGGAATTTCAATTTTCAATAAATTTAAAACACATCATTCTTCCGCAATGATTCACCTTGTTGTGATATTTAATTTCAAGTGATGATACGCAGATAAAGTGATAAACTCTAACTTATAGATATTATTTATTATTTTAATACTATTAAAAAAAAACATTTTATTCTATGGTAAGCGTGTGAATACTTATTTATATATGTATCTTGTATTAACTGTATTTTTGATGACTAAAGTATGTGTATATTTATGTCTTTTTTTCTTTCACAAATATTTTTTTTTAAAAGGGAAATTCTGTGTGTGTATATATATGTATTAATTTTTGTAATGTTTTATTATCATAAATATTATTTAATGTATCACTCCAGAGGCCAATGCCATGATAATGTAACAAACATGTATTGCTTTATACAATAAATAATCTATCTATCTATCTATCAGTCTTCCGTAATAAAAGAATAAGCTTTCACAAATAGACAAACATTTTCGGAAAAAAGTTTTTTTCTTTTAAAAAAGTGTTAAAAACTCACAAGATTTTCACGTTTTTGGATACGAAAAAAATAGTTAGAATTTTTATTCATTTCTAAGATACTCCATTCTCCAACATTGATCAACGTTTCGGGCCTATAATATTTTCATCTTCAATACCTTTTCATTCCATTTTTATACTTGAAATATGTACAAACCTGAAAATGATACATTTGTTTCTTAATGTATTTCAATCTTAACTTAAAAACATTATTAATATAATTGAGAAAGCCAAATTTAATTATTTATTTCCGCATCAGATTCTCGCAATAATGTTATTTATAGTTCTAAAATCAGGAATGAACATCAGTCACGTAATTTGTGTCATGTGTTCCTATCATATAGAGATTAAAACTGTATTAGTTTCATAATTTTTCACTTTAAATTCCGGTTTAAATTTTGCTGAAAATGAATGAATATTTTAATACTGATGAAATTCATATAAAAAATGATAATATTTTCGAGATTGAAATTTTTACAGCAAGTAGTACAATGACAAAACTATAGAAGAAAACAAAATCAAAGGTGAGTCTCTTTCCCCTAATACACTTGTACCATGCAAAAAGTCTCGTTTTATTGTCGGTTTTTGTGATTTTTTTTTATCAGTTTCCTTACTACACTACTTCGGTTATGTGTTGTAAGGAAAAAAATATACATTATATGCATACATTTTGTTTTGTTTTTTGTTTTGATATCTGCAAAATTACCAGAGGTAGACACATTTGACAAAAACTTGTTTTAACTGTGAAATACATTTAAAATGTCCGTACAAAAAAAAAAATCTGAAAAATGTTTCAACCATAGTTCTGAATTCACCTAATGATAAGGAATAACTGATAAACAAATTATCCGAATCAAAAATATCGAGTAACAAAATTTATTCAAATTTATTTATTATCTATATATATATATATATATATATATATATATATATATATATATATATATATATATATATATATATATAGAGAGAGAGAGAGAGAGAGAGATTTGTCTATTGTTAATGGGACATTTCTAATCATAACCAATTTACTATTATTAAATGGTTTTTATTTAAAATAATGCTCTACTTACATTCTCGTCTACCCCCGTTTCGAAGGTCTCTTCGTTTTCCAACTTAATTTTAATAACGGTTACTTCAGGGTCGGGCAGGATACCGTATTTTAAAAAATCTCCCACGAGGAACAGCTTATAAATCGAAGAAAAAAAAATGTATCATCACTATTTGTGGTAATGTGGAGTTGTGATGAATATATCGTCGGCCTACAAGTGAAACACACTAAGTCAAAAAAATCGTTTTATTGTAATAACAATTATTGTGTTTTAGCACTCAAAACAAAGACAAAAATATTCATTGATGTATTTTGAAACTCAAATCTAACCGAATAATTAATAATACTAGGACTGAGTTTCACCAGTCAAAAGAACGCAAATTTTTCATACAAAATAAGCAAAAATAGTCAAAAGTCAAAATTTGTTTGACTTAGTGTGTTTCATTTGTAGGCAGACAGTATATTTTTGTGTTTTAATCATCTGTATATTGCAATCTGCGGCATATACGCAATAAGCAGTGGTGATGGCTGATTCACACTCATGAACAGATTGCGAAGCCATATCCAACAGACTCTATGAAACCAATGCACAATGAATCGCCAAACACTAGCGATCAATCGATGATCCCTTGACAATAACAATTCCCTATAGGTCACGATTATAAGTAATAATTATGGCAAACCTTTCAGAGTGATGAGTCATAAGAGGTTGAGGTGAAGAGATGAGGTATTCCATTTATGTAAACAATTGAGTTGCTATATTGCAGTGTTTTCGAAAACATCAAACAAGATTCGTAATGAACAATATCAATGTTGCTGTGATGGATTTTACATTAGAGGGCATGTTTTTATTTATTTTATTTAATATTTGATTCAAATGGCAGGCAATTTGTGTTTTAATAGGCTTTGAAAAAGATATGTAAAAATTGTAATATTTTTTTGTTTCTGAATTTTCTACATATACAATTTTTTGTACTACATACCTAATTTTTTTATATTGTATAGCCACTTTTCTAAGCTGTAGAACGATATATAATCGAGTAATGCATCTAACTACTCTTTTTTTTTAATTAATTACTTTTAGATTGTGTATGCTCTACTTGCGAGTTGCTTGAAAAATTGCGAAAACATCATATATATGTACAAAGCCATCGTCTAATGGATTTTATTATGCAAACATTTAGAGTTATGGATGTGCATTATTCATTCACAGAGGAATATGGAGTTAAAAATTTCAAGAATTTCGTCAAAATTCTTTGAAAAGTGGGCTGCGGCCAACATGATGATGGACCGTTTATACTTTCTAGTACGCAGTTAAGGAAGTACTGTAATCGCGAAAATTTTCGGTTTTCATATTTCAACGGAAATATCAATTTTGACCATCCCTAAATCCATTTTGACAAGTTTCGTCGTGACGTCTGAACGTGCCTGCGTTCATTCGTACGTATCTCGCATAACTCAAAAACGGTTGGCCGTAGAAAGTTAAAATTTTGTATTTAGGATTACTATAAAATCTATTTGTGAACCTCCCTTTTTGGTCACTGCATGATTACCGGAAGTGGTATTTTACTTGCAGGTCATTATTGATTTTCATCAAAAATTATATTAAAATATAAAGAAAAACTTCTCATATTTGGTATTTAAGACGCACATACCAATATAAAAAACATAATAAACTTTGGTTAAAATTAACAAACCAAAAGTGGTACTTTATTTAAAGGTCACATTAGATTTTCATTTTATTAAATTTTATTTAAAATTACAATAAAATATAGTTTAAAACAACTCAAATTTGGTAAAGTAGACTTCTATAATAATATAAGTAATGTAATAGATTTTCGTTGAAATTGAAGAGTTGAAAGGAATGCTGTACTTGAAGGTCATAATAAACTTACATCAAAAGGTATATCGATTTTTATTACAGAGATCATATGGTTCGGTTATGAAGGTTATAAAAGCGTTTTTTTTTTCACTCTAATTAAACAATTCCAATACTTGTTTTAAGTATTAAAACTGAGTGTAAAATACTTTTTTTTTTCTCCACATTTATGAACTGTAGAAGTAGAGCAGAAGAAATCAAAATAAGCTAGGTTCTTCCGCTTAAAATGTTGAGACCGTCGATTTCCAATGCTTTATCCAGTGAAAGACAGTTCTAATCTTGTCAAGGAACACGAAGAAATCTCTTGGGAACATGTTAACGGAATAAGACGTCCATAAACACGAGCTTGTGTGTGTGTCTGTATGTGTCAATAGATGGACGTCGCGACGCCGTGTCGTTTTTGAGATACTGCTATCTTCGGAAACTTGTAACCAAATTGAGGGTTACTTTTTGAGCCACCGATTTCTAGTTTAATAGGCTTATAAGAAAGTCATGGGGTGTCCACATCAGATATTTTTTAATTAATTATTTTTAGATTGTGTATGCTTTACTAAAAAATAGAGTTGTTTGAAAAATTGCGAAAACATAAATATGAACAAAGCCATCGTCTAATGGATCTAATTATGCAAATATTTAGTGTTATGGATGTGACTCTTCATTCATAGAGGAATATGGAGTTACAAATTTCAAGAATTTCGTCAAAATTCTCTGAAAAGTGGGCTGCGGCAAACATGATGATGGACCGTTTTTTTTTTAAATAAAGATAAAACCTGGTTATTGGAACACAAATTATGGAAATACAGCACACAGGTTCTTTAGCTTCGAATAAATGTTTTTCTTAAAATGTTTCAAATACCAAATACCTATCTTTGAAAATCTTGAACCTCGGTCGCCTTAAGCCCTTGTCTTTTGTATTTAATCAATTTGATCAAATTTTATTTTTAAATTCATTTTCCTTAAACCCAGATCGAGATAGTCTATATGAGCAACAGAGCTAGAGATAAAAGTCGACATTACGTTAAAAAAATTAACCAAGATGTTTTGTCAAGAACTTGCAAAGAATATTATCATAGAGATCTGCAACTTTTCACGATTTAGCCACATTTTCTACAACTCGAACTGAAATCGAATGTACAGCGAGTCCTTCCAATGCAGCCATATCAACTTCAAGCCAAAGAGAGGCAAAAAGCACAGTACATGTTTCCAATGAAGCAACATATTCCATAAGTCAAAAACAAAACGAAAGTAAAATGTACCCCAGAGATATTGACGAATGACCCAGCAACTAACTGCAGCGGAGAACGTTCTTTTTCGACATTAAAGAGTGTAAAAAGTGAGCTGAGGCACAAGATGGGACAAAATCGTCACCTTAATAACTATTGAATGTGACTTACTTAGAGAAATTGGTTTGTCTAATGTTATCTCCAAATTTACTCACATTAAATTGAGAAAAGTTAAATTTGTAAAAATTGTGTCCTCCTGGTGGCATTTGCTGCAGCCCCCGCGATGGCTTAATCCGCCATTGACTGTGCACAAAATGTTGTTAAATAGTACAAAGGTGATTAAATTATTCATTCTTCCAATCGGGCATTTCCTGAAAGAATCTCAAAAGGCCCAAAATAAAGACTGTCGCAGATTCCGGGAGCACCATACGAGGAAATAGTTACGTATATACACGAATATAAATTTATTAAATATGCTTTTGATAACGTATAATAAACTCACTCAGAGAATTGCCTAAAAAGAGAAACCAGAAATTACCGATGGAAGTACTAAATTTAATTGTCCCGTCTTCAATACCAACACATCAGATAGCAAGTGATGTTCATCCGTGTGATATGTCTTAATATTTGGCTCATATCACTGCGAGAGTGATGATGAACCCTGCAAAAAAATAAAATAATAAAAATAATTATATCATACGTAAGCGGTGTGAGAAACTTTTATTGTATAATTTATAATGTATTAAATTGTATACATCATATTTTTTTGAATACATTATTTTAAATACATGTTTTATTCTGTGCTTAATTTTTTTTATTATACGTTATATACAATAAATACCATAAAGCATACCTTAGTGGGGTGAGATTGTATGTATAATTAATAGTGAAATTGTGATGTATAATTAATGACATATAAAATTGTTTACATCATATTTATTTTATTACATCACATTACAGCATTATTTCATTACATAAGTATAAATTCATTTTATATTCCGAGGTTAATGTTTTTATTAGAAATAATATAAATATTTCCAAAGCTTTTAAACTAATTAAAAATGCGAAATTATTCATTTGAACTATAAGATATTATTCATAATGACCAGAACAATAAAATCGTAGAATAAATTGTTTTTGTCATAGTGTTAAGCGACTCACAGTACAATGAATTGACTAATTTATATCTTCGAATTTACAGTTACAATATGTAATTGAATGTCCTCTGGAACCAAGATTTCACAAGATGGAACAATACCTAATACTGGCTCTAGTACTTGAGCAACCCACAGTTTAACAGTATTGCACCTTCAAAAGTCACAAGACAATGACAGGATGCTGTCGAATCTCAATTGCGCGAAGAATTAAGTTTTAGGGTCATGTCATCCGACAGTGGGCCTCATCACTAGAATGTTAATATTAAAGTTTAATTTATGATATAAAAATTCCTTTAAATTTGTCCATAAAATCATTTGTCCACATCATCTGATGTGGACAACACATGACTTCCTTGTACGCCTATTAAACTATAAATCGGTGCCTCAAAAAATGATTCTGAATTTGGTTACTAGTTTCCGAAGATTGCAGTATCTCAAAAATGACCCAGCGTCTCGACATCCATCTATTGATACACACACAAACAAATGGGGAGGAAAACCAGTATTTTACACTCAATTTTAACACTTAAAAAAGTAATAAAAATGTTTAATTGGATTAGAAACCAAATTGCGTTGGTAACCTTTATTACCGAAACATATGATTTATGTATTTAATTTAAATATAATCTTTTCCAATTTGAACCAAAATATAGTAAATACATTCATATCGATATAAAAGACCTATTTACCAAATTTGAGATATTTTACATTATATTTTAATATAATTTTTGGTGAAAGCTAATATGACTTTCAAGTAAAGTACCGCTTCCGGTTTTCCAATTTAGCCCAAAATTTAGTATGTTATTTAAATCAATATATAAGTTATAAATACCAAATTTGAGAAGTTTTGTAAAGTATTTTAATATAATTTTTGATGGAAATCAATTATTTATTATATTAAATAAATATTACATTAAATATTATAAATAAATATTAAATTAAATAAACATTATATTAAATAAAAAATGATAAAGTGGTACTTTACTTGTCATAATTGAAGGTCATCATTGATTTCCATCAAACATTATATTAAAATACTTTGCAAAACTAGAAATAGTATTAGTTAAGTGGGTTTTCCGCTTAAAATGTCGAAACTGTCGATTTCCAATGCTTTATCCAATGATATAGACAGTTTTATTGTTGTCACGGAACATGAAGAAATATCTTGGAAACTAGTTACCTACTGAAGGAAAACGACATGTAATAACGGAATGAGACCTCTAGTAACAAGAGTGTGTGTTTTTGTGTGTGTGTCAATAGATGGATGTCGGGAGGACGAGTGTCGTTTTTACTGTAATCTTCGGAAACTAGTAACCAAATTCAGTATCACTTTTTCAGCCACTGAGAAAATTTTCGGTTTTCAGATTTCGACTGAAAGATTTCCAATACAATTAAACATTTTTATTACTTGTTTTAAGTGTTAAAATTGAGTGTAAAATACTGGTTTTCCTCCCCAGCCGAGTGTCATTTTTGAGATACTGCAATCTTTGGAAACTAGTAACCAAATTCAGTATCACTTTTTCAGCCACTGAGAAAATTTTCGGTTTTCAGATTTCGACTGAAAGATTTCCAATACAATTAAACATTTTTATTACTTGTTTTAAGTGTTAAAATTGAGTGTAAAATACTGGTTTTCCTCCCCAGCCGAGTGTCATTTTTGAGATACTGCAATCTTTGGAAACTAGTAACCAAATTCAGTATCACTTTTTGAGCCACGGATTTATAATTTAATAGGCGTACAAGGAAGTCATGTGTTGCCCAGATATTTTCTGAGTAAAATTTGCCTGGTAAAGACCAATGCACCTAACCATGAGCAGTGTGCTTAGAAATGACGCACTCCAATAGTGTCTGAAAATACGATCGATTTCAATATCTTTGTTCGAAATTCACCTTTATACGTCAGGTAAAAAAAATGATTGGATAAATAGAAAAAGCTGGGCAGATCACCTATATTGATTTATCAAACAATGCAAAGATATATAGATGAATTACACAGGCCAACGATGAAAAAACTTTTTTACTGAAAATACCTTATTCCTATAGTTTTTAGGGTGCTGAATCCAAATATGATATTAAAAAAGCTGTATCACCCACAATTTCTTCACATTTATAGTTAAATTTATTAAATTAAGCGATTTTTAAAGAATTGAACAGCTTTCAGTCTTCCTGAAATATAAAACATATATATAACATATAAGGTTAGGACAATTTGTAAAGGCTTTGCCTAAAGATGGACCATGTTTCAAGTATCTCTGCCAAAAGTTTCCACGCATTTCTGAAGCTAAACTAAAAGAAGGCGTCTTTGTCTGACCTGACATTAGAAAAATGATGTTTTATGTTAACTTTGAATCCACAATGACCTTAAAGAGGTCGTTACAAAGTTCTTGGGAAATGAAAAAGACCCAGAGTATGTTTCTATTGTAGCTAACATGTTACAGAAGTTTAAAAAGTTAGGATGTTTGATGAGCCTGAAACCTACGGAAAATTCTAGGTGATATAAAAAAATTAAGGCCAGATTTAGATTCAGCACATAAAAATCTATAAAGATCAACCATTAAAGTTAAAAAAGTTTTGAAACAAAATTTTTTGTTGGCCTGTGTTATAGAACATCCATGAATTTAATTTTTGAATAGTTAGGTACATTTTTCAAAGAAGATATATATATATTTATATATATATATATATATATATATATATATATATATATATATATATATATATATATATATATATATATAATAGTCATACTGAAATCCGACGAAATGCAGTTGATACTTAATTAGTTCAACCGACTTAGTTGTTTTTTTCGAATAATTTAATTTTTATAATTTATGTACAAAAAATGTTGGCAGTACGTTAATTTCCCATCTGTAAAGTATTTTTGGAATAAGCAAGTCTGCGCTCATCCGAATAACGTTAAACTTTGCAAGTCTCTTGACCATCGCCTCGAAAATCGTCACGCATAGGAGTGTTTTGAGTCTTAAAACTGAACAAAAGTCTGAATCGGGAAGTTTTTGAAAAAGTCCATTAAACCCATCATTCTTCAAGCTTGAAAGCCGGCTCATCAAACTGAAATCGAATAAATTTCCTCTACTCTTGCCACTTTATGTAAAGTCAATCGGAACTAAGACACTGCCAGAATTCCAATTCTCATAGTTATCAGTTGTTTTATCCGTGTTAGTTGTTTCCTACACTAAATAATGTGTTTATAAGTACGCAGGTACTTTATTTAAAAATAATCAATTTACTGTTTACATTAGTTTTTTAGAAAGAATACTCCTATTATTATTCTTTTTGTTTACATAATGTTATCGGATAAAGGTTATTAAAGCTTATTTAAAATTATTCTTAAATATAAATATTCGTTAATTTATTTATAGCGTTGTGTATAAATAAATTCACCACTTAATAATTTTACAAGTATGGAAACGTCGGTAGATGGATAAATAATTCATGTCAATGATTTATTCACATTTCAATTATATAAGGGAGCGGGGTAGCTCAGTGGGTTAGGCACTGCGCTACTAATCTCAAGGTCCTGGGTTCGAGACCGGCTGAGGCAGATAATTATTTATACTGTATTCAGTCGCGGATCGACCCTGTGGGATCGGGGGACCCTCCTGGGGCTCACCCAGCCTCTATAAAGTGGGTACCCTTAATTGGGGGAAAAACCTGGCGGTTGAGCGTGATCTCGGCCAAATCACCTCCTTACACAACCGTTGGCTTTGAAACAGTACGGTCCTTAACCAAGTACTGAGCCCAAGACCCTTCATGGGTTGTAGTGTGGTACAGGTTCAATTATATAAATATTTATCGTTTATTCAATAAACATTTTATACATCAATATGCCTATAAAACATTTTATAATAATATGCCAGGTTTTACAGTTCAACCTCGCATATTATTGTTAATAGTTATCTTATTAGGTTTCGCTTTAAAAAATCATTGAATACAGAAAAAATCATATAATTTTTCGTCCAGTTAGATACCTATTAGTTATTTAGCATTTAGTTATTAAGACATCAGTATTATATATCTTTTTATATATTAGGTCTGTAATAGCAATACATGGAACGCTAACATTACCTACATTAAACCGAAAGTTTGTAATATTATTAATAAATGGTTTCAAAAAATGGAACGTAGTCGTTATGAATTTTTTAATACAACTATTTATTAAATACTTTAATGTCTTATATGATGCGTTTGGGCATAGTATATTATGTGATAAGTAAAACTACCTACTTAGTAATAATATTCATTAAATAAAGTTATAAGAAATCCATCAGTTGCTAGACACTGAACAAATCATTAACATAGCATTGTAAATGAGAATATAAAAATGGCGGCCACAGGGAAAATTCTTTCATGGAAGCCGACAGAATAGGGAAAAGAGGGGGAGGGAATTTTCACGAAGGGTGGGGGAAGTTTCCCAGGCGTGCTAGCCAATAAGAGCCGCCGAGGGTCGGGAGCTGAAGCCATTGGCGGAAGCTTCAATTTACTGTGTCAGCTCGTATTTCAACATGTCTTCTCTCATTGTTCATTCTGTGTATTATTCCCCAAACCTCCAAGAGATGTTTCATAATAACGAAATACTTTTCACTTCTAGCTGAAATTTCTTTAAATTTATTAAAAGCAAAATTCGAGTGTTTTCTTAGTCATAATGAGCGGTTTGAGAGGAATATTAAAAAAAATATATATTTCAACATCCCAAATCGGTGCAACTATTATTATATTAATATAATTATAATTATATTAATGGATTAATTATTATTATAATTATTTTTATATACAATCGAATGCCGATATAATTTAAACCGGAAATGATAACCTTAATTTTTAAAAATAACTTAGATAACACATCAGAAAGTAAAGAAATAAAATAAGAAGAAAATGGGCTGATAATAATTTATACGTTTATAAGTAATTAATTAAAATTAAAGTTGCATAACTCCAGTTAGACGTATTACCGTGTTTTTTTATCCCACTATAAACAAAATAAATATATAAAATTTAAGTGGGTTATATTTTAGCAATTAGAGTAAAAATTAATTTATTTTATTTATAAATGCTAGTAGTTCTGTGAAGAGTATACCTCGCGAACCAATTTAGGGATTTCCATTTTAATTTGCATCCTTCTATTCTAATCACAACGCAAATCTGCTGAATACGAATATGATTTTGCATAAACCTCTTTCGCCACAATTCACATCGTCCTCTTGTAATATCGATGGTATCAATAATACAATTGTTCAACGTCAGAAATTCGCCAGGATTCTACAAGATTCAACCTAGAAATATCAAAGATAATTCACAAATAATTACAGAACTCATTATAGAATTGATTAATTTTTTTATTTCAAAGTTAATTTAATCTCCTCCTCTAAGTGATATGATTATCTGATTGGTTTGCCCATCCCCATCCGTGACAACAGGTACTAAAAAAATATAATTAAAGGAATATTCATGTCTAATTTGAAGAAAATCGAATAACGCACTTGGCCGTGACAGCGAAACAAACAGATTTTTTATGAAATGGAGACCTTAAAACGATCGCCATCTTGGATCGGAATTAAAAAATAAAAACCTCTGCACATATGTCGTTTTTTTTTTTTTTTCTAACTTCAAGGAATATTTGTGCCAAATTTGAAGAAAACCGAACGGCACGAAGTAGCGTAATAAACCGACAGACGAAATGCCAAACGGTCGAATTGAAACAGGACCTCGATTACACTCAGTCAATAAACTTCAGAATATATTTATCCTGTCACAATTATTAAACAATTGTAAAGGGTTCCATAAGGCATACGACAAAGGAATTGTCTATCGGTTTAATTTAATATTAATAATTTTTAAATACTTTTTCAATCATGAAAAAATTTAAAGAAATATTTTATTGCTTTGGTTATGCAACGAACAGATCTTGGTTATAACATAGCATAAATAGTTAAAATATTCGCTCCTTGAATAAATAAAAAACTTAGTAAATACAATATTATTATTACTCCGCACTATAATAAGTAATGTATATTCAAATAAATACCGAAATACCTCAATAGACTGTATATTCAAATAAATTTCGAAATACTTTAACAAACTAGAAACAAATAAGGCATCTCAAAAAGTTGGATTTATAAAGACCAACATAAATCTCAACTGGAACAGTGTAGAAAAATTATCAACTATTAATATCTTTAAAAACAAATAAATAAATTATAGTATTTTGAATAATATTATTTTGGTAACATCATTTCACTATACTTACAATAATCTTCTATTTTTTTTGGATGGATAATTTTTATTAGCCTATCGTAAGGAATGTGACATCGTAAATGTGACTGAAATAATATCTTATGTATTTCAAAAGATAATAAAAAAATGTAATATAACAATTTCCATAACGAATCCTATGATAACGATAGGATGATCCTATGATATGGAAGATACACAACAGTAATATTGATGATCTTGATTTTAGTTGTATGTTGGTTTTGTAATATGATACGATTTTTTCAGAACCAACAGATTAACCTATTTTCGTCCAAGATTTGGATTTATTTTTTTTTGGAAAGGTCAAGCTGTAAACTAAAATTTCTAACAATTTATTAAAATAATAAGAATGGAAATTTTCTATTTAATTTATATGAACATAACTAAATTTTGCAAAAGCGCAATCTAATTTTACTGCAAAGAACTTATATCGTTTAAAAATGATGACATGTTATGGAGATTCAGGCATGCTCATGTTTTAATTTTTTTTTTTTTTTGAACTTCTACTATCATTTTAGTTTTGTTTCAGTAAATAATGCACAAACGGATGTAACTTACTTATTTACCGTATTACTTATTGTAATAATTTCTTTTACTTGCTATTATCACTATTTTATCTTTGTGTTTATCAATAGAATAGATTGTATCTTGTATAAACTGATATACAATACAATTAACAATGCATTATTATTGTATGAGGAGATGTATAATTTTCGAGTTGATAGAAAAACTAAAAAAAAAGTAGCCAGGTTGCCATTGGAACACGCTAGAATACTTTAAAAACGTAGATAGTGGAGCTAGAGAGATAATCGTGGTACAGATACACAGGCAAAAAGAACAATAGCTGAAAATGCATTTTTTTGGCTCAGGAGATTCTTAAACGCACATAGAAAAACACGTAGAGAGCCGCTATTGCACAAAAGCAGCCCGATTTGGTACACAGACAGAAGGAAAAAACTTTACAAAACATTAAAATACAATGTAAAAAAAAATACTATCTAACGTTCAAGATATAATCGCGGCACTGATAGATAGACACAAATATTAATGGCCGAAAATGTATTTTTTGGACTCAGGAGGCTCTGAAATGCACAAATCCCTTGAAAACTGAGCATCGAATGTTTGTCCCGATTATAATACCTTCCTTACCTAGATGGTAAGGCAAGTAAAATATCGTATATAAAGAAAATAAGAATCTTGCATTCCTAAGAACCTTACCCAAATGCTTAAACACAATACTAAATGATTAATATTTAATCTATCAGTGAAGACAGAGTATGAATGCTGTCTTATGTCGTACTCCGCATGTATTATTTATTGTTCTTAAGTGAGGTAGACTGCAATAATTACAAAGAAGGCTGTTAATTATATATAACATACGAGTATATTTTTAATATGCCACGAACTAGTTAGCCAAGATATTAATTAGGTCTAATAAACTATTCCTCAATTGCTACTCGCATTTAATAATAATTTAATGTGTAGCGCAGATTGAGATGAGTTTAATACGTTAAATGTAACAATCATTCTGGAACATTAGTTTAAAACATTATTTCAATTATTGTCAACAGATTTAAACAACCTGGCTCTTTACCTAGAAATCGATATCGATAGAGTATTCCTCAAGTAGAAGAAATAGAGTAATTGCCAATTTGAAATGTACATTAACTTCTATGTGACTTAATTATATCATTATTTATATTATTTCTTTTTGCAATTTGAGGCAATCATATGTCGTCATTTCCAGTAAGTATTACTCTATCTGAAAATTCTTTTTATTTTCTTAGATAAACTTCGAAGATTGAACGGGGTCTATTTCGGAAAGTGATGCCCTGGAGGGGACACGTCACCGGAAATTTACATAGTGTTTACTGGTCGAGGAAATGTCAGCCACACGTTTGCAAGCGACCATGTAAACCTGGGATAGCCGCTTTAGGCTACTATTGCAACCCAGTGCACCCTGCATACATAACAATAGATGCATAAGGTCTGGTCTTGATTTTTACTACGGTTTAAAAAAAAATATGGTTGTCATCAGTAGCGGATTTACGCACAGAAACTCGCTGGAAGGAGCAATTTTTGGGGGGATGGTAAAAATTTAGTGAAATTATATTTTTAGATTCAAACGAATTAGTAAGTATAAAACGCTACAATTATTACACAAGGATTTATTATTAATAGTTACTATCTATTTTGTAAAATTTATTATCGCTATTAATAATATATAATAATCTGTATATTAATTCCGTATTATTAATTAGAATTTTGAAAAACGGGGTGCCAAAACAAACATAACGAATTTCAGTTTCGATTCTTAAATTCTTCTAACGACTTAAATAAAAGTGATTGAAAAATGTAGATGGTTTCGAAACTCCGACAGTGTAAGTAGGTGGATCGAGAAGGGACAAGTCGGGTTTTAAAGATTTTGATTCGGACCCCTGATTCGGGATGTTTCTGCATTTTAAAGCCTCAAGATTTACAGTTTTCGAGCTAAAGCACGATAAAGTGCCGTCCACGGCAAGGACGCCATGCCAACGAGCGTGTCGTTGTCATGACTTCATTTTTCATGATAACCTTAAATTTATGGCAAATATTTTTGTCGATAACCGGCCCTTTTGTTGAGAGTTCTGTTTGCCCCTTAAGAGTTCCAAAAATCACCCGTATTAAGTTAAGAGCTAAAGTTAATAGAATAAAAGTTATAGGGCTTCAAAGTTGCGAGAAGTGCCCTCCCGTATCTTTAGTCGTTATTTTTTGTGGTTAAAACAACAGAACTACGGCGTAAGGAACTGGTGGTCAGGTTGGGTCATATATAGTCACTGGTCCTCCAGGTTGGGGAGACAGTACTCTGACACACACACACATCTAAACTTTAAACAGCAGACTGCATTCATCCCAACACCACAAACCAAGGTACATATCCTAGGTAGTCGCTCCGGATGGGAGAGCATGTCAGGACGCTCTGAGGAGGTAGCCCTCCACCCGACAGAGGGTCTATGGGCTGATAAACCTTATCCCTTAAATACATTGTCACGAAACCTCAACATCAATTAGCCCGACTGTCCACTAGGAAACGATAATAGCTCCCGTCATATGGACTTCACCTGTATAAACTTTATATATAGACCTGGATCAACCAAAATGCTCTTAGATGAAATAGAACGATATTGAATCGACATCACCGCCCTTCAAGAGATTCGATGGACTGGACAGGGATCTATCGAGAAAAAATGTCACACCATAAAATATAGTTGTGACGATAAAGACTTTTGGAACTGGATTTGTTGTAGAGAAGAAACTCGGGCAACTTTTCATCGGCTTCAAGCCTATAAGCTTCCGAATGAGACTTATGAAGGTAAAAAGAAGATTTTTCAATTATACTGTTTAGCTGTCATGCTCCTATTGAAGCATCAGATGAAGAAGTCAAGGAAGAGTATTATGATTTATTAAAAAAAAACTATTATAGCATGCCCTCGTTCTGATATAATAATAATTCCAGGAGACTTTAATACAAAGGTTGGCAAGAAAGCAATTTATTTCCCGACAATCGGTAAACATAGTCTGCACGATTCTCTCCCTGGTGCATCACAAAATCTCGTAATTGGCTGTAGTATGTTCCCTCACAAAAGAATCCATCTTGGCACATGGAAATGCCTGATGGAAACACAGTCTACCAGATCAATCACATTCTAATAAGTGCTAGGCATAGGTCAAGCCTCCGCAATTTCAGAACCTTCCTGGGAGCTAATATGGACTCAGATTATTTTTTGACTTTGGCCAAAGTGAGAGTCTCCCATAATGAAATCTCTTTGAGATCTCAAAAGTGAAAATAAAGCGAGGGCAAAGAATTAAAAAGTTTAATTTAGAAAAGCTTAAGGAGCCCGACGTCTGCGAAGCATATGCTAACAAAATCAATGAAAAGCTCTCCGATATGGTATCTACAGATGCTAATAAAATGTGGTCGACCATTGAGGAGTCCATCCATGGCACAACAGAGGGAGCAGTCGGCCACAATCCCATAGAGAGATCATCCTGGTTTGACGATGATTGTAGCAATGCCACTGTACAGAACGAAGCCTGCAAATCCATGCTTCAGAAGAAACATACTCGAGCCTCAGTTGAAATCTATAGGCAGCATAAAAGGGAGGGAAAATATATTCACCAACGCGAATCTTTTGATTCATCATGAAAAGAGAATCTGGGAAAATAAAGAGCTTGAGGAAATTAAAAGATTAAGGAGTGTCAATGAGTGCCGTAAATTTTATCAAAAGTTGAACAGTGGCCGAAAACCATTCAAGTCCCGCATCTTAACTTGTAAGGACTGGAATGGTTCGTTGTTGAATGAGAAAACTCAGGTACTACAAAGATGAAACTTCAAATCACCTTCAAACTTCAATCACCTGCTTAACGACTTGCATTAATCTTCTTCTTCAGATCTGGGCAGAGGAAATGATTCCGACAGCTTGGTAAAAGACGGTTTTGTTTCCTATTCACAAGAAGGGAGACCTTCTTCTGTGTAATAATTACCGGGGGATCTTTCTCCTACCTTCCACCAATAAAATATTCTCAAATTATTATATCAACGATTACTGCCTCACATTGAGAGAGTCTTGGGAAATTACCAGAGTAGCTTCCGTAAAGATAAGTCTAAACAGATCAGATATTCGCCTTAGATACCATTTTTGAGCAAGGAAGAGAATACCAGATCCAAACACACCACAGGTTTGCATTCCTTTTTTCTGCTTACGATAGTATCCAGCGTGAGCTAAGTATCAGGCGATGAAAGATCTTTATATCCCTATTAAGCCTATCCGTCTGGTAAAACTGACGATGAGCAATGTTGAGTGTGTGGTGTGTTCAGAGGAATCTATCAGATGGATTTACTTCTTAAAATGGTGCGACAAGGAGATTCCCTTGCCTGCCTGCTCTTTAATATTGGTCTTGAAAAGTTATTATAGGATCAAAGACCAGCGGAACGATTTTCAATCGCATGGTACAAATTTTGGTCTATGCAGACGACCTCGATATTGTTGGGAGATCAAAAGCTACAATGGAAGAAGCCTTCCTTCCCCTTGAGAAGGCTGCTAGGAAGCTAGGACTTGCGGTCCTAACATTTGAGAGGAAAACCCTGAGATGCATTCATGGACCAGTAAGAATTGATCAGTATGGAGAGGGCGGACAAACAGAGAGGTGTATTCCCTGCTTGAGCCAGATGTGGCAAGAGTTGTAAGGCTTAGCAGATTGCGATGTGCAGGCCATGTCGCCAGGATGGGGCCCAACGAGATCCCAAGAAAACTTATGGATAATGGCCTGCATGGCACCAGACTAAGAGGATGACCGAAGCTTCGAAGGATGGGTGGGAGAAGAGAGGACTCAAGAACCCAGCTCGAAGTTCGGAAATGGAGAACGGCTGCACTTAATCGATTGAACTGGCGGAAGGTGCTTGAGGAGGCCAGGACCCAATAAAGGCGCTAGTCGCGGTTGTATCGCCGATGGAAGAGGAACAAACAACAGAACTATTTCTAAAAATGATAGAGATTCAAAAATTTTCACTTTGGGAAGATAAATATTGTTTGGCAAAAGTTTAGTTTATTATCCGTTTTCTGTTGTTGTTTCTTTAGAGTTTTGGTAGCCTCCCTTATAGTTCTATCAATCATTCTTATTAACCTAAGTGCTGCAGTGGATTTCAAAAAAGTTATAGAGCTTCAAAGTTGCGAGAAGTGTGAAGTTGGACCTCCCGTAAATTTAGTAGCTATTTTTTGAGGTTTAAACAATAGAACTATTTCTAAAAAATTATAGAGAACTCTTACATGGGCAATCAGAACTCTAATGAAAATTCAAAAAATTTCACTTTGGGGGATAACTTTATTTTTTGGCAAATTATCCGTTTTTTGTTGTTACGTCCCTTAGAGTTCTATCTTGCCATTGAGATTTGCAATTATATTACTGATGTCGTTGATATTACAAAAGGACATTTTGAACTGAGACGAAAGAGGTATATGAAAAGTCACATTTGTATTCAGCAGATTTGTGTCGTTAATTGGAATAAACGGATGCAAAATAAAATAAAAATTCCAAAATGGGTACGATATCAGCTTTAGTCATAATTAAATATTCAAAAATATTTGTTGGGATTTGAATTGAAACAAAAATTGCAAAAACGTGGTTTCCGTTGTCGTAGTGAACAAGTCGTGGAAGTCTGGCAACGTATTGTGCTCCAGCTCTCAGTTCCTTTATATTCTCGCCTGGGCTACGACGATACACAAATCGCGAGGTCCTTAACGCTTTCTGAGATTGTGATAAGTAAAGAAGACAAATTATGATGTACGATATCCCTGGAAACAGTGTTGGCTTTTCAACGAATGGCAAAATAGGTTAAACGTTTAAAAGCTACAATAAAAAGCTGATTTTAGATTTTCTTTCTTGAGGTCTACCAGTAGAGGTTGAGTCTATATATATATACCAGACTATATATATATAGTCTACCAGTAGAGGTTGGGTATATATATATATATATATATATATATATATATATATATATATATATATATATATGTATAGACTGATAGTGTCCCAGGAGGTTCTGAAACTTCCGTTTAAAAGCTACAATAAAAAGCAGATTTTAGATTTTCTTTCTTGAGGTCTACCAGTAGAGGCTGGGTCTATATATGTGTATATATATATATATATATATATATATATATATATATAAATATATATAGACAGATAGTGTCCCAGGAAGGTCTGAAACTTCCAGAATCGATCCACGTTAGATATAGCAGACTAATTAGATTATCTGCCACTGCATAAGCTTTAGTTTTCGTATAATTATTTTTCATAATGAACCATTGTAATCGACCAAGAACAATTTTTTTTAGCATTTCCTCCTCCCTAATTTTGAGTTTTTACGTTTCAAGATATCTATAAACCAATAATCGGATAATGCTCTAAATCCGTCCGTCCGCTTTCTGTGACTTTTCTTCGAGGCCACTGTGCCGATTTATTTTTTCAGGATTGGCACCAAAGTTACATGTCACCCCAAGATGATCCTCTAAGCTTGGTATTACCATTTTCCATTTTGTTTATTAATGGCAGCCGATTAGAAATTTCACTCGCCCAAAATCTCGGTTAGGATAGAGGAATAGAGGAAGCATATAAAGTGTTTTGGAATCATTATACCAAGGTCTCAAAGAATAGAATAAATAGAAATTACATTACATATTTAGGTTTGTTTTTTGTCTTCGTATAATGATTTCGAAACATTGTTAACAATATTATTGATTATAAATTAAAAAAATAAATTATAATAATTATAAAAAATTCTTATATATATATAATAATTTTATAAATACAAAATTTATACATATAAAGAAACTAAACTAAATGAATTATATAAAAATGTTTAAAATAACACGAACGATCAAAAGATGAAAATAAAATGTAACTGAGAAACTAATAATCAATTTTGATTTAAAGATAGACTCTACTTGTATAGGGTTCTTTCCTAAAAACAAATGTAAATAAATAATTTTAATTTTAATCTTAATCGCTATATGTCTAATAATATAAACTTGGTATCATAGTTGATAGGGGCTCAAATTAGGTGTTTTTTTGTGTGTTTTTTCTAATATTTTCAATGAGTTGACACAGAGTGGAATCTCTCTTCTTAATTGTTCAAATTTAAAAATCTAAACAAAAACTAATTAATTAAAAAAAAAATATTTCCAAAAAATAAACGGGGCCAATTATAATATATACAACTGTAATAGACATAAACTTAACTAAATTTAACATCGGTAAAAATAGGTTAAACATCTTAATATTGTTTATATTCTTATGGCGCTTTTCTGTATATAACTAATGTATATTATGTACTAAATACTATCCATATTAGACTCCCTCCAACTTCCGCCCCTGACAATAGAACAGACTAAGGCTTTATCAGAGCTCGACCGATTCGAGAATAATAGCATCTGTATGAAGTAAGCAGATGAAGCAATCCAGGCAAACGTCATAGTACCAGTATAACTCCTAGTATCTTCAATATTCGCTAATATTAAAAAATAGGAAAAAAATATTTTTTTTTTTTTTAGCTTAAGTAAAATAGTGAGCATCTATGTATGTATATGTAATCGTATCAAAATCACATGTATAAATATATTTAAAAAAATATATACTCAACATTAATTGTATTTAAATCATAAATTTCATAAACTTTGATTTTTTTTTCAAAGTTTACGTCACCAAAACTCAAAATTTGAGTCTCATCTCTAGAACGAATTAGGAGTTTAGGAAATGTAATGTCCATTATGATGATGCAATTATGTTGGTTATAATCTCAGTATGTGTGATTTATAAATATTGTTTTCCATTTTTTAAATTTTTGTTCTTAAGATCTCTAGACTAATCTCCTTCTAAAATCTCTTCGATCCTTTCCTAACATTTTTTTATTTTAAACAACATTCAAATTCAATACCGATCCTACGCCAAAAGCCTTGGTGTCATGTTCGATCAAACCCTTTACCGGAATCCTAAATATCCCGTCGTTAAATCCCATCCTATATCCCATCGTTATATCCCATCCTAAGGCAGTTGAACTTCTCCCGTCTTCTCCTTCCAGTACCCACTTGCCAACACCTTGTCTCATCGCTCATTTTCCCTCACTTCGACTACGATATCGCGGTTTACAATGGTGAACTAGAAACAAGACTAAAAAGATTAATGAATTGTTATATGATTTATTTAAGAGATCTCCATATATTCCTCCATTCCCAATACTATTCCAAGTTGAAGTGGCTTTTTCCCGACCACCGCACAGTGGGCCAAATAACCAATCCAGTGGGACAAAAGCAAGGTCTTAATTTCGCCATACCAGTGTTTATTAAATAATAATTTGACAGGAACTGATTGTTTTTTTACCATCATGTTAACAAGTACCCTCCTGTCTAATCAACACGATAGTTTTTAAAAATCAATTGATCATAAAATTCTCCTGTATTTTTGGAAAGAGTCTCGTGATGGATTATCACGTGTCTAGTAAGTTAAACACTATTCTATGGAATAAATAAATAATTTGAACTGATTGAATCTTTATTTGAACTAGAAAAGGCAAATTGTTACCAATTAAACTTAAGCAACAACTTCCACAAAATTTTTTAAGAGTGAAAAATTTGAGAAGGAGCAAAGTGTGCCAAAGAAATTCTTGAATGATTGTCACAAGTAAAGTGCATGGTTGCAAAAAATGAGGAAATCTTCTGCAACTATTAGCAAGTGGTGAATATTTTTTCTAGATTATGTCTCCTAAATCTCATGAAGGAAATTTTATGAGGTTTGGTTTCAGTGTGCACAGGATGGCCCTGGTATGTTATACTTGATTTAGCAAAGGACAGGTTAAATTGTAAAAGGTTTCCTTCTAGAGGGGTTCATGAAATTTATAGCATTAAAAATTATACCATTTATTTTGGCTCCATATTATTTAAATCAACTGACAATTTATTAAGAAAAAGAGCTCTAGGAGCGAACCATTATATTTATCCTTCGTATCATAACTTGCAAAAAGCAAAAAGAGGCTATTCCTGACCCATAGAACACATTAGTAAAATTAGTGCAGAGATTCCATTACAACAAATTTTATATCTTACAGCTCACCGAGCATGCACCATACAAACATTTGTACAGATTAATTTGTTGGATTCAGGACTTTATAACTACACGCTACTACTAAACTACTAAATGTGGATGCCACAATAAGTATAAACAAAATATCTCGAACATAACTGGAGGTGGAAGTCTTAACTTGAAGCTCTACGCCCTAACTAGAGAGCCTGACATTATGAGAGTCAACCACATTGGGAGGCCTTGACGGACTGGATATCTTGTCAGGATGACCGAACAGAGAGTTCCTAAAAATATGATGGCGGAACAACTTTATGGATCAAGAGGTATCGGAAGACCAAAACTGCGGTAGAGAGATGGAATCGCGAATGATTCTGTGATTTTCTGTACGAAATCGGATTGCGACTGCACAAGATAGAGAGGGATGGCAAAAGCTGCTGGAGGAAACACTGCCCGATGATTATTAAGTAATTATATCGTTAATTCTTAGACGAACTGTGACATAGACGAACAAGTAATAAAATGACTCGGTGTAATTTTAAACACGCTCTGGTAAAGATACGGAATAATTATTGAAGCATTTGAAACCTTCGCAAAAGATACTAGAGCATAGTTTTAAAACAAAGTTTTTTCCTGTTAGATTCTCAAGTTTAACATATTATCTTATTTTTTTTTCTGTAAAATTGAGGTTTCGTTTGTTTATAACTTTCATTTATTGACCAGGTTTGTATTTATTAATTTTAAATAAATTTCATATTAATAAAACAAAATTCAGATTGATTGCCAAATTTATCATTTTACCTTATTTTTTTTGTATTTTAGTAAAATTTATCATTCTGGGGAGATAGGTGTATTGTAATTTCCAGATTAGGGCGTGTTTTTAAGATAAAACTGACCCCCTGATTTTGTCCAATAATTTTGTCCCGCTAGATTGATCATTCAGCCCACTGTGCACTGCCTCAAGTATTTCCTTAATTCCTTCAGAACACTGCGGTATTCGACAAAAAATTCATTCCATTTCAACATTACTGCCTACATTTTGAATTCCATTCTACCCCTAGACCATCACATCTCTCTCTTTCTACATTTGAATTCCGTACGTATATCCGCCTCCTTTCTCTCTAAGAACCATGATTTTCTTTTTACCAGATTTGATGTATATATTTATAATTATTATTAAATTTTCATCATTTTATTTAATAATATTTTGCTAGTTTTTGTTGCAGAAGTATTTAATATTTAAAATAACATGAAGAAAAATATTATTGTTTTTTACTGGTAATGTAGAAATAGGATATCTTAACATATCGAACATACTAAAACAGTAAAATAACACAAAATAGGAAAACATTTTTCATTCAAATTATAGAGTCAATTTTTAAGTAAAATGTAAAATCTTACGTCATTAAAAAAATATAAATAGAAAAAAATCACATGTAAAGAGCTTTCTTTAACGAGTGGGTTATAAATTAACATTGATTGTGAACAATCGATGTTGTTCTGGGTTTAGTAACTTTCGGTATAGGTTTTGCTAATGATTCAGCTATAAGAAATGCAAATATTGTTGCTGACAAATCGCCTCCACTTCGTAACACCGACAAAAGATACAAAGATGACTAGGCAAGTAATGAAGACAGAAATTATGGCACGTCAACTTGGCTTTGTAATAAGGAGAATCTATTTCGCAAAGTGAACTCAACGGAAAGATTTCCTCACGAAACGTTCTGTAGATACTTGTGACTGAAATTGATTCTCGATATCATTCTGGAAATGGTCCAACTCATGCCCAAACCAATCAAATATTGTGGGATAAGGTGCTTTATATTTTTTTATTTTATTCATCGCTAAACTGAAGTTATAATTTTCATCAAAATATACATTATTCAACGCTAATTGCTACAAGTTTACAGTGGTCAAAATAATTTTTTCAATGCCAAATAAGATAACTGACAAAATATAGAATCTATAAAAATTACGGTAGATGAAAATAAAAAATGCTCGATAAAATTACAAATTAGCAAGTAACACCATCTTCCTTATCGGTGTCAGAAGATCAATATATACGTTCACCACACTCTTCAAACGATGTTTTGGAGCGGTCAATATCAGGAGACGACATAACTCTTATTTTAAATATGGAATATTAAATAGACATGCTCAATTTTGTGACTAGAAACGATTTTTAGCTGTTTTTCTAAGTAAATCATAACGATGTGTCTAATGTGTTTTTCATTTTTAGTTTATCGAAGCTAGATAAAGATTAAGCATTTTGCATTTGTTCAATATAAGTTGTCCACACACCGACTTTTCGTTGACTTCATAAGCGCATAAGAGGGGATAGCATTAAGAGGGGGAAATTCCATGAAGCGCCTAAAAATACGGAAAAAACGAGTTTTAAACAATTGAAGTTGGTCAACAACTTTTCACAAAAAAAAATTAAAAACCGCGAAATATGGCTATTTTTGGACATTTTGTTACAGAGCTCGTAATTATTGCAGGAACTTGTTTTGGTGCTTAAATTGTGGCTTTTATTGGTTCCTATCTATAGTAAAAATTTTATACAAATGAAATAATAACTTTTCCCCGATATTGATAAAATGTAAAAACAGGTGTTCTCGAAAAAAGATTTGAACAAGGGACATAAAGCCATTTTTCAAAGCGCCGTTTGTTCCCGAGAAGTTTCTCTACAAACCTATTTTCTTGAAATATATGTAAGGTTCGATTAAATAAATACCTAAAAAACGCGTTTGAACAGGTCTCTTTCTCGCCACGGTCCCTAATGTCGAGGTAGCGCAGGGGATGTGACGAAAGGCGGGAGAAGTGCTCGGTGCCGTCCGTCAGAGAGCTTTAATATCACTCCTTCACAATCCTTCATTAAATAGGTGTAAAGCTTGGGAAATAGTGAAGATGTGACTTACCATTGAATGGCTCTTCAACCTAAAATTAAAATAAATGGGTTCCACCGCAAAACGATACTTAGTTATTTTGCAGTGAATTGTTATTCCGAAAATTGAGGAACATCGTGTAAAATCTGCAACACGTGAAACCACCATCAATTTGGCTTTGGAGTGTTGGCGTCAGTATGTCTGGTGAGATAGCATACGGTGGGTGCAGCATTTTTGACGTGTTTGAGAGCTAAGTTACACGCGCAGAAGGCGAGATATTTAAATTGAAATATTTAGAATTTACTAAAATTGATAGAAAAAAACAAAACAGAATTATTACGATTTGGCGCAAACAAATTAAGTACAGAAAATATAGTCTTGATGTTGCTAGGAATCCCCAGGGAATATAGGGATACCACAGCATTGCTTAATAAATTCAACTTCGGGATTACCTTTAAAAATGGGAGTTCTAAATTCAATTTTTTCATCAACTGGTAATTTGGTATAAAAAATGCCAGCAATAACAAGATGTAACGGCCATAATTGTGTTCTCAAAACCATTGGAAAAGCTTTTAAGGTGAAGTCTCTTCTTTCTCAGGGAAGAGAAGTTCCCACTGTATGCTAAACGGGCCGTTAACTTACACAACTAAGAATAATTTACATTCAGAAGCAAATGACAATTCCCAGAGTCGGCAATGAAAATTTAATACGAGAGTCCTCTATCTTAGGATGTACCTCATCTCCTACCGATTCGTCATCGAGGTCTGTCAAAAGATTAGAGAGTTTATTGTGACGTTTAGATGAAAACTAGGCACGTTTAAGTCCGTACCTAAAAGTGCCGCTCCTTCGCTCAATGGTCACAGGTGAAATCTCGTAAAACGGTTATGGTTTCTCTATAATTCAATCTTCCTTTTCTTCACTCTCCCAAGGATATTGACAAGCCCGTTCTATTAAAGAATGTTAATGGATGTCATTACCATTTTAGCTTATAAATAAGTACTGCTTAATAAGCAGTAGTTCGATATAGTTCATTAGGAAATTTTCTAACAGTCATAAACTCAACCCATTAAAAAAAATATCTATCTTTTATCGGATTTCTTCTAAGAAAACAAATTCACAATTTATTTTTTATTTTTAAATAAGACTGAAATAAAGATTTAGATTATTAGTTATTACTATACAGTAGACTGTTTTCAGATATTACGTATGACATAGACATATGCAGTTTAGGTAATTTCAGAGGTCAACGGAAGATTGAAATTATTTTTATAATAGCTAGATAATTGAGTAATGATTAATGTAATGAATATTTCGGTTTAATACGTCGGCACATATTAACAATAAATATTCATTACTGTGTATTTTACTTCTGACTGTATCCGAACTATCATCCTTAGTTTATTGAACACATAACCTAATTACTGCGTTCTATTATTACTGGCCTGCCATAACTAAACCAATTATCAAATACAAGATGATGTAAGAGTTTATATAACTATGTTAGTTTTTTTAGTATTGTCTTATGTTCTAATCATTAGAAGTATAAGTAAAAGCCTGTATTAGAAGTATAAGTAAACTGCTGGTACTAGAGCAGTGGCCGAATACTTTAGAATGGTACGACCAAGGGATGGGCGATAATCGATATTGGTCAGTATCGATAGTTCAGTAAGTTACCGCCACTGACTTCAGCATAAATAGACCATGTTGAGGTAATTTTCTTTTATTAACAACCTTTTTTCACTGAACTATTTAGGTAGTTACTTTAAAATGCTGAGTTCACATATCACAATAATTAATTTTTGTTAGATAAATAAAAGTGTTGAGCACATTCTGGAAGATTCATGAAGGTGGGTAGAGATACAACAAAACTAAATAAATCCTGCAAATTATTGCACATTATTATTATATCCAAATATATTACCTAAATAAACAATAGATAAGTGAAAGTAAAACCCATGAAATATATAATCAAGGTGCAGTCAACAAAGTATATTTTTTTAGTATACAAGCCGACGTTTCGGATCAATCATGTGAGCCATCATCAGTACTGAATTTAAATCCAAAATTGTTGGCTCCATCCTGATTATTTATTTCATCATACTAACATCACAATCGATCAAGCAACATCAATAATAAAAATAAAAGTGTTTCGTAATAATAATAAAATTAAAAAATGGTTTTCTTTTAGATTTCGCTTAGGCTTTGGTATAATGATTCTAATACACTTTTATATTTTTCCTTTACATTCATAAATGGGCGAATAAAACCTCTAATCTGTCACCATTTTGGGACAAAACGAGCGAAAGTGATATCGAGTTCCGAGAATCACCTTGAGGTGGCCTGCGACTTAAGTGTCAAACTTCAAAAAAATAGATTTCTCCAGTAGTCTTGAAAAAAAATGCAAACGGCGAACAGATTTTTTAATTCGATTTTTGGATTCTATCTTTGGCGAACATATCTTGAAATGTAACATCTTAAATTTAGAGGGAGGAATTATTATTGAAAATAATAAGCCAAAAAGGAAGAGCGTGAGAGAAATGCGCAAATTCTATAATTTCCAAGATTGCAGTTCCCTAAATTTAATTTACAAATATTACATTAAAATATAATAAAACTGTACTGGCAGCATTGTACGTTTTATAATTTATTAGGAAATAAAAAGGAGAGATAAAAGTAGCCTTAAAACGCCACTCATCTTTGTTTCATCGAAACAAGTGCGGGTGTACAAATATTTTCAAGAAAATAATTTGAGATTGACCTATCCTTCTAGACCTAAGCAGATTCTCGTTTGACTCTGATTGTGAGGATAGCTTTTATTTCATGTATGTCCCACGAAGCAAACCTGGGAGATCTTCCCATATCTAGAACAGGCTGTGATCGATCATATGTCCTGAATTTCCTGAAAAAAAAAATCCTTTTTGTCCCCAATTTTCAATAAATTAATACATTTTTGTGGTATATTTTCTTATATCCAATCTTAATTTTTATCTGAACTTTCTTATAGTTTCACCTGCGAATAACTTTTATTTAAATGAAAATATAAATATGTGGTTTTGACATTTCATTGTTTTCACATTGAGGTTTTCCTTTAAAATGGGATTGTGCCCTTAGAGAATAGTCCATAAAATAATGAAGAGTTTTGCGGAATATTTCTCAACGAGACGATAATTTCATGTATCAGGGTTGTCAGATCAATCTTCTCAAAATTTATATAATATGTATATTTGTATATGTATGTATTGCTAATCAATTTTATTTTTAAACACAATACACAATATTGCAACTATAATATCTCAGAAATCATAAAAGGTTTATGCCTAAGAATAGAAAAAAAGGCCTTTCTTTAAAAAAAATATTAAGACCCTCTAATTCTTAAAATTTACTCATCCTATTCCCCTCCATCCATGAATGGATAACCTGTCCCGAATTAAGATTCAGAAATATGGTCACCGTGAGAACAGCTAACCTAATCTGTATGTATGATAATACTTTCTTCCAGGGATAAAAACGAGGGTCTTAAAAAGAATAAAAAGTAAAAAATCTAAATATCTAATACTTAAAATAATAACCAATTAGCTGCCAATACTTTGTCAACCAAATCTATGTAAAGCATTGTACAACGTAAACATTGACATAAGAAAGATCATAGAGAAGAAATGATGTGTTCATTTCTGTCTTTAAAAAAAGACGTGTTCCTACAATACGAGTATAATGGAAGGTTCCATCGATGTATTTTTTTTTTTTTTTTTTTTCTTGTCAAAGGTTTTTATTAACAGAGATCAGGAATATAACAAATGGTTTTGAAAAATGCCAATAAAAAAATACTATGTATTATTACCACTGAGATCGGGTGGGCGTTGGAAAGGATCATGCCAAAACTGAATGTATGTCTCCTGCATCCTACGCTACACGAGCCCACATACCGCCTATAAAATTTACAATATGCCGAGCCAATTAAAGCGTTATCTCACTAAATAATGTATCAAAAAATTTCGCTAATAGGCACTGGTACATGAGACGTCAATATCATCAATCATTTTAGATGTCAATGTTCCATTATTTTTCAGAATGATGACTTTGGAAATTAGAAATTAGATTTTTAGCTGAACCATGATATTCATGAGCGAAATAACAGACGAAGCTAACGCCGTTCAAAAAAATAACTCAAATAAATAAAGTAACCAAAATGATGAATGGCGGAAAAACTCCATTTAGTTATCAAAAAATGACAATAATCAAACTTATTTATTCAATTATCATTAAACAACAACGCATTTGTAGCAATGTTGGTGTACCATTGAATACATTTTTATTCGAATAATTTATTCAATAATTTTTTAGTCATGAATAATTTTTCAATAATAAGTTACTGATTTTTTTTTAATTATTAATTATTTATTATTTGTTATTTTTGTCAAATAAAATAATGAACAATCAATTTTTTACTTTTATTTTTTCTGGGTCTGCATTCTTAATTAGAAATGGGCAGAACTCGAATACTTATAATGATTTGTGTACTTTTCAAAGAAAAAAGTACTCATTATCCATTATCGGGTTATCAAAGCCGTAATTTTTGAAAATGTTATCGATTATAAGATTGGATGATCGCGGATCGAATTATTTTAACTATTCAGATTTCTTCGATATAAAGATGCATTACGGTATCGAGACCTTCCTCTGAGCTCTGGAATAAAATAATCGAAGTTGTTTTTAATAACAAGAGAGCAACTCGATTGAATTCCTAATATGACAGTTTAAAACAATTACTAAGCATAAAAGAGAAGAATTCTAAGCTTAGAGTGCAAGAAATATTAAATGAAAGTGAACTTTTTTAAATTTCAGAATTTCTGATATGTTCAAAGCCGTTAGCACAAGCCATTCATATTTTGAATGGTGATAATAATGTTTATTATAGAATTATCCTCCTTGCCTTCTTGTTGTGTGTTTTTACCCCATCCTGCGTACTTTTGCTCCATCCTCCCATACGATGGAGCAAAAGTACGCAATGGAAGAGTTTAGAAAAATCGCGATATCTTAGTTGATAATTCTCCAATGGAAGCAGCTCTTGAACAGGATTTAGTGAAGATCGTAATCTTTAAACTTCATGCAAAATATTGGGAAAATTGATGACCAATTGTTTTAAATAACTACATTGCTTAATTTTACTCTCACCTATCCTAATTGTTATTGGCACTTAAATTATTGTACTAATATAAGTAATGATGTCGATCAAGCTGATAACTATTCCATTCATGAATACTGATTGATGTGGAAGAAGATTGAAGTCCTTGCGTCGCTAACGCTCCACCACTAATTAAGTGCATTTTCTAAGGAACTATTTCGAATATTTCAAACAGTAACTATTGGTTTTTAAAGAAGAATAAATGCTCTACATGTTTTATTCGGAGATTTTTTTGTAATTGTTGGCCGTTTAGTTGTACCTGCTCTTGAAATTTCTACTTTCGTGTGAACGACTTGAAAAAAAATGGCTTTACTGGTGTTTCTTAGGGTCTAAATCAGGAGTGCCCGATCCAAGGCACGCTGGTGGTTAGGGATTGGCATGTGGCCGGTCAATACCTTTTTTCAATTAAAAAATAAATTTCAAGTTCTTTTTCTGGAATATGTTATCGTATAAATAATGGTTATTGACTGATTTCATTATGTTTCATTAGGGTAAAAATATTTTTAAAACAAGCCCCTGTTGCGAGAGTATAAGGGATGAAGGAAGAGGGAGGAGGTACAATTGTG
This sequence comes from Rhaphigaster nebulosa, assembly GCA_948150685.1. Classification (NCBI taxonomy): domain Eukaryota; kingdom Metazoa; phylum Arthropoda; class Insecta; order Hemiptera; family Pentatomidae; genus Rhaphigaster; species Rhaphigaster nebulosa. The sequence goes on from OX411306.1 coordinate 174,240,273, forward strand.
GCACATTTCAGTACGGGGAATCCTAATTAGTGGTACGCATTATAAAAAGGTGTGACATCCCTAAAACAATTTAAATCAATTTTTAAATCTAAACCAATTTTTTAAAATTATTATTATACTATGTCATATGATTCTCTGACTATTCAGCTCTGAAAACAAGTCAATTATGGCGAAATTAAGCAAAATTCTGAATGATCGTTACCAAAAAACTAACTCAAGTCAAATTCGTCAGTCCGGCATCTTTAGCACAAGTGCGGCCACTTTTTTTTCTTGAAACATTGTTTTTTTACTTCCTTGTACGAAGTAAAGTAAGTATTGTAATCGCGAAAATTTTCGGTATTCAGATTTTAACGGAAATATCCATTTTGACCATCCCTGAATCCATTTTGACTAGTTTCGTCGTGGTGTCTGTACGTACGTACGTTCGTATTTCGCATAACTCAAAAACGGTTAGCCGTAGAAAGTTGAAATTTTGTATTTAGGATTTTTGTAAAATCTAGTTGTGAACCTCCCTTTTTGGTCACTGCTTAATCACCGGAAGTGGTACTTTACTTGCAGGTCATAATTGATTTCCATCAAAAATTATATTAAAATACTTTGGAGAACTTCTCAAATTTGGTATTTAGAACTTATATATTGATTTAAATACCATACTAGATTTTCGTCTAAATTGGAAAACCGAAAGAGGTACTTTATTTGAAGGTCATATTAGACTTTCATCAAAAATTATATTAAAATATAATGTAAAACATTTAAAATTTAGTAAATAGGACTTTTATATCAATATGAATGTATTTTCAAGATTTTGGTTAAAATTGGGGAGCCGAAAAGGGTACTTTACTTGAAGGTCATAATAAACTTACATCAAAAATTATATTAAAATTAAATGAAGAAATCATATGTTTCGGTAATAAAGGTTACCAACACGATTTTGTTTATACTCTAATTAAACATTTTATTACTTATTTTGAGTGTTAATATTGGGCATATAATACTGGTTTTACTCCCCATTTGTGCGATGAACAAGTCTGCAGCAGAAGAATAAGATATAAGTTAAGTGGGTTCTTCCGCTTAAAATTTAGAAACTGTCGATTTCTAATGCTTTATCTAGTGATATTGACAGTTTTAATGTTGTCACGGAACACGAAGAAATCTCTTGGAAACTAGTTACCTACTGAAAAAAAAAATGACATTTAATAACGGAATGAAACCTCCAGAAACAAGAGTATGTGTGTGTGTCAATAGATGGGTGTCCCGACGCCGAATTTCGTTTTTAAGATATTGCAATTTTCGGAAATTAGTAACCAAATTGAGGATCACTTTTTGAGCCAACGATTTATAGTTTAATAGGAGTACAAGGAAGTCATGTGTTGTCCACATCAGATATTTTTAATCACTAGTCACAAGGAGCACAATGATTTGCAGTTTATTAAATAATAGACCAAAATTTCTTGGTCTGTGTGACTTATTTTTGTGAAATGATTGGAGAGGTTTATTTGTCGGATGAATTTTCGTTCGAAAATTTTTTATCAGTAGATAAAAGATAAATTTAAATTTATAAAGATGAATAAATTTAAATTATTCGTTATTTTCAGATAATTGATGATGCGGTTATTTTTATTCGAAAGAAAGAATGATAGATAATTTTATCCGAAATCCATTGCCTGTTATCTTATCTATAAATTTTCTCAACTTTGGTACGAAGTGCGGGGAACAGTCTACACAAGAAAATAAGTTATATACTAAACAGCAACTAAATGTCAAGTGGAAAAATGATTTATTACAACCGATTTGTCCTAGACTATTGGTCCATGAATAATGGAATACATGGCAACTTTCGATTAGTCTTCGACGGTACCGGCTTAAACTTATTGGCGTAAATGTGTTGTGTTGGAACCAAGAAACTTTTGGATGATTTAGAACTGGATATCTTTTTCAAAGACATTGGCCAACCACTGTCAATAACTAACATCGGAAACAGGCAATGAAAGTTAGTTATTCATCAGTTTAAAGAATGACGCTTATTTCCCGTTGTCTTAGCTCTGCCACAGGATCAAAGGAACCGCAACCTCCTTATCTTGTGGAAAAATAAAAAGAAACAACTGCACACAAGAAAAAAAGTAAATATTTTCTCAGCCTTTAAACTTAAGTGAAAATGTCTCTCACCTGTTTAGCCTTCTTTTCAATTCTACAGAAAATTAACTTAATTTCAATACTTTATAAGTTCATAGTTTTAATATTGTTTATAATATCAAGGAAACAATTTTATATAATGGATGTCAAATCTTAGATGTTAAATTACTAAAAATTTGTAAATTCCGATTAATTAGTAAAAATCGGAGTAGGTAAAAAGTTTAAAGGGAAAAAACGCACCTGCTAGTGCCTCAGAAATATTTTTTTCCTAATAAAATAGTAAATAAAAGCAAAGTTTATAGATTCAACTCAAAAAAAAAAATGTTGCTTAAGACTAGAGCCCGGATTTTGTGCAGTAAACAAAATGAAAAACGTGCAATAAAAATGTCAAAATGTGCAACGAAAAATAAAATTCTGACATTTATGTCGTTTATACATAAAAAAAACAAAAAATCCGTGAGCAGTGGAACTCTGTCACTAAAGTCGTATTTTAACTTTAAAAAATATATTTTATAAACGGGGGAGTAAGGAAAAAATTTGAGACCCACAAAAGAGGTTTCCCTAACAAACCGAAATTTACCCATACTTTTATTATAAGGTTCTGCAAAGAGGAATTCGGAGATCCGCTAACCTTCGATACAAATATATATATATATATATATATATATATATATATATATATATATATATATATATATATATATATATATATATATATTCAAAAATTGAAAAACCCTGAGTATTGGGGAAACCAAGTCGAGAACCCCCAAAAGATACTTCCGCAACACCAACTCAATTCACACACAAATTTTCGAAATATGACTGAAAAGTCAATGAAACTGTTGGAATAGCCATATCTTTGCTAATACTGGTCCGATTTCGATGAAATTTCAAATGAAATTTGGAGGGGTTTTAAAGGTGCGCAAATGTTTTAAAAAATTGGAAAACCCAGGGGGGGGTGGGAGAACCAAATTGAGATCCCCAAAGGATACTTCTCCAACACCAACTCAATTCACATACAAATTTTCAGCCCTAATAAACTGGATATGGTGGAGCTGTAGAGATGCGCAAAACTTAAGAACGCCGAATTTTTAGGTAAATATACCGAAATTTTGACTGGAATTTACCCATTCTTTAATGGTATCGTTCTGCCTGGAAGAAAACCATACATACCGAATTTCAGCTCATTTGACCCAAATGGGGCCGCTGGAGGTGATCAAATGTAGCGGAATATATATATTTATATATATATATATCAGACACGTTATGAAACCGATAGAAAACGCAGTCCCGCCGCTCACCGCCGACCTTCGACCCACTGCAATAGTCTATTTTTTCGGAGAAAATACGACTAAAAAAAAAAAAGAAATCTACATACTTAGTTTTCTTTCATATTATTATTATTTAATGTGAAAATCTCACGTGCTCTTATCAGAGTATTTGTTGCTACTTTTCTCACGATCATACGAGATTCACGCACTATGGCAGCGCATTTTCTGCTTGTTTTTTTTATTTCCAACTGATAAATTTTTTAATAACGTATCGCATGGTCAAGTGAGATAGTCCCAAATTTCTGCCGATATATCGATAACCCAATCTTTGTCGAAAAAGTTGAACCATTCATCTTTGCCAATATAACTTACTCTCTGTATTTATAATCTATTTTGGTGGATTGTCTTTCAATTCTGATAATTTTTTCCATTTTGGGTTTATATTTGGATAAGATATGATTAATTAGATGAAAACCATGAGCAGATAACTAACTAGTTAATATCACAACTGTTACAGCATGAATAATATTTTTGCTCGACCAATTTCCAATATTTGTTTTTAATTATGTTGTACGGATTCTTAATTCCCTTCACTCGTAAAAATTTATGCGGAATGTTGTATGTTAACATATCCACTAATTAATTTATTTTCAACAAATTATTGAACATATTTTTGTTCGAAAAACTGTGTGCATAATTATTTTGTCAACTATAGACTGATTGTAGCACTGTAGAACATAAATGGAAATTAATGGCTTGGTAAGAATTAATTGGCTTTCCACGAATCTAAAAAGAGCAAAACAAACTTCAATTTTCAGTTTCAGAATTTTTCAGAAAATTGATTTATATTTAATGTGTTATAAACAGTACCGTATTACTTCAGGAATCTGTCGTATGTAATTTTAGTTCAATGTTTATATTTTCAAGCAATTTACAAATATGTTTTTTAATTACGGCTAAATGTGCAATTTAATGCAGTGAAAACATAAAACGTGCAATTTACCCAAAATTATTTACAATGTGCAAAATAAAACTTATATATGTTAATTCGGATGTCTTACTCGTGAAAATAACTAGTTCCCGATCGATTTCAAACAACAACAAAATTGTAATTAAAAAAAAGTGCAATTGCACGAGAATCCGGGGTCTACTTATGACTGAAGTTCAAAAATTTCAACTAATAATTTTTTGTAGCACGAATATTTTATTTTTATTTTAACAAGAATTTTTTTTAAAACACGTAATTCTTCAAAAAAATCCAGGAGAGTAAAGAATATTCTCGGAACAACCACTCGACTGGGAAGTATGGTCAAGTATGGGCCCTGCGGTACAATGGTTCCTGCACCCTATAGGATGCTGCCTGAATACGCCAATGTATAGACCTTTAAACAACAGTGGTCCCTCTATTTTGCAATGGACACAGCCCTCAACAACTTTTCGCTACCAACTGCAGCATCAAGACTGAATTGATTCGTTTTTACAACACACATGACCTCTGGTAAACACTATCCAAGATATATGTCCGCTAAGATGTGTAGCAAATCTACAGCATCACAGGAATCTTTGGGTCAAATATATACTTCCCTCAGCTATCATATATCTCTGAGTCTATGTTCCAGATAAGCCTACGTTCCTCGATATTTCTCGATATTTGCTAAACAAGGAATGTATATTAATTTATGTATCAATTGTACTGTTCCACAATTACTTTATTTAGTTGAATAAAGTTTGCTGTATGAGAAAGTTAAGTTAAGTTTTCAAACTAATCGACTGACAGTATCTAGTAGTTAGTTTGAGAACTTGATCCTTAACTTTTCCATACAGTGAAACATTACTCCACCAAAAAAAATTAATTGTGAAAAAGTCATATCCAATGTTGTTCTAGCCAACAATTCAATTAAGAAAAAAAAATAACTGACAAATGCATTACTAGTGAACATTTTAATTGTAATTAATAATATTGGTATGTTGTTGTGATGAGCTAGGCTAGGTTTTGGTCTTCAGGGATGTCACTGTGGGAGGAGGGAGAGGTTGAGGAGGATATCATCCTCCTCTCCAATAATTTGAAAACCCAAAAAGTTGGGAAATATGAGAACCTGCTTAGAGAAACTGCAAAAACTGTGGTAAAACATTTTATTCAAAGAGTTACTAAAATTTAAAGCCAGTACCAATACCTTATGAGTTAAGAAATTAGGATTTTGTCGATACCATGCCGTTTAAAGAGAAATGAAGATTATAGTTGTCAAGTGTCAAAATTTGCAACAGGTATGTGAAAAGTTCAAATCTAAAAGCGTTTGGGAAATTACAATATTTCATAATATAATTGAAAAAATTAAAATATTTAATATAGTTGGCAAATCCGTTCAAAAAATTATTGGGAAATTTTAGATTTTGCTCTCTCTCTTCAATAAATTTTTGTAACAACGTCCCACTTGGATCTTGGGACATAGTGGAGGAGTCGAGTCAGTGTGGCACTTAGGCTGAAAAGTTAGATGACCTCTGGTCCCCTCTTCTCTTTGAATACATAAAGTAGTCAAGGAAGGAGTTTTCTGCAAGAGAATAAATTCCTGAATAAATTGTTCCAAATTCAAAAAGTAATTGGAAAATAAGTATAAAGCACGAAGAAGAGATTACAATCTGTAATTCATGCAAGATAATGTAATAAGTAGTATAGGCATTAGTTAAATTTGTGAAAGATTTTTGTTTGTTTTTTAATTCAAAAAGAAAACAAAAATTAAATATATGTTGCTTCTAAATGAAATTTTGCCATTTTAATTTTTTTTTTCCTCATGCAGAATAATCTTTAATAACGTCATTTAGCATTACTTTAAATTATAACAAAAAATAGGTTTAATAATTAAAATATCTGAAATTATTTCCAAAAGTTTAGCAGCACTGTAACTGTCTGAGGAAGAGGAATTATAGCTATCAGTCAAGAAAATGTATTCAAGATGCATAAGCATACTTCATTTATTCATTCATATTTCAGTTCAGGTGCAGACTTTAAAACAAGATAACATAAATAATCGTACAAAAATGAATAAACTTCATAACTTTTGATAGTCTTATTCAAAATCATGCCTTGTACATTTATTTTCCTTCCAGATAAGGAAATTTCATACTTGCCCGACTGCTTTGTACCCAATCATTTGTATCAACACATAGCTATGCTTTCATACTTGTTGATTGGAACCGGAGCTAGTTAAACAGCACAGGAGAACCAGGAAGTCGTCAGAATCTGTCCCTAAATTGGCTGGCAGCCAAACCATGTAAACAGCAATGGTGGGAGGAGTGAAAGTGATATTAAAAAAATATATATATTTTTTTAATTTTTTTTCATAAATTGCATAATACTGATGCCAATTTTATATTTTTTAATTTTATTGTCTTATGCAAAATGGGTTTTTAAGTTTTTGCCATAAACATTACTCCTGAGCCATTAATTGATGTTTGAGCTTCCACAAAACTTCTTTTTTTACCTGTCATTGAGATATCATCATAAAATTTAGTCACTGCATTTACCTAGATGATAGCTTAGGGCATATAATAAATAGAACATTCTTTGAAGAATGTCAATTCTACTTTAGTGTTAGCCAAAAGAAAATAACAAGCAGAATCTCGATTGTCTGGGAAATGACAGTAATAAGATGCAGTGATGTCTCTTCTCGTCAAACTCAATATTTACAAGATCTAATAATGCCATGCCAATTAATCGTTAAGGAATGTTTTATATGGTGAAAGACTTAAAAACCCAGTTTGCAGTGACTTTTAGCGAAGTCAATTTAATTATTTTTAAATATGGCATATAAAGTGTATCTTTATTTCAGTTTAAAAAAAGAAGTTAGCATACAAATACAAGGTCATATTTTTTTATAGCAGAACAATATATATAATGAACAATATACATAACGAACCTGACGTAATAACGTTCTTTAAGCTAAACTGCCTGAGGTGGGCTGGTCATGTCACTAGGATGGAAGAGAACGAAATACCGAAAAAGCTCCTGAGAGAATCAATCTAAGGAAATAACCTGGGAATCTCCTATTGGATGGTGGCTGCACGAGATCGTGAAAATTGGAGGTTGTTGCAAGAGGCCAAAACTCGGCAATGAGTTGTAGCATCACTCAGATAGATAGATGTAGATTGGTTTGATTAAATCAAGATACATATCAAATAAAAGCTCATGTAATTTTTAAAAAGAAACTGGCAAATAGTTTTGGAGTTATAAGCTTTTCAATGATTCAAAACGTGTCAAAAAACAGACCATTTTTCATATTTTTACAATTTTTAACTCAAAAAATAAAAATGGGATAAATCTGAAATTTAGCATTTTTTATCCTAATTAATATTACTACATAAGTACAAAAAATCATTAAGTTCTGAGACATCAAGTTCCAGACCATTGGTTGATTTGACATGGAATGACCCTAATAGTCTGGAGGCATGGCTCCATCTCAAGCTTTGGGTAATCTATTTGGGTTCAGCACCTTCAGGAACAGTGGCATACGCAAGGGAAGAGAGGGAATAGAGTGATATATACCCCACGAAATTTTGGAAAAAATATGTTTTTTTACCTTGTAAGTTTTGTATTTTTAGTAATAATTTTTTATTCAATTTTCATTTTTATCCTTGAAACTTACGGCCTATTTTGCAATTATAGACAATTGCCTTTTCATTAAATCCCATCCCCAAAACTGACTAGTAGTCCAGTTTCCCTACTAACTTTGTGACAAATCAAATAACCTTGAATCAACTTTATTTACTTTTTAGGGTACGTAAACGATCAAAATTGAAACTTTTTGGTTGTATCCACAATAAATAGATAATTTCACATCATTGTATAAGATGTTTTTTTAAAAAAAAGTTATAATTTGCAAAAATTAAAAAGCAATTGATCAGTTCAATTTTGTCATCGAAAATAGTTATTCTATATTCTAGTACACTGAATCAGCAAAAAATATTTAGTTTCATTTAGCCGTTTTCTAACAAACAAGCTAATAAATTTTGTAGGAATTTAGTCATCTATTGAAATAAAATCCTCCTAAAAGTCAGTGAGGTTTAGCCTTAATTGTAACAAAAATATAAACGTAAAAGAAATATAAACAGAAATTAGCTTTCATTATAAGCTATTGATGTGTTACCCTATACAGAATAGGTCATTTGCTTTTAATATAATTTTAATGGGATGTCAAAATAAAAATGAGATTTCAGATTATTAGAAATTCTAAACCACTGATAGGTTTTTCAAATCCAATTAAGGTTAATATCACTTTAATTCCTTAACTATATAAAATGAATTTGTAACCAAAATGACATCCTTCAGTTGCCTACAGTTCGTCTAAAACAACATGACAGTAAAATTTGAAATATTTTAATATGTCATTTTTGGCAGCATAGGTTTTCCATCACCAAACAAATCCATTAATAGCGGCAATTCAAAGAGGATGATCTTTCTAAACAGACTATGAGTAGGTGGTTCCTGAAATTCGAAACTGCCTCAAGAGGAAAGAGGGTTCTCATTCGATGAGGAAGCTCTAAAGAAATCAGTTGAGACAGACCTAACGAAAAGTGCTCAGGAATTGGCAAGAGAGCTGAGAGTTTCCCAATCCACCATAAATTGAAGGCTACATAACTTGGAAAAAGTGAATTGCTCATCACACTGACCGAGTAGAAATTTTTCAAAACCTGAATAATCATTGTTTCATAAAAGAATTGTTACTTACAATGAAACGTGGATATATTGAAAAAACCTTAAAACCAAAAAATAATGGTTAGACTGCAATCAGCCTACTATGCCAGTCGTTAAGCAAGGGTAATTTGAAAAAAACAAAACAATTCTCTCTGTATTTTGGAATTATTAAGGCATAATTCATTTCAGAATTTTATAAAAATCATTAACAGAGAATGTATGATATTGTGACCCAGTGCTACCCTCCCTCCTCCCCCCTCCCCCACGATAAGTAAACAGAAATCAGGGTTTGTTTTACAAGATAACGCCCGACCACATACTTTTGTTTCACAAAAACAAAAAACATCAGAACTGGATATGATTGAGCTACTCCCTCACCCTGCTCACAGACCGGACTTATCACCTTCCGACTAACATCTGTTCCAGTCAATAGCTCGGTATCTTCAAGAAAAACCTACAATTCCGGTTCAAAATGGGATTGCAGAATTCTTCCGTTCAAAACCCAATGAGTGGTATTGTGAAGGAATCCGACAGCTAGCCTTGAGAAGCCATAGCATAGAACACAACATAAGGCATTATGTACTTTGAATATTTAAAAAAAATTGTCTCAAAATAAATTTATTTTTAAAATAGCAAGAAAAACAGTCAGTTTTTATGACTTATACCATTATTCGAATTATGAATATTAAGGGATAGGTTCAGAAAATTAAAAGTATAAAAAACCACTTTATCAGTAGATAATTTATACTTCAAAGTTCAATAAAATCATTAAAAACTACATTTGCAATATTTTATTTGCCAATTGAAATAATGAAGTATAAATGCAAAAATATGGCTGTGCAAAAAAGAAAGTTTTCACTTAGACACACAATAATGAAATTACATTTCATATCACAAAAATTTTAATATTTTAAAGCATAAATAATGAAAATAAGGTATAAAGTATTAATCCATGTTTGCTGACAAAGCACAAACAGTGAATCTCAATTCATCTGGATCTTTCTTCATTATATCAGTAATCACCTTAGCGGCATCCTAAAAAATGATAATAATAATAATAAATATATTATTCATTAATAATTTTTGTTATTACAATTATTAATCATTCAACTAAGCAGCATAACAATTATTTTAATTAAAATAACCAAATTACTGGAAACACGACACAAATCTCTACAGTAGTGTTCAAGGCTCAATAGACACCCCCTTAAAATTCCTAATTTTGAGAATTTAGAGGTGAAACTTGGTTGCGCACATTTGTTGTCGCCTGAAGTTTCCTTTAAGCTCATATTCAATTTTCTCCATTACTTCTCAAGCACACATAACTCAGGAATTTTCAATGGAATGGGGTATATTTTATGACGGATTCTTATAGAAAATCAAATTCTAAAGCGATGATACTATAAATTGGTGAAAATATCGTTCTGAAGCTTCAGTAAGGCACTAATAACAGAAAAATGCAATAAACCAGATTTTGTCAGACAAATGTTAATTTTTCTCCAAAAGAAAGTCTTTTAAATGTTGAGTTTTCTCCAAAAGAAAGTCTTTTATCAAAAATGCCTCCATAATAAACTTTGTAGCTAATTAAATTAACTATAAAATTAAAACATTAAGTATTAGCTGAGATAATCCTATTTGAACATAAACCCAAATTGTCATTTTTATGTAAAGGCTGGGATGGAATTCCCAAGTGTGGTTTATTTTAGGACTTTTTCTTACAGTGCATTAAAAATAATATCATTTTTGTTCTTTGAAATTTTTCTACGTCGTTCACACCAAAAAGCGAAGGAACACTCAAAATAGATTATCTTTTGTTAATCCTCAATATAAGCTTGAGAGAGAACCTTATTTTCAGTGAATACTTTTTAAGGATTCAGCATTAGCATCCTTCCATAACTGTCTATTAGACATGAAAGTTTGGGCTTGGAAGAATTAATTTAACAAGTGCGTTGTCTGACAGGTGCAATTCAAGATATGGGTAATTATAATGACTTTGTTCAAATCTTGGTGGTAGAGGAATTCCGCATGGACAGTTCAACGGCAGCTTGCATTTATGATGAGGGTTTCCAGATCGACCCCAGTCGGATTGTCGTACTTTGATTAGTGCAACAAATAGTGAAGATAGGCAATCTCGGGAGAAAGAAATGGCCATCAAACACACACCACACTTGAGAATTCTACCTCTGCCTTTACAGCAAAATGACAATTTGGGTTTATGTTTAAACAGGATTATCGTAGTTAACATAAGGCTCTGTACATGAGCTAATTTAATTAGCTACTTTTATTATGGAGGCATTTTTGATACAAGGTTTTGTTTTTTTTTTGGAGAAAAATGAACATTTGTCAAAAAAAAAATCTGATTTGTTGCGTTTTTTTATGATAAGCGCCTTACTGGATTGATAATTTCACTGATATATATATATATATATATATATATATATATATATATATATATATATATATATATATATCATCGCTTTAGAATTTGATTTCCTATAAGAATCTGTTATAAAATATACTCCATTCCAATGACAATTCCTGATTTGTGTGCACTGGAGAAAGTTAGGGAGTTAGTATGAGTTCAAAGAAAATTTCAGCTGACAGAGATGTGCCCCACCAAAATTAACTTCTAAATTTTAAATTTGTGATTTTAAGGGGGTATATGCCAATCGAATCTTGAACATCGTGTATAAAATAAGTATTGATGTTTATTCTATTTAGGTTAATAATCATGTTATTTTAAAGTAAAAATCTGTCAATTTGTATTTTAAAAATTTAATGTACAAAAATTGATTTTTAGATCATAGATGAAAAAAAATATTCAAATTGCAAGCTTACCTCAATAAAAGTTTCAGAAGAAGTTGGTCCATGATTAATAGGGAAGGCTTTACGTCCATCTACAAAAATATCAAGTCTTAGATCAGGAAGAACTTTTTCATTCTCTAGATAAAATTAAAAAACACATAGTGGCTTCTACATTATATCATATTTGTTATATCATGTTAGGACAGTTATGAGCATTGATTTTTAGTAAGTAATAAATACTTTATGACGAATGCATATTAATTATAGATGATCAAATATAAAAGAGGAATGTCTATGATACAATTAGGCTCTTTGGCAGTCGGGAGCCACAGAATGAACTGCCACAACTTCCATTGTATATACCAGTTAAAGAGAGGAACAAAAACGCAAATAAATGAACTTAAAGAATAAGCAATTTTTGATAAACCAACAATGCTCACTGAATGAGAATGTTGCATTAATTATAATTATAGACGGTAATTTGTAGGCATAAAGGTTTTCTTGTTTACATTTATAAAAACCAGTTTTATAACAATAGTTTCGGTAAGTTAGGAATTCGCTGATTTTTTTTTAAATATCATACTTCCGCATAAAATGTGAATAGCACAAATTGGTGTTTTTTTGTTAATTCCTGAAAAAATATGACTTGAAGATGCACCCTCACGGGCACTATAAAGCATAATTATTTTTATTTAAAAAAAAAAATTGTGTGTGTAAAATGTAATTTTTTGAATTTAATATGAAAATACATGAATGAAAAAAAAAAATTGTTTGGCTCTGTTAAGGGTTAAAAGCACTTATCAAATGTTTATACAGGTAAACAATAAATTGAGAATAAGACTTTTACAAAATTATTTATTGGGAACTGATATAAAGAAAATTAAACCAAATCTGTACTTGCCCTTGGGACGGTGTTAAATATTTATGTACTAATAAAGTATACAATAATTAATTTTTCATTTTGCAAGAAAATTTCACTAGGTACTGACTACCCGATGTATGAACAATCTTATTACCCGGTACCCTGTAAAATTTAATTACCCGGTACCTGGAGAAGCCCCGTAAAACGTCATTACTGGTGTCCTGTGAAATATGTTACCCGTCGGAATACTAATCATTGTTATTTATTAGTTAAATTTATTAATAACATTATTAAGTGTTTCAGAATTATCATACAGACTGATTTTTTTTTTTTGTTGTCTTTCATATGGTTCCAACAAAACACTTTATATTTATCCTCTATCTCGATAAATGGCTGAGATATGGGTGAATGGAATCTCTAATCAGTCGCCATTTTGAAACAAAGTGGCTGAAAGTAATATCGAGTTACGAGGATCAATTTACAGTGACCTGTGACTTTAATACCAAATTTGAAAAAAAATCGGCCCAGTAGTCTCGGATTTTTATTACATTTTTAGATTCTATGTATGTAAATGTAAAACCTCAAATTTTGAGGGAGAAGTTGAAACATTTTTTTGTTCTGGGCCTATTAAAAAGTGCATTGAAAATGATAAACTTAAATTAATTAATTTATACTTTGTAAATTAATTCATTAATGGATAAAATAAGACTACATACCAAGTTCATATAATGTTCCATCTTTGAATACAAATGCAACAAAGTGATGAATCACAGGATTATCATCAGTCGGCAGCTGAAATAAAAAGATAATAAATGAATTTTTATGATAATAAGTAAAAAAGTTAATATTTTCTGTTAAGGAAATAGTTGTATATAATACTTGTATTCTTGAAATTTTACATTAGTTGTAATTAAAAAAAAAAAAAGTTGGTTCAAATTACATATGTGCTTATTTAACAACCTCGTAACTCAAATAAGCATGCATTTGGATTTTTTTTGTGTGTATGATTTTAAAGGGCGCCAATGAGCTCAAATGAAGGAATTTAATGAGATCTGTATACCATCCTTATGATGGTATACAGATCTCATTAAATAAGATGTTGATATAATTTCTTATTGATAATAATTCAATGAATTTTCAATATATTTAGTTCAGTCATAAAAAAACAAAACAAATTTAATAAGATGATTCCATGACGATGAAAAAATCCAATCATGGATTTGAATTTAATTTGGAATATTTTTAAGTTGAAACTAGCAGCAATTGAAGAATGGAAAATGCTTAAGAGTCTAAGCGCCAAAAAAATTCATTTTATTTTATTATATTAATTTGTCAATGATCTTGACACTTATGTTAAAATAAAGATCTTTTAATTTTTTTTAAGTTTTTATTTTCTAAACCAATCATTCATCTTTTCTGTAAATTCCCATTTCATGTATTAAAATTACTAAATACATTAATGAATAGGCCAGCACAATTTGGCAGAATATTTTCTCTATGAGATTGTATATTGGTACAAAAAATATTAATTTATTATAAATATATTTAAAATGATAACTAATTCTCATGTGCTGAAAAGTTCGAAAAATGGCACAAACCTTTTTGGATTTCCATCCACTCTTCAATTATGTTAATAGAGTAAATTAGATGGGCTTAGATTAAAGAATCTTACAATAGACCGAAAAACATCTTAACAAACTAATTTATTACAGTGAAAATACCTGTGATTGACCCTCCGAAGCAATTTCGGTATGAGCATTAATAAATCCTGGATTACTAGCTAAAGAATTTCCTCTTTCTTCTGGAGTAAGTGATTTGGTATCTTCTAGGAACTGCTTCAGAAACCCATCTCCTAGCTGAATTCTGTTGGCAGGATAAAATCCATTATATACAATTAGCAATTTGGCATAAATATAAACAATATTTTATAAGAAAATTTATAATAAAACTAACTCCAAAAATGAATCTTTAATTAAAATGTAAAGTAGCATACCACTAGAATATAACACTTCAGAGAGTGTGCTGGATCAAGGCTAAATGTGGATTAGCCTACATCTTGAACATCACTACCCAAGAAAAAACACATCTGTTGTGTCCACTCACACACCTTTCCTTACCACTTAGGATACAAAGTCGAAAACAAAAGTTGTTTGCTGTATCTTTTATTAATATTGGTCCGAAAAATATTTTTTAATTATTTTTAGTTTAGCTTTATAGATCATTCAATTATCTTTTAAATGAGCATCTGGAATTACAAGGGAAATATAGAGTTTCCTCAAGCATGTGAAAAAATGTAAATACGCTGTATCTATGCTAATAATAGTCTGATTTCGAGGATTTTTTTTTTGATAAGTGAGTGGGGGAGGATTTTAATTGCCTTTCGAATCATTATTAGATAATTAGCCAAAAAATGCATACTATTTTATTTATATGCAAATAAAGTTTTCTTTTAGTCATAACTTTTTTTTCTATTTTTTCTAGGGGACTATTATATATGAATAGTTTAAGGACTTTAAGAACGTTCCATCAAAATCATTAGGGCCGTTTTTAACAGTTTATAGAAAAATGCATTTTTTGGATATTGTGCAACCACTATTGTGAAATGAGTGCCTGATTTGGTGCACAGGCATTTGGGGACAAAGCCTTACATAACAAAAAAATGCGCAACAAAATTGGTCCACCTGTTCAAGAGATAATTGCTAACTAATGACCGAAAAAATCTTTTTTGGACTCAGGAGACTATAAAACATATAGATCCAACTAATACGAATTTTACGATTGAATACAAAGCAGTTAACACAAATGGCGCTAGAGAGCAGTAGTGCGGTGACTGCTACTGATAAGGCAGATGCATTGTAAGTTGAATAAGTTAAATCCCATCTGTCAAGAAGCCATGCCCACCAGTAGTTCTGCAGGATTAGTAACAAAATCTAGATTGTTTTAACAACTTAAATCATAGATACATAAAAAGTGAATAGCAGAAATAAATAAATACAATAAATAAATCTAATCTGCATCAACTGACCAATTAAAGAAATTTTTTTTATGGAACTATCTAGTCTTTAATACATATCTTCAATACAATATATTTCCTCATGAAAAAACATCAAAATATAATAGTTGAAAGTACTCACTCATTTTCATTATTAGCTACAGAATGAACAAGTGCAACAGTTCCGCATGAATTAGAAATGATTTGTTTTAAATAATAAATATTTGACGAAACTTCTTGACCTTTTTCTTTTAATGCAGCTTCTTGTTCTTCCTTTAACTTTTCATACTACAAAAAAGAAAAAAAAAGATTTAAATTATTAATTTTCAGGAAAAATTTCCCCTTATTCACTTCCACAACTTTATTGATTATTGCCCACAACATTTAAGCCCCATATTGCCCATTTGCAAGTGATCTTGCAATTTGCTTAATTTGCTCAGTTCAGATAGATCCCTCAGGATAGCTGGTAATGAAAAAGATGTGACAATTGCATCCGGCGAACTAAGATGACAAATAGGCATTTCCTATACTAATTTAGGAAAAGGTCAAGTAGGGATTAATAAGCAAATTACATGATCACTTGGAAATGAGTAATATGGGTCCGAAACGTTGCGAGGAATAATCAATAAAGTTTTGGAAGTGAATAAGGGGAAATCTTTCCTAAAAATTGATAATTTAAATAATTAATGTACCCTCATGAAAACACAGTTTAAAAAAACTATTTGGAATTATTACAAAAATAATTAATGAGCAATAAAAAAATGGTAAGTAATATATCATCATTCCCATGGTAAACTTACGAATGTGAAAATCACTATTTTTCAGGAGAGCAAAAAACCTATTACATTCTTCCGTGTATAAGGGCCGATTTCGAATATTTAAAACTTTTTTGAAGGTGTTTCATTTCTTTTATCTCATAGTTCCATGTGTAATTATTGTTTTGCATTAATAATAATTTGCATATTCGTTATATAAACATGGAAGCTTCAGAATTTAAGACATTTTTCATAAATATACAACTCCGATTTCAGCACTTTCTAATGCCTTAGCAGATTCATAACTTTAGTACAGGCTGTATCAACCGAAATACTATAAAAAAAAAAAAATTGTTCATATTTGTAAGTTTAACATGGCACTGATTATATCATATAAAATAATATGGATCAATATTGAGTTGATTAATTTTCCTTGAAAACAGTTTTCATAAGCTTATGAAATTTAAATCAGTTTTCATACGTCTGTGAAATTTAAATCAGTTTTCATAAGTTTTTTAAATTTAAATCAGTTTTCCATGTCCAATGGAAATCTTAACAATCAACACAAATGTAATTACAAGGTAAATAGTAGGAAATTGAAGTGATTATAATTATAAAAATGTTAAATAAATTATTATTACAAGATGAAACCTAATAATAAGGTGAAACACAAAATAAACAATTCACAAAAGCTAAAATCATGTGACACTATAATTAAACCTTTTCTGACCAAGATATCAAAATGGATGCGACTTTGTATTTAAAAAAAAAACATTGGTGCTAACATTACAGAGTTGTTAGTTTTTTCATCTGGTCTAGTATACACAGCTGCCAGTGTTTAAACAAAAACATTTAAAACCCTACTTTCTTGTGTTTTGTCATCGTAGAACTTGTTGAACTGCATCATGTGAAGACCTTAAGAAAGAGGTAAGTTTGAACTTAATTTTTTAGAAACTTTATTTGTTTGAGATTAGATAATCAATAAAAACTGATGATACGGTGGAAAAAGTTTTGTTGATCATGTTTTACAAAAAAAACTTTTAAAAAATAAGAAAAATTAATTCTCTATTTTGTTATTTACAATTGTATCCATATGGATACAGCGGCTGTTTACACCTACTTGGCTAGCATGTCTTTTTTGTTTTATCTTACTATTTATCCTTTTATTTTTTAATTTGGAATTTTTACTTTTCCAGAAACCAATTTTTCGCAGTAGAGGAAAACACATTCTCTCTTTGATACCAAGGGAGGGAATGTTTGACCATGACAATGATAAAGGTAAAGAGCTTGTATTTTGAAGCCATCAGGAAGTGGAACAAGCTGTAAAAGAGCTACTTCTCGATTTCAATTAGGAAACAGAAACATCTAAAGGAGAGATTATGACAGAGCTCAATCTCTATAAAAGAAAGCTTCTACGCTACCAACGGTGAAAGAAAAAGTCAAAGTCTTGCTATTCGTTCCAAATAACTCCTACCATTGGCATTCCAAACATTTCTGATTCAGTAAGGCTTGGTATCCACCACCATTGTCCAGAAGATGATAAAGGGAGATATCGAATATGTAAAAAATACGTTAGAATATGGTAAGTGTGGACCAGGGCTGGGTATGAATGATAAAAGCAATTATTTTAAATTTTTTCATACAAAAAAAATATATATAACTTTATATATTTTCAGTATTATTTTTTAAATAAATTTCCCAGTGTATCTCCTGAATTATTGAGAACGTAATGTGTAATCAAGAAAGGAATTGAAGTTGTGCTAGAATAAATTATTAAGTATAGTAATTACGGGTCGGGGTGGCCGAGCGGGTTAAGGCACTTATTCACAAACCCAAAGGTTGTGAGTTCGAATCCCGGCACCGGCATGAATTTAATTTAATTAAAATTAAATAATTCAAGCAATTTATCCCCCTCCCCGGGTATGTGAGGCCCGTCAGCCTACTTGGAGGCAACTCACAACGGCCGGGCGTAGGAGTGATGACTCTACCCCATGTACCTAAAATTGAGAATCGCGGTATGGTCTCCACATCGCGCGGCCAAGGATCTCCACAGTCTACAGAGCCAACAGAAAAAAAAAAGAAAAAAAAATTACAAAGTAATGTAACAATTAGTAAAGAGGTGAAAGTATCCATTTGAATAATATTTTTAAAAAATCCTGATAGTAAATGGCCAAGACAGTGATGAAGACAAAGAGCTT
Organism: Rhaphigaster nebulosa; assembly: GCA_948150685.1. Taxonomy (NCBI): domain Eukaryota; kingdom Metazoa; phylum Arthropoda; class Insecta; order Hemiptera; family Pentatomidae; genus Rhaphigaster; species Rhaphigaster nebulosa. The sequence goes on from OX411306.1 coordinate 174,258,978, forward strand.
GTATTTTCAAGCCATCAGGAATTGGAACAAGCTGCAGAAGAGCTGCTTCTGTGATTTTTGTTAAGACACACCAAGAACTATCAAAGGTTTTTCTAATAACCAGTTATTTCTAGGGTTTTAGCAATTTGTTTACTTGTGTAAAGATTTCATAGGTTATTCTAGGAAATCGATTTGTAATTTACTAGAATTAAAGGTCTTGCCAAGAATTGAAGGTAATATAGCCGGAATAACCTACAACTGTTTTCTCCCCTCCCCTCCCCATAAAAACGACACTCCTTACGTATTGTCTCTCGTTGGTTAGTCTGTATTAAACTCTTGAAGTGGGGATATGCTATCCCTAGTCTGCATCAAACTTTGACCAATTCGTGATTAACTGCTGTTTGATAGACTAAATGCTTTGCTCGAAATTTTGCCATCATAACCTAATAATTATAATGTCTGGCAAGATAGTATCGTTAAAACAAGAGAAAAACGAGACATAAAGAATCTATAATTATTTTTATAAAATTTCAACTTGGCTCAAGCAGAGTACTGAAATATTCCAAGGTAATCTTTGTTCTCCAGAGCATTTAGTAAAATATGAAATACCTCATTTTTCCTCTGTAGTCTTCATATAATTTTGATACGAATAATTTAATATCCTTTCCAGATTCTCCCTAATAAATTTTATGGTTTAAGTTTCCATTTGGATACTACAGCTAAAACAACTGTAGTCAATGGCCAAGCTCATATAAGGACACCAAATTAATCAAGAAAAGCAATAATTATTCTGGTATATCAAAAAATTAAAAAACATTATTTTATGTTATTTTGATTTGAAAGTGAACAAAAAATGTAAGAAAAATTAAATTTTAAAAATATTCTACTTCTTGGCCTGGAAAGGGTTAACTAAAAGTAACATCTCAATTTAGAAGAAATGTTTAGGGTAGAATTAAATAGCCCTATTATATAATAATGCTGAGAACATATAACATACTGGTTGATTTCATATCATGTGTTAACAAGCATATTAGTCACAGAGTCAGGAAATGGAAACCCATATTGATTTCTCAGGCATGACTTGTCACTCAGAATAATCCATTACACCAAGGCCAAAATATATAAATTGACCTTATGGAAAACTAAAATCATTCAGAACATAATCTAAGATCTAAAATTTTCCCAACCAAACATAAATGAAAGAAATTTTTCATGTATAAATAAAGTCACATTGAATCTAAAATTCTTACATGTTAACTAGATATAATTGAACATAAACGAAAATTCATTTGAAAAGATGAAGTTGTGTATTTCATTACCTTTTCTGATGTAGGAAAAAGTAAAATCATAGCTAGGGTAGGTCTAGGAATCATACCCAACATATCCTTATCTAAACTTAGAACATCAACAACTTGCCATTTATCTGGTACACCAAGTCTCGATAGGAACTGAAAATGTAAATAATAATAAATAGATTGGAATAATATTAATATCCTAACACAAATAATAATACAAAAAACGATTGAATAACGGTCTCATAATACTCCATGATCACTTCACCTTATTCATCACCTGAAACAACGATGAAACAAGTACATTAGTTAATTACTATTGATTAAATCACTATATATTCACTGATATAAATGTATCAAAACTTACTTCAGGATTAGATTCAATTGGTACCCAAGCCATTTTGGCAATTCAAAATATTAACTTAGATCTTAATAATTTTTTATATTAGCTATATAGCTTAATGGATGTCTATAACAAAACCGTGAACAAGAAAAATGCTAAGCTAACAGATCTAGAACCAAATGTTTCAAAACCGGCAAGTCAGATAACTGCATACTGGTCATAGGTAATTCCATTATCACTTATCTAAAAAGAAACAAAATATTTGAGCTGTAAGCCTATATAAAATTAAAACCATGAATTATTTTATATCTAAATTTACAGTAACAAAATTTCTAATAAGAATATTCGTTCATTAGAAAACATTATTACAATGAAATTGTAAATCGATCAAAATGGCAGTGCAGCTCATATAAATAAACTCAATATTAGGGAAAGGCGGTTATTTTAAAATAACTGGTTAATTAATTATTTAAATCTCATTTAACAAAATTTCTTTCAAGTAATCAGTTAATTTTATAAAATTTATTGAATGATATTTGATTGAATTTATAATCAAAATTATTTTTTAGTCAAGAATCAGTCAACGATATAACAAAAAAAAATGTTTTTTATTTATTATTTATTAGTGAACAGGACTTCCTTTACTTGATTTATTTTGCACTCACTAACATATCATTTAATTTATGACGTTTCGGGGTCCATCCCCGTCATCAGAGCATCAAATTTTTCTTTACCCCTATTGTCATTCCTTCTTTGAATCTAATGTTCATTAAAAAATATTTCATTTAGACTTCCATAAGCGACTTAAGCTACTATAGGTGAAAATTGATTAAAACATTCAGTGATTTTTATGTTTTCCTAACTTTTTAAATTTATTAAAAGTACTTGTTTTAATATTATTCTTCATCTTCGTTATGTTTCTATTGCCTGACGACTTCGGTACTAAAATTAAAGCTAACAAACACACTTTCTATTTATTATTGTCAAATATAAGATATTGTAAAAAAAAAAAAAAGATAGAAAGAAATGTTAGAAATGCAATTATTTAATAACAAAAATAATTTCGGTACAACTATAGACTAGGTGCGCGTTATAACTTGTTCATTCCGAGGTCACTCGAACGTTGCCGGACTTGCACAATCTAGTGCCATTTGTGCTAACTGCTTTGCATTCAATCGTAACATTCGTATTCATTGCAATTATTAAAATTGTTCCTGCTTTAATTAGATATTATTTAAAATTACTAATGCTGTCGAGTTCCGCTCATTACGTTCACCCAAGAACTAAACAAAACATCAATGAACGGATCCTTTTCAGTTGAGGTCGTGTCCTTACCGTAATTTAAAATATCACTCCTTTAAATTATTACAAAAATTTGCCCAGATCACCAGAAGTCGACAGCACTAGTCATATATAATTAAAGCAGGAATAATTTGAATAATTCCAATGAATACGAATGTTACAATTGAATGCAAAGCAGTTAGCACAAATGACTTGATGCTAGTCCTGCAACGTTTGGATGACCTCGGAATGAACAAGTGATAATGTGCCCCTAGTCTATAGTTGTACCATAATTTCCCTTAACACCCAGCTCGCTCAAATCATTCATAAGATATATATTCAACATTAAAAAAAATTGTTTCTTATCAGAACCTTTCCTGCTATAGTCAGAAAACATAAGTACAGGATAGGATTAAGACAAAACATTGAAGAGAACAAATCTGAATTATTGCAGTTATCAGAAAAAAATATTGTCTCCTCATATGAAAATGATCATTTTGTGATTATTTACCTTAATTGAAATAAGGGAATATGTATCTAATTGGCTCGAATAAGGGACAACACAAATATAATTATTTTTAATCATTAATTATTCACCTATCATTCTCTGAATATTGCAATGATATTAACAACACTTTGAATCTATCTTCTTTTTCCCAGTTAATGTACCAAATATGAACTTATTTATACATAAAGAAAAAAAGATAATTTCAATAACATGTTTATATCAAACTGAATTTAAATAAAATTACATAGATAAAAACTGAAAAGAATCATAGAAAAAAAAGTAAAACATAATAATGTTTGATTAAGGATTACTAGGAGGAAAAATGCAATCAAAAACATGATAATATAATTATATTATATTTTTCAATAGATTTGCCATTAACATAGAAAAAGAAAGTTTTTCAAGTCGGTCGAATCATGGCAGGACTAGAGCCATAGCTGCTGTTTACAACATGCTAATTACAGAACCTGCAGCAAGGTTTTGAACATATGCCTGTGCAGAAGCAGCCAGTGTCCCTGCACATACACCGGTACCTGATATGCCAACCATATGCGCAACTGGAGCAGCTAGAGGCGGAAGAATCATTGTCGCCGCACCTCCTACTGTAGCAACAATTAAGAATGAAAGAAGGCCCATACCTGTAAGTAAAATAATAAATAAAGAAACAAAACAATATAAGTGCATTTAGTATCCACCTATGGTTAGGACAAAAATTAACATATAATTTGCAATGCCTAATCACTATAACAATAAAAATTTAATATTTTCCACTGTAAGAATTTTTATTAACCCTTCAGCTGGATAATGTTTATATACTCACCTAACCAGATATGTGTATGGTCAAGCCATATGTAGAAAACTTCTGAAACTTCAATGACTTTTCTTTAAAAAATCTTATGGTCATATGAAGGAATGAGATGGTTCGGGAAGCGGTCAAAAAGAATGGATCACAATTAGTAAAAACTATTTATTAGAAACCAAAGTTTCGACCCACATTGCAGGTCTTCATGAGGGCTAAATAAACAAGATAGAAAAATAAAACAATGATACTTACAGTGAATGACATTAAAACTTACAAAGTAAATACTTTGTCATTATTTCATATATTGTACAAATATTTACTTTGTAAATTTTAATATCATTCACTATAAATATCATTGTTTTATTTTTAGTTTTTATTAGCGCTGATGAAGACCTGCAAAGTGGATCGAAACGTCGATTTATAATAAATAGTTTTTACTATTTGTGATCCATTCTTTTTGACCGCCTCCCGGACCATCTCATTCCTTCATATTTTTCCCTAAGTTTAGCCGAAATTACCCCATAGTATAAGATAAGAATAAATAATTAAAAATTATTTAAGGTTTATTTTATTTTATTAATAGGTCAAATTACTGATTTCAAGCAAACTATTGTAATATCAGAATATTTAGTAATCTAATATGAAGTAGTTTTATAATAAACTAGTTTAAAGAACAAGTCAAAATAATAATTACGAATAAACTAAAAACAAAAGTAAAATTGAATATAATCTACAAAACAGAATCCAAAAGTTTTGTTTACAATTATCTCGTTACAGGTTTAGGATTATGCTAATAAAAATAATAATTAAATTAAGAAAAAGTTAACCAAGTAAATACAAAGTTATTAATGCAACAAATAATTAATAAATAAAGTTATCAAACCAAAAGAAAAATCCGTAAATTCAATGTATTTTTATTAACTTGTGCGAAATAGAGAAGTTAACAAATGCGTTTAACTTCTTATAATAATTGTTACTAAAATCCTAAAATTCAAACCAATCGTTTCTAATCATTCTAATTTATATTTAAAGGGAGAAGTTGATCGGGGGTGCGGTCAAAGAAATAGACTTAATAAGTGTGGTCTTATATAATTGTGCCTACGTTTCGGCCTAAGTTTTAGGCCATCTTAAGGGCTAAAATGAAAACAAAATAACAACAATGAAAAAAGAGAAAAGAAGCAGTACCAGTAACAGTAAAAATGATAAATGATAAAAAACAGAAAATACAAGTAAGATAAAAAGTATAAAGAATAAAAAGAAAAGGATAACAAAGAAAAGGATTTTTATTTTTTATTCTTTATTCTTTATACTTTTTATCTTACTTGTATTTTCTGTTTTTTATCATTTATCATTTTTACTGTTACTGGTACTGCCTCTTTTCTCTTTTTTCATTGTTGTTATTTTGTTTTCATTTTAGCCCTGAAGATGGCCTAAAACTTAGGCCGAAACGTAGGCACAATTATATAAGACCACACTTATTAAGTCTATTTCTTTGACCGCACCCCCGATCAACTTCTCCCTTTAAATATAAATATACGGTCAACAATAACTCCCTCCATTCTAATTTATAGTTTCTAATCAGCTAAAAATGGTGGAAATTTAACAGATTATTGAAAAAAAAGATCCCCAAAACAAATACCCTTAAAAAAAAACCTAGAAATTTTCCAACCCTAAAAAAACTCTAGAGGGGGAAAAAAAAACCAAAATCTAGTGGGGAAAAAAAAAAACAATCTGGCAACACTGCTTGTAGTCGTTATGAGATAGGTACGCTCTATCTTTGCCAATACTGCTCCGATTTAGATAATTTCTGTTTTCATCTTTTAGAGAATTTAATTGCATTCCAAATGATTTCATGCATGCTTTTTCAGTTATGTAAAAGTAAAATTTTCTTTAGACTTTAACTTTTTCCTTTTATTTTCTCGGTGATGTATAAATTTATATATAATTTATATATATATTTATATATTTTATATATAAATATATAAAAATTTAAGGAAAAGACATTGGGCACATTTCATCAGCATCTTTGAGCCATTTACTAAAAATTGTAGAATCGATTATGTAGTTCCGGTTAGTCAGAGGTTAGCCAGAGGAGGCCCAGGATCCAGTAATGAGTTGTAGTGCCGATTGATTGATTGGTTAGTCCGATAGACTGTATTTTTGCCAATACTGGTCCGATTTCGATGATTTCTTTTTTGTTTTCGGTAATTTAATTACCTTTCATATAGATTGTATTGTTTTTTTTTTTTAGGGTATTTGTTTTTGGGGTCTTTATTTTTTTTCCAATCAGCTGTTAAATGTCCACCATTTTTAGCTGATTAGAAACTATAAATTAGAATAATTAGAAACGATTGGTTTGAATGTCAGGATTTTAGTAACAATTATTATAAGTTAAACAAATGTATTAACTTCTCTATTTCACACAAATTAATAAAAATACATTGAATTTACGGATTTTTGTAAATTATTTTTCTGTTGTTTTAATTACTTTATTTATTAATTATTTGTTGCATTAATTATTCTTTAGTTATATGAACTCTTTTGTAGATTATATTCAATTTTAGTTTTGTTTTTAGTTTATTCGTAATTATTACTTTGACTTATCATAAAACTACTTCATATTAGATTTGTGCTAACTATTCTGATATTACAATTGTCCATAAATAAAATGATGAAATCTTAGTGGCGACAATTTTGAACTAATAATCTTGCCTCCTTTTTTTTTGCTATAATTAATGTTCATCTCTGTTGTTTCTTGTTTTGTATTTTACAAGTTTGATTGTAATCAGTAATTTGGCCTATTAATAAAATAAAATAAACCTTAAATACTTTTTAATTATTTTTTCTTATCTTATACAAGAGATAAGAAAAAACTTTGGTCGCACTGTTAAAAAAATATGAATGAATGAGATGGCGGTCAAAAATAATGGATCACAAATAGTAAAAACTATTTATTATAAACCAACCTTTCGACCCACTTGGAGGTCTTCATGAGGGATCAATATACAAAATAGAAAATAAAAATAAAACAATGATATATGCAATGAATGACATTAAAATTTTCAAAGTAAATATTTGTACAATATATTAAATATTGACAAAGTATTTACTTTAAATATAATTCACAGGGTATATCTCATTGTTATCATGAAAAATAAAAATAAAACAATGATACTTACAGTGAATGACATTAAAACTTACAAAGTAAATACTTTGTCAATATTTCATATATTGTACAAATATTTACTTTGTAAATTTTAATATCATTCACTATAAATATCATTGTTTTATTTTTAGTTTTTATTAGCGCTGATGAAGACCTGCAAAGTGGATCGAAACGTCGATTTATAATAAATAGTTTTTACTATTTGTGATCCATTCTTTTTGACCGCCTCCCGGACCATCTCATTCCTTCATATAATTTTTATGGTTAACTATTAATTATTTAATAATAGAAAAATAAAAATTAAACATTTAGGGGTTCTTTGTGAATTTAGGGGAAATTTAGATATTTTTAGGGTTAAAGTTGGTGAATTTAGGGGAAAATTTAGTTGATTTTAGGTGGAAAATACAGAATTGATCTGGCAACACTGCATCGTAAGCTTGTACTTGCCTTAAGCCCCAATTAGACGGGCAACCAAAATTACCGCAATTCGGCAAATTTCCGTAAACAGGAATTGTCAACAACTCTCAGTAATTCGACAATTTTTCCCTCTTCCCCTTTTTGAGAACCGACAATTAATTGCTAGCTATTCATCAAAATTTATTAAAAATTGCTCCATTTTTGCGTTTACACACAATTCATCAATTGCTCCTAGAACATTGCTCAGGTGCTCACAATGTGGGAAGAAAAATTGCTGCTGCTGTTGTTGTCCTGGCTGGAGCACAGAGGAAAAGGAAAAGAACTTTTTGACAGTGACTAATTACTTCACCCAGCGAGATTTGTCTATAGCAGTCACATCAGAAGTTCTGCTAGACAACTGGCTGTTCGTAAATTTCGCCAGAATGTCCAAATCTGACTTTGAAATTCTCGTGGGATCTGTGGGACCTAAAATTCAGAAAAATGATACAGTTAATAGGAATGCAATACCAGTATCAACGAGGCTCGCCATCACACTGAGATTTTTAGCTATTGGCGATTCATACCACAGTTTGATGTACCTATTCCGAGTACATTACTTAACGATAAGCTTATTTATTCCAGAGGTTGTATTAAGTGCTCTCCAAAAAGTGGTACTAAATATTAAAACTATAAGCATTCTTTTAGTATTGTTTTATTCGCACTCGTAGATGCTAATTACAAATTTACCTATGTGCATGCAGAATGTCAGGGGAGGATATCGGATGGAGGTGTTTTTAGGCGCACTGTATTTGGTCATCCTCTGATTGCAAACAGGCTTGGCTTACCCCTACCCAAACCTCTCCCTGGTAAGCTAATGCTAGTTCTGTACGTAGTTTTGGTTGATGATGCTTTCCCATTAATGGAAAATATTATGAAACCCTACACCGTCGATTTGAGTGCAGGGTTCCCCATGAGCGTCTATAACTGCAGAATTTCAAGAGGGCGAAGAATCGTTGAGAACGCTTTTGGTTTATTAGCTGCTGTTTTTCGTATTCTACATACGACCATAGATCTCAAATTTGACACAACAGAACAAGTTGTTATGTGTTGCACCTTGTTGCATAATTTCATGCATCGCAATCCTCGAGTAAGGGTGCAGCATTCCCCCAGTAGGACCGTTGATGCAGAATATATTAATATGTATTGATATTGGACAATATTATCGTTATATAATTTAACCAGACCAGGTGCGAACAAAAGAAATAAGGGACGAGCAGGTAGAGAAAGGTAACTGACAGGCGATGGATGACATAAGTGGATGGATAACATAGAATGGATGGATGACATAGAAACCCTACCGAGAAGTTAACACTGTAACAATGCCAAAAGCTGGGACACCTAATCAATTTTAAGAACTGTTCCTCTTAGGCTGGAAAAAGTATGATTCAATTATACGAGTTGGATAATGGTTCGCAGATACCTGCTGTCAGGACAAGGGGTGGAGCCATCCGATAAAATCCCAGAATTTCCTCCCTCTATAAAACTAGTCGGCCAATGAACAACGTTTTCGACCCCCTCTTAGGGAGAACAAGAGAGAAAAGAGGGATAGAAGCAAGGAGGTAAAATGAAGGGACTTTTGAACTGATCGAGGCTGAGGCAAGACTTAGAGACTGAGACCGGCTGATGCGAAGCTGCTCCTCTGCACCCTGACCTTGCCTGATGCAAGCCTACAACCATCGCCTTCAAGCCTTCGCCCGAGGAACCATCAACACCAATTAGTACAGATAAGAGATTTATGTTAAAACAATTAATTGCTAAGTCTAGGCTATCCAATTTAGAGGACAAGGTAAGAAATTCAAAAGTATTCATAAGCTTACTTAATTTTGGGATAATCATCCTCAATGATTGCCCAATGGCATCCCTATATATATAGACAAATGTATTAGAGCTAGATAGATATCAAGCTCAACATAAACCTAGAAAACATAGCATACATAAATGGCATCCGGCTTGTGGGGATTTACCATTCAGTTTAGTAATTAACCATTATAAAATTAATTAATTTAATTAGTTACTGATTGTTTTAACATTAATTAACATGATATGATTACAAATAGATGGAACGATTCAGATGGACTAGGCTACCTATTATTTTTAATTTCCCAATTTGGTAAATATTCTTGCATGTAGTTGGTTATCTATGTTGATTCTATTTTTTATTCTTAATTTTCGTATATATTGGGTAGATGATCAATGTCCGCGTAACTATTCGATATTGGGGCCACGAAAATTCTTTCATTATCTCTTGGTTTCGGTACCTCATTGAAGTTAGGCGATCCCGGTACTTATTTTATTTTACATATTCCGTGAATTCCGTCTCCGAAAATTCATTACAGCTTCACGATGACCGACAGAAGGACGCGTTCGGCTACAAGAGCATTAAGAGAAGGGGAGGTAGATACACTTGATTCCGAATATGCAGAAAGAGAAGATAAAACAGAGAAGTCCATAGGTACAGATGAAGAAGTGGAGGCAGCAGCAATCATGAAGGGCAGACCACAATTAACGACAGTAGAGAGGCCAGAAAACACGAACTTCCTAATGGAAATGTTTAGAAAAATGGATAAAAATTTTTGAAGTATGAAGAAAACTATGGAAAACCAAAGTGATAGATTTGTGAAAATTTCAAATGAAAATACAAGGAAATTGGAGAAACTGATAGATGGATATATTGCAAGAGTGACGGAAGATACAAACGAAACAGAAGAAAAACATATTAGAAACATAGAAAGTCCAATAAAAGATAATGAAAACGAATACCAAATTGAAGATCATGTAGGCTCACTTGTTGAAGAAAACAATAAAATAGACCTCTTCGAGGAAACAACCTTTTCCGAAGAGAGTATAAAAGTTGAAGACCCCAGAGAACTTACAGAAGAAAAAGAGATAGCAGGTGAAGAAGATCCTAAGTTAAAAGATGACCCTGAGGAATCTCTTAATATGAAAGAAGCCCATCAGATAGAAGTCCAAGAAGAGATGAGTCATCCAAGTCCCAACACGACTAATATAACCGAAGTCATACCACCACCGATCTTAAGTTCACCCCTTATTAAAAATAAAAATTTAGAGAGAGCTCGACAATCAAATATAGGTCATCATATAATCAGCGGTCGGAATATGAAAATTCCGAGGAAGTTGGCAAAAATAAATAAGAAAAAATGGCTGAAGAGAATTAAAATAAATCGAGGAGAGAGGCAAAGGACAAGACAGTTGTTGTGTAGGAGCAAGCGGTTGCTGGCATATATCAGGAACTACCTCAGGGGTATGGTTAAGAAAAAACAATGACCTTCACGCTGGCTGGAATACTGGGCGTTTGACAAAACAAGATTTGGACTATGGACTTCGAAAGTAAACTTACTAAAATTTATAATAGCCGATACAATAGTCTTAATGATACTTAAATATAAAAATTACCCAGAGGCCTCACCAGATTAATTGCTAATTAAAAATTAAGATAAATAAAAATAAAGGTAATGATAGCATTTTATTAACAGGAATATGGCTGAATACAAAGTCATCATTATATCTAATTTAGTTTAATCCATTTGTTTAATATGATAGGCCGGGTTAAGAAAAGAAAAACCCATAGTTTTGTTTTTAAAGCCGAATGCAGCCCCTGAATTAAGCAGGTTACCACCACGAATGAGTATCCCAAGGAAGAATCACCTAAAGAATGTCTGTAGAAAGGTTAAATTATTTTTGAGAAGAATCCTGAAGTTGAAGTAGACGCAGTTCCTTCATATCTCCCGGAAGTAGGATTGATTATTTCAGTGATAAACTCATTATAGAAGACGCAGAGAGCTTCTGATTCGCCCAGAAAACTGGGATTGTAATTTTTTATAAAATCTAGCATTCATATGACCCGAGGTGGGAGAAGGTTGATATATCCTATGTTGGGACCCACTTTTAATTTGATGTATAATCCATGGTGCAGATAAGAGCCAGGGAGAAGTTCCAGAATCATCTCTCAACCTCTAGGAATTGCCTGGTTGATCCTAGAGTACTTAACACCCTAGTATGATGTGATTAATTATATATTTAATCCTTTTGCTTAAGTAAAAATTTTGTAAAGATAGTAGATAAGCTAAAATGTATCTATAGTAGATAGGTTAGGTTGATCTTCGTAATAATAGTTTTTTTTTTTGTTTTTTATTTGTTTTGTTTGTTGAAACAGAACATTGGAAATATTGTAAAGGTGGAAAAATTGTAAATATTGTAGATATATTCTTATGAATATGTAAATAGAAGTCGGATGGATCAATATAGATTATAAGCTATGTGTGTAGCTAAACCATACGGAGTGATTCAGGACTTAATAACATTAGAATATTTTTGTAAATACAGTGATTAGTATTAAAGGTGATCATTAAGCGTTGTTTAAGAAGATGAAGAGAAAAATGTCCCCCTTCAGGCTTCATTTTTCTCTTCCTCCCACCCCACGGATAATAATATGTATTGATATTGGACAATATTATCGTTATATAATTTAACCAGACCAGGTGCGAACAAAAGAAATAAGGAACGAGCAGGTAGAGAAGGGTAACTGACAGGCGATGGATGACATAAGTGATAAGGGATAAGTTAATTTAGAAACCCTACCGAGAAGTTAACATTGTAACAATGACAAAAGCTGGGGCACCCAATCAATTTTAAGAACTATTCCTCTTAGGCTGGAAAAGGTATGATTAAATTATACGAGTTGGATAATGGTTCGCAGATACTTGCTGTCAGGACAAAGGGTGGAGCCATCCGATGAAATCCCAGAATTTCCTCCCTCTATAAAACTAGTCGGCCAATGAACAACGTTTTCGACCCCCTCTTAGGGAGAACAAGAGAGAAAAGAGGGATAGAAGCAAGGAGGTAAAAAGAAGGGACTTCTGAACTGATCGAGGCTGAGGCAAGACTTAGAGACTGAGACCGACTGATGCGAGACTGCTCCTCTGCACCCTGACCTTGCCTGATGCAAGCCTATAACCATCGCCTTCAAGCCTTTGCCCGAGGAACCATCAACACCAATTAGTACAGATAAGAGATTTATGTTAAAACAATTAATGGCTAAGTCTAGGCTATCCAATTTAGAGGACAAGGTAAGAAATTCAAAAGTATTCATAAGCTTACTTAATTTTGGGATAATCACACTCAATGATTGCCCAATGGCATCCCTATATATATAGACAAATGTATTAGAGCTAGATAGATATCAAGCTCAACATAAACCTAGAAAACATAGCAATATCAATATAAGCAACATAATTTTAGAATCCTGGAAGACAAATGAAGGTAGCCTTGTTGGATTGCAAAACATCCCCAGAAGTACTAATCAAAGAGCCAAGGGAATTCGATATGAATTCATGAACTGCTTCATGAGCGAAAAGGGAAGAGTTCTTTGGCAAGATGTTTATTTGGAAGGGGATAGTTGCATGTGCAGTTCCTAAAGTTCCTTCCAAATAAGCACCTCAAAACTGATCATTTCTAACCCAAAAACAAATAAATCATTTTTCTACTATAAGTATATACATGAATATAGGTATAGTTATTTCTTACTTACCACAGTACTATTTTCACTGTCAATACCAGTATTTGGAACGTCTTTCACAAGTGCGAACTGGATATCCTCAAATGAACGCCAAAGCTTCTTCTTGGAGGATCCATTGCCGCTTTTTTTTTTCTTTTTCTTCTGGGTATAAGTCCTCAGGTTCTTAAATTTCTGGTCAGCTTCGTTCCCGGTGATGCCAAATTCTTTGCCAACAGCTTCCCAGCAATCTTACTTGGCCACACGATTGCGAAAGCTAACGTCCTCCACATCCCACAACTCCCTCCTTAGTTGAACTGCATCCATCACTTTCTCGTTGGACCACTAATAAAAAGGATCAATCTCATGAAAGGGAAAATTTTGGAGTAGGACCACTCAGTTGAATGAAGAGAAACGACTAATTCCACGACCAGTTCTGTATGCATATGGTTTATATATTATTATTCCTAATCATTTCTTTCGATTCATTATTTTGTGGTGTTAATACAACGTTTCCGATTCTATGTTTCTATGTTTTTGTAAGTAGGTAAAATCGATGTTAATTGTAATTTGAATCGATATCTCCGTAATATTTTTATTATTATAAGTACGTAGTGCTTACTATTATTATAACGTTCATACCTTGTACAGAGAATAAATAGTTATAAACGGTAGATATATGTATAAGAATAACAGGTATAAACGCCAATTATATACCTATTTATGATGTAAAATAGTAAATAATGATGCCATAAATTATTAAAAGTAAATAATTAAAAATTCGTAAATAATTATCGAAGTTCCATCCGAAACTCCTGGTATCTCATCCTCATCCCCGTCTGTCCCGAAAAACGTTGCCGAAAACGGGCAATACAAACCCACTGGCGATGTGTTGTATTTCACGAACGCAATACTGGAATAAGGCAATAAGGGAAAATAAAAAAATCTGGTGCGGTCTGCGCATCACACACCTATCCCTTACCACACTGTAATAAGAATCTTTTTAACAATAATAATTTTAAGGAGTTCACATGAACACTACTTGAATTAAACTCAGCAGTATGCACCTCTTCATGTCTTCAATAAAATAGTTTATTAAACAACTTTAGACTGACAATTCTGTACACTATATATTTGTGTGTACACTATGTATGATATTTACACTATAAGCTTTAAATATAGGTATAGTTATTTCAAAAGTTTCCATGAAACCATTTTGTTTCCACTAGAGACAATATAAAAGTCGAAATTATTAAGTCAATTTCTACTTTTATATTATTAAATTTCAGTATATAAGAGCATATTTTTGACAACAGCTTAGCGGCTTGGTGGGAGGAGGTTCGGTCGCATCCGTCTCTTGTCGGACGCACTCGGCTTTTCCATCTAGGGTGTTATGGTCCTTATAAGATACAGCATACCTTCTGCGTATAAGGACTAAAACACAAAATCTTTCTTTGTTTTTTAGATAATTTAATTACTTTTCATCTGATTTCATACGAATTTGCATGAAAGGTGGATACTTGTTGAGGTATGCGCAAATAAAGTTTTCTTTTGGCTATAACTTTTTTTCTGCATTTTCTCGGAGATGTACTAAATTTATGAAAAGGGCTTGAGGAGAAGACATTGTTCTGATAATGCTCCAATTTTAACGATTTCTGTTTTGTTGTTTAGATAATTTAATTACTTTTCATATGATCAGGGCCGGATTAAGCCATGGAGAGATCCCTAGATAAAACAAATCTCGGTGCCCCTCTACCCTTTCCAATTAAAAACATTTTATTGTATACATAGAGGCACAATGAAGTAAAATGTAGAGTTGATATATAATTTGTTAAAGAGTCCATCATCTCGACCCTGTTCACTTCAATGCTGGTTTTATAACAAATTAGTAGATAGGTGAGATCGGTAACATTTAATTAAATTTTATACCAACGCCAAATTTTAATATATCGGTACTAATGTGTTATTTATTAAAACAAAACTATTCATATATAATAATA
Organism: Rhaphigaster nebulosa; assembly: GCA_948150685.1. NCBI lineage: Eukaryota > Metazoa > Arthropoda > Insecta > Hemiptera > Pentatomidae > Rhaphigaster > Rhaphigaster nebulosa. The sequence continues at coordinate 174,274,317 of OX411306.1, forward strand.
ATGATTGTAATGTAATGAACTTTATATGACACAAGCAAATAAAGGAAAAAAACTAAAAATTACAACAATAATCTATTTATCGATTAACTAAGCTGTAAAATATCATCATTATCAGTCGGAAAATCGAATTCAAAATTTTCAAATTTCATTGTATGTTCTACAATTAATATATCTCTTCACTGTTTTATATTTATCCGAATGTCTTTACTACATAAGTAGCTTCGTCAATTTTCTCATAGCACTTTGCAGCACAATCCATTTAAAAAGTGTCGCACTCTTTTCTAAATTTGAAACTAAGCGGTATAAATTCCGGGACTCTCTCCAAAATAAAAAAACTAAGAGGTCATCAATTTAACATTTTGTTTTTAGATTTGTTCGATTATTTCATGGAGGGTTTTTGAACCTTTTCTTTCAGTTCTGAAATCTTTAAGTTATGATATTTTAAGACTTCGGTACCTTTGCTATTCGGGATCCAACGCGCCTGCTTGTGGTAGTCCACTTGATTCCACTCCTGAAAACTTTGTGCGAATAATGTTTCCATACATTCCATGCTGAGGAAGGTAGCGTCAGGACAGTTGTCTGTGTCTGTCAGTGTAATTGAGTTTTATTTTACAGCGGAAATAAGTGTGTAGTATATTAAGAAATTGTTAGCACTAAAAATTAACCTAAAATTTTTCAAAATAAGTTAAAACTATTTTTCTTCCGAGGTCTCTTCGGGGCTCGGGACCCATAGGCAGTTGCCTATATTACCTATATTGTTAATCCAACACTCCATATGAATGCATACAAAATAAAAATAAAATGGCCCCTGTAATAAAATATTTAGTTGTTACAGTAATTATATAAATTGCGGTAATCCTTTCTCATTCTCGTCATCATCGTAGAATTTTTTTTTTTAAGTGTTGCTCCCATCTTTTTTTCTGACTCCGTTTGGGTAAAAAAAAAAAGTGTGAAGTTTCAAAACTGTAGATTAAGAAGGAAGTTGGCCACTAAATTCTTAAATTTGAAAATTTCCAGGAAAAGTCAATTTTATTTATTTGTTTAAAAAATAATTAAAGATATGTCTATTATACATGTTTTTATAATATTTAAAAGTATTTCAAACAATTTTTT